>CM076995.1:102863754-103503937 GCA_039090855.1 Macrothele yani
TGATTTATTTATTTCCAGAGTATGCTGCCCATAGTTTTAGTGGCTATTCAAACAAGGATAAGATCCTACTTGGTGTGATTAAACTTCCATTGATGTCAGGATACCTAATCTTTATCTGCTCAATTATTTGCTGAACAGTGAGATAAATGATATTTCACTGTTCTCCAATTTGTTTCTTATGACATTTTAATTTTAGACCTAGAACACACATCCTTTTTTTTTCAGGGTCTTCATTCAGGTCATTTAGATCTTCCATAACTGCACATATAAAAATGTATATATGAAACGTCATATTGATGTTGTAAAGTTACGGAAAATTTTTGTAGACAGAAGACCACTTCTGATAATGATACTGCAGCACAAATGAGTGCCCTTGATGTTATGGATTTTAGCACTCCAAGACAGCAGATGCAGATTGTGGTTTGATTGGCAAAGGCAGTTTACCAGTTGTAATTTTAGGGCACCAAAAATGTGTCCAAAAAATTATTCCATAATTTATCCACGTGTGGTGGCCATTGGGTTCCATGAACTCTGGTGAGAATCAGCTATTTAATTTTAAACTTGAGACTTATTTAAGGGGCTGTTATGATGAAATTTGAAAAACTGTAAAAGACATTTTCTGTGACTTTTCCTTGGCAGTCACGAAAGTTGACTACTAGGCCATTCCCGGCCCAACACACTTTTGACAAAGAGATATAAACTTTTGTATGCAGTCGTGAAAAAATGTTGAGCAATGGGATGTGGGCTATTTCTAGCCTATGTGCCATGCAGTGGAGCATCATCCTATTCAAAGAGATGTTATAAAATTTGAAAAGCTATAAAAGGCATTTAAAGGCTAATTTTACTCTATGTGTTATGCAATAAAGCTCATCAATGCCAGTTGTTCCTCCATAATCTTTTGCCCAAGTTACATTTAACCTCAGCCTTTAAATGCCTTCTAAGCAGTGGTCGAAGTGGCACAGAGCTGCTGCCGCGATGGTGTCGACCAAAGATTCACATAATACAAACTGTAGGTTTTGAAAAAAATATTGGGTATAAAAATAAGTTTGGAGGGATTTCTGTTCGGTGTCGTACTTATTACTGCTCGCATGTATTTTAAGGTGGCAACACTGCGATATTGCAGTACGAGACACCAGCTGTCAGAGTTAGTATACGACGTTCGATTGAGGTGCGAAGACGTATTTGTTTTACTCGATGGAAAATGGCAACTTTCGTCCCGACAAAACAGCATTTGTGGGAAGTGTTAGTGCATTACTTTATTGTCAAGAAAAGTGCTGCCAACAGCTATCGCTTAATGTCAGAAATTTATGGTGAACATTCCTCATCCATAAAAACATGTGAGTATTGGTTTAGACGATTCAAAAGGAACAATTGTGATGTCAGTGATAAAGAACGTTCTGGACCACCCAAAAAAATTGCTGATGCCGAATTGGAAGCTTTACTCGACAAGGATCTGTGCGAGACCCAAAAAGAACTAGCAGTAGCATTAAATGTTAGTCAACCATGCATTTCACAACGTTTAGCTGCCATGGGAATGGTGCCAAAAGAAGGGAATTGGGTTCCACATGCTGTGCGGGAAAGAGACCTTGAACGTCGAAAAACCATTTGCGAATTGCTGCTTCAAAGGCAAAAAGAAATTTTTTTTTGCATCATATTATTACTGCCGACGAGAAATGGATATGGTACAATAACCCTAAATGGTAGAAAGCATGGGTGAAGCCAGGTGAACCAGGTCCTTCAACGCCAAAACGCAATATCCATGGTTCAAAGGTAATGCTGTGTATCTGGTGGGACCAGAAGGGTGTGATCCACTATGAACTGCTGAAACCGTCAGAAACTATTACTGGTGATCAGTATCAAACCCAATTAAAGCGTTTAAAACGAGCTCTCATGCAAAAACGGCCGGAATGGGAGAATAAACACAACAAAATCATCTTACAGCATGACAATGCAAGACCACATGTTTCTAGACCTGTGAAAAAGTACTTGGAAGGATCCGACTGGGAAGTTCTGCCCCACCCGCCATATTCGCCAGATATTGCGCTATCGGATTATCATTTGTTCCGGTCGATGCAGTCAGCACTTTCGGAAGAACGGTTTAGTTCTTATGAAGACATCAAAAATTGGCTGGACAACTGGATCTTTTCCAAGGAACTGGAATTCTTCCTTCGGGGCATACGTTCACTGCCCGAAAGATGGGGTAAAGTTGTAGCTTCAGAGGGAGCATACTTCGATTAATATTAAAATATTGTTTATGTTCTCCAACAACATGTTTCAAATTCCTCAAAACTTATTTATATACCCAATACATACCATTCCACATATTTTTTTTTTGGTATTAAAAAAATAATGTATATGTTATTAAAAAAAATAATGTAATAATTAAAAAAAATCCCTTCATTGAAGGGTTTGTGGTCTCTTTCAGTCCCAACTGCTAATCATTTATCAATTTTATCCGTTAAAAATGTCATTTGCCAAATTTTGTGTTAAAATTTGTGCTTTCATCCTAATTCCTTTACATAGTTTGTGACGAGTTTATAATTTATTATATACCGGGATGGCAAACAATGTTTTTTAACTGCCGGTATGCTCACTTCCATTTTTGTTTACTACCGGTATGCCATATTGTCCCACCAGAGTAGCAGAATGTAGACGTACACCGTAAGCGGATAGTTTCCAAATTATTAGCAAATTTTGCAGATAGTTTTTGCTTGTAGATTAAAAAAAAAATGTTATTTACAGTAATTAAAACACTTACTCAAGGCTTTACTCAGATTAATACACTTAATTCTATTTAAACTTGAATAATGTTCAATTATTTTAACATTTTCTGAGTTCTTTAATTTTTACAAACATTTCTGGCCTTTAGATTTTATTGAGGCCTGTTGTACTCAATGTATAGGAACTCTATCAAAAGTTACGTTTACACAGAAAGAATTAAAATTTTATTGCCACGTTCCTCTTGCAGTTGCTAATAATTAAATTAAAATATTTTCCTTATGTATTTTGTATGTTTACTGTTTTTAATTAAATTGCTGAAAATGTTATTTATAATTTTTGAAGTTCATTAAGGGAACTGTTTTTCTGGATATAAAAACTTTAATTAGTCTCTTGTTTTATGAGGTTCATGGTCCAATATTTTAATATTTTACTGTAAAGGTCCATTTCACACACATTGCTGCACATTCAATTGTAATGTACGTATTTTGTCCTAATTGGAATGTAATGCTCTAATAATTATTTATTGTTTTATTAATTTTTCTCTAAATTATCTTATTGTATTGTTATTGTGATTCGCGAGTTTGCAGCAAGTTTTCTGCTTCAATGATTATGTACGCAGATACATTTTATTTTTATACAACTCTGCGTCCTACTTCTAACACTGCTTTTAAGTCTGAAATAGTTTCAGTGTTCAGTTTATTTCACCAGCCTGGTTTAGTTTCCTTCATATATCTTAACCCTCGTTCACACTTCTACTGCCTTGCACTGTTTTAGACCCATCATCAACAAAACACAAAAGCAAAAAGCTTTTGCAAATAATGCAGTACAAATACTACAAAATATTTGGACACCAGTGGTTTATCTTTTTTAAAACTACTGCTGCATTCTCAATGAGTGTGACTGCTTTTACATGGATTTGGAACAAGTCAAACTAAATTCATGTGTGCATCACATAAGGCTAAATAGATTGATTCAGAACTGACCTGGTTGAGTGAACAAATACTTAAAAATTGTATGCAAAGCTTCTGCTGCAAAACACAACATAAATAACTAGCTGTTCAATAATGACCAAGTCGGAAGGTTCATCTCACATTATGGAGAAACATTGGGTATCATTAATATCACAAACAATATGTTGAAGACATGCATTTGAGATGAATAATGTAAATGATTTACAAGCTTTATCCATGAAGTATGTTTGGTCAACATTCACATTATACATGATATCCAGTTTGCATTGCTATGTAAAATAAGTGAATGGCCAAGAATTTCTGACTAATGCATGAAATTAATGAGTCTTTATTTGGCATTTTTGCAGTGACAACAAAGCTTTGATGCCATCAGAGTTATTAGGTGCTTATTTAGAAATTGGGTAGACATTTATTTCTTGGTTATGGGGAATACTTGATGCATGCACCTTTATGGAATCAGTTATCACTTCCAGTAATAAATGCTGACTGTTCATCAGCAAGCTTAGAACTTTTACTAAGTGAACAAAACATTTTGTCTGCTTTAGAATTGTACTAGAGCCAACTAAAAGTTTTATGCCACTGTTGCTGGAATGCATATGTGATAACCAATCATAATCATATTTTTTGTCACAGATACTTTTAGATTTGAGTGCTTTCTTTTGTCAAAGTTTGGAACTGATGCTGCAAAGCCACATTTTTAATGTAATGTAATAATTGATTACCATTCACAAGTGAAAAAGTAACTTAGGGTGCCACTTTCTACACTGATGCTTTCCAGCCTGCTACTGCAACAACGCACTTTCCTTACTAAGATTCCTTTTACTGACGTGAAAGTTACTGCATTGTCCTCACAATATTCCTATTGTGCAGCAGAGATTCTTATGAGCAACACATTTGTCTGGCTGCCTAATCTGTAGTTTTTGCACTTGCCTGGAACTGTTCACTTTTAACATACTTTTTACTTGAATTTTCCCTCACCAATGCATAGATTATACCATTTTCATCCACTGCACTTTAGAGAGAATAGCAATAACTAACAGGTTATTCACTATGTAGCATGAATGAAAAATATTTTGCAACTTCCCTTTATATGGAGGGGAAAAATGGTGCAGCTTTTTTCCAAAATAAAAGATGGTTCCTGAAAATGGTGACTAGTCCATTGGACCACCATAATTTTGATTTTGGTAGTCCGACTTTTTTCGTAGTGGTCTTGGACCAGTGGACCACCAAAAAATTTGAATGCTGGGGAGAGGCATAATTCTGTATAGGCACCCATCAGTAAGTGGGACTGTTTTAACCTTTATTGTAGCACTACTGTCAGTTGCATATTTTAGTACTTTGCAGAAAATACTCCTTGTCTTCTGCATCTTTGGTGTTAAATCACCTGATTCATGATACCCAGAATGCCCTCCCTTGTGGTGTGTATCTGAAATATGATTTGTGATTCTAGTAAATGAACCATTTTTAACATTTGTGAACTTAAGATTTAGTTTTTTGAAGTGTACAAGTGGTCTGAGGTGCTGGCTGCTAATTATTCGTTCAAGATGCGCCCGAGTTTGGGTTCTGGATGAGGCATGGGTGGTGTTTGTCTGATGACCCTGGCTCTCTTTCTACACAGTGGCTCTTACTGAGAGGTGTGCAATTGCTTATATCCCTCCAAGTTTTGTTAACAACATGGTAGTTGTTAACCTTGAAACAAACAAACAAATAAAATAGAGAGAGAATGAAGGGGAGTATTATATACTGTGTCTGGGAGTAATGACTCCCACACCAGCAAGATTTCATTCTGTAGTAAAGACAGATGGGGATTCAATATCATCTTGCTATTTTTAATTAATTCATAAAAATATGTATCTTGTGATTTCATAATTGAAAATGTTCACAACTGGTACAACATTAGTATGTATGAGTATTTCACATAAACTTGCCGGTCTTTCTGAATCCTTGGGTTTCAGTAAAGTAAACATAGAAATCGAGCGAAAACATACGTGACTGTGTGTTTTCACTCGATTTCTGTTTATGTTATTGTCCCGTGAAGCCCGAGTTTTAAACCATTCAATAACGTTAAGAAATCCGTCAGGAAGTTTCATAACTGATTTCAAAAATAGAATATACAGTATTTTTTGGAATATAAGACACACTTTTCTTAAAAGAATGGTGTCAAAATCCCCCTTCATCTTATATACCAAAGGGCATTATTATTGCCATGAATGTATATGTATGTATGCTGCTATAAAGGCTGCTAAATAAGTTATAAATGTTATTACTTTATCTTAGGTACAGTAATTGATATTCATCTGTACTTTTTTTACAAGTAATTGTATCATGAATGCTTGCATATGCTATAATTTTTTTCTAATATTTAATTACTTCATGGCTACCTCTAATTACTTTCGGTATTATAAATATTTAACGGGAATTATCGAGTATAAATTTATTTAGGTACATTACCTCTAAAATTTTTGATCTAAACACTAGATCATCGTCAGGAGTTCTTGCGTCTTACTACTTCTACAGGTCTGGCGATCAAGCCTCGTGGATTTTCTATCCGGCATGGTCGTTGATGTTGCCACCTTGTGTCTTGTAAATTTCGAGGGATTCTTCTAATTTCCGGATAATTGTGTGGGATTGATGTTTGATCACTTGTAAAGAGTCCTAGTCCATTTTGTGGCCAGTTTGTTGTATGTGCCTGTCTAATCCTGTTTTATTTGAAATGTTCCTTATTGCTGCTTTGTGTTCATTGATTCTGGTGGTTAACCTTTGTCCTGTTTCTCCTATGTATGGAAACCACAGACATTCGATTTTATAAATGACTCCTTCCTGGAGTAAAGTATTTTCTTCAATTTGTTTTAGGGATGGTAAGTATTTTTTAATTTTGTTATTTAAACCTGGAGCTAACATAATTTTATATTTAGTGCTGATTTTCTTTAGTTTTTCAAACAGTCCGTTGTTGTAAGTGACTTTTCTTGTGAATAAATATTCCGTTTTCTTTGTATTTTTGTCTGTAGTAGTGTTCTGTTCCTAGTAGGATTTTTTCCCAGTAGTTCACAAATTTCTTTAGAAGGGTAATCATTTTCTAATAAGATTGATTTTAACTTATTTTTATGTTTTTCTTTAGCTTCTGAAGATGAATTCAGCTTTTCAACTTTTTCTTTAAATTGTAAAGCTACATTTTTCTTTTTATATTTATGGTGATCTGATTTATAATTTAAATTCTTTTCAGTATTTGTAGGCTTCTTGTATAATTCTGTGGTAAGAAATTTTCCTTCTCACTTCAAAGTAATGTCTAGGTAATTTAGCTTATTTGAAGTGGGAAGGAAAATTTGTTACCACAGAATTATACAAGAAGCCTACATATACTGAAAAAAAAAATTAAATTATAAATCAGATCACCCTAAATATATAAAGAAAAATGTAGCTTTACAATTTAAAGAAAAAGTTGAAAAGCTGAATTCATCTTCATAAGCTAAGGAGAAACATAAAATAAGCTAAAATCAATCTTATTAGAAAATGATTACCTTTCTAAAGAAACTTGTGAACTACTGGAAGAAAATCCTACTAGGAACAGAACTGGTACTACAGACAAAAATAAAGAGAAAACGGAATATTTATTCACAAGAAAAGTCACTTACCACAACTGACTGTTTGAAAAACTAAAGAAAATCAGCACTAAATATAAAATTGTTAACTCCAGGTTTAAATAACAAAATTAAAAAATACTTACCATCCCCAAAACAAAGAGAAGAAAATACTTTACTCAAGGAAGGAGTCATTTATAAAATCGAATGTCAATGTGGTTTACCATACATAGGAGAAACAAGACGAAGGTTAACCACCAGAATTAATGAACGTGTTTATAAGGAACATTTCAAATAAAACAGGATTAGACAGGCACATACAACAAACTGGCCACAAAATGGACTGGAACTCTTTACAAGTGATCAAACATTAATCCCACGCAATTATCTGGAAATTAGAAGAATCCCTGGAAATTTACAAAACACAAGGTGGCCACATCAACGACCATGCTGGATGGAAAATCCACGAGGCTTGGTCGCCAGACCTGTGGAAGTAATAGGATACAAGAACTCTTGACCATGATCTAGTGTATAGATCGAAAATTTTAGAGGTAATGTACCTAAATAAATTTATCCTCGATAATTCCCGTTAAATATTTATAATACTATACTTTTATGTTTGTCCATTATTAACTACGTGTGTGTGTGTGTGTTTGTGTGTGTTTTATGAGCTGGGCCTTTTATCATGCTAGATGTGTGAATTTGTGCCCCTGTGCACACTTGTGCATTTTTGAGTTAATGATGTAAAAAATACAGTTTAAGCACATACCTTATATTTTGTACATAGCAATCTGAAACAGATGTAAAAGGACTATCATAATCCTTTTAAAAAACAAAGTGATAGAAAAAGAATGGAATGAACTACATCTCAGAATGAAACATCACAACAGGCACTTAAGACATCCACCAGCAAACTGAGGGTACATTATTGCTGCGGCAAATTCTTCAGTTTACTCAGAACCTTCGTGGATAAACACAAAAATCTGATTTGTTTACAGTATCATAAATACTGTGGAGTCGTAATTTGTGGAAAAATCCATTCGTGAAATGTGCAAATTTTGCTTGAACTTTAACTGGGGGAATTAACTTTTCTTTGTAATTCATGACAGAAGATGCTGCCACTCACTTCCTTGCTGTTTGCGAACAACGTGCAGAGGTTAGCCATTCACTTCTTTGATGATATTTTTTATTTTGAATGGTTCTTGGCTACAGTGATGTAGTTCTAATTAAAAAAGTGCCTTAGCGGTGAACTGATTAGGTAAAAACACCTTGCAAAGAAGGCTTAAAGTTTTTAAAAGCATTGTGAATTCTGATTTGCTGTTTTTGTTGTGCAGTATATTTCATAAAAAAATTATTTAAATCACAACTTTTAATAGAGGAAAAAAAAAATGTTTGTTAGTCACATCCTAAAAATATGGAGTTCTCTTAAGTAATGCTCTGTCATTTTACATTATTACAAATGTTCGGTGTGATTATTACTTGATTCATACTGGATAGATGTAACTAATATAGTCACATCTATTCTACAGTGTGACTAATATGCCTTTTTTCTAAGATTCTAGAAGATATCTGTTGTGTTATTCTTAAGGAATTAGAGGAAGAGTAGCTTATTAAAAATATTCTTTGCATGCGCTTAGCCTTAATGGCTGCATAATTTCTCTCTAAAGTTTTTTCTCAGAGCAATGAAAAAATTTTGAGGACTTTATATTCTGTTTACGCTGTCCTGGTGGCCGAGTGGGCCGAGGTTTCTAGTTAGTGGTCTGAACTCAACATGAACCATGAGTGGTGAGCCTCCCCGCCCAAATTCAGGGATGGCCAATGGCATGTAGCCCTTATAGCAGCTCTCGGTGAAAGTTGAACTCGGAAGCAAACAAACTTTCTCTTTACCGTTATGATCCATGGAATGTCCTATAGTGTGACCCAACAGTTTAATTTCATCTTTGCGATACCAGCATTTCTGTTATGATTGTATGTAAAAACAGTGTATTGTATATTAGAATACATGATCATCTACAAAATTTCTTTACCCATCTTCTTCAACCGCCTACCTAGGAAAAGTACCTTAGCACCGCTAAGCTTAGGAAAATAATGCATTAGTGCCTCTAAGCCATGCTAAGGCCCTTCTACACCCCTGCTTGGCAAGCTTTAGAAGAACAACTACAACAAAATTTCCTGTTCCTGGAAATCGTTAGATATCTCCTGGAAATTGTTAGATGCCACAGAATACCAAAAGACTTCAACCAAGGCAATCTTATTTTGACACATCAGTCAGGCTGAGAGGATGACCATCTGAACCAATAACACAGGCCATTAGCTGAGTGAAAGTGTGACACTGCAGACAAATCCTGAAGTGCATGTATGCCATTGGCTGATGAACTGTGTGGCATTTCTCTATGTTGTTTTTCATCAACGGTATTATATATTGCTAATTTTGCAAATTTCAAGGATTAAATGATTCATGAGTTGCTGTTTTTATTCATGAAATTTATTTTTTTGGTTAATAAAAAATCTTTAAAATGCCATTTAATTTTCTTTTCCTTAAAATTTTCTCGAAAATAAGGGTGTGTCTTATATTCCGAAAAATACGGTATTTGGAACTATTATCATGTACCTTTATTAATCTTTTAAAAATATTCTCCCCTTGTGTAAATCCTCATTTCTGAATCCCTGGGTTTGAATGATTTAAAATTTCTTTGAAAAGCTTGTTTATTTCCATTATTTTTTCATATTTAAGAATTCAAAATAAAAGAAAATGTGAAAATCTCGTGGGAAAATTGTTTCGTCGCAAAGATCTTGTTATGTCGATGTAGCTGACTTATGTATGGTAACTGGTTTCCCCCTGACTCTTAATAATAATTTTCATCATGGTATTAGAAGATCTTGAAGTTCACAACTTTTCCTGCTCTACAATAGTAATACATACTATATCACAAGCACATTTGCTAATCTTTCAAGAGTTAAACAAGCTCAGTTTTGAAGAAATTTACCAATAAATTTCAGTTAATTTCTTGAAATTTTTTGTAAGTCTACATGGGCATTTTAGTTTAAAATGATGATGTGGACTTGGCCGTTCTAAATTAATTCAATATTCAGAAAGTGATTTTTTTCTACATCATTTCAATTCATGAGTAAATGGTGGGGGAAAATGTATAAATAATGATATGACTATGTAGTATAATATGACTCTGTTTCATATGTCTTGTGGTTCGCTTATTCCAATTTTTTTCTCCCATTAAAAGATTTTTATTTATAAACCAAATTACTTTTCTAACCTCAAGTAACTTTCGATTTTTTTAAAGCGATAACTAGAGGCCAGAAACATCTGTTTTAATAAAATAACTTAGCATAGTGCTGACTACAAGGTTACTGTGGGGCTCAGGTACTCATTGAAATTCAACAATGAGTGAATTAATTCATTAGTAACAACAGAGGATCTTAGAAATAATAAATTTGTAATTTTTAAACTTTTAAGGAGTTAGCTCTTAACTATGTTCTCTTTTCAGGACTTTTATAAAACTCCTTCTTACAACATGAGTGTATGTTACAAGAGCTGATAATATATCAGCTTTATAATTGTTTAAAACTCTACCACAGTAGAAATATGTTGCATTTAAAATAATTTCATATAAATTTACTGTTAAAGAAAAATTGCACATTTTTTATGCCACTTTGGAATTTATTTTTCGATGAGAAATTAATTTTAAGGTCGAAAAAAAGAAAATAAGACTTGTTGGTCATGATTCACCATAGATGAAAACCCAAATACACTGAAGAGCAATTGAATTAGAGACAGCTGGCATTATGCAAATGTGGCACTGTGGGGGGCCCTGTAAACGGAAACGACATGACGTATGCAGCGATCCGACAATATAAGGTGTGATGTGACGGGAATCAGTAAGAGTCGGACACAGTATGGGTAAGATGAAGGATCTAAGCGCATTTGATCATGGGCAAATTGTCGGGGCCCGACGTATGGGTCACTCCATCTCGGAAGTCGTGCAGGCACTGGGATTTTCACGAGCCACTCTGTCACAGGTGCACTAAGAGTACATCGAATCCGGTAAAACCATCCCTGCAAGGGCCAACTGCCGTGGACAACAGTGTGTGGATGAGTGGGGTCATCGTTGGCTAGCTCGCATTGTAACAGCGGTTAGAAGGGCCAAAGTGCAAGAAATCACTCGGCAATTTAAAGCTGGTGCACAAAAACGTGTAAGCAGCCACACCATCCAGAACCATCTCCTCGCTATGGGGTACAGAAGCCATCGTCCCACGAGGGTACTGCTGCTGACCGCACATCACAAGGTGCAAAGATTGGCGTGGGTGCGGGAACATCACCACTGGACCCTAGACATGTGGAAAAATGTTGCCTGGACTGATGAGTCGAGATTCACGTTGGTACATGCGGATGACAGGATACGAGTACGGCGCAAACCACATGAAGCGATGGATCCTTCTTACCAGCAGGGTACTCTTTAAGCTGGTGGGGGTGGCATTCTTGTCAACGTTACCAGGATATCCTGGACGACCATTTGTTCCCGTTTGTGCGTCTTCAACATCCCACTGGGGACCTCATCCTGCAACAAGACAATGCACCGTGCCATCGCTCCCGAATTGTATCTGAATGGTTGGATGGACACTCCACTGACGTGACCTCGCTTCCTTGGCCAGCTAGGTCACCTGACCTCAATCCCATCTAGCACATCTGGGATGCCATCGAGAGAGATGTTCGAGACTGACCCCCTCCATCAAATCTTCGTGAACTGTGGAAGCTTGTTCAGGGGTCGTGGATCCGTATGGCTTCCCAACGCTTCCAGTGTCTTGTAGAGTCCATGCTAAGACGAATTGCCGCCGTCATCAGGGTGAAAGGTGGTGCTACATGTTACTAGACAGGTATCTCTAATTCAATTGCTCTTCAGTGTACAACTAGGCAAACAGCATAAGTGAATCAAACCTATGCTAGCTAAATGAGTGCCATGTAAGTAAGAATTGTCTCTAGAGGCCACTTAACTGCTGACTTGCTGTGTCTGTGGCTTCTTTTGGTTCACATTAAACTTTCACCTGCCCACTGCTGCAAAACAACACATAGGGACTGTCATAAGACAATATGATGTTCTTCTACTGGCCCATAACCCAATCTACTTTCAAGGCATCATGCCATGCTTTTTTATTATTTTTATCCTTAAAGATGGCTTCTAGATAGGTGTGCTGTACAATGTTTTAGCTCTTTCCTTGTAGTTCATGTGGAGATTTTATGATCCTTGCCAAATCCAACTCTGATGCTACTTGCTACACAGTCATGCAGCGCTGGCTGGACCATAGGGGCAACTGAGCCAACCGCCCCAGTGGCTCTGCGCCTGCAAGGAGCCTTGCAGTTTAAGAAAAAGAAATCATTTTCAGTAGAATTTTTTACAATTATTATATTTTGTGTGTAAGTTTTGTGGTGAGGGGCCCTTAAAAAGATGTTTTTTAAAAGTCTTTTTTTTTCCAATCCCCCCATTTTCGAATAGGTTATCGCCCTTCACCATATAAATACTGAAATTTGCAGATTTCAAGTGATTATTGTAACCACCTTAATATTTTCTGCATTCATGAAATAGCAAAATAAATTTCATCATTTTATGGCCTTTACTTTTATGTATTGAACAATTTGCGTGCAAACCAGATACTTAAATTTAAAGAAAGAAAAAGAACAATATCAAAGTTGGTTTTGTGCTACATGTGGAGGCTAATTATTCAGTAACTTTAAAAACATTACTAGAAATGAAAAAAATACATATATCATTAAGAGCATATGAGCACGTATAAAAGTTTAAAAAGTCACTAATTTGTCAATTACTCCACTTTGCTCTAAAAATCAATCACTAAAACATGTATCAGGGAAAAAAAAACCAACTATTTATATGAATTTATTTTAGAGGGATCCTTATTATTTCTTACATGAAAATATTTGCAATCCAAAAATTTTCATTACACAGGTATCTTTTGTATCATTTTGTGAGGAAGTTTTTGTAAGAGTCATAATACAATCTCACCCCATCTCCCCGGAAAGAAAATCATAGATTTTAAAAGTTTTTACTCTCTCTCGGAATTTTCAATCAGTATTATAGTCTTTTTCGTAACTTAAAGCAAATACTTCTTTGAGATAATAATTTTGTCCTTACAATAGTTTTACTTATGATGTACAGGTGAAGTTGCAGTGATAAATTCCGTCAGTGTAGCTTAACTGATAAAGCATTTGGCTCCGAAGTAGAGGGATGTGGGTTCATTGCCATCACTGGCAAATTTGTGAATTTCACATCATGTGTGTTCGTTACAGACATTTTTCACGTAACAACTTTATTAAATATGAGATTTATTTCCTGGTGCCAGCAATGAAATTTTGCTCCAGGGCCCCGCAACAAAATTTCGCCCCGGGCCCTGCAAAAGCTCCATTCGTCCCTGATTTTCTGTCACATGGTGTGCTAAACCATTAGGTAATATCCCACTTGGACTATGCCATTCCTGCTGCAAGTGTACTCTTGGGAAATTAGCTGTCCCTTTGCTTTCCACTTCACACAGGCCAAATTATCCTGCCAGCAAAGTGTGCATCAGCAATGGCAAAGCCTCTTTTCAAATTCAGAGACCGCCTCTGTATTTATAGCTGCATCTGACTGCAGTTGCTGATATAAGCTCTATTGTACATCTGATGCCTGTGAACTTGCCACAACTGTTGTTTCATATGCTACCATATAATTTACAATGTGCGCATATGACTGAAGATTTTTAATTTGTTTGCTAGAGTTTGAATTCAGCTGATATCATCCTGTCCAGAAGTAGTCCAACGTCATATTCGTTAGATGGTCATAATTCAGTGGGCATTGAACGTGTATGTGCAGTATGTTTATAGAAAAAAATTTAATTGTTTATAGTGTTATATTAACCTAAATATAAGACAAACATAAAATTCCACTGAAGTGCCTTGAAATGAATGGAGTTTAAGCTATTCAGTTGAATAGCTTAAACTTCATTAATTTATGCTAAAGTAAAGTAATATGTATTTCAACCAATCTAGCTCCTCTGTGTTTGCATTTGGGCTAAAATTATCAGAAGACTAAAATTTTGTGCTGAGTATGAAGAAACATAAGTACATGTTTCTGTCTTCATTCTCCTATCATTCATCAGCTACTTTTAAATGTAACAATGTGTGGTCATGTGAAAAATGGATTGAGATTGTAAGAAATTTTTTTACCAATTTTTACATGGCTGAAAGAGTTAAATTATCAAAAAATAAGAGTTTCTCTTTGTGCTTCATCAAATTATATATATGCATTTTTTTCTCTCTAACTGTTTAGGATTAGTTTTTTTGAATGAAGAACAATGAATTCCAAAGAAGATAACTCCTTTGGCACATACAGCATTCGCCCTCCATTTGATCAAAAGTGAGATTGTCTGGTGTTTTATGTAATGTATTAAATACCTTCTTCATTCTCTGTGAAGGATCAAATATTGTACACATGTATCATTTTGTCATTCAGGGTATTTTAAAAAATATACAAATCACTCATTTTGTGTTAATGTACTGAAATTTTTCTAAGTGGTATAAGTAATATGATTTCTGTTGAAGTGTCAAAAATCTTCATTAATCAATTTCAAACACATCAGTCTCAAGGTGAAACAAGACAATTTAAGTATAAGGCTTACTGATCTGGAATTATTTTGTCATGAGAAGTACATTTTGAATTGGATGAAGATATTTCTTGAAATGTAGAACATTTCTGCAGTAAACACATATTCAGACTTACCAACCTTAAGAAGAGAAAAATCCTGCAATTTTCTATGAAAATCCTGCAAGCATACTTTCGTATGTTTGAAATATCAATGAACATAATTTGAAGCACTAATGTTATGTTAATGCATATAAAAAATGTAAAAAAATTCTTTTAAAAAATATTTAAAATGTTTTTGTTCAGTTATGCATTGATCTCGAGGATAACCCAAATTATGACAGAAAAGGAGAAATTCCTTGAAGCCGTCGCACTCTCATGCCTAAAGATTAGATTACAGTGAAATTTTAGCGCTGTGAAATTTCCATTTTCAGAAATTTTCCCTCCATTTTCAAACTGAAATACAAATATTTATGGAATAAAATGATATATAACAATACTGGACAGAGGCAACATCACAGGAAAAAGAAATTACGATTATGGAAAAATTCTTTATTTTGTTTACTTCTGTTTATAAAAGACGAAGTACCGTTTCGATACGTATTTTTACAAATTGATAAAATTAGTCGATGCATAGTTTTACGCGCTGAGAAAAATTCCAGACGCATATTTTTACGCGTTGGTAAAATTTCGATACATATTAGATGCGTAATTACACATTTTGGCGAACTCTGGACTCAGCACATCACTTGAGCACTCCCGTGGAGACAGAGAGCTACCACATGACATCACGAAGCCAGCGAGTCAAAGATAACATCTTCGTGTGACACAGCGCTTCTAAGGTCCGGTAGAACATCTAAGTGGATGGTTGCAGGGGGTTGAAATATTTCGATTGAGCAATCGAAATATAAAAAAAATCCGTAAAAGACCTCTATCCGGAAATCAGTAAAATTAACCAGAAATTTGCAAATTTTACAGATAATCCCTAAAAGCTGGCAAGTATGCAAGTCCATTTTTGAAGATTTCCCCATTTTGGCAATGACGCACAATGTTTTTGTCCTGGCACATGCATATTTTTTTGCAATGTTACTATCTGGGAACATTTTCTTAAAAAGCACACTTGCATGGTCAGCACAGCTTAAAGGTAAGTTATGTTCCACGAGGAATGAAGTAAACAAGCACTCAGCATGGATAATGGCATCGGAAGAGGAACTATCTCGAGCAAAATTTAATGTTTTGTTATTTTCTATGCACTTAGAATTGTCCACGTGATTTTGCATGCGAATGTGATTAATGATATCTCCTTTGCCCTTGTGGACAATGGAAAAATCACACCTACAAATACATCAAAAGGCAAATTGTTGGCCCTTTGATTTGATTATACACCGATAATCTGTCGCATAACACTTCTTAAACACAGACTGATATTTTCTACCAGCCATCGCGTGATTAAACACGTGCATGGAAAGTTCTCAGAAATTCCTGTGAAGAGAGACGAAGTACACTGAAGAGCAATTGAATTAGATATACCTGTCTAGTAATGTGTAGCACCACCTTTTGCCCTGATGACGGCGGCGATTCGTCTCGGCATGGACTCTACAAGACACCGGAAGCGTTGGAAAGCCATACGGATCCACGACCCCTGAACAAGTTCCCACAGTTCACGAAGATTTGATGGAGGGGGGTCAGAGCCTCGAACATCTCTCTCAATGGCATCCCAGATGTGCTCGATAGGATTGAGGTCAGGTGATCTGGCTGGCCAAGGAAGTGAGGTCACATTGGTGAAGTGTTCATCCAACCATTCGGATACAATTCGGGAGCGATGGCACGGTGCATTCTCTCGATGCTGCACGGGTCCCCAGTGGGATGTTGAAGACGCACAAACGGGAGCAAATGGTCGTCCAGGATATCCTGGTAACGTTGACCTGTGAGGGACGATGTCACACGTACCAGGGGTTCCATTTCAGTCCACGTAAACAGTCTCCAGACAAGAATGCCACCCCTACCAGCTTGAAGAGTACCCTGCTGGCAAGAAGGATCCATCGCTTCATGTGGTTTGCGCTGTACTCGTATCCTGCCATCCGCATGTACCAATGTGAATCTCAACTCATCAGTCCAGGCAACATTTTCCCACATGTCTAGGGTCCAGTGGCGATGTTCCGGCGCCCGTGCTAATCTTTGCACCCTGTGATGTGCGGTCAGCAGCTGTACCCTCGTGGGACGATGGCTTCTGTACCCCATAGCGAGGAGATGGTTCTGAATGATGTGGCTGCTTACACGTTTTTGTGCACCAGCGTTAAATTGCCGAGTTATTTCTTGCACTGTGGCCCGTCTATCCGCTGTTACAATGCGAGCTAGCCGACGATGACCCCGTTTATCCACACGCTGTTGTCCACGGCAGTTGGCCCTTGCAGGGATGGTTTTACCAGATTTGATGTACTCACGGTGCACCCGTGACACAATGGCTCGTGAAAATCCCAGTGCCTGCACGACTTCCGAGATGGAGTGACCCATTCGTCGGGCCCCGACAATTTGCCCACAATAAAATACGCTTAGATCCTTCGTCTTACACATACTGCGTCCGACTCTTACTGATTCCCGTTGCATCACTCCTTATATTGTCGGATCGCTGCATACGTCATGTCATTTCTATTTACAGGGCCGCCCACAGCGCCACATTTGCATAACACCAGCTGTCTCTAATTCAATTGCTCTTCAGTGTATACATCAAACAAACCAAAACACTACCACATGCTTCCGTTATCGTCGACAGACAAGAAATCTGTGTCAGTACGTCGTACGGCGCTCGGCAACGCCAAGCCTGTTCCTGCTCCGTGCCTGCAGCGCCAGAGATTATTAGGGGACAGAAGAGTAAACATCGCTGCCAACGGCAGAGCAGAACTGCTGACTCAGAGGAGAAAGGCGTGGGAAAGGTCGCTTCTCCACTAATGAACCGATGCCTCGAAGAACTTCGAACTTTTCTCCTCGTTACTTTTTAATTTACGCTACGGAAATCATGACGAAATCCGGTAATTTTTTTTTTTTATAATCCAGAATTCCGGGAAATGTAATGAAATCCGGCATTGCCGGCCTAGACCTGGAGAGTTGGCAGGCCTGCATATTGCATATCATATTTTCTCTTCAGAAAGCATGATAATAAACAGATTCAAAATTCTTCTGCATTGGTAGATAAACAGTTTGCTTACCTGTCTGGGACTTTGTAAGTCTTAGCAAAAGATATAACTTCAGACATCACACTGATATAGAAATTAAAAAAAAAATTAATTAATCTTCATGGTAGTATGATTGAGGGTTACACCTTTTTATATCAAAACGCTTTCACTGAAATCTTTCACAGGGTCTTTTATAGTGAGAGATACAGAGTTTTATATCAGTTTTCACATTATTTAAGTTCTTTTAAAGTCAGGTGTGAAAAATTGAATTATCATGTTATGTAAACTGCTTAATTGATTTATATTCATATTGGTGGGTAAAAGTGGGAACTCAGTTGTACATTAGTCTATTATTGGCAAGCATAACAATTCTTGAGTTTTTATGGTTGATCACTAAATATGCACATGGAACTGAGTTCTTCTTTTACAAACCAACATAAACAGGAATCAAATAAATATACTTGATCAGAGAATTCAGCTTTTATGTGATTTAAGATGAATTATTGAAGGGAAGATATTAGCATGTAGAAGCTGGTAATACATAAAACAAATTTAATTTATTTCAACTTTGTTGTTTGAACATAAAAAAATATATGAGATTGATTTTCATCTGTATGTAGGAGCATTGTGTTTATCTATATATACATAGTAATTTT
Organism: Macrothele yani; assembly: GCA_039090855.1. Taxonomy (NCBI): domain Eukaryota; kingdom Metazoa; phylum Arthropoda; class Arachnida; order Araneae; family Macrothelidae; genus Macrothele; species Macrothele yani. The sequence continues at coordinate 102,882,497 of CM076995.1, forward strand.
TTATGTCTACAGATTTGTTTAGTATTTGTTCTCATTATTTTCTGATTATAGTAAACATGTTGGATACCATATGTTTGAATGCGTTTTTTTTTTTTTTGAGTTCCAGAAAAAAGGTTATGTAGACAAATATTAAATTGAGAAGCAGTACTTTGGAATAGTGGTTATTAGAACTTAAAGTACAATGGCCATACTTTATAATACAGGTTATTAAAAATTGTCTAAGGTATGATGGTCAGATGCATTATAAATTTTGTGTGTGTGTGATGTTGGTTTGACTACTTTTGTGTAAACCACTGAGTCGCTGCACTGGTGGCACAGTGGTCTAAGCAATGGTTTATGACGGTTCATCTGAGAAGGGTTTGGGTTTGAATCCTGGTGAGGCATGGATGTTGTGTTTATCTTATGGCACTGACTCTCTCCTTCCCTGGAACCAGTGACCTTGGATTAAGGACAGGCTACTGCTTATAGTTCATCAAGTTGCTCATGGTGGCCATTAAACTTTCAATCAATCATAAAAACAACAACAAAAACCACTGAGTGAGTGCAAAATTTGCAGGATGAGATTCTTAGAAACCTATTTAGATGCATTGAATTCTACTCTTGCAGAGCAAGTAATTGTTCATTGGCAGATCCAAAGTGGGGTGCATACCTCTCCTTCACAGAACTTTTTCTTATCTATTTAAACATTTTGTGAAAATTTTGAGTTGAAAACTGGGAACACTTCAATTTAATGTCAATATTTCCCATTCTTAATCAGTTTGTAAGATAATAATATGCCAAAATGTAGAGTAGCAAAGAAGTTTGATATGTTAGCCAATTGGCAGTAAGAACTATAAGTTTGCTTATTCATCGTCACCCAAGTAAAAGATCTGTCAGTGTGTCAGTTTTCCTCATATGCAATTAACAACTTTGAGCCTTTTAAAAGAATGATTTCCAAGAAAATAAACCTGAGATACTTTAATAGTCACCTAACTTTTGTGTCTATTCTTATACACATTATCAACATGTAGTTTTCCCCCCAAGATTAATGTTAGTAGTTTTGTTCGGCAGGTTAACAAGGCAGGGTTCATACCCTTTTCTGTGGAAAAAAAATAAGGACTTTCTAAGGACCTACACTGCAATTGATATTTTGCATCACTGGAATATCACCAGGTGTGTGTGTGTATGTACAGTAGGGTGGCCCTTAGCTATAGGTAATTTTCCGAAAGTTAAAATTGTGCTGCTCCCACCCCCTAACCCTATTCCAATCAACCAAAAAATGGGCTGTGCAAAACTTCAGCTCAATCGGACAACTTCTAGGCGACCCTCAAACACCTTGAAGTTGGAACATAGTATACGCAACAATTAATTCCTTTCAAAAGCGGTATACTCTTCCCTATCTCGACCATTTTCATTTTTCTTCTTAGAGAAATTTATGTGGACAGTGGACACGTCCAGGCAACCCCAGCAAGTGTTAAAAAAATTCTGAATCAAACTTCTCAAAAGTTGTTTCAAAAACGTCCTGAAATAACATGAAAAATTTAAGAAATATTAGGTTTTTTTAATGACGCACACAACTTCTATAAGAGAAACGCATTTTTACTTACAACAATACTTTCTATAGAATCAAATCATAATGTGAACAAAGGAACATTGAACATTATTTTTTTCTAAGAGAGGATTTAGTAGCAGTTGGGTATTTTGTACGGTCTCCGGCAACGATCTGTAAAACAAATTTTCTCAGTTTCATCTTTTGTGAGAGTGTTATTGTAATCCTGAATGAGTTTCACGCCTCTTTCTGCAACGTCATTCACAACAACTGTCTTCGCAAGTATTTCAATTCCACTTTTGTAACCAGGATCACCCATCCATGTTGAAGGGTCTTTGTAAAGGAAATCGGTGCTGATAGAAAATCTCGTGAAGAAAGATTTTGTACCAGGAGTTACAAAAGACGAAAACTCGATGTTTGTAAAGGAAGAAAAATCATTTTTGTGCAGAATGTACCTCTTCAGTTGATTTTTTCTTCTTCCTCTTCTTCACCTTTGTCTGCTTCCAGCATAAATTTAGCCATATTTGCCTTAACTGCTGTTGGAACATTGTCATCAAATAAAGATAGAGCCACAGTTTCGGAAACTAAGTACCAGAGATGGTTGGAAAATTTGTTTGCAGCAGCTTTACTGATTTCTGGATCAATATCCTAATAATTTATCAGTTTACGCATGAATAGGAAATCATGATAAGGTGCTTTAATTGCTTCTGATGACAGAAACCATGCTCGAACGTACACTCGAGCAAGAAAAATACATATTTTTCTTAAAGAGTTCTTCTCCCTATGAGATAACTGAAATTGATCTTGAAACAGGTATATCTTGAATGCATAAATTGCCTTTGTCATCCACCTGCCATGACTTATAGCTCCTGGTATACGAAACGATATCCCGTTCTTCGGAATGCCGCCAAGAAAGATCATCGTTAACTCCAACAGTTCTCGGTATTCATCTCGCTGTTGTTTCTGCGTAGAAAAGTGGTGGTCAAGAAATCCAAGAATTGTAGAGCGGACATCATCAGGCACTTCATTGCTACCAGTTATGTAAATGTTCTTGTCGAGTTTCGTCCAGGTTTCTCTAAATCTTTTGAAAAGCGCCATGTCTGGACCAGAAGTTGCACCCATCAGTGAGTCGAAACAGCTCCTCAAAACTAACTCAAAAATGTGATGACGGCAAGGAAGGTACAACAGGTCGCGATTGAACAATTTTTTTAGAATATTTACAGGCACCATTTACTCGACCTGTATTGCTTACTGTCGTATCACAGCAAATTGCCTGAATTTTGTCGGTTATACCCCACTTCTCCACTGCTTGGTAAACAGCCATGGCTTGCTCTTCTCCTGACGATGTTGGGATTTCAGGGACTCCCAATAATTGCTCCTTGCCTTGAAAAGTTACTATTATTGCCAGTCTTATCAACCTTTTCAACACCTGTGAGTGCTGGGAGCAGCTTTCCATCCCAGTGCAAAACTAATTCTTGGCAGTCGTTTAGGTTAAATTTGTGCTGAATTTCTGTGTGTCTCGCTTCTCTAAATGTTTTTCTAAGGCGTTGAAAAGAAGTGCGATTTATTACCAGGTTTACAGTATCATGCCTGAAAGGTTCTGCAGCAGCCATTAATATGTAAACCCCATTTCTATTAGAGATTTTGCACCTATCAAAAATTTCAGAGAGACGGGGAGTAAAAAAATGCAATGTACCTCGAGTTGCTGGAACTGTTGCTGCTGCTGCTGCGGTTGTTGCTGATATTTGCTGAACGATGACAGAAGAATTTTCACTGGCGTCACCACCATCACTGCTTCGGCTGCTTGGTGTTGAATCATCAGTTTGAGATGTAACAAGTTGATGAGTAGCAAAATGTTGTTCCATTTCTTCATAAGTCCTTTTTTTCCTGGCAGTTTCCATTGCAGTGCGCGTCAGTGCTCTTTCTTCCATGTGTTTTAGTTTTTGATCTACACCGACCATGGAATCCGGTCGTCCTTTTTGGCACTGAAGCATTAAGAACTTCTTCTCCTCTTCATGTTTCGTCTGTCCCAAAGCATCTGAATGAGCTATGTCAAAGAGATCGTCCATAATTTCCACAAAAGGATATTTTTTCTTTTTCCTTGCCTGCAGTTCTAGTCAAATTTTTTCTGTAAACCTTTCCATTCATCATAGAGTTTGAGTTACTTATCAACACAGTGGTCAGTTCTTCTAGTAGGAATCCATGCTTTTTTGCCAAAAAATGGAAACTTCTTTAATCACCAATGCTGCACTTTCCTTCGTTGTAAGATTTACAACTCTTACATTGTAGAAAAAATGGCTTAAAACTTGCCGGTTCGAAGATAGTTTGGCTCCGATGATTTGATTGGAAATGTAGCCAACAAGAGAGATATAAAAGTCTTTTCTTAACTTGTGTGACGAACTACCTGAAGAAGTTGATGCCATTTTTAAAGTCTAGGAAGAACACGTCACAATAGTCACTTTACACTGGCAGCGCAAACAGTTCTGGAACAATAATTGAAAAAACATTCATCAAAGACATCATCATATAAAATAAGTAAACGAAGAGCATAACGTTATAAAAATGGAGAGGTTATAAAATAAGTTTATCTAATAATATTAATGAAAAATCGCATAACATACTTCACACGACAAACATTTGGTGGTTTTTCATATTAACTTAGTGATAGCATATCACATGCTATCGGAAAACAAAATCGCATGCTAATTAAATTAATGACAACTCGCATTAATTTCCATTACTAGTGCTTACAACTGATTACAAATGAAATAACTAAAAAAATATTTTAACTCAAAAAATGACTTTCCGGGCGAAAATTTCAAAACTTCATGGTCGATGAGGGTCGTCTCGCAGCTGTCCGATTGAGCTAAAATTTTGCACAGTATGTTTTTTTGTTGATTGGAACAAGATAGGGGGTGGGAGCAAAACTTTTAGGAAGTTTAAAAATAAGGGCCACCCTTACAGGGCTTGACAAATATGTTCTAGATCTAGGAGCCAGCTCTAAAATTTAGGTACCAGGTGAAACAAAGTCAATAATGCATGAACAAAAACATGTTTGGTTATGACGCTGGAACAAAAAGTGGTAAACCATATTTGTTGTCAATTTTTTTCTTTTTTACCGAAACCATTTATTGCAAAATAAAGTTCCAATTTGCTTCTTATTTTTTTTTATTTCTTTCAGTAGATGATCTCAAAAAATTAAAAAAATTCAGATTTCAATTTTATTAAAATACTATTTGCGGATGTCATATTTTGTACATGTTAATTCAAAGTACCATTTTTTTCTTCACAATTTTTTTATATGTAGACCATGTAATTCAGAAAAAAATGTGCTTCTCAAAATCCTCAAGGGCGTATAATCCAAAGGCTGTGAAAAAAAAAATCCCACGTATAATCTGCTGCAGCATACACATGTGTATGATCCGTAGATCATGAAATTATGAGAAAAACACATTTTTTTTCCTTTGCATAATCCGTGGCAGCATGTCTCAGACCATGCATGACATTTAAAAAAAAATAAATAAATATATAAATAAAAAAAATGACAGAATCCCGCCAACACTGGCAACAAACAGTCTTGTTACTAATAACTAGTATTACGTGGTATTCATAGACTCTATTTTACAAATCTCTTGTAAAAAACAAGTATGCACCCCAACAAAACATTACAACAAACAAGGACTCTAATGAAACAAACTTAACACGTGCAAAACACAAAGTAGGTTCCCCGGCAAGGGCATGATTGTGAGATTTAAGTATGAAACTTCCACTAGTAAAAATCAGTAAGATGCATTCAGAATTCCACAATGCTTGACAGACAGGAAATCCCAGCAAGTGAACGCGCAATGCACGAACCTCCACTTACCATATGATCATACTGCCTCTAAAATTGCAGTTTAAGACAAGATGAGACCAAAGAAGGGGGGAAAAGCTGAACATTTTAACTGGTGAAAAATCAAAACAGACAGCAAGAATGCAGACTACTGTCAGTTTTTGCATTTTGTTGACTCCGCAACTGCACAGCATCATTGCTTGATTTTTCTTTCTGCTGATATTCTCTTCCTACTTTTTCATTGTTGCTTTTTCTTTCTTTTCTTGTTTTTTATGTCCTTGATCACAACCACCAGCCTGAGCACTGTGAGTGCATGATTTCAAAGCTTCAACTATTTTAGATAAATGGTGTAACTTTGGGAATATTAATACTTTTGAACACCATGCATCAATTTTTACAAATTTTCCAAATTCTTCACTTCCATTTTTGGGAATTTCCTTCTCAAGATTAAATGTAAAAACTAATGGGGTGGGGGATATTTAACAGCGCTGGAGTAGAAACATCACGTGGGGGGAAATAGCGATTATGGGAAATCCGTCCGACTTCCGGTTTTGGAAATTTTTCTCCTATTTGCTAAAATGCAAAAGTTTATGCAGTAAAATGATACTTAATAATACTGAATAGAGGCAACATCTCGAGAAAAAAGAAATTACGATTATGGAAAAACTGAACTCCGTTGACTTTTTGTTTTCGAAAGTTTCGTGAAGATGGAATTCCGTCCTCCGACGAACATCTACCCCCCCCCCCATTCTGTTTACTTACTGCATCGATCTCCTGAGTGGCTAAACTAACTAAAAAGGCGGAATTTCTGGAATTCGCGGAAGAATATTATGCTTGAAGATTAGGAGGAAATTTTTGCGGCGTCTAACATCTGTAATTGCGCAAATTCTTGCCTACAGTTTCAAGCTGAAATACGAACACATTGCCATAATATAATATTTAACAAGAATATTAAACACAAACACAACATTGGGAGAAAAAAATTATGATTACGACAAATTCTTTTCATTCCATTCAACTGCTGTTTTCGAAAGCTTTGAAACATGAAATACCGTCCCCGGACGGAAAATACCCCCCCCCTCCCCAAATTATCTTCATTTATGAATCAATCTTGAGAATGATCGAAATGTTGACGGAAAAAAACAACAAGAAAGATGACACCAAATTTTCGGATGTAATAAGCACGTCTTTTGAATCCGTTCTGAGGCAAATTAAATTTATCAAAGCTATTCAAAGTCAATGGAACTGGTATGGAAAACAATAGATCTGACGAAAGAAAGATGATTTTAAATCAGGGTTTTAATCCCTCAGACATTGCTGTAAACGGAATCGTGAGCTCATGAACTCTTAGAAACAGAGATATCGACAAAAATAAGATGTGACTTTATGTCCCCTGGTGGGAAAACCATCCATTATTTTAGGAAGAAAGCATTCTCAAAAAGTTTATCCATATAAGTGGTATCGGTCCAAGAAAAAAAAAAATTAGTCGAGTTTTCAGGAGCCCAGATTTTGCTACAAATACTTCAGAAGCAGAAATTAACACGTATGACCCGTGGTGGCCAAACCATTCTTTACCAAAACATTAGAAATTATGTGAAAAATATTTTCTGCCAGGTCTTGTATGTGATACAGGAAGAATTTTTCAAATCGGAGCTTTAGAAGCAGAAATAACGCAAAAAACGCAATTTGCCTTTGTGCCCCCTAGTGGAAAGTCTATGATTTACTTGCAAATTTTGAATTTATAGGAAAAACATTTTGCATCGGAAACACTATCCAACAAAGAAGGAATTTTTCAAATCGGACTCTTAGAAGAAGAGATATTGACAAAAATAAGATATCCATCTACGCCTCCTGGTGTAGAAATCATACATTATTTCAAGAAGAAAATTTTCCTAAAAGGTTTGTCAACATGAGTAGTATCGGTCAACAAAGGACTTTTTTTTCAATCGAGATTTTAGAAGCTCATATTTTGCTGCAAATACATCAAAAGCGGAAATTAAGATTTACGCCACCTGGTGGCCAAACCATGTTTTTACAAAAATTAGAAATTATGTGCAAACGATTTCCCATCAGGAGCTGTATCCGGTGCAGAAAGAATTTTTCAAATCGGAGATTTAGAAGCAGAGATATAGGGGGAAATGCAATTTACTGCTACGCGCCCCTAGCAGAAAGTCTATGAATTACTTGAAAATTTTGAAATTATATGAAAAACATGTCACACAGAAAACACTATCCAACATAGAAGGAATTTTTCAAATCAGACTCCTAGAAGTAGAGATATTGACCAAAATAAGATATGCATCCACGCCCCTGGCGTAGAAACCATGCACTATTTTAAGAAGAAAATGCTTCTAAAAGGTTTGTGAACATGAGTAGTATCGGTCAACAAACGACGTTTTTTTCAATCGAGAATTTAGAAGCTCATATTTTGCTGCAAATACATCAGAAGCAAAAATTAACACTTATGCCCCCTGGTGGCCAAAGTATTCTTTACCAAAAATTTTAAATTATATGCAAACGATTTTCCATCAGGAGATGTATCCGCTGAAGAAAAAAATTTCAAATCGGAGTTTTAGAAGAAGAGTTATCAGGAAAAATGTAATTTACTTTTACGCCCCCTAGTGGAAAATCTATGCGTAATTTGAAGAAGTAACTATATCTAAAATACTCTTTGGCATAAATATAATCGAAAGATAACAGATTTTTTCAATCGGATGTTTAGAAGCAAATATGTGGAATAAAACGTATTTTTGAATTCGACATCATCTGCATTTACGCCCTCTAGCTGCGAAATTGTAAATCGTAAAAAAAAAAAACACACGAAATAAAGGATCATGATTCGCATGTTTCAAGCTTCCCAATGCAAAAAGAATTTTTCAAATCGGACTAATAGTTGCAGAGATATCGTGGGTACAGATGGACGGACGGACAAACAGATAACATAAGCACGATCTTTTTTACAAAAGACGTGCTAAAACGGGGAGAATTCCGCGAATCCACTTAAGAACCTCGTGTATATCATAAAATAACAAAATAAAGTTTTTTAAAACAGATTGAAAATTCGTAGTCTGTAGTTTCAAGAGTGAGTTCCATAGTCAGACAAATCCTCAGAAATTACGGACATTCCTTAGTAATTGGCATGTATGACAGTCGTATAATCCGCCCCTATCATGTCAATCGTAAATCGTAATTTCCGACAGAAAACTGCGATTCACAGATTCGACTCAAAAATCCAAAGATGTAAGAAAGAAATGATCATCTTATTGAAAAAGTAACTGCCATTTTGAAGTACTTTTGTGTTACTTTAAAATTAATAAAGAACTAAAATCGCTAGCTGTTGCAGCATTACCGTAGTTCATTAGTTATACTAAAAAATCCATTGCAATTGCAAACAGTCCATAGCATTGTCTTATTTCTGAATATGTTTCAACTGAACACAGAGAAAAAAAAAATCCTTAACTAACACAGTTAGCTCACCAGAACTACACAATGCGATTAGAAGAATGGTTACATGCTACAAAGTAGCTCTGTGGGATTCCTGAGAGTCACGGATTCTCACACCATGTAGGCTTCTACATGCACAAATAGTAATGCCTTCCTTGCGTCATATTTTCTGTCAAAATACTTTTAAGTAAAAAAACATATTTATACAGTATATATATATATATATATTCTTACAATCTCCTTGCGGTCTTCTATCTCGCTGTTACGTTACATTTTTTTTCTGTTATCGCATTTTTGGTACTTTCCCAATAAAACCACCTCCCCTGACAATTACCTCACAGACTTTTTAAAATGCCACACCATTTTTTTCTTTACCAGTGTCTGCAGTACCTAAATTTATAACTTTTTAATAGATAATCTATAGATTATACAACAGAAATTACGGTATTTACTGCAAATTACGTAAGAAGAAAATTAAGCGCCAGGGCCAGAATTTTAGGCATCTGGGTGACCTGGTGTCCGGGATTTGTTGAGCCCTGTCAGTATGTATACATATGTAGGGGATTAAACAGTGCTAGTGGACACTTACCAGGCATTTTGCCCTAAATATAAACTACTTTGCCCACAAAGAACAAAATTAAATACACACCAAAAGAAAAAAAAAAAAAAAAGGACAAGCAGGAGATACAGCGACAATGAAGCAAGGTAAATTGAGTAGAGCAGTAGGTTAGATAGATCAGACCACACGAGACAACTGACACCATAAATTGGGAAGAAGTCAAACAGACCCCCCACTCCCCACCTTTGCTTTGACCCTCTGACCCCTGAAAAGACATGTTAATCCCACTGGTAAGGTCAGGCAAGGCAAGTCATGCAGGCTACAATGGGAAAAGTGGGGTGTTGAAGGGAGATTTCTAAGAACATTCCAGGGGATTATCTTTCTTCAACGAGCTAGAAGAAAACTCCCCTGGTGAACGAGTTAGCATATTTACAGACACACAAACAAAAATGGGGGCAGGGTTGCGATGCCCATTACTGCAGCACAAAAACAAAACGGGGGGGGGGGATATGCACTTGTTTAAAAAAATAAGGACTTTTAAGGGCCTTAGAAATGGAAATAAAAAATAAGGAGTCCTTAAAGACTTTTAAAGACCCCACGAACCCTGCAAGGAAAAAAGTGACATTCCAAGATAGCGAACAATGAAATTCAATTTTTCGGTTGGCTATTCTATCCATAGTTTATTTCCCAGAAAATCACAATAAATGCAAAAATTTGTAATTTGTAATACACCTCACCATGTTATTGGAAAACAGTTAATTTAGTCATGTATGTATGGATTCTGGATAAAAGCAGATAGATCTTCCATTTCCTAAACATATAAAACGAGCGAAACACACAGAGTCACGTACGGTAAAAGGTTAATTTAGCAGTAGCTTTCGGTCATCCTACGACCTTGATCACCCGCGATCAACTGGATGGGCTGGTTGCCAGAACTACAATTTGAAGTTGGGGTGTTGTAACTGTTGCCAGATTTTAAAAGAGAGATCCAAATAAATGGGATTTGGTGAGGGGTCTCTGAATTGCAGTTTTTGGTGAACAAAATTTTAATGCTCTCTTGAAAATGCAGAGATGTCTTGTTGATGAAAGGGGTAACTTTTTTGGTTTCTTTCCAAATGGCAAACTCTTCTGCAATAATGTGCCTGCTTAAAGACAGGGATCCTGTCAAACCCTTGGACACCCCTGGAGTTTATGCTATTCAAATTTCAACTTCCTCAGATCTCTCAGTGTATATTGGAACCACATACCGAAGCATCAAAACAAGACTTGGTGAACACAAAAAAGATATTTCCAATGGTCTTCCAAAGACAGCTTTATCTGCACTAACCCTTGAAGACACCTCTGCAGTTCCCATTTGGAAAGAAACCAAAAAAGTTGCCCCTTTCATCAACAAGGCATCTCTGCATTTCCAAGAGAGCATTGAAATTTTGTTCACCAAAAACTGCAATTCAGAGACCCCCTCACCAAATCCCATTTATTTGGATCTCTCTTCTAAAATCTGGCAACAGTTCCAACACCCCAACTTCAAATTGTAGTTCTGGCAACCAGCCCATCCAGTCGATCGCAGGTGATCAAGGTCGTAGGATGACCGAAAGCTACCGCTAAACGAACCTTTTACCATATGTGACTGTGTGTTTCGCTCGTTTTATATGTTTATGTGTTATTGTCGCGTGATGCCTGAGTTTTAAACCATCTTCCATTTCCTGTTCCATTCAGAGCTACATCTATCATACCTTTTCTTCAATATTTTCTTCACAAAACCTTTACCTTCACAAATATATAACAGATTCATTATTATTTATCTTAAAAAAAATTGTTCTTTTAAATTTTCAAATCGATAAATTTCACATAAAATTTTCACTGATCGTATAATTTTTTTGCTCTGATCATTTTATGCACATAATGTGTTGCTGCGTCAGCTACTTTTTCTGTGATTTCAAACGATAATCAGAAGTATTATGATGGGGGTAACCATCCAATGTTGCATGTTCAAGAAAATATAAAAAAAATTACACATAAATTCACCGGCGTGCAAAAATTAAGGACGAGACGGTTTTTTTAATGTAACGGCGTGCAGAAGTGCTCCATATCGACTCAAATCATACCATAAGATCCCCATGATGTAAGAATATGGGACAAGTGAGCAAAACCGGCCAAACAAGGAATCCAAAGGATACAAAGGCACTTTATTGAAAAGGTAGCTTCGAGCACTACTGGACAGAAGACAGAAACGTCCATGTGACAGGTGGCTGCCAAGAAAAATCCAGTCTTTAGTAGGGGATATGATCACCCCTGACTGCGTTGCAGGATTTACAATGTCTGTCCATGCTGAGGACGAGGTTGTCAAGGAGCTGTTAAGGCATCGCGGCCCATTCCTCTTGTAGCGCCAATCGCAGCTGCGGAATCGTTGCTGCAGCTGGTGACGTGCTGCCAAGCGTATCCCGAGAAGGTCCCACACGTGTTCGATTGGATTTAGGTCCGGGGACTTATCGGGCTAATCCATGCATTGAATATCTTCACTCTCCAACAGCTCTGCGACAGCCACTGTACGAGGAGGTGTAGCGTTGTCGTCCATGAAGAGGACGACAACGCTACACCTCCTCGTAAGAGAACTCAGGACCCACAGCATGTGAGGCAGGAGAACTTCGGTACAATAGCGGACACTAGTGACTGAACCTCCTTGGAAGATGTGGAGGTCAGTATGGCTACCAAGCATGATACCGCCCCAAACGAGAACTCTGCCACCTCCAAACCGGTCCCTTTTGATGATGTTGGAGGTGTGATTGCGTGTTCCCACCTCTCTCCAGATGTGTATACGTCCAGAATTGCTCGTCAGACTAAATCGGCTCTCATCCATAAAGAGAACTCGACCCCATTGCTGATGTGTCCAGTTTTTGTGTTCCTGGCACCACAGAAACCGCCGTCTCCGATGAGCAGGTGTTAATGGCACACGCTGTACTGGTCGTCGTGCAAATAGACCACCTTTGTGCAGCCTCCTGGCCATAGTAAAACGCGATAACGGATGTCCAGTTGTCTGTTGCATGTGCCTTGCGATTTCTCCCGCTGTCTGCCGTCTGTCTCTTCTCGCCTGTAGGACAATATAACGGTCGTCCGCCGCCGTGGTTGCTCGTGGACGACCGCTGCTAAACTCTCGGACAGCTGTTCCTGTCGTTTGAAATGCTCTCCAAGCTCATGAAATGATGCTGTGAGCGATCCCAAACTCCTCGGCCACACTAGTCGCACTTCGACCTTCTTCCAACTTCCCAATGACACGATCTCGGGTAAAGTCATCCAGATGTCGTCTACTGGATTGCCTGTTGGCCATATCACACGGTGACAGCAACTCTACGTTGTTCAAATTAATGTACACTGTGCAATAGCTTTCACCGAATTGCTGAGCGTACACCCCCGTGTGTGTCTTTATATCCTTCCGACCCCCCAATATATGTGCATGCCCTACCGTACCGGACCCTAGTCTATCTCCTGAGTGGTCTTTCGGTCCGTTCTGCCTGCTCGTTTCGCTGTTATGCTAATTTCTCCTCTTCGTCCTTAATTTTTGCACACCAGTGTATGAACCCTACTCAGCTCCTTGCAGTTCAATTTACAACATGTTGCGATACCACAGAGAGCACATTCGTGAAGCAAAAGGGCTTACCAGTAACAACTTTTTTTTTCTTATATATGATAATATTCAATAATTTACTATTTTTTTTAGTATTCAGTGTGTTAGAACTAATTTTACCCTATGCCATATGAATTCTGTAGTGTCTGCTATGCACATGGAAAAGTTATGAAGTACTCAGCAATTATTTTAAAAGGTAATGAAATGTATTGATATTGGTAGTTATATTTTATAGAAATGATAATATATTCATGTATGCAGGAATTTCACGTGGGAATTTTTCTGAAAAGATCATTCATGTTGAAAATAGTTGTAATGGTATTTAAAATAAGTGGGAAATCTGATTTTAGAAGACTGGTAATCCAGACCTTGATACTACATGAAACGGAAATTAAAAGTTATTCACTACATTTAAATTATGTTACAGGCATCAAATTGGTGTAGTGCACAGCATTCAGAGGGCATAAGATATGAACTGCTTAAAAAATGGAACATTCTGAAGATACATAGAAAAGACCAATCTACCAGGTTAGGTTTAATCATGAGGCATGGTGCAATTCTTGCTGTTGTACATAGTGGAACATGCACAGTGGTAAAAGTATCAATGCAAACAAAGCCAACAGAAATTGAATAAAAATAATGAATGAAAATAGTATTGGAAATTCAATAGCAGATAATTAAAATGCAGATAAAGCTCAGTAACCACTAGAAAAGATGAACATTAAAATAGTCGTAGGCCAAAAGAGTATATGATATTCACTAAACAACAATATAAACAATAGAAATCACCCTCCTCTGAGCTGTGCCAACTAAATGAATTTTAGCCACATATTCTGGGCCATCATCAGTAGTCGTAAATGACGTGGCTTGCACCTCACACCTTATATTGCCATAATTGTGGTTCAAATGCACTTTCCTGCTGTTGCTGTAGTCACATCTTCTAGTAGTGATGTGCTGGACATGCACACCATCTATTATTCAGGCATTAACTTTATTATATTATGTTAATGACTGCTTCTTATATTTCCTATGTTTCCACTTGTTTTCTTCTTGGATGAGATATTACCATGCATATCATTATTTACATGGTGTATTATACCATATGAATTATCATATGCATGACAATACCTCATCTAAGATGAAAATGTACCTATTGAGACCACCATGTATATCATTACCTCATAGTAATTTACCTACATATATTACATACCTTAGCATTTAACTAATCATATCTTTATACTACATTTGTAGACAAGTGAAAAGAAAACATCAATGCATAGGAGTTTTGTGCTTTTAATGACAAGTGCTTACTGCTTATTAGCAGAAGGCAATTTAAAATGTGTGGAATGGAAATGGTGGCAGAACCAAAAAACCATTGCAAAACATTGGAAAGAGTGAAAAACAAACAAATGTGCTTTATGTGTTAAAAACTTTTATGTTTATATGTTAAAACCTTTTTTAACTCTATATGTTAAAAAAGCTTATTTTCCCAATTTTTTTTGTCAAACGACATGCATTATGGAATTTACAATATTGGTTAATGAATTAGTAACATGCTGAAGCATTTGCATAGTTACCATACACCTTTATCTGCAAAATCCTAAATATAAGGAAAATAGTTTAAATGAAAGCTTTTTAAGTTGCATAAAATTTTATCATTGCTATATTTTTAAATAACTTCAGTGAGAAGATATTTCATAGTTCAGATGTGATTTTTAAGTCAAGCATGCAGTAATTGTATGCCCATTTCTTGCTCTGAAAAGTTCTGCTAATGCCAACAAAAAAGGGGTATACATTTAATCATATTCAGTTTTATGAGAAGGTTCTTCACCTTTGCTTATGTGTATGCTAAAACACATCATTGTGCATTAAAAATCACATACATAAATTTGTGTTACATACAGGATATCTGCTGAATTCATTGCATAAGTTCAGACATAATGAAACTCTTGATGATTTTATTTTTCTTGTTTTCAATAGATTTAATCCACCTGCTGTGAAAGAGTGCATCAAATCTGTCCTTATTGAGGAACTAGGAGATAAGACCTATACTTTGGAGGAGGCACATGTCCTTACTAAAAACTTAACAGAAATGATATTGGGTAAAGTAAAAGGTACCGTATTTCAATAATAACAATTTAATAACCATAAATTGATGATATATTGTGTAAAGAATTAATTTTTAAATGCTAGATAGATTTCATGCTGTAATGTGTTGATTTCTTGCTCAGATTAAACACAAATAAAAACATTTAAAGATTCAACCCTAATATGAAAATTAAATCTCATAAATTAACCCCTAAACTTACTTCTCAGGTCTGTTTTGTTTATCACAGAGCTATGTATTTCATTTTTCATATAAGCAAAATGTGTTCATCAGTTGTCAGAAAAGTAGTACTGATACAGTCCAAGCTGGTCTCGTCCAGTGAGAATAAGAATTACCCAAGTTTTATTTTAATCATCCCATTGAATTTTAACTACAGCACTTTTCTTGCCTATTCATAGTTTGAATTGCCAATAGGTTGTAATTCCTGTTGCTATTTTTCCAGTCCAGTTCTAGTAAACTGTTTTACAATCAGTAGACAACTATTTGATCTCCAGTTGAAAATGGCATGATTTATATAGATTCTTGTTTAAATGTCATTGTGCGTGTAGCCATTCCTCTAAAACAGATCTGTAACATCTAGTAAACTGCCACTCAACCACTTGTAAATCTTTGATTTCTAGACCAATACAGTGTGTTCTCAGTTTGGCTGCTGAATAATTAATTGAAAGACATGGATAATCCATAATTTATATTTTATTGGTGTTTAAAAATAAAAAAAAAATGTTCATTATTTACTTGATAATCTGTCATTTTTGCTTGTTTTTGATAATCCCTGAGGTGTATTCTGATTTCAG
The DNA here is from genome assembly GCA_039090855.1 of Macrothele yani. Lineage (NCBI taxonomy): Eukaryota > Metazoa > Arthropoda > Arachnida > Araneae > Macrothelidae > Macrothele > Macrothele yani. Next base: position 102,898,383 of record CM076995.1, read on the forward strand.
AATATTTCTCACAGCTATGATATCATTATGTTCAGAATCCCACTGACTAAAATATTCTAACAAAATGTAAACACAGGATGCTGCTGTGCTGTGGTAGATGCACTTATGAATTTCTCCTTCACTGTCTTCCTCTTTGGGTTGACTTGCAGCTGTGATAACAATATCTGCATTACTCTTATAGTATTGTAATTCTGGTTCATATGAACCACTTTGTAGTCACTTGTGGCAAAATCATCCATTGATAATCTGCACCTAGATAACTGAGTGTACACTGTAAATTAAAGACTTCCAGCTGACTGAGCATCAGTAAGTGGCTATGCAAATGTTATAGCACATTTTATTTCTCATTGTATTTTAGTTTGACTGGTGTTTTGCAACCTTTGTTGTGCTGGATAGCACTCAGATTTGTTCCTTTATATAGATCATCTGATTAAATTTTCATGAAAAAGTTAGCTTTAACTCTGTAGCATATGACATGTTATACAGCAGTGCTAAAATGATGTAAGATAGTTTTTCTTTATCATGTCAGACATGATGCAGTTACTTATAACCAACTTTTTCATGCAATGATGGAGGTCAGAAAATAAAAAAAAGCAGGACAACTGTGAGAGTAATGTATTGGGTATATAAATAAGTTTTGAGGGATTTCCGTTTGGTGTCGTACTTATTACTGCTTGCATGTATTTTAAGGTGGCAACACTGCGATATCGCAGTACGAGACGCCAGCTGTCAGAGTCAGTATACGACGTTCGATTGAGGTGCAAAGACGTATTTGTTTTACTTGATGGAAAATGGCAACATTCGTCCCAACGAAACAGCATTTGCGGGAAGTGTTAGTGCATTACTTTATTGTCAAGAAAAGTGCTGCCAACAGCTATCGCTTAATGTTAGAAATCTATGGTGAATATTCCCCATCCATAAAAACATGTGAGTATTGGTTTAGGCGATTCAAAAGGAACAATTTCGATGTCAGTGATAAAGAACGTTCTGGACCACCCAAAAAAATTGCTGATGCCGAATCGGAAGCTTTACTCGACGAGGATCCGTGCCAGACCCAAAAAGAACTAGCAGCAGCATTAAATGTTAGTCAACCATGCATTTCACAACGTTTAGCTGCCATGGGAATGGTGCAAAAAGAAGGGAATTGGGTTCCACATGCTTTGCGGGAAAGAGACCTTGAACGTCGAAAAACCATTTGCGAATTGCTGCTTCAAAGGCAAAAAAGAAAGTTTTTTTTGCATTGTATTATTACTGCCGATGAGAAATGGATATGGTACAATAACCCTAAATGGCAGAAAGCATGGGTGAAGCCAGGTGAACCAGGCCCTTCAACGCAAAAACGCAATATCCATGGTTCAAAGTTAATGCTGTGTACCTGGTGGGACCAGAAGGGTGTGATCCACTATGAACTGCTGAAACCATCAGAAACTATTACTGGTGATCGGTATCACACCCAATTAATGCGTTTAAAATGCGCTCTCACGCAAAAATGGCCGGAATGGGAGAATAGACACAACAAAGTCCTCTTGCAGCATGACAATGCAAGACCACATGTTTCTTGACCTGTGAAAAATTACTTAGAAGGATCCAAATGGGAAGTTCTACCCCACCTGCCATATTCGCCGGATATTGCCCCATCGGATTACCATTTGTTCCGGTCGATGCAGTCAGCACTTTCTGGAGAACGGTTTAGTTCTTATGAAGACACCAAAAATTGGCTGGACAACTGGATCTCTTCCAAGGAACCGGAATTCTTCCTTCGGGGCATGCATTCACTGCCCGAAAGATGGGATAAAGTTGTAGCTTCAGAGGGAGCATACTTCGATTAATTTTAAAATATTGTTTCTGTTCTCCAACAATGTGTTTTGTTCACCTCAAATCTCTCAAAACTTATTTATATACCCAATAGTTATGTGTAGGATGAAGAGGTTGAATTGTTAAACAATGGGTTTGCCTCATATTTGTTGGCTCTGAAGTGCATGGACTTATCTCTCCCACTCACAACCATTAGTTCATGCAAAATGCTATAATTGTGTTGTAGAAGTCTTTTTCATTTTTTCTACTGTGCTGGATTTTTATTTAAATGTGTTATAGAAATGAATCAAATCTGACAGAAGTAATGTAATGCCTATTAGAGGGTCTTCTAGTATTTGTAGAGTAAGGTGAGGTGATGAGTCATCTGCCTGCTCCATCCATTTGAAGGCAGGGTTAGATGGAACTCTCTCTTTGCGTTTCCCAATGGTCAATGCTATGGTACCAATCCCGATCAAGGGAGCGCAGATTCAAACACACCGACGGGTGGTGGAAACTGGGGAGGTCGTAAGCGATGGACCGTGCACCTATTAAGAGACCTCTGGGAGATCAGTTCACCACGTGAACGATTTTCCTTATTTGGGGCCGAAGCCTTTAATCAGGGTTCCCACTCAACCTGGAAAACAGGGAAAACCTGGAATTCTCAGGGAATTTGAAAATGGTTCCAAAAATCATGGAAAACTCAGGGAAAATTGGCCTTTTTTTTTTTTTTTTTTTTTGTAAAAATCAATGGATACTTTATTTTGCCAAAAAAACTTATTTTTTCAAGATTTCAAACTTTTGCTTGCAATTACTGCCTGCCTAGAATTTGGTAGATCGTACTTTCAGTTATATTAAGTATTTTCTTTATTCTCTAAAAAAAGATGCAAAATTGAATTTTTAAAATTACCAGTTATTAAGCTTTTGTTCAATTTCTGCAGGCAGTTGTTATAACATGGAACAATTAGACACAATGGCTCCTGCTTGAAGAAACATTTCACAAGAGAACCAACCAAATGATGGATCAAAGTCCTTCGTCTGTTGGTTCTCTTGAAACATGTTTCTTTGAACAGAGCCATTCCATCATTAAGCTTAGCTGCATTGTGTTATAGAAAAACTGAAACTATTCAACTGACAGATTTTTTCTTACATATGACTTGTTTCTATGGGAATGTATTTACAAATTCCGTGTGGGTATTATTCACAAAAGTTCATGGAACTTTGGTACAGAAAATAATGTGTACAGTTAGTTGTTATTAATGAAAAGCAGGTAATTTTATAAAGACAAATTACGTAAAGAATTTACAAGTGTGTGCTTTGGTGAGAAAAATGAATGGAATGGAATGAAATGTAACAATTCTTTGCAACATGCCACTCTGGAAAACTTTAAAAACTACCTGGAGAACCTGGAAAAGTCAGGGAATTTTTTTATTACTTTTGAGTGGGAACCCTGTTAATCCATTACATTACAAGATATGCTTTACTATCACATTATGAAAAAATTACACATTGATCACAGATCACTGAAGAAACAGTCACACATTGAAATGAAACAGTTACATTACAAGGGCAAGACCCCATTCTTCCTTAGGAGCACAGTCCCATGTGGTCGCCAGGTGTCTTCATCCATAGTTTGTCTCCTCGTTGGATCTCCAGTTCACTGCGTAGGCTTGGGCATTCTGGATCCAAGCTGGAATGATCCATAGACAATTTATATTTAAATCTGTCACTGGTGCGATGGCAGTTCTCAGAGTATGCGTTCTCAAAGCATTTCCATGTTTGTACCTGCTCTGGTCACATCGGGCACAAGACTCAAAGACCTCGGGACACTGGGACTTGTAGTGCCCAAACCTGTTGCTCTGAAGCAGCGGGGCCACCCCGGTGGCGCAGTGGTCTAAGCGATGGGCTCTGATCATTCGTCCGAACGGGGTCCGGGTTCGAATCCCGGTGAGGCATGGATGTTGTGTTTGTCTTACGACACTGGCTCTCTCCCTCCCCTGGAACCAGTGACCCTAAATCAGGGACGGGCGACTGCTTATAGCCCATTGAGTTGCTCATGGTGGTCGTTAAACCTCCAATCAAAAAAAAAAAAAAAAAAAAAAAAGAAGCAGCGGGTTTTCTGGAGGAATTTCATGGTGTAGAGAATCCTCCAGATGAGGTTCGCTTTGCCTTTTTCCATGGTGGTGCAGAAGTCCACTGGGTGCTGGACCTCTACCACCCAGTGGATCTGCCTTTCTTTACCCTTTATAGGGAAGAGGACCGAGAATTCTCCTAGTTTTCTGAGCTCGTTTTGTTGGGGAAAGTCTCTTTCCAGTTGTTCTTTGGTTCAGTCTGCTTCCACTCTGTAGATTTTCACCCACGACTTTTTCATTGCTGGCCTTCTCAGTGTGTAACTCTCAGCGAGATCATTTCTTTCCCCAAACATCTTCTCCATTCTCTGCTGCCCCTCTGCTGTTGTGCACTCGATCATGATTCCTCCTCCTGAGACCCTTTTCACACTTTTTGCTCCAGCTGGGAGTAACATCTTTCAACAAATCCTCCTTTATCTTTGTGGAAGTCTTTACCCGGTCTTTTGAGTAGGCCAGGATTGAGTGCTTAGTTGTTCTTTTTCTTTTGCCTGGCCGGGGTGGTTCTGCGCAGCTTGGGCATAGGATTTTGGTTGGGTGGGAGTGGCTGCCTCACTCCGGATCCGTTCTCTTTCCTCTAGCTGAGCTATCAAAGCAGATCTTTCAGCTATTAGATTAAAGTGTGCCAGCTGCATTTGATCCAGAATAGGTTGAAGAAGGCTTCTGACGCTATGTGACACCTTGGTATTTGGGTTGTCAAAAATGGCATTTATCTTAGTATGGAAGGCCAAGGTGTCTGTGCCTTCTGCACTTTGTGTCAAAGTGTCCTCATCTCCCATCCTTGTGGCTAGGAGACCAAGAAACCAAGCAAATTTGCTCCTGGTTGGCTCTGGTGTTGGACCTTTCCCTAGGGAAAGGAGCCCCCCCGACCTCAACAAGGTCACCAGAGCTTGGGGATATGCAATGCGAGAGTCTGACCTACAGGAGATAAATGGCTCTTAAAATAGCCGTTGAGCGCAGCATAGCTGCTTTTCACTTTAAGATGCTCCTTGGGCACAAAGGTCACTCACAAAGAAAATAATAAATCTCACTGTCCCTGGGGGGGGGGGGGGGGAGAATGTAGAGTAAGAATTAGCTGATGACCATTTGCCTGTGCCATCCATATTCAGACTCCACAGGGTTAAATGAACTCTCTCAAAGTTTATGTGACGGTGTTGCATGAGCAATCCTGCCAGGATCCGACAGACCTTCACCCGGACAAGATCGGTCCAAGGACCCGCAGCTTGCTGCTGCCCCCATAGGCCGGCACCTCCCACCTCTCCATCATGGCCCTGTGTGTGCCTGCCACTGGGCAGGGGCTAGAATATTCTTCTACGTCTGCCTGGGAGAATCGATCGCAAGCACAAATTGTGTGGGGCTATTGCCCTTTATTGAAAAAAAGAAAATAATACATGCACATTTATATTGAGGGTCTCATTTAGTGAGAAATGAATCCTTTATTTAATGAGCCCTCTCACACAAAAATGAAAATACCTACAATGCTGCAGGACTAGGGCTTGTTCTGCGGTGATGATGACTCTGGGCCGGAGTCATTCGGATCCTCTTCTCTGTCCTCTTCTATCTTCTGCGGTCACCCCTCGATAAGGTAGACTGACTACTGCTCTACGACGTGCTTGACCAACTCTATGAGCCCCTGTCTCATTCTTGGGTGCGTAAGCAGAATCGAGAAGTCCCTCGTTTTTGCCAATTCTGGCACCAAAGTTCTTCTCTTACCTGAAACAGAAACACATTCAAGAATCATGTGTGCGACATCTGCAGTCTGGGCTCCACAGCTGCACACCTATTCCCGTACCGCAAACTGGTGGAAGTACTCCGGCGATTCGCCTTGGCCGGACAGTACTTGATTTAGGAACCCATCACTCTCGATGCACTTCATCAAGACTCGGGGAAGAATACGAGGAGTTTGTCTACTCATATCCTCCTCATTCCATCTGCGTTGCTACTCCACCAATGTGGCTTTTTTCAGCTGTGTCTGCATGCTTTGCAACGACATCAGCAGCTGACAGTGTATGCCCTCTTTTCCAGCAGCCTCCTTTGCTAGCTGGTCTGCACATTCATTTCCAGAGGTTCCGACATGGCTTCAGATCCAGTGGAAGAAAATCCCCGTACTTCCTGCCGTCCTTAGCAACGTTTTGATTTCACTGACTAGGGGAGTTTTGCTCCCAAATTGACCTAGTGCTTTTAAAGCCGCTTGGCTGTCGGAGAAAATACTAAGTGCCCCTTCGCTGCGACTGGGGAGCACCCATCGCAGCTCCTCCCTGATCATCAAAAACTCTGCTTGGCAGACAGAGGAGTTGGGCGATAGTTTAACTCGTTCCGTGAGTCTCGTTGCCATCCGAGAACTCACAGAACCCTGCACCCACGCTTCCACCTATCTTGGAGCCGTCCGAAAACAGCTCCTTCCTCTTTCCTGTGGGGAGAGCATTGTCCCATGTGGGACATAGCTCATTGGCCGGGTGGTAAGCCTAGTCTGTTCTCAGTAATTCTATCTCAGATGACCGAAATTGGTGTCCGAGTAGAGAAACGTCATCCTCGTTGCGGAGGGTCTGCATTGCAGCTTTCCTTGCTACCACAAGGTCTGCCAGTTCATACCCAGCTATCACTTGCAGTGTTGCTGTGGAGGTCATGCAGAAACACCTAATTATACCCAATAGTGCTCTGCGCTGAATTTGATTCAGACCATTATGCATTCTAACCGTGTCCGACCACCATGTGGAACACGCATATGTTAGTATACGCTCTACCCCTCACTTATAGAGCACCTTTTTGGCTGGCCTAATCAGCCGCATCCCGTTAATCCTGTTAAGGATGCTGTTGCATCTGCCTTTCAGGTATCAAAGGTGAGGGAGTCTCGACAGCCTGGTATCTAGGATGACGCCTAAGTACCGCATCTCCCTCACCGCCTTGATGGTATGGCCATTAAAGCAACACTTAGGAGGTGGGGTGGGACCAGTTCCCTCTTTTTGGCAATGAGGAAAAATGTCGTCTTTTCGGGAGCGAAGATTAGCTTACACTCCTTGCACCAACTGTCAAGCTGTGAAAGAGCAGTGTGTATCTTCTGCTCGATCACGTGCCTGCCCGATGCGGACACATTGAGAACAAGGTCGTCCCCGTAGGCCTGCATTTGCACCCTGTCTTCCAGAAGAAGATCAAGTGCCGTGTCTGCCACCATATTCCACCACAAGGAGCCCGAGCAGGAGCCCTGCGGGCACCCTTTTGTGTAGACTTTACTATAGGTCTCATCGCCTACTTCAAACTCTACCTTCCTATTTGAGAGAAAATCTCTAATGAGCAGGAACAGATTCTTGGGGATACCAAGTCTTTTCAGACAGTCCAGCACTAGTGGCCACCAGATGCTGTTGAAGGCGCCCCACATGTCCAAGGACACGAGGCAGGTGTGCAGTCCCTACACTCGATTTTGCTTTGTCTGCTTAGCAAGGCTGACCAGCGCTTGGCTGGTACACCGCTCCGGCGTGAAAAAACAGAATTAGCGGCTGGAGAGCTTACCTAGGCTGACCAGGTAATGGGTTGCACGGGTCACAAGGACCTTTTCCAGCACTTTGCACCATGTGGTTAGCAGGCAAATTGGCCTATAGGCCGCGTGGTCTGCTTGGCTCTTATTTTCCTTGCTGAAGAGGACGAGCAGTGCAGTCTTCCACATTGAGGGGAAACATCCTATTTCTAGGCATTTATTCAAGAGGGCGAACAAAGTACCCTGGGTTGGCAAGAAACACCTCACGGATAACCTCAAGGTCCAATCCATCTTTGCCTGGAGCTTTACCTGTGTTAAGGCTGTTAATTGCAACACCTACCTCCGCCTCCATGAACAGTGGGTTGTCAGTGTCTGGTGGATCTCTGCAGCTTACTCTGATCGATCTTTGTTCAGGAAGTCACCCGATTCCTCATCAGCTGGGAAGTGGTGGCTCAAGAGCGCATCTACTATGTCTTGCAGAGTGACGGTGTTCGTACCACTCTCTGTTCTGACGGAGGCCAGTAACAATGGGCCAGTGAGGGATCCCTTTGCTACCTTGTATGGTATCCTGAAGGGATTGCAGACAGGGGTAGACTCGCATAGTTACCTCCAGTATTCTCTCTTTGATTCTATCATTGCTCTCCGATAAGTAGCGTTTGAGAGATTATATTCCCTTTTCAGGTGTTCTCTCCTGTCCGGGTCAAATCTCTCTCATTGCATTCTACGCCTGCTGCGTCTGGCCTTCCCTCTCAGAAGGCTCAGGTTTTCCGACCACCAGGGAAGCAGGGGTCTTGCCCGCTTTCCTGCAACCTTCACAGATAGCTACAATTTCGTTGGTTAGATGATTAAAGTATCCCTTCAAGTCATCTAGATCTGCTACACTCCTGCACTAAGCAGATCTGACAGTCGGCCTTTGAGGTCCGGCCATCTGATGTTCTGGGCGGTGAACCACTGTCTGTGTTTCTTCCCAGTCTTCTCAAAACCTATCTTGAAGGATGTTGCTAGGTGGTCGCCGCAGCTCACATTGTCCAGAACCCGCCACTTCTGGAGGAAGGAGAGGACCGAGGTCCTCGTGAGGGTGAGGTCGATCCACGACGTCCCAGGCGCACCTTGGAATGTGGGGACACTGTCGGGATCATTCCGAATCGTCAGATCTGATGAAATGACGAAGTCCAGAAATACACTACCTCACCCATCTTTATCCTGGTCCCCCCCAAAGGGAACTTTTTGCATTAAAATCACCTGAAATGATAGTCTCGTGCTGTGGGTAGGAATCCAGCAGCCGAGAGATGGAGTTTAGCATGTCCAAGAGAGCACCGAAAGGTGAACAATATGCGTTTATTAGCAAGATCTTCTCTGTACCCCTCTCTATGCCCAATGCCACCACATTGGATGTGCATTCGAGCTCCAGGTCTGGGTCAGGAATGATTGTGGCTACCATTAGTTTTTCGTATCGAGAGTAGTACCTCCGTGAGGAGTTGGGAAACCCCACCACCCTACCATGGGAGTCGTAAGGTTCCTGCAAGAGCAGGATTTTTCCCAGAAACTTCACTGGCTATCTTGAGAATCTGCCCTGTTGTGACTTTCGCATGGTGAGCATTGAGTTGAAGAACTCCTATGCCTGCCCTAAGCTGGTTAGCCATAATTAGCCCAGCTTTTCAGTTGCTCCAGCTCTCTGACGAGAGTAGGACATAACTTACTGAAGCTGGAATGGGAAGTGTCCAGCTTGAGCTTGAACTGCGTGTTAGCAGTCGCACAGTTGTTGCACTTAGGAGTGGAAGCGCAATCTTTATGACGGTGACCTGCCTCACCGCACTTGCCACACTTGTCTTCTGCTTCCTTGCAACCACTCTTGAAGTGTCCAAAGCCATTGCAATGGAAGCATAAGACTTCCCTAAGGAATTGCTTTAAGCGAAGGACAGACCAGCCCAAGTTTAGTCTTCCCCGCTTACTAAGAATTTTGAAGGTGGCGTGGAGGGGGTGGGGTGGCCTCTTCCATGCAGTGGGCCTTGCCTTCTTTGGCCTTGATGGCGAACTTTGCTGAGATGCCACCTTCAAGGTCGGGTTTTGCATCTTTACCCCGGCCTCGAAGTCCTCATGCGAGATCTCCCTGTCAACGCCATAAACAATTAGATGTGGGAGTCGCTTTTGAGGGGTTTTAGAGTAGTTGCTATCTCTAGTCAGGAGGATTGTTGCTCCACAACTCGTTTTCGAAGCGGGAAAGGTCCTCTTACCTCGAACACTTGAGCGCTACCCCTCCCTTTCGGACCTTCTTGACACCCTTGACCTGCAGTTTAGACGTGTTCACTGCAGATTGGATGGCCTTTTTCGTGTCAGTTGACGTGCATGAAGTGTATAGCAGGAAAGTAGCCAAGAGCTTTTAGGTAAGTGTTTGGCTTTTCTGATTGAGGAGTCATTAATGACTTCCACATAAATATGCGCACTTTGTTGGTACTTAATGCCTTTAAAGATGTAGAGAATTACATGCATAATTCTGAGCGGACAAATTCGAGGTGAGTGGTTTTCAGTCGTGATAGTAATCTGATAATATGCGCTATAGAAGTCAATTTCACAACTTCGAGTTGCGACACATTACGGCGTATAAGAAAGCAAAAATTAAATTATTAAAGTCAGAAAATTAAGAGGAAATTTTGGTGACATGCCGAGACCTTGAACTAACACCGAAATATTTGAAAATAAAGAATTACCCAGTCACTAAAACAGATAATAAAATCATCCAAGAGTGCCAAAAAAAGAGATTAAGAGCTGAAATTGTTAATAAAAGAAAAATAATTTTTAATTTTAATAAGATGCTTACATTTGTTGAATATAATATATAATAAAGAGTATAGAAATTTTTATTGTTCCTGGAAAGATGAGGTTTTAGATGTAACCTTGAGAGAAATATTTGACATCGCGGAATACGAAAGAAAAAGTTCAAAAACAGTCATTGCAAAAAAGTTACATGCGATGATGGATAGCCAAAATGAACATGAACAACGGGAGAATATATATGAAGTTTATCAGAATAAATCCAATATGGCCTTGAGCTTCTCGCAGAGAGCCGTTTTGCAGAATGGAAAGAAATTTGCGTTTCCGCGTGGCTTACCGAAGACAGAAGAATTAATACCTAACCTTGAAGATATGACACGTTGTGTACCTACAGAAGACCGTGAAGAATTTAGAAGTAAATAGTATAGAATAGTTTTGAAATAATTTAATGAAAAAAGTAATAAAAATATCATTTAGATAAAATTCAGTATGAAAAAGAACAAATGATAAAACTAAGATATGACCCAACGATTAAATTCTGCGAAGCTGATAAACAGGACAAATAGTGATTCTAAACATAGCTGAACATAAGCAAAAAAATGAATAGAGGCATTGAAGAGTTGAATTGTAGCATTCTGACCCAACTGAATCTCAAGTGAGATACTTGGCTAGAATAAGAAATCACAGCACTTTGCCTGAAGAAATAAAGAAAGCGTACCCACCTATGGGTACAGGGATTCCAAAAATGTTTGCAAAAATAAAAACTCATAAGCCTGATACACCTATGAGAGTGATAGTATCAAAAATGAATTCCCCATTAATAAAGTTGGAAAAAAATATTTACAAGTATTTGGCACCAATGTTTATGAAGACAAAGTTCACTGTGAAGAATACTTACAAATTCATTGAAAAAAATTAAAGAGATTAAACAAGATTTAAGTGAATATCATATGGCTAGTATGGATGTTCGTGCTCTGTTTCCTAGCACACCAGTACCTCAGACAATTGACATAATTGTTGAAAAATTATATCGGTTACATACAATGAATGAAGTACAAATTGACGAATTAAAAGACATTTTATTTTACATATATGAAAATAAATTTTTATGTTCAGTAACCAGATTTACAAACAAAATTATGGTGGACCTATGGGGTCACCATTGTCAACCTTATTTGCTGAAATAATAATGAGTGACATAGAAACAAAAAGTAATTAGTAAACTAGAAGATCCACCACTGATATACTGCTGGTATGTAGATGACATTTTTCTGTTGTCCAGGCTAAAAAATGAAGAACTTGAAGACTTGACAAAAAAGTATAGAGATATCTATCCATCTATTGAATTGACAGTGGAACAGGAACAAAATAACACATTGGCATTTTTGGATATTATGGTAATCAAAACAAATGACAATATACAATACAGAGTGCATAGAAAATCATCATATATTCCTGTGTTAATACCTTTTCAGTCATCGTACCATTAACGCATAAAAGAAATAGTGTTAAAACACTAATTAAAAGAAGTTTAACACACTCATCAAAAGAACAATATCAAAAAGAAAAAATAGAATATATTGAAAAAATTGCACATGATTTTGGTTACCCTAAACAGGTATTAAAGATATGGATTTATGAAGTAACTCAAGCAAATAATAAGAGCACTAATAGTAAAAAACTACTAAAATGTGTAGGAGCGATTCAATATGTTGAAGGTATTTCTCCTAAAATTAATAAGGTTTGTGGTAAGTATGACATACAAGTAGGAAATCAAGTGCATACTATAAAACATATAGTAATAAAAAAAGAAAAAATCAGCCAACTAGATAGAGCGGGTGTATATGAGATTCCTATAAATCAGAAACCACCTTTGTCATAATAGGCAGCACTAAGAACAAGTTAAAGTATAGATTACACCAACATATGAGTAATTGGAATAAAAAAGAAGGTAAAACAGCATTAACCCAGTATTGTCTAGAAAATCACCAATGTCCGAAATTCGAAGATATTAAAATTATTAAAAGCTGTAAAAACGAAAGGCAGTTGAGAGTTGCTGAATCGGTGTTAATCGAAAAAAAAACCAGATCAAGATTGTGTAACATTAATGATCCAAAGAACTTAAACGACCATTGGAAAGCCTTAATAAAAGTTGAACAACAATTAAGAGAAAAGAAAAGAGAACAGCACTGACAATAGATGGCGCCAGAGATACAACAATGCAGAGTTTGTGACTGAAGCCGGGACCTCGAGGAGTTTCATTTCATTTCATTTATTGCATTTTAGTTGTTACAGACATGGTATTACGTAATCATAAATATATAGCACACATTATATTTTTGTAACAACAGGGAATGAGGAGGGAAAAGGCCTAATAGGCCTGACGTGCCTTCTTCTCCCAAAGCATCAAAATTTTCATGAAAATAAAAAAAAATTAAAAAAACATAAACAAGTCAAGTCTACACAATATCAAACACAGCTAGAGTGGTACTATAAATTAATAAAGGTAATAATACATTATGAGCTTTTGGTCAGTAAGAAATACCTGAGTTTTCGTTTAAATATATTAATATTATTAAGTGATACAATATCAGTAGGAAATGTATTCCATAATGCCGGACCAGTATAATTAACAAATGATCTAAATCGTTCTGTTAGTGGAAACATGGGGATTAGTGTTGTTTTTTGTCTCATGGAATAATCATGACCACGAGTACTTATTGAAATTAAATCTTGGTAGTAACCATTTTTAATTCTCAAAAACATTAGTTTACCTATACTATAGATATGCAATTGTTGAATAGTTAGTATATTAAAATCATTTGGACTGAGTCTAGCCTGAAAGACTGTATTTGAAAATTGAGTATATTGTAATTTAAATTGTAATAGTCTTGTGAATCTATTTTGTAACGACTGAAGTTTTTTCATATTATATAAGGTAGTCAATCCCCATACAGATATACAATAAATTAAATGAGACTGAATTAAAGTATAGTATAATAAAATCATTAGTTTTGGGGTTAAATTGGCCACCGCACTACTAATAACCCCTATATTTCTTGAGATCTTATTAGATAAGTAGTCAACATGTGAATTCGATTTTAAATCATGCTGAATAATGATACCGAGATAATTATGATTTTGAACCACTTCTATAGATGATCCAAGTTAATTAATATTCTGAATTAAGGAAATAGGGGTTGACGTACTTGAAAAAATCATTAATTTTGTTTTGTTAATATTAATAGCCAGATCATTTTTAGTTAACCAATTAGTGATAGATATAAAACGGACTTGTAGTTGTCGCACCAGTATCTAAACATCATTTCCATGTATATGGTTGCATCATCTGCATATAAAAGAATATCTGAATTGTGTAGACAGGTACAGAAGTCATTAATATAAATATTAAATAATAATGGAGCAAGTACCAAGCCCTGAGGGACTCCTGAAATGACTTATTGTAAGTTAGATTTGATATGTTCAATTTCTGTATATTGCTGGCAACCAGTGAGATAGTTTCTAAAGAGATTATGTAATGTACCCCGAATACCAATTGCATACAATTTTGATAATAATAAGTTGTGATTTAAAGTATCAAATGCTTTTGATAAATCAATGAAAAGTCCCAATGTAAATTTATTATTAATAGAATTAGATTGAATTTTATCTTTTAAGTGTAAAAGGGTGATTTCTGTTGAGGAATTTGGTAAAAAGCCAAATTGATTTTTGTGCAAAATTTTGTATTTTTCAATATAAGCAAATAATCTAACAAATAGTAATTTTTCAAAATTTTTAGCAAATATGGATAATTTAGCTATATGTCGATAGTTATTAATATCTGTCAAAGAACCGTTTTTAAAGACAGGAGTAATTTTTGCAATTTTTAATGAATCTGGAAAAATACCTGTAGCTAGAATAGAATTAAAAATGTATAATAGGGAAGTAACAATGAAAAAAGTTATAGTTTTTAAAATTTTGGGAAGAATATCACTGGACCTGGTCCTGTATTTATGTTAATATTCTGCAGTTGGTAGATTAATTCGGTTCTAGTAATTTCTAAAGTATGCATTGAATTTAAGGTACATGAGTTGGAGTAATGAGGTAATTGTTGATCGTTCAGCTTAGGAAGTTGTTGTATTATACGTTGTGGTGATACAATAAAATGATTATTAAATTGATTAGCAATTTCAGTTTGATCAGTGATTTTGATGTTACCCCGAGTGAGGTGAATCGAAGTCTTTGTGCATTTCTACGACCTAATAATATGTTTAAATGCTTCCAGGTTACTTTTAGATTATTTTTAGAAACAATATGAAAATAATAATCTCTTTTTAATGTTCTAATGTAGGAGTTAAGATTATTTATAAATTTTTTAAAAATATTATAATCAATTTGTGACCTTGATTTTAAGAATTTTGTGAACAGTTTATTTTTTTTTATTTATCTGATTAAGACAGTGCCTTGTTAGCCAAGGTTTCCACTCTTCTTTGAATTTAGACGTGGTTCTTTTAAATGGAAAAGCCTTTTAGGAATTTGCATTATTTCATCCCAGTTCGTATCTTGTACTAGGTTTATGAATAGATTCGTATTATTCTCATTAATAATTCGAGTGAAAGTATTTGTTGGTCTAGATGCTTGTACATCACTATGTGTGTAAATTAAGAAAATTGGTAGATGATCACTGAAATGAAATTTAAGAATACCTGATAAAATAGAGTCCGATGATATATTTGTTATACATAGATCCAAAATTGAGGCCGTATATTGAGTTATTCTTGTAGCTGAAAATATAGTGTTATAAAATCCTGCAGTAGCAATTGCAGAATTAAATTCTCGTGGGTATGAAAGATTCCGTGACAGATCAATATTAAAGTCTCCAAGTAACAGTCCTTTTTTCTTTGTAAAATTTATATAATTAAGTATATCAGTAAATTTTTCAATAAATAAATAAAGAAGGGTTCGCTGTTGGTGGACGATAACAGGCTGAAATTATATCATATTGATCTTCAATTGTAATAATTTCAATATCAGAATTAAATAAATGTCAATTTTTCAATTTGGGTGTAGTCCAAATTATTTGTTTTAACAAAAATTGCAATTCCCCCTCCTCTAGACTCAGTCCTATTTTTATTAAAAGTCTGATAGAGTGGGAGATGTAAAGCTGCGGTTAGCAGAGCAGAAAGACACATCGACCTCCTAAGGACGACAGGGTATCTGTTGAAAGCGCTTGGGGATTGTGTGTGACTGGCTGAATGGGGTTAGCTTTTGCTGTAGGATTTTTGTGATATATGAGGCAGATGGAGAACTACATTAATCACAGTTGATAGCGATTTGACTGCAGTGGAATGTAGATAGTGGTTTTAATTGAGTGTACGAATGTGTTGTATATACTGTTCGTTAAAGTGGTCATATGGGGTGTGTAAATTGTAGGGAGTGATGTATGTGAGTATTTATTGGGTATGTGGATATGTGTTTTCGTAGTGAGTACCATTTTTTGAATTGTGAATTTTAAATGGCAGGTTGCATATGGGGGAGTGAATGAGGAATAAAAATATAAATAAAAATAATTAAAAAATAGGCGTGATGAAAGTTGACAACACTCATGTAATAGTGAGTATACACCTAGTAATGATGAGCTATGTTGCATGTCAGATGGCAGACAGAAGTCAGCGTTTTTTGTCCTGTGAATAAAATACGATGTTTCATGACCGGAAGAATGTATGTAAAACAATGCCCTATAAGCTGAAAGTTTCAACCTTTGAAGGCCAGCTACATAACAGGATGTTCTAATTGACGTGCATGAAGTGTTTAGCAGGAGAGTAGCCAAGAGCTTTTAGGTAAGTGTTTGGCTTTTCTGATTGATGTGTCATCAGAGGACTGTTAGTCGTTAGTGGGTTAGATCAAGAGTATGTGCCTCTTGTCCTCCGCCACCTTCCTTTTTCTTGGGGCGGGCGCCGGCCCTTTCGCTTTCTTTGCCCACTTCCTAGCCGCAGCAGCATAGGAAGTGTCCTCTGGGGAGAGCTCTTACGCCCTTCCCTGTCTGTTTCTACCTGTTACAAGAGAACATTAAGCTCTCGAATGCTAAAGCATGTCTGATTGAAAATTCCACATAAATTATGTTAATACTAAACTTTCAGTTTTGTGCAACAACCGGAAAGCAAAAGTAAAGTTCACTTCTTAAAGCATAAAACTTCACTTATGGAAAAAACATGTTCAGTGCAATCAAGAGAAATGTAGTTCATGACATCACAAGTAGGGATGTTTTGAAAACACTGATACACTAGTATTTTTTTCAAGATTTGTGTTTTTCACTTATATACTTTCCTCAGTTTATGTGTTTTATGAAGCTGTTCTTAAAAAACTTTTTCATAAAAAAAAAACTATGCTAAAGAAATATACAGAACTCTGTCAAATTCTGTGTAAAACACCCAAGTGTTCATGTACTTAGAATGTGGTAGTTGAAAATACTCATGTGTGGTAAATACAGAGTAATGAGTACTTTCCTCAGGTTGATTACAATTGGAATTTAGTTATTTTTACATAATCAGTGACTGAACATTTTAAGATAGTGAATGTACTATTCATTAGTAATTTTAAACAAATATTGTTGAGTAATCAGAAGGGGAGACAAAGTCTCTTACATGTATATATTTTAACATGTAATTCTTTCACATAATATTAGGGACTACAAAATTTTATGTTTCTTAAATATTTTTATTAACTTTCATAAATCTCATAGATGCAATTTATTATGAAAATTTTACTTGCAAATGTTCTTTTAAACATCACAACACAAGAAGGTGTTGAAGAAAATTGTACACAGTGTATTTATAGTTGGGTAATATTTAGTTTCAGTTTTTGATAAACTAGTGTTTATGAGCAAAACAAAAACAATTTCTCATTTGAAATGTAATGCAATTGTTGCCTTTCCTCCTTTCTTATTTTGTATTTATTTATTTATTTTTGCAATTCTTAGAATTAGGTTATGAAAGGTATAAATTCATTGTACAAGTGGTATTTGGAGAACAAAAAGGAGGTGGTGTTAAGTAAGAAAGAATTTTTTTTATTATTTTCTTATTAATTTTTAAGTGAATATGTTCTTATAAATCTCTCTTCCCATTCACTTATGTTAATATTGTATGAAGTATTATTTTGTTTTGTGAATGACTATTTTAAAAAGGCACATTACGAAACCTTGTAACTAGAACAATGCAGTGATTTTATCTGTTGAAAAAGGCATTGTGAGAGGTGGCTGATGATAGGTTCTCAGATATTCAGAACATTTTTGGGGACTAAATTCTAATTTAAACATTCTTTCTAAGAAGTTTGTATCATTTAGATGTAGGAGAAAGGAATGTTATTTTTTGTTTATTAATATATTTTATGTCATTTAGTGACAGATTTTGTTATGTGGTATGTAGTTCAATAGTAAAATGTAGCCAAAATGCATAGTTTTCTTATTTTCTGAAATCACCAGACTGTATTAAGTGTGGAGTCTATATACATAAAATATGTCTGTTGTAATAATCTATATAGGCCATAATAGCCAGAAGTTTAGCTCTCTGTTTGATGAAATGTAAATGGATGGTGGCAGATGGATACCTTAAGATCTGCAGTCATAAAATTAACTTCCTCTCTTCAATATCTGTACATTGCAGAATCATTTGAAATGTTTTGTTAGTCTTCTGTTGGTTTGAGGCTCATAACCCAAAACATTAATTTGATCCCACTTTGGTTTGCATTTGCATGCTCTGTGTGCTTTACAATTGCACTCTTCTGGTCTCATTTTTCAATAGCTGTTTTATGTTCTTTAATCTGCTGTTTCAATTTCTGTGCTGTTAATCCAATATAGTTGTTATTGCAGTCTATTGTTATATGATACATGATATTTCTCTTTTCCATTTTGTCCTGTTTAAGAGATGACTTGTTGCTACATTTGCTGTCTTCCTTTGGGCTGTGGTTGCTATCTTTATTTCTGACTTTAAAAACTTGCTCATGTTATCGTTTAATTTTTCATAATTACCTATTTATATATGTATTTGACAGATTTATTCTTCAGTACAATCACACTTTCTTGTTGGTTTGATATTCTTTCTTTTTGCTTATGTATTATATTATTTTTCTTTTGGAATTGTGAATCCAAATTTTTGCAATTTGTGTCATTGCAATTTCTGGAACCACAGGAACAAAATATCTGCAATTGAAAAGGAAACACTCATCCTGAAATTGAAAAGTGTATGTCAAAATGGTTCAAAATGGCATGGCACAATGTTATTATTCCACTCAGTGGGCATCAACTGTGGTGTAAAGAAGAAGGCTTCAGTAAATAACTTGGAATCATAAATTTTAAAGTAAGTACAGGGTAGGGTGGCTGGCTGGACTTAATGAATGAAATGCCACAACTTTTTGAAGGTATATGGTGAGGGTACTGCCATCAGTGAATCTGAATGTATGGAATGGTGTGCAAAACTGCCTGAACTAATACAGGATTATAAGCTTGAGAATGTTTTGCAAACATATTTTAGATGAAAGGTTTGCTTTTAAAAAAGATACCTGCAGTGGACAAAAAAAAAAAAAAAAAAAAAGTAAGGAGCATGTAACAAAATTTTGGGAACATGGATGGAATGGAAAAATTACCCCTCTTAATGATTAGAGGTTAGTCAAACTGAGGTATTTCTCCAAGGTTAGTGCATAAAGTATACTGTATAGCTAATAAAAAAGCCTAGATGACAACTGAAATTTTTTGCGATTGATTAAGTGAATTTTGATGAAAAAATGCATGAGGACGGAACATTCTGTTGTTTATTGACAACTGTGTGGCCCACAAAACAGCATTCAAGGCTTATAAATGATTGCTTCTTTTCCTCGAATATGACTTTACATATTTCACCAATGGATCAAGGTGTCATCTAGAATTTAAAACATTTTCATTGCATTGCTGTTGTTTCCAAAATTTTAAATGAAATGGATGAGAATAAATGGAATATTGACCTTTTGGATGCAACACACTCGATAAATAAAGCCTGGAAGGATGTTGCAAAGCAAACAATAGTTAATTGCTTTAGGAAAGCTGGTTTCCAGTTTGATTCTGATGAACAGCATGAAAACATACCTCTTAACAGACAGATCCTGATGGTCACACAGAATAATGGGATGAACTTGCTCATAGAACACAGCAGTTTCATTTGAGGATTTATTGCAGATGATGATGATGATAATGTAGTCCGTGTGCTTGTGGAGATATTACAGATGTAGACAGTGTTACTGAAGTGCAGGGTGCAAGGGAAAAGGTGCTCTACCAATGATGATGAAGAAGCTCTACATAAACGACAAGGTCAAGCCTTCTTTTTCACAATTTGTTTGAAGCTATATTAGTAATACAAAGATTTAAGTCCAAGAAAATATTGATTCTCAATAAAACATTTACGGGCAACTTACCATTTCATGGTCTTGCTCCTAATTTGACATTTCCAGCACGTGAGTTGTCAACTCATGTGCTAGAAATGTAAAATTGGGAGCAAGACCATGAAATGGTAAGTTGCCATAAATGTTTTATTACATTGTTGCACGTTAATTTAAACCTTACAATATCGGACATGTGTCCAATATATAGGGTAATTACAAATTTATTCTCAATATTTTGATTTTTTAGATAAATTAGATCATCTGGTATGTAACAAAAGCATGGTGATATTGAAACAGCCAAAATTAACCAATTCTATCAACTGAACATGTAAGTTCACTGAATTAATTTTTTTTTCTTTTTTTTTTTTGTAATTCAAGTTATTGGTTAATTCAACCCCCACCCCCCTTCTAATATGAATTTACCAAGTTGTACAGTATACATATAGAGAGAACAATAGAGCCCCGATTATATGATGTCTCTTTTGTTTTATTCCTAAGGTTTTTATGTGGCTAATAATGGGCACAAGCCATTAAAAGAAAAACTGATCATTTGACTGTTTTGATACAGTAATGTGAAGTATAATATACAGGCACACTGTTTTTCAGGCATTGGGAAGATCTTTCCTCAAAGGAGCTTAAAACAATGATCTATTACCAGTTTTTAATATCAACATTCATATTTTATTTCATTTTTTTTTATAATGTGTACTTGTGTTTTATTTCACGTATGTGTTTAATATATCTTTTCATAGAGAAGAGAGAGAGAGAGGGGGTTAATAAATTAAAATACAAAAAAGTATGTAACATTTTGTTAATATGCAAATTATTTTTGACATTTTTATTAACCTTATGAAGTGATTGAAAATCTACTTTTAAAAGTAAATTTCCTAAAAGTAGATTTTCCTAGCAGCTACTGCTACAACTACTTTTTCTGAAAAGTAGCTAGATACACTACTTTTTCAGAAAAGTAGCAATTTTAACTACTTCATAGCTACTTTTTTACTTTTAGGTTTAACTTAAAGGTACAAATTCTGAGGATTATTTTTTTGTGCACATATTTCCATATGGCATTGAGAGCTAAATACCGAGGCAAATTGCGCAAATAATTTAACTTTAAATTTGCCTCTTAGCTCTGACTGTCATATGTTACACATTTCCACATACTAATCCCAAAGCTACAGATTTCTGAGGGTTAAAATATGTACACAGTCGAGTCACATTATTGTGACCACCTCCTACTTTTGACGTCAACAGCGCGTAGCCAATGAAAGAAGGCACGTGTCATGAGCTGGCTTGGAGGCTATATAAGATGTGCTGTAGGCATTCTGAAAACATATCGCTCCTTACTGTCATGGATAAAAGGAGTGATTTATCAGATTGGCAAAAAGAGATGATTATCAGCTTTCAGGACAAGGGTGGCAGTATTTCTGAAACAGCGCAGTTCGTGTGTTGCTGTGGTTAAAGTGTATCGCGATTGGAGAAATGGCACCATTGCGAATAAGTGATGTGGAACTGTGGAGCACCACATGCCATTGATGTGAGAGGTGAACATCGGCTGCGAAGGTGCGTGAGGGCTGATCGACATGCTACATGAACCAGGGCGCTACCGAAAGTGTGTCTAAACTTACAGTTCAGCGAACCCTGCTGCGTATGGGGCTCTGACGCAGACGGATGGTAACAAAGATGCATCGGCAGAAAATGCTTATATTTAGGTTCAGTGTACCTTGCTGTATATGGGGCACCGATGCAGTTGCACCTATGCTAACGAAGGTGCATCTGCAGAAAATGTTTACATTTGCACGGCAGTATCGGAATCGAACCTCTGCTGAATGGCAAAGGATTGCCTTCTCCGATGAGTCATGTTTTCTGCTTCATCGAACAAATGGACGTTGGCATATAAGGTGAGAAACATCTGAGAACAAACACTCTTCAACCATTGCTGGAAGAACACAAGCTGATGGGGGCAGCGTTCGTTATGGTCTGGGGAATGTTTTCGTGGCACTCCCTGTGTCCACTCATACCTGTGGAAGGCACTATGGACCTATCCTTGCAGATCATGTACACCCATACATGCTGATTGTCTTCCCTGGGACGAATGGGATCTTGCAGAACGACATGTGACGTGTCGCACAGCTAGAAATGTCAGAGAGTGAATGGAAGAGCACGATGAAGACTTTAAAGTACTTCCCTGTCCCCCTAATTCATCTGTGAGCAATTGAACATCTGTGGGACCACCTCGATTGCGTTGTTTGCTCTATGGGTCCTCCACCACGCACCCTCCAGCAACTGTCAGATGCACTGCAGTCAGCATGGCTCCACATACCTGTGAACACCTTCCAGCACCTTATTGAGTCACTCACAGCCCATTTAGCTGCTGTCCGCACTGAACAACAAGGTTCATACTCTTCCATGCAAAATCAATTCAAGCACTTATCAAGGACTTTTTAAAACCAAATTATCATATGTGTCTGCTGTCAGTCAGTCAGTAGTAAGTATTTTAGTGAGTTCAGATTATTAAACTTATCTGGGACGGGTACATCTTCAATGATCTGCCTGTCACCCACTACCTCCCTGTTGGTTTATTTTATTAACTTTGAATTGCCCCTCAGTTTTGGTATTTTATAAAATCATTTTATTTGCAGAATATTTTGAAAGGATACATTATTTTCGTATTCATCTGCTAGTATAATATCTATTGTTTGCTTTAACTTTTTAGTTTTGATGTATGATTTTGATGCAGCCAGGAGATGAAGGGACCAATCACGAAGCACAAGCAATTCTGAAAAGTTCATCCCTCTGACAAAAATGTATCGCTAACTCCAGTCAATAGAAGCCCATCACAATTCACGAATACATCATTCACTTATTTTACTCTAATGACTGATGTTTTGCTCTGTAGTGATGTCACAGACAAGGTGCCAGCTGCCCATGTGTTTTCCTGGATTGAACGCAAGTTCTGTGTTATTTGATAAGCTTGGTGTTTTTATCGAAACTGCACAGAAATCTCCTATAAGCACAAACAATTATTTTACACGTGCTCTTTCATATCATTACCTAAAAAACAAATCAAAATTTTTTCAAGTACTATTTATAGAGTCTTAAACTTTTTCCAGTACTCCCAAGGACTTGAAAATGAACTTTTTTTTCAAGGACTTTTCAAGGAGCGTACAAACCATGCACAAGGCGGTTACTCTGGATATTAGCTGGTTGTCACAATAATGTGACTTGACCGTGTAAAAATACCAATAAAAGGTGTATATTTTGAGGATGAGATGTTAAGTTATTCATTGGCTTCACCAAAAAGGCTTGCCCATTGTCTTGTTTTTATAGTTTTCTGTACATGTATGTGACATTCTTGGCTACTGAGCCTCCTTGGTTCCTGAGTGGTCTGAGGCACGAGCGTCATATAATTTGTCCCAGAAGGAGCGTGGCTCAAGTCCTAAGTGAAGCACATGTGGGTAGTATGTTTGTCTGATGGCACTGGTTCTCTTCCTTTCCTGGAACCAGCGAAACTTTTCCTGTCCCTTGGTATCCAGTCTAGTATTTCAGTTATCCAACAGTGGTCAGTTCTTCTAGCTCTATATCATGCCCACTGTCACTTGCATTTTTCTTCGAAGTAGCCCTCGCCTCATGTCTGCGTCAGTTAATACATAAGGCCAGTGATTGGAACACTGCTACAGTAGCATTGTATGGACCATTGTAAGAAATAGAAAAATGTAGTCGTAGCAGTAGCACGCTACAAAATAAAGTAGCTTGTAGCAAAAAATAACACTACAAATTGCACTACTTAAAAAAAAGCTAACAAAAACTCTTCATATCATTTGACGACTGCTTAGAGCCCTTAGAGTTGCTCATGGTGGTTGTTAAACCCTGAAAACAAAAAAAATATTGTCTAATAAAACAAAAAATATTGTCTAATAAAACAAAAAAAAGCTTCATTTGCTCAGTGGATTTTTGCACTTCAATATGTATTAGAAACCTATTGCTGTACAAACTGTAAACAGGAAAAATAAGATAATCATTTTGTCCTCTCCTTGAAGGCAATATAATAAGCATCATCACATGCTGATGCTTTATTACACTGCTTGTAGGTGGGGAAAAAAATTGCACCCGCACTTCCACAAATGTGATTGTGGGTGGGGTTTCACCATTTTTGTTATGTGATCTTTTTAAATAGCAAATATATATGTTCAGCAAACAGAGGGTATAAATAAAAAAACGTTAACGATGTGGCTGGCTTTCACAATGTTAGTCAAGTCATGTGACTGTATGCTGGACATGTTCATCCAGGAAATCTAAAAATGTCACATGAAATGAAGAATTTTTTAAAAGTTTAAGTAGTGTGATTTGTAGCATAATTTTTTTGCTACAAGCTACTTTATTTTGTAGCATGTACTTTTACAACTACATTTTTCTATTTCTAGCAATGGTACATACAACACTACTGTAGTAGTGCTACTTCCAATCACTGGCCTTATGTAGTATCCGACACAACAGAGGCGAGGGCTACATCGAAGACAAAATTCAAGTAACAGTGGGCAGGATGTAGTGCTAGAAGAACTGACCGCAACTGAACAACTGAAATTCTAGACTAGATATCAAGGGACAGGAAAAGACCCTGAAGAAGACTATGTGGGAGATGTGTAGATGGAATTTGAAAGCATGCTAGAGTGACATGGAAGAGAATTGCTCAAGACAAAGCATTGTGGAAGAGACTTGGCCACCCCAGTGGCGCAGTGGTCTAAGCGATGGCTTATGATAATTCGTCCGAAAGGGGTCCGAGTTCAAATCCCGGTGTGGCATGGATGTTGTGTTTGTCTTACGGCACTGGCTCTCTCCCTTCCCTGGAACCAGTGACCCTAAATTAGGGACAGGCGACTGCTTATATCCCATTGAGTTGCTTACGGTGGTCGTTAAACCTCCAATAAAAAAAAAAAAAAAAGAATTGGGGAGATCTTCATCCAGCAGTGGATTGAGAATGGTGGCTGATGATGATATAGTTCATGTTTGTAGCTTTTATTCATTTTTTGTCTTCAAAATGTTGTTTTATGTGTCTTTTTTTATTTTATACAATTTAAAACATTTGAATGACGTACAAGAGATCTTGCGTGTGGCGTGTGATGGATGTTGATGAAGCCCGAGTTGTGTGCTGAGATCATTGTAAATGGACACATTTTGATACACCAACAGTAAGTAAATTATTGTTCTATCTGTTAAATGTTTACTTGGCAGATGGTCTTTCTTTGAGGAGCTGACCTCTGAATCCCAGAGGGCAGCTTAATATGTATGTATGTATGTACACTGAAGTGCCAGAAAAACTGGTACACCAGTCTAATACTTGGTAGGTCCCCCACGGGAGCACAGGACTGCAGAAATACAATGGGGCATGGACTCCACTAGCTTCTGTAAACATGCTGTAAGCAATGCACACCATACTTCCTGCAGAGCGTTCCACAATTCGGGTGTATTCCGAGGTCTCTGATTCCTGTGTTTGATAGCGCGTTGTATGGCATACCAAACATGTTCTATCACGTTCAGATCTGGGGACTTGGGTGGCAATGGCAACACCCCAAACTCAGATGAATGCTCCTCTAACCCTAATGTGGCGTCCCGACACTTTTGGGGAGGTGCATTGTCCTGTTGGAACAGGTCCAACTCATCAGCATGAATGCAGGACATGAACGGGTGTACCTCGCCAGAAAGGATGCGCACATAGCGTTGGCCGGTCACAGACATTTATAGATGTACTAGGGGTTCCAGTGAAGTCTAGCTAAACACACCCCATACCATTACGGACACCCCCACCAGCCGTTACAGTTCCCTGTTGACAGGCGAGATCCATGGCTTCACGGGGTTTGCGCCACACACAAATCCTTCCATCTGCGTGATACAGTTGGAAACGTGACTCGTCAGACCAGGCTACTTGTTTCCAGTCATCAAGTGTCCAGTGGCAGTGTTGCCATGCCCAAGCGAGGCGCATAGCTCTGTGTCATGCACCCATCAAGGGGACTCGAGTTGGGCGTCAGCTCCCAAAGCCCATATCATGCAGGGCACGTTGCACAGTCCAGACGCTGATGCTTGTTGAGGCTCCAGCATTGAATTCCGATTATACCTGCGAGAGTGTTGCACGCCTATCGCGTGAAACGATTCTTGACAGCCGACGATGGTCACTTTCACTCAATGTCTTTTTGCGGCCACACTGGTATCATAGGCTGGAGGTTTTGTCGGAATTCTTGTAGTCACAGTGCACCCTTGCAATGGTCGTCCATTAAAATCTGAACTTCGTTTCTACCTCCGAAATACTATGGCCCATCTCACAAGCGCCAACTATGACACCACGTTGAAAATCGCCTAAATCGTTATTACTTGTCATTCTCATGCCGAAAACAGCTCTGACAGCTGGCAAGGATGTCTATCGCTTTATATACGCACTGGCGGACGCAACCGAGTACGCGCATAAGTGACATTGCTATGTATTTTGCATAAACTCGTCTGTACCAGTTTTTCTGGCACTTCAGTGTATATATGTTTGTAAAACATTTATGTTCTGAAAATATCTAAAAATTGTAGTTTCTTTTACTAAGGAATAAAAGGATATTTATAGTCAGATTTTTGGGTAGTACCCCTACCCTTCCTTAGAACTACAGCTATAGTAGGTGTTGCCATTCATGAGGTAAATTCCAACCTTTCAAATCATTTAGTGCTGCACCTCTTCTCTCTATTTCCAGTCCTTCTGATGATTTTTTTGAAAAAGTGCTGTTGATGTGTCAGAACTTCTACAGTGTCCCAGAGCACTTTTATATCCTGCATTTTCAACATATCTGTTAAACACTCACATTTAGGACTCACGCTCACATTTTAGAAATAGCCATGTTATCAGCTAATCTATTACCACATTTATGTTGTTGCATGTCTTGTTGCAGAAAATTTATGATAAAATTAATTTGCTTGCAGAGGCTGTTCTCGTTGCCTATGGGATGCAGATACAGATAATTTTACTTCAGAAGTTTTCTGCACTGTAAGTACATTGATCATCCCATTTTGTATTTTACTTACAAGTTTAGTTTTAGTATTCTGATCTAGTAAAAAGCATCAATTGTAACAATTAGAATAGATTTTAATGAATATCTGTGGGGCATAGATTGTAACTTGGTTCTGTGCTTAAGGAGTATATAACTTTGCCGGTGGTAAGGCACATGAAAAATCTAGTAATTTTCAAGATATAGGTTTTATGAAAACTTTAATCTAAGAAAATTTCTACAAAAATATTTTGTGGCACTCAAATTTAGTGACTTAAAATTTCCCCCTTAAAACAATAGGGAGAAATTGAAATATTTAATCAGACCCTGCATTTTGTAGTAACTAAATTTTGTTGAAATGTAGTAGTAGTAGTAAAAGTAGGAGCTTGTCAAGTTTAAAAGTTTTTATAAACTTGGCATCAAGTATAAAAACTTTTATATATTTTTTAATTAGGAAATCTGTATTTGAGAAATTTTTAAAAATTAATGTCTTTATTTTCAGTCTTTAATGTTTACTACTTCTTTGATGTTCATTGAAAGCATGTGGGATTACTCTATTCATCAGGTCCAACCATTGACCAGTTGTTAATTGTTGATGATGGAATCTTTTTTTCTATTGTATTTCAGGTGTTTTAACTCTTTTCTTACGACTTGTAGCTGATGAGTACTGATTTTGAGTAATTCATGTTTTATTTTATGATCAGTTGCTCTCACACCTTTGTCCAATCTTGTTTTATTGTTAATACTAATTTATTGTGGATTAATGTTCCACTATCTTGATCTACTGATCTCTCTTCTGTGGAAAAATGCAGGGTAGAATGATGTTAGGTAGAATCTTGCTGCAACTATTCCTTATTGAAATAAGACATTTTTTTCTTATTGTTTAATGTTGGGGAAACACCTTTATATATACATATATACACTATCTACCAACAAGTAATTGGACACCTGTGATAGCAAAGGAAAACAAAGTTTATTCACCTTCAATAGTTGGTGGAGCCTCCACGAGCGGCGATTACAGCTGCGACCCTCCGGGGCATACTCTTAATCAGGCGTTGTACGATGGCTAGTGGTATTTTCTTCCACTTGGCTTAGAGAAGACAGGTAGACGGCGGGGGCACCCCTTAAGTTGATGCTCCAACTCATCCCAGAGGTGCTCGTTAGGGTTAAGGTCCGGGCTCTGCGCAGGCCAGTCCATTCGATTAACCCCATTGTCACCATACCAAGTCATGGTGGACCTCGCAACATGACAGGTGGCATTGTCATCCTGAAAGTAACATGGGTCCACCCCGTAAAACTGCCACAACGTAGGAAGCGCATGGTCATCCAAAATGGTGCAGTAGGTCTCAGCGTTGAGTCTTCCAGGAATTCCGACCAAGGGTCCCGTGCCATACCAGGAGAAACATCCCCATAGCATAATTCCACCGCCGCCGAACTTCACAGTTAGCACAATACACTCTGGCAGGAGGCGTTCTCCAGGCAGACGCCAAACCCAGACCCTGCCATCAGAACGGTAGAGGGTGAACCTTGATTCGTTGTTCCAGAGAACCTGTTTCCACTGTTCAACGGTTCACTGTTGACGTTCTTTGCACCACGTTAGCCGAGCAGCGCTATTAGACTTGGTGATCAAAGGCTTGTGGGCGGCAGCACGTCCATGATAACCGAGCAGATGGGCTTCCTTACGGATGGTATTCATCAAAAGAACACTCCCGGATGCCTGTTTAAACTCCTCGTGGATGTGGCCCGTCAATTTGGTGCGGTTCTTCCGAATTTCTCTGGCCAGCACCCATCGGTCTCCAACTCCCAGTGTTGTGGGTCTGCCGGGTTGGGGCAGATTCCGACAGTCACCTCTTATCTTCCACTTGCCAATCACGTAGGCCACTGTCGATTTTGGGTACTTCAACTTGCTGGATATGTCACGTATGGATCAGCCATTTCTGTGATATCCGACGATTACACCTTTCTTGAAATCAGAGAGCTCCAAACTGCGTGGCATATTGCATGCGACTGTTTGCGTTGTTGTTTCCCACACGATATTTAACGGTGGTGGCCGTGGCTTGTATCAGGACCGCAGATATCGTCGATTGCAGGGGTGTCCAATTACTTGTTGGTAGATAGTGTATATACAGGGTGGTGAGGTCAGGTGATGCGCCTCTCCTTGACAAATGTCAACCCAACCTTCTCGTAGTGCATCCTGTTCCCACTAAAGGGGCTCTGACGACCGCCAGTAGCAGTATAACTATACCATCGGGATTAGATAAAATGCTATCCCACACTCACCAACCCGCTTGGCCAGCGTGGTGAGTTATGGCCAAATTCCTCCAAAATGACTCCACAACTTAAATCTTGGCCCTCAGTCTCCGGCAGCTGGAATGTACCTGGCCAAAGCAGCGGCCAGTGCGACATGAAGGCAGAGGGTGCTAAGAATCACCGGAGGACAGGACTAGGCTGCCATCTGATGCTGAGCTTGGCTACGTATAACGGGCGCTTCCTATCTTCTGATTCAAGGCTCCTTGAATTGGAAGAAGAACTACAAAGGATCAAGTGGGACATCGTCAAGCTAAGTGAGGTAAGGAGAAAAGAAGATGTCATTGAACTGAAAAGTGGACATCTCTTCTATTATAGTGAGACAGATACTGGCAGAACTAGTGGTGTTGGATTTATAATAAACAAGAAACTGAAGGATAAAGTGGTAGAAGTTGAAAGTTCCTCTGACAGAGCTGCAGGACTTGTTATCCAACTCTCGAGGAGATACCAGGCTCAGATTATTGAAGCTTATGCACCCACTACAAGTCATCCTGAAGAAGAGATTGAAGAATTTTATGAGGAAATTCGTCATCTAAATAATAACGGCAAGCAGCACTTGAAGATCATTATGGGAGATTTCAATGCAAAAATAGGGCAACAGCAACAGAATGAAACTTCAGTAGGTAAATTTGGTCACTGCAACAGAAACCAGCTTGGAAATACTCTCGTAGAGTTTGCAGAGGCAGAAGGGTTTTTTTCATGAACTCCTTTTTCAAGAAAAAGCCGCAAAGGAAATGGACATGGAGGCATCCCAATGGATTGACAAGTAAAATTGATTTTATTATGTGTAACAAGAAATTTGTTATGGAAGACTGCAGTGTGCTAAACAAGTTCAACACAGGTAGTGACCATAAATTGGTAAGATGTAAGATGCACCTCAATGCTAAACTCGAGCGTGGCAAGCTCATAAAACAAAGAAAGTGTATTGACGCAACCAACCTTAAAAAACATCATAATACCTTCAAATTGGAACTGAGGAACAGATTCTCTGCTCTAGAAGGTCTAACTTGGAAGAAGTGAACATCTCTGAAGTTAACAGAAAACTAACCAAGGCTCTTATGGAAACAGCAACAAAAATAGCTGGTACTGAGAACAAGTTGCATACAAACAAATTATCAGGAAAAACCAAAATTGTGATGCAAAAAAGAAGAGAGATGGGGACAACTAAAGGAGATGTGACATCCAAAGTGGAATATATAAAGCTATGCAAGACGGTACGAAAAAGTATCACTGAAGATGTAAGGAAATTCAACTGTGAACTAGTGAGAAAAGCAATTGAAAACAACCAAAGCCTAAAGAGAGCAAAGGGACATCTGAGTAAGGGAAGAAAACAGATTATGGCTCTGAGAAAAGAAGGTGGTTCTGTAACAAGAAATAGAGGTAAAATTTTGACAAGAGTGAAAGATTTCTTCTCAAAACTATATGAAAGGGATGATACATGTACTCCAGACATTACAAAAGGTACCAGAGTTCTTCCAGTCCTCCCAGCAGAAGTTACACATGCAGTCAAGAACATGAAATGGGGAAAAGCTCCAGGAGAAGATGGAATTACAGTAGACATCATACAAGAAGCAAGTGGAGAAATTGAAACAGTACTCGCCAAAGTTTTCACTTGATGCCTTAATGAAGGAAGATTCCTGAGGATTGCAACAATGCTACAATGATTCTGCTACATAAAAAAGGTGACATTGAGGATCTCAGGAACTACAGACCTATCAGCCTCCTATCAGTGGTTTATAAAATCTTCACTAAAGTTCTTTCACACCGCTTGAAGGTGACACTGGACATGGCTCAACCAAGAGAATAAGCTGGATTCAGGAGTTGCTACAGCACTATAGATCATATCCACGTACTAAGAGAACTAATTGAAAGAGCGAGGGGATATGAACTTCCATTATGCATGGCTTTTATTGACTATGAAAAGGCCTTGGATTCGGTGAAACCATCAGCAGTTACAATGGCTTTGAAATCCTGTGGTATTGAAAATGCATTCATTAATATTATTCATAACATCTATGAAAATGCAAGTGCAAAGATTTGGCTATTTGAGAATACAGCACCCATAAAGATTGGAAAGGGAGTGAGGCAAGGTGACACTATATCTCCCAAACTCTTTAATGCCACATTGGAAAATGTCTTTCAATCACTGAACTGGGAAAACTAAGGGATAAAGATTAATGGAGATTATCTAACCCACCTTCGTTTTGCTGATGACGTAGTCATTTTTGCAACTACCTCATCAGAGCTGCAGAGTATGATCCAGGAACTTGCTGACAAGAGTAAAGAAGTGGTATTAAAAATGAACTTTCAGAAGACAAAAGTGATGTTCAATGGTTTTACAAGAAATGAAGATTTATCAATTGATGGAGAAAAGCTGGAGATAACAGACACGTACGTTTGTCTTGGACAGCAGATATGAAGTGAGGGTCACATTGATGAAGAAATTAATCGGCGTATAAAACTTGCCTGGAGAGCGTTTGGAAGAAACAGTATAATTTTCAAGAGCAATATGTCATTATTTCTTAAAAGAAAAGTGTTTGATTAATGCATCCTTCCAGTGCTTACATATGGTGCAGAGACGTGGACCTTAACTAAAAGAGACATACAAAGACTGGAGACAACTCAAAGAGGCATGGAGAGGTGCATGCTTGGTGTAACCAGGAGAGAAAAGAAGAAGAACTCGTGGATCAGAAAAATGACAAGAGTGGAAGACATCATGATCAGAGTAAAATCCCTGAAATGGCAATGGGCTGGACATATTGCCAGAAGGACAGACCATCGATGGACAGCTGAAATTTTAGACTGAAT
This sequence comes from Macrothele yani, assembly GCA_039090855.1. Classification (NCBI taxonomy): domain Eukaryota; kingdom Metazoa; phylum Arthropoda; class Arachnida; order Araneae; family Macrothelidae; genus Macrothele; species Macrothele yani. The sequence goes on from CM076995.1 coordinate 102,930,086, forward strand.
TCCAAGGGACAGGAAAAGACCCAGAAGAAGGCCACATGGGAGATGACGGATGAAATTCGAAAGTATGCGGGAGTAACATGGAAGAGACTGGCACAAGACAGACCATTGTGGAAGAAACTTGGGGAGACCTTCATCCAGCAGTGGATTGATAATGGTTGACAATGATGATGACGATGATGATACAGGGTGCATAGGAAAGTCCCTTTAGCCTGGAATAACTTGCAAACGGAGAGAGGTACAGTTACGCAAGGGAGATAACAGTATAGTAAAGCGACTACGCCCGATCGAATGCTACCGATAGCAGCGCCCCTAGTGGCGAAATGCGGAAGTTAGCCATTGCAAATCAAAAAAGAAAAGAGATAGAGCAAATTTTCCAATTACAAAGTTGTAGAACATTAATTAATTAGTACAAAACGAGATTTGTTTCACACAGATAAGATAAATCGTCGCCTGAATACCCTAAAAGGTCCAAAATCGATGCACAACCTTTTGTGTGAACGTTTGAAGGGAACAGGCATAGGTATGAGCAAATACACACAATTTATTGCATAAATGCGTCCTTATGTCAATACAGTTTGATGACGTCAGACAAAACAAAAACAAAAAAGGCAAACTGGCGCACAGTGATAAAAAGTTAATGTCGAGTATGTTCGAAGAGTTCGCCATTGCCCACGATACACATTTGTATTCGTGAAAGTAACTCTGCATGCACATTCCTCAGCATGGAAGGTGTCACACTATTGCAAGCATCTGTAACACGACAACGTAAATCCAGCAGACTTGTAGGCGCTGTTGCATACACCTGATTTTTTACGTAACCCCAGAAATCCAAGCTCACCATTCTCACACAGCGTATGTAGACCTAAACTTCTGATCAGGATACATCCTGCTACTGGTTTTTATATCTTAGGTACGGTACAACGTCACAATCTGCATTTCCATACGGCTACATTTGCGAAATGTGAATATGCAGATTTGAATAGTCGCACATCGATTTTGGACATTTTAGGGTATTCAGACGACAATTTTTCTTATCCGTGTGAAAAAAATGTCGTTTTGTACTTATTAATTGATGCTCTACAACTTTGTAATTGGAAATTTTGCTCTATTTCTTTTTGTTTTTGATTTGCAATGGCTAACTTCCGCATTTCGCCACTAGGGGTGCATTCGATCGTGCGTAGTCACTTTACTATACTGTTATCTCACTTGCATAACTGTACCTCTGTACCTCTCTCCCTTCGCAAGTTATTCCAGGTTAAAGGGACTTTCCTATGCTCCCTATATACTACATACACTGCCTGACAGAGAAAATGCCAGTGGCCGAATATACAGGATGATCAATAAGGAGTGTGGCCCCCATTTTGGGCGATGCAGCGTTGAATCTGATGTGGCATCAAAGCAATGAGAGTCCAAATAGAGTCCTGGGGTATCATGGACCATGTAGTGTTGATCCAAGTCCACAGTTTATTTTCATTTTGCGAGGATGGGAGGGTACTCAACTGACGTCCAATCGTGTCCAACAGATGCTTGATGGGCAAGAAGTCGGGAGATCGTGCTGGCCACGGAAGCATCCGCACACCATGTAAAACATTCAGGCTGATCTGAGCGGTGTGCGGCCGTGGATTATCCTGTTGAAAAACAGCGTTTGGGATGCCCTGCAGATACGATAGTGCCACGGGCTGCAGCACCTCATCAACATAGCACCATGCCATCAATGTGCTCGTAATGCATACCAGCAGTGAGTGGCTGTTGGCACAGATAGCACCCCACACCATGATTCCACGCTGCCGGGCCATGTGGCGCTCCCCAATGGCGGAGGAATCCGCCCGTTGGCCATGTCGCCTCCATACTCTCACATGGCGATCATCCGTGGTGAGACAGAAACATGATTCGTCAACGAACACCACACTGTTCCATTCGGCACCCTATGCAGCTCTGGAGTGACACCACATCAAGCGGTGATGATGATGGCTTGCTGTTAATACCAAGGGTAGCCTTCACAACTGACAGATGGGCAGCAAAACCAGACAGCCAATCGGTGTGACACTGTCTGCGTCAATATTGGAGCATCCAAGCTTCCCCATACATTCCGCAAAATGTCACCTGTTGTGGCCTGTGGGTCCGCTACGGCATGACATTGGATGCAATGATCGGTGCGCTCGGATGTCCGTTTCCACGCTCTGTTCCCCCTACAATGTTGCACAGATCCTTCTTGGGATCACTGTCTCTAAATGCGACCGATGGTGGTGGCATCACTTTGCGTTTCTTCCGCAATACGATGCAAGGACCATCCGGCGGTACGAAGGCCTACATTGACACCTCTCGTGAACTCATCCGTTTGATAAAATCGTGTGTGATTACTTCTTTTTCGAAAAGAAGTCAATTTTCTTTAAATGATTTTGTTGTAATTGAATCTGCCTAACTATTTTCTAACAGAATTTCCCCTAGTTTTTTTTCCCACGATTTTTCCAAGTCAGTAGGGTCAAGTTTATTTTATCTACAAATTGCTTGCCACATAATTGTTTTCATACAAGAAGGGTGCTAATAATTGCAACTTAATTGTTTATTGGCCCCAAGGTTTCAAGTTTTTGCACAGCTGACTGAGATTTAATCTTTCATGAGAGTAGTTAAATCCAGGAAATTAATTATATTATTTTGTTGATTTTCTGAAGTGAAATTTAGTCTTCTAAAGAACTGAAGCATTTAAAATTTTCATTTGGAAAACTTTTTTTTCTTATTTTTAACAACAAAAAGTTTGCCAAAAGAAATCCATACAGAATTGTTTCTATTGCTTATCATCATCATCATCATCATCATTGTCAACCATTATCAATCCACTGCTGGACAAAGGTCTCCCCAAGTTTCCTCCACAACGGTCTGTCTTGTGCCAGTCTCCTCCATGTCACTCCCGCATACTTTCGAATTTCATCCACCCATCTTCCATGTGGTCTTCTTCTGGGTCTTTTCCTGTCCCTTGGAATCCAATCTAAAATTTCGGCTGTCCATCGATGGTCTGTTCTTCTGGCAGTATGTCCAGCCCATTGCCATTTCAGGGATTTAACTCTGATCATGATGTCTTCCACTCTTGTCATTTTTCGGATCCACGTGTTCCTCTTCTTATCTCTCCTGGTTACACCAAGCATGCACCTCTCCATGCCTCTTTGAGTTGTCTGCAGCCTTTGTATGTCTCTTTTAGCTAAGGTCCACGTCTCTGCACCATACGTAAGCACTGGAAGGATGCATTGATCAAACACTTTTCTTTTAAGACATAATGGCATATTGCTCTTGAAAATTATGCTGTTTCTTCCAAAAGCTCTCCAGGCAAGTTTTGTACGCCAATTAATTTCTTCACCAATGTGACCCTCACTTGATATCTGCTGTCCAAGATAAACGTATGTGTCTGTTATCTCCAGCTTTTCTCCATCAATCGATAAATCTTCATTTCTTGTAAAAGCATTGAACATCACTTTTGTCTTCTGAAAGTTCATTTTTAATCCCACTTCTTTACTCTTGTCAGCAAGTTCCTGGATCATACTCTGTAGCTTTGATGGGGTAGTTGCAAAAATGACTATGTCATCAGCAAAACGAAGGTGGGTTAGATAATCTCCATTAATCTTTATCCCTTTGTTTTCCCAGTTCAGTGATTGAAAGACATTTTCCAATGTGGCATTAAAGAGCTTCGGAGATATGGTGTCACCTTGTCTCACTCCTTTTCCAATTTTTATGTGTGTTGTATTTTCAAACAGCCGAATCTTTGCACTTGCATTTTCATAGAACTTATTAATAATATTAATAATTGCACTTGCATTTTCATAGAACTTATTAATAATATTAATGAATGCATCTTCAATACCGCAGGATTTCAGAGCCATTGCAACTGCTGATGGTTTCACCGAATCAAAGGCTTTTTCATAATCGATAAAAGCCATGCACAATGGAAGTTCATATTCCCTCGCTCTTTCAATTAGTTCTCTCAGTACGTGGATATGATCTATTGTGCTGTAGCCACTCCTGAATCCAGCTTGTTCTCTCGGTTGAGCCATGTCCAGTGTTACCTTCAAGCGGTGTGAAAGAACTTTAGTGAAGATTTTATAAACCACTGATAGGAGGCTGATAGGTCTGTAGTTCCTGAGATCCTCAATGTCACCTTTTTTATGTAGCAAGATCATTGTAGCGTTGTTCCAATCCTCAGGAATTTTCCCTTCATTAAGGCATCGAGTGAAAATTTGGGCGAGTACTGTTTCGATTTCTCCAATTGCTTCTTGTATGATGTCTACAGTAATTCCATCTTCTCCTGGAGCTTTTCCCCCGCTTCATGTTCTTGATTGCATGTGCAACTTCTGCTGGAAGGACTGGAAGAACTCTGGTACTGGTACCTTTCATGATGTCTGGAGTACATGCATAATCTCTTTCATATAATTTGGAGTAGAAATCTTTCACTCTTATCAAAATTTCGCCTCTATTTCTTGTTACAGAACCATCTTCTTTTCTCAGTGCCATAATCTGTTTTTTTCCCTTACTGAGATGTCCCTTTGCTATCTTTAGGCTTTGGTTGTTTTCAATTGCTTTCCTTACTAGATAACAGTTGAATTTCCTTACGTCTTCAGTGATACTTTTTCGTACTGTCTTGCATAGCTCTATATATTCCACTTTGGAAGTCACATCTTCTTTAGTTGTCCTCATCTCTCTTCTTTTTTGCATCAACATTTTGGTTTTCCCTGATAATTTGTTCACATACAATTTGTTCTTAGACCCAGCTAATTTTGTTGCTGTTTCCATAAGAGCTTTGGTTACTTTTCTGTTAACTTCAGAAATATCCACTTCTTCCAATGTTAAGCCTTCTAAAGCAGAGAATCTGTTCTTCAGTTCCAATTTGAAGGTATTATGGTGTTTTTTAAGGTTAGTTATGTCAATACATTTTGTTTGTCTTATGAGCTTGCTACGTTCGAGTTTAGTGTTGAGGTGCATCTTACATCTCACCAATCTATGGTCACTGCCTGTGTTGAACTTGTTTAGCACACTGCAGTCTTCTATGACGCATTTTTTGTTACACATAATAAAATCAATTTCACTTGTCGTTCCATTTGGATGTCTCCATGTCCATTTCCTGTGTGGCTTTTTCTTGAAAAAGGAGTTCAAGAAGAAAAACCCTTTTGCCTCTGCAAACTCTACGAGAGTATTTCCACGCTGGTTTCTGTTGCAGTGACCGAATTTACCTACTGAAGTTTCATTCTGTTGCCGTTGCCCTATTTTTGCATTGAAATCTCCCATAATTATCTTCAAGTGCTGCTTACCTTTATTATTTAGATGACGAATTTCCTCATAAAATTCTTCAATTTCTTCTTCAGCATGACTTGTGGTGGGTGCATAAGTTTGAATAATCTGAGCCTGGTATCTTCTCGAGAGTTGGATAACGAGTCGTGCAGCTCTGTCAGAGGAACTTTCAACTTCTACAACTTTATCCTTCAGTTTCTTGTTTATTATAAATCCAACACCACTAGTTCTGCCAGTATCTGTCCCACGATAGTAGAAGAGATGTCCATTTTTCAGTTCAATGAGATCTTCTCCTTTTCTCCTTACCTCACTTAGCCCGACGATGTCCCACTTGATCCTTTGTAGTTCCTCTTCCAATTCAAGAAGCCTTGAATCAAAAGATAGGGAGCGTCCGTTATACGTAGCCAAGGTCAGCATCAGATGGCAGCCTAGTCCGGTCCTCCGGGGATTCTTAGCACCCTCTGCCTTCATGTCGCACTGGCCGCTGCCTTGGCCAGGTACATTCCAGCTGCCGGAGACTGAGGGCCAAGATTTAAGTTGTGGAGTCATTTTGGAGGGGTTTCGCCATAACTCACCACGCTGGCCAAGCGGGTTGGTGAGTGTGGGATAGCATTTCCTCTAATCCCGATGGTATAGTTATACCGCTATTGGCGGTCGTCAGAGCCCCTTTAGTGGGAACAGGATGTACCACGAGAAGGCGGGGTTGACATTTGTCAAGGAGAGGCTGTGATGTTACGCCTCACCTGACCTTATAGAAATACTTAAATTTCACTTCTGAAATTCAACAAGGCAATAAAACTAATTTCATAAATACAAATTTTTTTTAAGAGATAAAAATTCTCACTTAGCATAACAGTATTATTAGTAAATTTTAAGATTATAATTTTGAATTATTATGCTACTTTTATATAGAAAAGCAAATCTGGGAGGTCAATGTATAGATAAAGTATATATACTGAACCTAATAGAACAACAAAATAAATAAATAAAAATAAATGCACAAAGAAGATTTAAAGTTTTTTTCAAATAACTAGTTATGTAGGTTTTGTTATCACAACATAATTTAAAAGAAAAAACCTTCTTGAAAAGGAATTACAATTCATGAAGAAAATTTTCACAGTAGGTTTTGAATCACCTCAGAAAAAAAAAATTCTGTACAGGGTTTGCAGCAAGATTTAAGATGGGTGATTCTCTGCATTTCTTCTAGATCTGAATATTTCCTCCAACTTGCATGCATAAATTTAAAAAAAAAAAAAATAAATAAATAAATAAAAATAAAAAAAAAGTAAAAAGGAAAGAAAAAGAAAGTAGTAAAAAATAAATCAGCAATAGGAAGCATGTCTAATTGTAATACTTTGATAAGATTGAATAGTCATTTGATAGGAACTGATAAATGGAGTCAAAAATCACTAAAGATTATTATTCTTCAGTTACAAGTTATATAAAGAAAGGCACAGACAAACAAACAAATACTTGGAAAGGAAATAATAAAGATTTGTCATCAGTGATCACATGAAATAGCTACCATCTAGAGAGTGGCTCCAAAGAATTGAATGCGACTATCAGAGGATTAAACAACATTGAACACTTAATTGATGAAGTAGTATTGACTTTGAGGATTTGTCTAAAAATAGGGACTTTCTGGTACGAAATCCCTCTCTTCCCTAAAAGTCTTCATCCAATTTTTAATGTTACGAAACACTAGAATTGCCATGGCATCCTTCACTGACAAGTTTATTCAGCATTTACACTTAGGCATAACTGGGAGGGGGGGGGGGGTGTCCCTTGGGTAACCAAGGGAAACTGCCCCTCAATATTGTTCATTTTCCTTAATAATTACATTTTTATTAATAAACTTTCAAATTTGTGTGTTTTTTTTAACTAACTGTAGTCTCAAATTTATTAAGTCACTGCAATTAGAATTCATTGTTGAATCTCCAAGAAATGAGGGTTAATTTTTTGAAATGTTATGTATTGAGATTTGGTAGTTTGCTGCACCAAAAGAATAGCCAAAGTTATGTTTACTTATATAGACTCTATATGTTAAGAGATCATCTGGTTTTATTCAAAAACTGAAAAGAATAATTACGAAATGCATATAGCGTATGAAATCCGTTTATTTTCGTGGTGTAGTCAGCACAAATATTCGCCAAGCTTTCGCACTCCACTGGGAGGCTTTTTCAAGGCAATGATAGGCTCAAAAATGCAGAGAATTGGAACATGTAAAGAACGAAGATGATTTTTGAAAATAACGCGGGGGACATCACAAGCATATTACATGAATTTTCGTCACGTAATTATACAGAGCGCCATGATGTGTTTCCATCTTTTAATAATGTATGCCAAACTATTGGTAGTTCCGTAGAGACTAAATCATTGCATGCCACTTTGTTGGATAGGATTTCCACTGTTTCCCTGATGGCAGTCTCTTTGAAATTCGTGTAAGGGGCAATTCTTCTAATATTATTCCATACAGGAGCGGCCGAGCAATGCATGACTTCTCTGGCGAGGGCTGTATTCTGCATGTCTTGCTTCACACTTCGTACGTGTTCTTTACATCTAGTGTCCAAGGATCGCTTTGTCATTCCGATATATACCTTTTCCGTGTTGTCAGGATATACCAACGGTATAGCGTACACACCCGCCTTTTCTTTCTCACACTGTCTATCCTTGCAGCTTGATATTATATGTGATAATGGGGTCGGGGACTTCATTGCTATTAATATGCTGTATTTGCGTAATAAATTCTTTAACCAATATGTAAAGCCTGGGATATATGTGATGGATCCTGCGTATCTCATTGTCCTACTAGGCGATTTTTCTATTGCTGATATTATACGATTTCTCACAATCTTATGTACTCTGTCTATATCATCCTTCTTATATCCAGCCTTTAGACCTTTGCTATAGATATTCTCAACTTCTTTATTATTCAGATAGTCGGGTTTGCGTACGTTGTACGCTCTATGGAACCACGCTCTAAATGCGGAAAGTTTGTACTCCACATCCAGCTTCGATTTTAACGATTATTATAAACCGACCGCAGTACCGAACCTTGTCCCTCCTCATTCACACTGCCCAAAGGAGTACAAACTTTCCGCATTTAGAGCGTGGTTCCATTACATTACATCGCCCTAGAGTGGGAATCGAACCCTCATCTTCTGATTTTCATTCAATTGTGCTATCCATTGCACCACCCATGACAATGAATCCAACTTCCAAGTATGTACGAGAAAGTAGAATTAGCTTCAACTGGTGAAAATCTGAAAAGATATTCTTTAAAATTCATATACTTTGTAGCATTCTTTACTATTTGAAATGTGTATATATTTGGCTTGCTGAACACTACATGTCAGTTCTTCTTATTCACTCATTTTAAGTGAAACAACAGTCACTCAAATAAAGTTCAAGAAACAGTTACTTACAGTTATTCCCTTTATTCCATCAGTATCTCATAATCACTACTCGTGAAGAACTAATTCATAACAGCACTAATATGTTAAAGCTAATTAATGTAAGTTAGTTAGCAGAAAACTTGATTAACAAACTCCAACACTAAATATATTGGGTTGTCGGAAAAGTCATCACGTATTTTGGCACCCGATGGCGGTTGGGCGGTTTTGGAAGTACTAGAGGCATGCGCAGCTCTGTTATCGTGATGGCATTCGACAGGTGCCAGTTCTAGCTGCAGTCTAAAAGGATTAGTGAGCGATTTGGTTGATCTGCGGAGTTTTGACATCAAGTTGAAGATGGAAGACCAAACTGTGCATTTTCGCCATGTTTTACTTCCGTAATGGGAAGAACGCGCGCCAAGCTTGTGAAAAGTTGCATAAAGAGTACGGTGATAATGCTCTACAAGAACGTCAGTGCCAGCAGTGGTTCGCAAAATTCCGTGCTGGTGATTTTGTCCTCAACAATGCTCCTCGGTCCGGGAGGCCAACCGAGGTTGATGACGTTCAAATCAAGGCATTGATCGAGTCAAACCCACGTTACACGACACGAGAGATTGCAGACACATTGCACATCCATCATTCAAGTGTTCATGACCACCTGAAGAAGCTAGGATACATAACAAGCTCGATGTGTGGGTTCCTCATGAACTCAAAGAAGCTCAATTGACAGCGTGTATAAACATCTGCGATATGCTCATTAAATGTGAGGAAAACGATCCTTTTTTGAAGCAACTGATAACTGGTGACGAAAAGTGGATTGTGTACAATAATGTGCTGCGCAAACGGTCTTGGTCCCGACGTGCTGCTTGGCCTCAAACAACATCCAAAGTAGACATTCATCAGTGCAAGGTTCTGGTCTCAGTGTGGTGGGATTTTAAAGGTGTCTTGTTTTTCGAGCTCCTACCACGGAATCAAACAATCAATTCGAATGTGTACTGTTGGCAATTGGACAGTTTGAACGAATCCATCATCCAGAAACGTCCAGAGCTCGTTCATCGTAAAGGTGTTGTGTTCCATCACGACAACGGGAGACCACACACAAGTTTGATCACGCGCTAAAAATGATTGGAGCTTGGGTGGGATGTGTTGCCACACCCAGCATACTTGCCTGACCTTGCACCATCAGACTTCCACTTGTTTTGCTCTCTTCAACAGTCCTTGCATGGTATAACGTTCAATTAAGATGAGGCTGTAAATCAGCACCTTGTACAGTTTTTCGCCACGAAAGACAGGTCCTTCTATGAACGAGGCATTCTGCAGCTCACTGAAAGATAGCAAAAGGTTATCGAACAAAACGGGCATTATATCATTGATTGAACTTTGTTCTTTCTGTCAATAAATGACCTTTGCAAAACATGGCTAAAATACGTCATGACTTTTCCGACAACCCAATATAACAACACAACTTGAACACGCAGGCTTTTTCAAGTAAACACAGCTTCACGTAATGCAGCTTCCACGATTACGACACCACACTGCCACTTTTTTCAGTTTGATCCAACATTATATCTCTCATTCTTATCTGTCAACATGCACACATCATGCACTCTGACCTCAAGACTGTTGCCACAAAACATTATGTGAGTGAGAAAATATCATGTTAAGGTTGAAAACACTTAAAGAGAATGAACTCTAAATTTACATAGAGAAACTAAAAATGTAAGTTAGATTAGAGTATATGCCATAACTTGGAACTTCATAGTCCTGGGTGCTGTAACAGATAGCATGCTTGAAAATAGAAATCGGGATGCATGAAAACAGAAATTGGGAGATGTGATTTCGATTCCCGCTACAGGGCTTTGTAATTTTCACATTTTCTGATGTGATTGATGTTACATATAGAATAGTAGAAATTGGAAATTCAGGCATATTTGCTAGCTAAGTTAATAATCCTGATGTTCCACATATTAAGAGAAGAATATTTCTTCCACAGAATTTATATATAAGTCTTCATTTTCCATACAATACACATGACCAAACAACTAAATCACTCTAATATACAGGGTGTCCGAGAATTATTGAACACATTACAAAATTATGTAAGAAGAAAACTATGAGCATTGTCTGTTTTTCTATGTCACGTATTACTAACACGGTTTCTATATTTTTGTTTTGCAGAATTGTTATTCCCAAAAGCCAATAGATGGCGCTAGGTGTGGCCTGATGAGGAATGTATGAGAAATACGCAATCAGTAGTCATGTCATCCGTACAGCAGAAGACAATGTGTGTGTTATGGCTCGCGGAATTAAAGTCTGTCATTAAAGTTAAAAGACGGTACCATTTAGAGTATGGTTGTAATCCTCTGTCAACGAATTCCTTTAAACAATGTATGAAACAGTTTAAAGAAACTGGCAATGTGGAACATCGTGGAAGAGGCGGTAGGCCTAGCGTCAGCAGTGAGATGGTTGACCAAGTTAATGAAAGTTTCCGACGAAGCCCCAGGAAATCCGTTCGTAAAGCAAGCAGAGAACTGTGCATTCTGAAATCGACAGTTCATGATATCTTGCACAAGATATTAAAGTTTCATGCTTATAAAATTCAAATAGTGCAAAAGATGCATGTAAATGATCACACTCTGTGATACGATTTCGCTGTGGATATGCTGAATCGAGTGGAAAACGACGAAAACTTTCTCAGCACTGTAATTTTTAGTGATGAACCCACATTTCATGTGTCAGGTATTGTGAATCATTACAACTGTAGGATATGGGGTGGTGAACCACCTCATGCTGCTATTAGACTGGAATGTGATTCTCCAAAAGTTAATGTGTGGTGCACCCTATCAAAAAGAGATGTGATTGGGCCTTTCTTCTTCTGCAAAAAAACCATAAATGGGGACATTTACTTGGATATGCTAGAAAAGTTTGCTACACCCCAGATCAAAAGATATGACATCGTTTTCCAACAGAACTTTAATTGCATGTATCTTTATTTTACTATCTTTACAAACATGCCTTTAACAAAACTGAAATCTAGATCATGTAGAAGGCACAAAAACTTATTTTATGGTGTGGCACTGCTGTCCATCTTATCATGTCAGAAGCAAAACATACAGTCCAAATTTATGGATTAGCTGTTTTAATTTTTGGCAGTTAGAAATAGGTGTCTTACTGTAATATCTAAATGTATTTCAGTAAAAAGCTTTCTAGAAAAATGTGGCTTTACTGATTACTATTGGCATTTTGCAGTAAAACCTTTTGGTATTAAAAAAATAAAAAGGAAAAAAGAGCACGGGTCACAAGTTAGAATTTCATTCTTTATTAACCAAAAAAAAAAAAAAAAAAAAAAAAATTCAGGGACTGACAAGACAGTCAACTAACTGACTGCTGCTGTTTTTTTTTCAACAATACTACTATATATATGTAGCGATAATATTGCTTCACACGTTAATATAGCTGATGTATTGATACTAGAAATGGTCGACTAGGCTAAAACATTGCTAATAAGAAATGTGGCATGTAAAGATAAAACTCACCTATTTTAGTGCTGAAGTCATGTAGAACCATGTCGAGTATGTGATATTATATTGCATGGCAAGTTGAACACAAGGATAAAACTCTTTGAAAAACTTTAAACAAATGAACAATGAAGGATGATAACATTTCTTATCAAAAAGAATCTAAAAATGGTATGTAGACGAGAATGAATATCTTCAATTCTAGAAAGATGAAAAGAACAAAGAAATGAAATGATATTTAAAATACTGCACTAGTAAAAATTTAAAAAGCCTAATCCACACATTTCTGAGCGAGCCATACATCTCCAGACCAGTTTCGACGTGTATTCAAGTCATTCTCAATGAAAGTGCAACATTCAAAAGCAATATGCTGCCTCAGAAACTCGATGTTGCAGTGAGATTCTACTGTTAGTCCTGCCGCACCCAAAAACGTCGAGGTCGCAGTGTATTGGTGATTTTAGTTCTTCTGCACACTCAATCAGTAATGCCATTTATCGTAGCTTCGTGTCCCCGAAGTTCAATAAAACTTGAGCTCTTAATAGTTTGGGCTTTTTGTTTCTTACGTTTTGATGCTCTATTTCTTTCTTGTTCTAGCAAGTGTCTCCATGTGTATGGAATATCAACAGGAGAGTTACTATGGCAGCATTTTTGCTTGAACTTCTCAATCACAAGGGTTTCTGATGTAATAATTTGCTGTGTGATTTATGAGATGTAAGGATTTTAATATTACGTGAAAAGAGCTATCACGCATTCATCATCATCTGAGTTAGAACAAGAAGAAATATGATGGATAAAAAATATAGCTCCAAAATTTGGATATGAAACAAGATTAGTTGATTCCATCTATAACAACTTAAAAAACAACCAACAACAAAATGAAAACAGAATGATGAAGTTATATAAAGCATTCCCATACTTACCACCTCTAAGTGACTTGCTTAAGAAAGAATGTACAGAGCATAATATAAGTTTGGCAGAGACCGTGGTTGACAATACTCAATTATTGACCTACAGTAATGAAACATCGATACTTGATAAATCTGGCATGTACTTGATACCAACCATTACAGTTGATAATTGTCCAGAAGATCGCTTCTATATTGGTAGTACAAAAAGACGTCTTCTTACCCGTTTAAAGGAACATATTCATAAGTGGCAAAAGAAGGAAAGTAAAACTTCTCTTATTCAATACTGTTTAGAAAATAATGTACAACCAGACTGGGAAAATATTGATTTTATTACATTTCATAAATCACACAAGCAAATTATTACATCAGAAGCCCAGGGGTGTTCGCGAGACCAGATAAAATCCCCTGAAAATCTCGCGGGCTTACTAGAGTTTTATGACTTTTAATTCAATGAGTATTTTAAAACCAATTATTATACCTTGTATTATAATAATTCAAAAATTTATTTACATTTGCCTTCTTTTAGCAATATTTAACAATTTTAAACATTTAAATCACAGAAGATATTATGAAAAAAAATACAATAAACCAGTCTTAAAACAGCTGAATCATTAAAAAAAAAGCATCCAGTTTCTTTTGTTTCCTTGGAATAAGCTCTGAATCTGCCTTTCTTTTGTATTGAATTTCACAATAACTGTTGGAATGGGAAAGGTTCTTTTTTCCTTCTTCACATACAGAACTGGAAGGTTCCTCAACACACAGGGATTTGGAAGATCCCTGTTCACATATGGAACTTCGAATTTCGTTTTGACATGAACTGGAAGGGATTTCATGAGTTTCTATGTTTGAAATAAGCACATCAGAACTAGATTTTTCAGCATTTAAGTCCTCCTGATATGCTCTCCAACTTCTATTGATATTTACAAGTAAATCCTTATTTACTGGATCGGTCGCGGGATTTTTGAGCTATATTTTTGGCAAGTTGTTTCTTTGGAAGACATTAAGTCATATTTAACAGTTTGCACTGCATCCAATGAATCAATTTTAAGAGATGTTCTACTGTCAGTCAGAATATCATCCATTAAGTTGAAAGCACTTTCAACTAGTGGGCCGTGGAAGCAGGTAAGGCATGCGTTGATTAATTTTCCTAACATAAGATACTTTTTTTCATTTGTAACTTCATCTTTTAAGTAAAAAATTTTAGACCAATATTTGTCTATCACACATTTAATTTTTTTTATTGGTATCACAACAGTAAAACATTTCATCAGTAATATCAATGTCAGTTTGGTATAATCTTAATTCTGCACACAGTTGTGGTTTTTTAGCCTCAGAAAATATATGAGACAGATAAAAAGATAATTTTTCAAATGCTAACATAGTACTAATTTTACCTCTTAGCTCTGGGTCCAATACTGTAAAACTAATAAGAAATGAATTTCCAACAAGTAATTTTTGTATCATATACTGTGTGCTGTGTTATTGTAGGCTTTGACCAAAGAGGTTTTGAATTATTTTGCTATCACATGGTCTTTTGATATTTTTTTCATAATGGTGCAAGCTTCTGATCCAATATACAGCAGCTTGCTGGGTAAGTGGAAATTAGAGTTACTAGCATCAAGCTTTAACAAATCCTTGTAAGATATGCACTTTGAAATAACTTCTGGCTTTATAAAAAAAGTAATAAATTTTAACATCAATTTGTAAATGCTGGTATGTAAAATATGAAGCATTGGTTTTTTGGTTTCAAATAATTTTATGTACACATCAAATTCTGGTAGCACTGCTGTATATAATGCTATTTGCAATAAAGTTTTTTTCTGGAAAACAAATAATCCGTTGACTATTCTTTTTTTCCGAGCTACAGCATCCTTTGTAAGTTTTTGGGAATGTAAAGAGGCATGTACTTCATCTACAAGCTCTTTTTGAGATGAAATATTTCTATTATCATACACAGCTTCGACATCAGAAAAATAACACTCTTTATTTTTTATCCAGATAACAAAAATAAAATACTATAAGAGCATCCCACAACTTTTTAATTCTATTTAAGACAGTTAAAATACACTGCTGGCAACCCAACATGCAACACCAAGAAGGAATAATCCGATTGGCCTGAAATTCGCAGCATGTGTCGCCCGTGAGAGAACATGCAAACGATTATCATTGCA
This sequence comes from Macrothele yani, assembly GCA_039090855.1. Classification (NCBI taxonomy): domain Eukaryota; kingdom Metazoa; phylum Arthropoda; class Arachnida; order Araneae; family Macrothelidae; genus Macrothele; species Macrothele yani. Next base: position 102,945,349 of record CM076995.1, read on the forward strand.
GGGCATATGCAAATCATGTGCGCTCGGCACGCCACCAAGAAGCACTATAAGAAGGGTGCACAGAAGGTAGGGTGTAAGTAGTGGAAGTGTGTTGTGCTGCCGGACCTGTGTGTGAGAAGCTTCCTGATGCCTCGTCGCAGAATACGGCAGTCATTCCAGCACGTTTTGGAGTTCAACAGAGGACGAATAGTGGCTTATCGCGACAGCAGTTTGTCGTACCGAGACATCGGCGCCTGTGTGGGACGACACCCAGCCACAGTGAGGCGAGTATGGATTTGGTGGGTGCAGAAGGGACCGACGTGAGTGATTGCTGCAGCCGTGGCACACCACCAAACGAGAGGATCGGCATGTTGTGCCGCGGGCATTGACAGCTCGCTTTGCCACATCACGAACGTTAGCGCAGGAATTAAGGTGTGTTGCGCAACAACCTGTGTCAGCACGTACCGTTCGACGTCGTCTGCAAGAGCGGGGACTTGTTGCACGGTGCCCATTGCTCTGGTTACCATTGACGTCACACCACCTGCGAGTGCAGCGGCAATGGGCCGTTGAACGCCGCACCTGAATTACGGAATGGCATGACATTGTCTTCTCCGACGAATCCCGCTTCTGCCTGCAACACCACGATGGTCGGATCCGTGTGTGGTGGCGCCGCGGTGAGAGACTGTATGACGTCTACATTATGAATCGCCATACCGGTCCGTCGCCTGGCGTTATGGTTTGGGGCGCAATTGGATATGGCACCTGCACCCCTCTGGCACGCATCACCATTACACTCGACAGCCACAGCTACATCTCCGACGTTTTGGAGCCTGTAGTCCTCCCTTACCTGCAGGACCTGCCAGCGGCCATGTTTCAACAGGACAATGCACGCCTGCACGTGGCACACATCGTGCAACAATTCTTCACGGCCCACCAGGTGTCCCGATATGTCGCCCATCGAACACGTCTGGTTGCTAATCGGCAACCGAGTAGCCCGGCAAGCACCACCCGTGGCTACACTTGATGAACTGTGGCAACGTGTGGAAGCAACCTGGACCGACATACCCCCAAGCCTACATCGAAAGCCTCTTTCGTTCGATGCTGCGGCGTGTAGCGGCCGTTATTGCCAGCCATGGGGGCCACACAAACTATTGATGTCTGCGTGTTCTGCAAGTCGCACGGGCCTGTAAGCTCAATCGTTTCATCTTTGTATCTGTTGTTATGTGTCCAGTAAATCTGGCTTTGTTATCTTGTGTCCTTCTTGGTGTTGCATTTTGGGTGGCCAGCAGTGTATATACCCACCTGTGATCTGGCCTCTTCAAGGGCTTCAGTTTTTTAATTCCAAGCACTGCACATATTTTGAAAAAAATTTCCCTTTTGCTACAGCTTTTCATGTCAAAATAATTATCATAAAAAAAAATCTTCCAAATAGCTTTCAAAAAACGATAAAATTTTTTTGGCACAGTTATTTGCTATATGACAAGTGTCACCATCAATATCTAATAAGTGAGGTGCTTTATTTCTTCTTATTCTAGTTTCAACACCACTTTCCCCCCCACGCATAGTATTACATGAATCCATTAAAATACTAGTTAAATTTTTCCATGGAATCTGATTTTCTTCAATGGTTCAATGGTACTGACAATTGCTGTATAAACAGCTTGCGCATTGCAAGATTCCAGTTTTAAAGAAGCAAGATGATGAACTACAACCTCACTCTGATCGTCATCGTAAAACTGCACTAGCATTGCAAGTATGCTCTCTTGTGCATTGCTAGTACTTTCATCCACATTTAAAGAAAACGTTGTGGTTCTTAAAGTTCTAATTATATTTTCTTTAACTGTTCTGCCAACTCCGTATCTTAACTTGTAACATATGGTAGTTCTGTTCATGGACAGAGATTTCAGCGCAGTTTGGTCCCGGCTTAATTTTTGACACAGCTCAATCAAATTTGGCGCCAAACTAAAAGAAAGAGAATTTTCAGCAATGAATGATGATACTAATACTTCTTGACCAGCTTTTGTTGTTATTATATCAAGTGGTCGATTACTGCTCTCCATCAGATCATCCGTATTCTTCGCACTTGCATAATGACTCAGAGCCATTGAACTTTTAATATGTGTCATAGTTTTTGCATGGTTCATTAAGGCTTTATAACCTTCTCCACCATATTTCAGTAATGAGTTGCAAAATACACAATAAGGTTGTCCCGCACTATCTATTTTCTTGCACCATGTGCTGACGGTATCGTCATTACTATCTGTGCGTTCAAGCCAATCCCATCGAAAAACATTCCGGACAGATTCTTCTGATTTGGTTATATCACTGCTAATATCAAGAAATTTCATACTGAAATTCTCTAAGCCGCTACTTGATTATCAGCGCTGAACGGAAAGGAGACAAATTCACTTCTCGCACTAGCATCAGAACTCTCAACACAGGTCCCTATGGTAGTTCTACTGTGCATACTCACAGACTTCTTCTCACCCACCACAACTGGAAAACATGTGACATGAAGGCACGAATCTAGCAATTCCTGCTGCAGACATATGACTTATAGGTTCTCGCATTCAAAACATTCCTACAGTACAATTCGGTGATCTGGGATCGCGCAAAAACAACAACAACAACAACAACAACAAAAAAAACCCTGCTGCTCTGACCTTTAGGCCTGCTTATTTCACCTTTAGCGAATGGGAAGATTGTTTAAATCAGAGGAGCAAATGCCGCCGTCAATGACAGAGGACGGAACGGTACAGGGAGTGTCACACAAAGCGTATCGTATAAGCAACCCTGATGGCCGCCGTCAACAGCAAAGAGGTGTGTGTGATTCTTAATGGTTAGGGCCGGTGGTCTTTCTCGACTTGGCACTGTTTGTAATGGCTTTCCCCTCTCATCTGTGGCCAGCTTTCGGAGGAGAAAAGAGGTGCATGTGTTAAGCCGCCAAGCATTCTCCCCCTTTGCACCCAAGGAGCCAATCGCTGGTCACCTGGTGATGTTTCATCCAAGAATGGTTTGCTTTTCTAAATCACCGGAATTTCAGGAGCACCTTGTTTGAATTCCCCGGAACCCTGGGGTTTCCCGGAGCATAAACAGGCCTGGAAGCCCTTGCAGTTGAGAAGTTCAAGCAAAAATGCTGCAATAGTAATTCTCACGTTGATATTCCATACGCATGGAGACACTTGCTAGGACAAGAAAGAAATAGAGCATCAAAACGAAAGCCCAAACTGTTGAGAGCTCTAGAGTTTTACTGAACTTCAGGGACATGAAGCTACAATAATTGGCATTACTGATTGAGCACGCAGAACTCAAAACACCAATTCACTGCGACCTTGATGTTTTTGGGTGCGGCACAACTAACAGTCGAATCTCACTGCAACATTGAGCTTCCGAGGCAGCATATTGCTTTCGAATGTTACACTTCCATTGAGAATGACATGGATACATGTCAAAACTGGTCTGGAGATGTATGGCTTGCTTGGAAATGTGTGGATTAGGCTTTTTAAATTTTTATTAGTTCAGTATTTTAAATATCATTTCATTTCTTTGTTCTTCTCATCTTTCTAGAATTGAAGATATTCATTCTCATCTACATACCATTTTTAATTTTTAGATTCTTTTTGATAGGAAATGTTATCATCCTTCATTGTTCATTTGTTTAAAGTTTTTCACAGAGTTTTATCCTTGTGCTCAACTTGCCGTGCAATATAATATCACATACTCGACATGGTTCTACATGACTTCAGCACTAAAATAGGTGAGTTTTATGTTTACATGCCACATTTCTTATTAGCAATGTTTTAGCCTAGTCGATCATTTCTAGTATCAATACATTAGCTATATTAACATGTGAAACAGTATTATCGCTACATATATTAAGTAGTATTGTTGAAGAAACTGAAGGATAAAGTTGTAGAAGTTGAAAGTTCCTCTGACAGAGCTGCACGACTTATTATCCAACTCTCGAGAAGATACCAGGCTCAGATTATTCAAACTTATGCACCCACCACAAGTCATCCTGAAGAAGAAATTGAAGAATTTTATGAGGAAATTCGTGATCTAAATAATAAAGGTAAGCAGCACTTGAAGATAATTATGGGAGATTTCAATGCAAAAATAGGGCAACGGCAACAGAATGAAACTTCAGTAGGTAAATTCGGTCACGGCAACAGAAACTAGCGTGGAAATACTCTCGTAGAGTTTGCAGAGGCAGAAGGGTTTTTCTTCATGAACTCCTTTTTCAAGAAAAAGCCGCAAAGGAAATGGACATGGAGGCATCCCAATGGATTGACAAGTGAAATTGATTTTATTATGTGTAACAAGAAATTTGTTATGGAAGACTGCAGTGTGCTAAACAAGTTCAACACAGGTAGTGACCATAAATTGGTAAGATGTAAGATGCACCTCAATGCTAAACTCGAGCGTGGCAAGCTCATAAAACAAAGAAAGTGTATTGACGCAACCAACCTTAAAAAACATCATAATACCTTCAAATTGGAACTGAGGAACAGATTCTCTGCTTTATAGAAGGCCTAACATCGGAAGAAGTGGATATTTCTGAAGTTAACAGAAAAGTAACCAAAGCTCTTATGGAAACAGCAACAAAATTAGCTGGGTCTAAGAACAAATTGCATGTGAACAAATTATCAAGAAAAACCAAAAAGTTGATGCAAAAAAGAAGAGTGATGAGGACAACTAAAGAAGATGTGACTTCCAAAGTGGAATATATAGAGCTATGCAAGACAGTACGAAAAAGTATCACTGAAGATGTAAGGAAATTCAACTGTGAACTAGTAAGGAAAGCAATTGAAAACAACCAAAGCCTAAAGATAGCAAAGGGACATCTCAGTAAGGGGAAAAAACAGATTATGGCACTGAGAAAAGAAGATGGTTCTGTAACAAGAAATAGAGGCGAAATTTTGACAAGAGTGAAAGATTTCTACTCCAAATTATATGAAAGGGATGATACATGTACTCCAGACATCATGAAAGGTACCAGTACCAGAGTTCTTCCAGTCCTTCCAGCAGAAGTTGCACATGCAATCAAGAACATGAAGCGGGGAAAAGCTCCAGGAGAAGATGGAATTACTGTAGACATCATACAAAAAGCAAGTGGAGAAATCGAAACAATACTCTCCCAAATTTTCACTCGATGCCTTAATGAAGGGAAAATTCCTGAGGATTGGAACAACGCTACAATGATCTTGCTACATAAAAAAGGTGACATTGAGGATCTCAGGAACTACAGACCTATCAGCCTCCTATCAGTGGTTTATAAAATCTTCACTAAAGTTCTTTCACACCGCTTGAAGGTGACACTGGACATGGCTCAACCGAGAGAACAAGCTGGATTCAGGAGTGGCTACAGCACAATAGATCATATCCACGTGCTGAGAGAACTAATTGAAAGAGCGAGGGAATATGAACTTCCATTGTGCATGGCTTTTATCGATTATGAAAAAGCCTTTGATTCGGTGAAACCATCAGCAGTTGCAATGGCTCTGAAATCCTGCGGTGTTGAAGATGCATACATTAATATTATTAATAACATCTATGAAAATGCAAGTGCAAAGATTCGGCTGTTTGAAAATACAACACACATAAAAATTGGAAAAGGAGTGAGACAAGGTGACACCATATCTCCAAAGCTCTTTAATGCCACATTGGAAAATGTCTTTCAATCACTGAACTGGGAAAACAAAGGGATAAAGATTAATGGAGATTATCTAACCCACCTTCGTTTTGCTGATGACATAGTCATTTTTGCAACTACCCCATCAGAGCTACAGAGTATGATCCAGGAACTTGCTGACAAGAGTAAAGAAGTGGGATTAAAAATGAACTTTCAGAAGACAAAAGTGATGTACAATGCTTTTACAAGAAATGAAGATTTATCGATTGATGGAGAAAAGCTGGAGATAACAGACACGTACGTTTATCTTGGACAGCAGATATCAAGTGAGGGTCACATTGGTGAAGAAATTAATCGGCATACAAAACTTGCCTGGAGAGCTTTTGGAAGAAACAGCATAATTTTCAAGAGAAATATGCCATTATGTCTTAAAAGAAAAGTGTTTGATCAATGCATCCTTCCAGTGCTTACGTATGGTGCAGAGACGTGGACCTTAGCTCAAAGAGACATACAAAGGCTGCAGACAACTCAAAGAAGCATGGAGAGGTGCATGCTTGGTGTAACCAGGAGAGATAAGAAGAGGAACACGTGGATCCGAAAAATGACAAGAGTGGAAGACATCATGATCAGAGTTAAATCCCTGAAATGGCAATGGGCTGGACATACTGCCAGAAGAACAGACCATCGATGGACAGCCGAAATTTTAGATTGGATTCCAAATGACAGGAAAAGACCCAGAAGAAGACCACATGGAAGATGGGTGGATGAAATTCGAAAGTATGCGGGAGTGACATGGAGGAGACTGGCACAAGACAGACCGTTGTGGAGGAAACTTGGGTAGACCTTCGTCCAGCAGTGGATTGATAATGGTTGACAATGATGATGATGATGATTGTTGAAATATATCATACCACATATAATGTTCCATGCAAGATTTGCATTTTGAACTTTAGATATTGTGACTGCAGCTTGCATAGCTTCAACTGAATGGAGAACGATTTTCACCTCACACTCAACAGGATTCTAAAAATAATTTGATTTACTTTGTTTCTGCGAATTAGAAGGTTTGTACGAATATTTTATGATTCCAACTTTGTGAACCAGTCTTAAATGATTCATTATGAACAAGTTTTGTAACTAATTTTTTTGCCAGATAGTTTCTTTTCAAAACAAATATGTTATAAAAAAAGGGTGAATACCATTGAAGTCTTTAACAGATGTTTGTTTTATTTAATATAGGAATCCATATTTTGTCTGGCTGCAGTATATGGAGTATACTACTACTAAAAAATCGTGTGATATTTTCATTGTAAATCACAAGTGAGCAATTAATAATTGCCATAAATTATAGTTTTCTTCAAGTTCAATTTTACTGTTTGTTTTAATTTTTGCTGCATGTACATTTTGTGTAAATAAAAAATAAATAGTGACTTTATTAATTCACATCAACATTTATACAATGTAGATTAAGAAAGGCAATAAAATCAATAGTGCATAAGTGCGATGTCAAGTGTATAAACTTTTCATTTGTATGGCCCATGGATGATTGTGAGGTCAAATTAAAAATCCTGAAAACAGCTAGACAAAAGTAATATGTATGCTGAGTTCACTTAGGGTACAAACTGATTATTTTGGACTACATGCATTACTTATAAAACAGTTTTCCATAAATATTGTAACTTACATATTCTGTGGAGAAATAAATTGCTCTGACATAAGTAAAACAATCATGAATTTAAAATCAAACAGCTTAAAAACTATTTTTGTTTATATTTTCCTTTTACACAGAATAAAATGTAAAAACAACTAACCTGTTTTATAAAAGTATAGGTTGATGAATTCTAAAAGTTCATCCTTTTTTGAGAAAAACCCATCAATTTTGTCTGATTTTCCCCTTCTACTTTAGCACAATCAGACTTTCTTTTACACCTTTCATTTTTACTAAGTTCTGGAATATACAAATTTTTTAATGTCACAATATTCTTTTTTTTTCTTTTTTTTTTAGTCCCACAGTTTTCAACAGTACTACCAGATTTCTCAATACTATTTTGCATATTGTTCTTGTAAGTGTCCCAACTATTTACCATATTTTGGACCAGCTGTATTTGCTCGGTATTATTGTATCTCACGTGTGCCTGATCAACAAATATTTGTCGATAAGCGGAGAGATGTCAACTTCTAGCAGAACTTATCAGCTATCAATAGGGGAATTTTTGGTAATGTGTTGGTAATGGAACACAAACCTCCAGTAATATTTTCAGTAATGTAACATGCCACTTTTTCCAAAGTTAATAAAAATAAGAATATTATAGTACTACTGTGTAACCTGTAATATTTGTATATCATAGTAGCTTACTTTCACATGAATTACAAGACACTATCATATAATATTTCATAGTCCTGCTTTAATGAATTTTTCTTTGTTTCTAAATTCAGCAATTTGAATAGTACTGTCAAACAGAAATTATGTTAATACAGAAGTTTCAAATTAATAAATCTAGGAATATTTTGACTGTGTATTGTAACAAATCTTGTACTATCATATAAATTTCTTCTTTCAACAGCAGAATTATGAGAACATATTTAAAAAAAAATTCTTTACTATTATGTAAATTTCTTCTTCAAAATTATGGGTGTGGTTAGAAATTAATGTATACTTATAAAGAGAAAAACCAACTTCACATAACCCTCTTTTCCCCCAATATTCATATGTGGTGTTATCAGTATGATGGAAAAGAAACAGAAAAGCAATAATTAAGTTTATCTAGATCAGTTTTGTCTGGAGCTTCACTTTTGCTTTGCTTTACAAATGCTTTCTTTCACTTCAATACTAATAAAAAAATTATGTCCCTGTATGCTGAGAGTTTATAAATGGCAACTTTTCTTAAGAACATATTTATACATTCAGTATCAAAATTCTTTACATATTTACAAGCCTTGAAGCTAAACTTCTAACCTAGTTGGCTGCCTGCCACTGTGACATGCTTTGCATCAGCCAATTCTTTTTCTGAAAATGCGACAGAATGGCAAACCTATGAAAATGATGCCATCTTCACTTTTAAGACTAACAACGCCTCTAAAGTTTCAGTGGCTAGGTTTGGCCTAAATTCTGTTTGATTCATACGGACAATGCTAAAAATTCTTTCTGCAGTTGCATTACTGTGTGGCACAACAAGATAGCATATATCAGGCATGGCAAAACTTCATACTTTTTTAGCCCCAGTTGCAGTAGTAATTTTCAAAATGTTTGACCATGTGGTATCAATTGTAGGACTATTTGAAATACCTTCTTCCAATTCATCAACTTAATATAAGGTAAACTCTAATTCCAACTTGCCAAGATCACTGTCACTAACAACAACAGCTGGGAAAATATTTGCCAAGTACATTACTGAAGAAAAGGAACCTTTCTTCCTGATTCCTATATCAGCAACTTCTGCGTGACACAGAAATTCACTTTACAGTCAAAGTTTCTTCAAAATATAGTCACATGTAGCATTTAACAACAACACAGGATAGTGAGAACATCATGGGAAGAAAAAAATTATGATTAAAGGGGGAAATTTTGCTTCAACCGTATTCTGGTTTTGGAAACTCTTTCCTCCATTTTTAAGCTGAAATGTAAGTATTTATGGAATAAAAGGATATTTAAGAAAAATACTGTGCAGAAGGAACACCATGAGAAAATATTACTATTACAGGAGAAATCTTCACTTCATCTAATTTCCATTTGTGGAACATGGAATTCTGTCCTCAAATGGAAAACGACCCCCTCCCCTCCAAGATTTCTGCTCAGTTTGTGCATTGATCCCGGGAAAGCCTCAAATGATAACAGGCCGACGTAATCTCGGCCCAGGGCTGTGCATTCATTCCACTTAGCTTTCAAACAAGCAAAACACATTGCTCCTCCTCAGGGGGAAAAAAAAAAAGAAAAAAGAAAAGAAACCAAGACCTGCATCACGAACTTTGTTCAGCAGCTTTGGGCTAACATGATCCCCACCTGGCGCTGTGGATTCTTTCCACTTAGCTTTCAAACAAGCAAAACACATTCCTTCTCCTCAGAAAAAAAAATGTAGATAAGAAACAAAGAGCTGCATCATGAACTTTGTTCAAAGGCTTCAGGCTGATGTAATCTCGGCCTGGCACCATGCTTTCTTTCCACTTAACTTTCAAACAAGCAAAACAAATTCCTCCTCAAAGGAAAAAAAAAGAAACAAAGAGCCGCGTCACAAACTTTGTTCAGAGGCTTTTACGCATACCTTGATTAATTACAAAAACCAGTGAAACATTCAAGATTAATAACAGCGAAAATCTGAATATCTGTAATTTTTTTGTTAGTCATCCATAATAATTACGGAGATTCCATAATGGTTGGCATCTCTGTAAGTGCATTATTTCTAGATTACGGGATCAAAATTTTGGATTTTTTTTTTTTTACTTTTACAAACTGATTTATTCTGCAAAAACTATAAATTAATTTACTTTAAATTGAAAGTCTAAGGATAATTTTAACAAATACAAAATATACGGACTTCTCATTTTCTCTGGAATTTCCGAGTTTAATTGACAGAAAAAAACGGAATTCTGGATAAAATCCGGACCACAATCGCCATTGATGATCAGAGCAACTTAAATGTACAGTGATTTAGATGTTCAGATAAAGGACTAATCACGATTGTGGTAAATCCGATCTTAATAGAAGAATCTTCAGGAAGACGCTTTAACGCCTGTAAATTCTGTTTTTAACGTTCTGTAAAGTGGATACAGTCTGTGGTGGTGCATTAACTTATTCAATTAAAATATAAATTGGTTAGAAGTCCTTAAAGATGTTACTTACGGAAGTGCGTGTTCAGTCCAACGTCAGTAGTTATTGAGTTTCTTTGTCCAAAGTTGTATCTTGCTTCAATATGGTCAGTTGTTAGGGTTAGTTTGAGAGCCATTTCGTTACAAGTTGTACCCTACTTCGGATATGTCCAGATGTTAGGGTTAGCTCCGTTCTGGCTGTGTCGACATCATATTGAATGGGTTAAGGTTTCCAGATAATAATTAAAGATTCTTGAGTTAAGAGTTACTATTTACATACAACTTGAAGTTCCACGTCATACTTGGCCTTTAGGGCTATCTTGTCAATGCTCCACTCTCTTGGAAATGCTTAGGAAGTCTTCAAAGTTTGGTCAGGTTCATAAAAAATTTAAAAGCTTTCAGTTAAAAACATAATATACACCACCCCATACCGTCCACAGTCTCAATCACCGGACGCGCATTTCACCTAGGCTCTACCCTGACGTTTTCAACGGAGACTTCACACCCTCTGTCGAAGTCTGCTATCTGAAAGTCTCGTGTCCACAATGCGCATGTTCCCCATTTAACCCATTGCCAATGCCACCTAGTGTCAGGTCACATCAACTTTATCTTCATCTACGTCATTCTCACTCTTCCTTTTTCTCTTCCTCTCTCTCCTCTCCCTATTCCGTTTCTTCTCAGTTTCGATCAGGTTCCTCCAAGCTTACGAAAGGTCGTATGGACTGTTATTATTGCAGTTAAATGGTTTGGTCTTATTTATTATTACTGCTTCTGCTATTTGTATTGTTCTCATATTATTCTGCTGGTTTAATATTGTAATTCCTTCCCAATGGGGTATACATTGACTATCCAAACCGAAGTCAATAAGTGCTGTTTTATTCTCTCTTCTGCTCCAGTTCTTCATGTGTTCGGTCAATCTGATTTTAATGTTTCTTTTTGTACTGCCTATATATTGGTTGACGATTTTATTTTGATTATTTATTATTGGTATAGAGTAGACACCCGCTTTTTGTAAGATTGGGGTCTTTCTGTGATAGTTACTAAGAGATTTCATTATATCTCTCGTTTGTACACCAAAATCTAGGTCAGATTGAATCACCAAAATCTAGGTCAGATTTTGGAGTACAAACGAGAGATATAACGAAATCTCTTAGTAACTATCACAGAAAGACCCCAATCTTACAAAAAGCGGGTGTCTACTCTATACCAATAATAAATAATCAAAATAAAATCGTCAACCAATATATAGGCAGTACAAAAAGAAATATTAAAATCAGATTGACCGAACACATGAAGAACTGGAGCAGAAGAGAGAATAAAACAGCACTTATTGACTTCTGTTTGGATAGTCAATGTATACCCCATTGGGAAGGAATTACAATATTAAACCAGCAGAATAATATGAGAACAATACAAATAGCAGAAGCAGTAATAATAAATAAGACCAAACCATTTAACTGCAATAATAACAGTCCATACGACCTTTCGCACGCTTGGTGGAACCTGATCGAAACTGAGAAGTAATGGAATAGGGAAAGGAGAGAGGAAGAGAAAAAGGAAGAGTGAGAATGACGTAGATGAAGATAAAGTTGATGTGACCTGACACTAGATGGCATTGGCAATGGGGATAAATGGGGAACATGCGCATTGTGGACACGAGACTTTCAGATAGCAGACTTCAACAGAGGGTGTGAAGTCTCCGTTGAAAACGCCAGGGTAGAGCCTAGGTGAAATGCGCGTCCGGTGATTGAGACTGTGGACGGTATGGGGTGGTGTATATTATGTTTTTAACTGGAACCTTTTAAAGCTTTTAAATTTTTTATGAACCTGACCAAACTTTGAAGACTTCCTAAGCATTTCCAAGAGAGTGGAGCATTGACGAGATAGCCCTAAAGGCTAAGTATGACGTGGAACTTCAAGTTGTATGTAAATAGTAACTCTTAACTCAAGAATCTTTAATTATTATCTGGAAACCTTAACCCATTCAATATGATGTCGACACAGCCAGAACGGTGCTGACCCTAACATCTGGACATATCCGAAGTAGGGTACAACTTATAATGAAATGGCTCTCGAACTAACCCTAACAACTGACCATATTGAAGCAAGATACAACTTTGGACAAAAACTCAATAACTACTGACGTTGGACTGAACACGCACTTCTGTAAGTAACATCTTTAGGACTCCTAACCGATTTATATTTTAATTGAATAAGTTAATGCACCACCACAGACTGTATCCACTTTACAGAACGTGAAAAACAGAATTTACAGACGTTAAAGTGTCTTCCTGAAGAACCTTGTGGTCATGTAATTGTATGTGAACTTTATGATAGAATCACAGGAGATATAATGTTAATAGAAGAAGCCCACCAGTATGGATCCAAAGAAGGCTGTATATCTGCCATACTTAACTAATATCTGCAGGGGAAAAAATTCTGTGAAACAACTTGACAAACTTGTATCAAATGCTCAAATTCAGTGACAGTTATTTATCAAATTTCTGGAGTTTTGAAACTTAAGATTATGACGTGTTTGCCATATCATGTTATGTCTATCATCATCATCATCATTGTCAACCATTATCAATCCACTGCTGGACGAAGGTCTCCCCAAGTTTCCTCCACAACGGTCTGTCTTGTGCCAGTCTCCTCCATGTCACTCCCGCATATTTACGAATTTCATCCACCCATCTCCCATGTGGTCTTTTTCTGGGTCTTTTCCTGTCCCTTGGAATCCAACAATATATTTGATTAAGTTCAAAAAGTGTGTAATGATCATTATTGCGTTTAATTTCTCAAAAGTTTATCTGAACGTTTTTTTCACTTTATTCAAAATTGGAAGAAATTTTTTTAACTGTTAGAGAATTTTAACTCTATATCTCTCTGTGCTATAAACTTCTACAACCTTTTAGTTTAATAACTGTTAAGTTTGGGTGCTTTGGACAATTTTTTTTTTCATAATTTTACTTTATTTTTTTCCTGACAAAGATACAGTATTATTCCAAAAATTAGAGGGTTTATGCCATAGTTCCAGAACCTTTTTTTAACAAAAAGCCAAGACCCCAAAAGAACAAACAGAAAGTCAAATTAAAGGAGCCAATACAAAATTTTGTATAAAAAATCAAACATAATAATTCATAAGCATTCTAAATTCTTTTTAGTAAGTTCTTTTTCAAGTCAATACAGTAAATCTGTAATTGTAAAAAAAATATTTTTTCAATTAATCTAAATGCTCATTAAATTTTAAATAATACCCCCCTCCCCTTCACTATACACACACACACACACACCTTGGTTAAATGATTAACTGAATGAGCCAGCATCTCACTGAGAGAATATCAACATGAAGCTGCCAGTCAGGTACATGTGCACTAGCCATATTCTTCCTTTGTTCCAAATTTTTCTTACAATGCTTGTAACTAAAAAAAAAATTTCCCGATTCATTTCACATATCCATCTTCTTATTTCATATAATTTTTTAAGTTTTAAAAGTAAGGAAGCATAAAAAAAATTCAGAATTTTTTATTTTATTTTAATCAAAATACTAAGGAGCCACATTTTTTCAAGCTAAGAGCCGCATGCGGGTCCAGGGTTGCCAATACTTGACTTCTGGTCTATGCATTCTCATAAATGTCAGAATTCATACAATGAAATGATTAAAACTTCTATATAAGCAGATAATTATTGGTGATCTTAAGTATATTATCAGTGTGCTACAGCAAACAGGCCTTTCATATTTAGTTTTTTTAGCACATCTTTCGAAAAAAAAAAAAACCCAAAAAAACATGCTTATACACCAAAAAGCCTAAACATTATGACTAGCGTGTCTTTATGAAAATCAAAGCAAATACAGGTAAACAACAAAAAAAAAAAAAAAAAACACTTATGAAGGTCATGAAACAGCATAAATAACACCTGATACCGAGCTCTGTTAATCAGTGTTATTTTCGTTCTTCAGATGGAGAAGACAGTGGAATAAATGAGTTTGACAAAGGTCAAAATGTAATGGCCAGTCAACTGGGTCAGAGCATTTCCAAGACAGCAAAGCCTTGTGGGTTGCTCAAGATCAGCCATAGTTAGTATCTTCAAAAAGTGGTCCAAGGAGACAAAAACCATGAACTGCCAGCAAAGTGAAGCCCAACCAAGGCTTATCGATGATAGAGGTGAGCAAAGGCAATCCCATATGGCATGAGCCAACAGAAGAGATACTGCAGCACAACTCGCCTGTAATTTGAATACTGGAAATGGGAGTAATATATCACAACACATAGTACATCAAACCATGGTGAAAATGGTGCTGTGTAGCTGCAGGCTGTTCAAAGTGTCCATGCTAACCTCGGTTCACCATCAAAAGACCCTACAATGAGCATCAAAGCTAGACCCTGAATGTTTGGAAGAAAATCGTCTAGTCCGAGGAATCTTGTTTACCTGGGGAAGTGTTGGCACCAGAATCTGCACCATGGGATGGAAACAAGCTGGTGTAGAGAGTGTAATGCTTTTGGCAATGATCTGCTGGGAAACCTTGTGTTAAGTCATTCATATGCAGGAAACTATGATGTCTGCCACCTACCTAAACATCATTGCAAACCAGGTACATCCTTCCATGGCAACTGTATTCCCCTCTGGTAGTGCCTTCTTTCAGCAGAATAATGCACGTCACACTGCCCAGATTATTTGAGAATGGTTCACAGAACACGAGGAAGACTTCCAGGTATTGCCCTGGCCTCCAAATTCTCCAGACATCAATCTAATCGAGCATCTGTGGTTTTGTGTTGTAACGGCAAATCCTATATGTGGTGGCTGTACCACGTAATTTACAAGAGTTAAAGGATCTACTGGTAATGTGTTGGTACCAGATACCACAAGGCACTTTTAGGAATCTTGTATCATCCATGCCTTCCTGGGTACAAGTTGTTTTGGCAGCATGTGAAGGACCAACATTATATTAGGCAGGTAGTCATAATTGTTTTAATTCTTTGGTGTAATACCACCATGTCTGCCTGTCCATCTGTGGACACCACATTTATGCAACTATTAGTTCGATATGAAAAATTCTTTTTGCAGTCAAAAGCCAGAAATGCGAGAACAATGATCCTTGCTGGCTTTTTTCCAATGAAGAACTTCATCTCTAGAGGGTGTAAATGCAGATGTAATCAAATTCAAAAAATGCATTTTATTCCATGTTATTGCCTCCTAAACATATGATTGAAAAAATTTCTTTAGTACCATTTACAATGAAAACCAATTTGGGGACAGTTTCATTTTTCAAATGATGCACAGTTTTCCCTGATATCTCTGCTCCTAAAATTCTGATTTGGAGAATTCTTTCTGCATTGTATAGAGTTTATAAAGTAAGCAATTTTTCGTAAAATCTTTTTTTTTTTTTTTTTTTTTTTTTGTAATGAACAGCTTTGACACTAGGGATGTGTATGGGTCCTAAGCGTTTCTGTTTTAAATGTATTTGTAACAATATCTGCATTCATGAAAACTTTATTGAATTTTTTTTTCGATCAGATATCACTCACACTCACTAAGGAAATTCTTTTGCACCTATTTTCTGCTCATACTAATGCGCCGTTTATCTCCCAGGGCCATAAATGTATACAATGTTTCACCTATATTCTGCATCTAACTATCCAATTTGAAAAATTCTTGCTTTGTTGAACAGGGCTTCTGGTGAGGAATGTGCAATATATAATATGTAATTTTTTGTAATGTGCAATTTTGCCACTAGAAGTATAACAGCATATTTGCAGCCATGTCTGCAAGTCTAAAAACCTGACTGAAATAAAAAAAAAATGAAAATTTTGGTCAAGTATTATTAACCATGAAAACAAATTTGTGCTGATTTCCTGCAAAAAATAATACACTATTTACTGTCTAGAGAGTGCAAATGTTAAATCTGTTTTTCTTGATACCTTTGTTTAAATCCAGTTTGAAAAAATCTTTTGGAACCAGATCATCACCATCCATTATCAGTCCACTGCTGGATGAAGGTCTCCCCAAGTTTCCTCCACAACTGTCTGTCTTGCACCACTCTCTTCCGTGTTACTTTGGCATGTTTTCGAATTTCATCCATCCATCTCCCATGTTGTCCATCGGTGGTCCATTCTTCTGGCAATATGTCCAGCCCATTGCCATTTCAGGAATTTTTCTCAGATACCATTCATTTTGTGGGACATTTTGCACCTACTCCTGGAAGTTTGTAGTGCATAATTCTTACACTGGGTGGGGTTAGCATGCATTACTGTTTGTGACTGTACAACCACTTTTGAAACTTCTACTTGAAATTTTTTTTTGTATTGTATGTCACTTGCTACAGTGATGATTGAGAACATATTATCATCTTTACATAAAGCAGTTTTTCTGCTAGGGGGCATATATGTAAAAACCTTTTTGTCACTATCTCTGCTTGCAGATGTTGCATTTGAAAAATTATTTCTCTTTTGCTTAGCTTTTGACATGAAGAATACTTTACTGATCTCTGCTTTTTTGTTATTCACAACTCTGGTACCAAGGGACATCAGCATATATATTTCTCCTTTAAAGTGTCTCCAATTCTAAAATTCCCTTGGAATCATCTCTTGGTAAGATGCTCTTCCAGATTGTCTTTCCTGCTCTTGGGTGTAAAATTATATAACTTTTTCCCCGATGTCTCTTCTTCTCATTATTTGATTTCAAACCCCCTTTTCCCCTGGATATCTTAGGATATAAGAATCAATTTGTTCACAATTTGTGATTTTTCATTGCACACATTTCAGCCACTAGTGGTCAAAAGTAGTTATTTCTGTGTGTGGATGTTTAACCAATTGTACAAATCCATTTTATTTATTTTTTGTATGAACAGATCCATACACTATGAACACTGCTCATGCACTATGTATTTTAAATTAGGTGCAGGTTTTCTCTAGGACCATAAATACATTATCTTTTTTGTTGAATTTTCTCCTAAAAATCGGCTTTGAAAGATTTTTCGTGTTGGAAAGAATTCAAAAGACATGCTCATTTCACCTCAGAATTTGGTGTCACCTTTCGTGTTTTACTTAGCAAAATTTATTGAATGCATATTTCATTTTACTTATTGACATTAAGTCAGTCCTTTTGGATGAACTAGCATGGACTCTGATCTCATGCAGTCTGTTGCATTAATTAGTAATACATGATTCTTCTCAGTTGTGCTCAGTGAACTAAGTACCAATCACACACACACATAATGACTGCCTCTGTGTATATCTCTATTCAATCAGTAGATGTTAAGGTACTCCTGTTACCATCAAATGGACTGGTCCCAAACCATTTCTTTCATTAAAAAAAAAACAATTAAGAAGTTAAAAAAAACTGTACAGAAGCAGAGATCAGATTTAAAATGAAAAATTGATACATTGTTTCAACAAATCATTTAGCATCGCCCAGCTTCTATGATTTTTATTTAAGGCGTAAGTCTTTCCCCCATCCAAAAACCAAAACCTGCATGTACATCCCTTTGCTGCTGTCTGTGTCAATTACAAAACGGAGAAGTGCAAAGTTCAATACACTGTAAAATAGAAAAAAACATTTGTTCAACTGAGAGAATCAAAATGTTATAGGATCCATAACAATGTTAAAATTTAATGTTTTTTTGTTGTTGTTTTTTAATGAAGAGTATGGAATAATTGTCTTGAGAGGATCAAAAGGAATAATAAAAAAAAAGCTGCTGCAGGTTGAGCTAAGAAAAACAAAAAAGGAAATTACTGTACTGATGTAAACAAATTTTTAGTTGACTGATCCAAAATTTTTGTATAAATTATACTGGGATTTATAAAATATCTGAACAATGCCCTTGTGCCTTAAATTGTGAATCATGTACAGGAAGAAATGCATGTAGTAACTGCTGAAGCAACAGCCAAAGTTTTTCTTTTCTTTATGTGTGTGACTGCGTTTTACTATTTTTCTTCTTGAATGGTGCTATAGTAGTGTATAAATTGAACGTAGCAACCATTCAGCAGAAAAAAATGTAGTGCGGTGAGTGCTTAATTGAGGTCAAACTATACACTAAGAATCTTCCAAAGTTGAAGGTGACCAAAGATGTTGAACACAAGAATTAATAGGTTAACCAAGCATTAATAATAAGTAACAAAACACCTGTTCAAGCCCTTTGTGCAAATTTCTGTTAAATTATGAGATTTCACCACCAAAAATACACTGACGGAAAAACAAATCCCAACACCACGAAAAAATAGTTGTAGAGGAATGAAATGGTGGCAATACATTTGTATAGGTAACATATTTAATCGATTAAGGTTTCAAGATCGCAGCTTATTGTAAGCGTGAGAAGAGCCATTTTAAATGTGAAATGCTGGTACATTAATAACCGGCGTAACCGCCAGAATGTTGAATGTAAGCACGCAAACGTTCATGCATTTTGTCGTACAGGTGCTGGATGTCAGTTTGTGGGATGGAGTTCCATGCCTGTTGCACTTGGTCGGTTAATGCTGGTTGGGGGGGGGCGCTGGAGTTGTCGTCCAATGATGTCCCATACGTGCTCGATTGGTGAAAGATCTGGTGATCTAGCAAGCCACGGCAACATGTCGACACTCTGTAGAGCATGTTGGGTTACAACAGCGGTATGCGGGCGAGCATTATCCTGTTGGAAAACACCCCTGGAATGCTGTTCATGAATGGCAGCACAACAGGTTGAATCACCAGACCGACGTACAACTGTGCCGTCAGGGTGCGTGGGATAACCATGAGAGAGCTCCTGCTGTCATAGGAAATTGCTCCCCAGACCATAACTCCAGGTGTAGGTCCAGTGTGTCTCGGCTGCAGACAGGTTGGTTGCAGGCGCTCACCTGGCCTCCTTCTAACCAACACACGGCCATCACTGGCACCCAGGCAGAATCGGCTTTCATCAGAAAACACAACAGATCTCCACTCCGTCCTCCAATGAGCTCTAGCTTGACACCACTGACGCCGCAAACGGCAGTGGTTTGGAGTAAGTGGAATGCACGCTACAGGGCATCTGGCTCGGAGCTGTCCTTCAAGTAACCGATTTGTAACAGTTCATTGTGTCAATGTGGTGGCAACTGTATCTCAAAAATTGCTGCCGCAGACGCGGTACAGTACGCCGTACACGACGTTCTTCCCTCTCAGTAGTGCCACGTGGCCGGCCGGAGCCCGGTCTTCTTGAGGCAGTACCTTCCCTTGACCACCGCTGCCAACAATCATGCACAGTGGCTACATTCCTGCCAAGTCGTTCTGCAATATTGCGGAAAGAAAATCCACCTTCTCGTAGCCCTATTACACGACCTCGTTCAAACTCCGTGAGCTGTTGATAATGGCTTCTTCGTCTTCTTAAAGGCATTCTTGACTAACACCAACACCCTACGTCGAATCTCAACGATAACTAATGCTCACGAACGTTACAACGCGTATTTACAGCAAACCTGCTTTGCATGTTCCGAGGGCGCTACTAGCGCCACACGTATGCACCGAGCGCGAAATTTCCATAGACGTCATCTTACAGATGTATTCTCACTGCCTACCAACTGTCGTTTATCTAACACAACCCCTTCTTGGTGTTGGGATTTTTTTCCCGTCAGTGTATGAGATTTTACCACCTTGTGATGAAGTCTTAGACATGCATTCTCCAAAATAGATGGACTGACTGTAGTAGTCATATCCCATGGTGCCCATCACATTCACCAGACACCACATCTGTAGACTTTTTTTCTTTCTTTCTGAAGTTTTGTTAAAGACACTCTGAACCAAACAGAGATTCTAAATATTGCCGACCAATGAACCATAATAATAATAATAAGAAGAAGAACAACATCAAATGAAAGCTATGATCTAGAACCAGGCTCAGGTTACTGACTTGCCATTCTGTAATGTTAATTTCCTTGAATGCAGCCAGATTTTACCAGCGAGTAGTTTATTGATGGTCAGTTGGCAAAGAAAACAATGATCTAATGGTGGCATACATGCAGAAGAAGTGGATCAAAACTAAGCATTCTGCAGTTGAACACAGGTGGAATAAGCGATTGCTTGAATTCAGCCAAACAGACATGAGACAGTTATTAACGACAGCATTATAGCTTGGATATGCATCTCTGACAAACAGTTCAACATCGGACGTCGCAAGCAGCGGAAGTAGTGAGTAACACGGAAGATGACTGCAATGCAGCAGTCGAAACTAGTTTGGGTACAGCTGCACGGGAGAGTTTTGTTCATTTGAGATCTTCTTTTATTGTGTTTTAGCCAGGATCCAATAGAGTCATTGACTCATTCAAAGTCTCGAATTTTTCTTTAACTATATCATCCAAATTCTTTTAAAAGTTCTTTTTGTAATTAATAGTCTTAGTTCAAATAATTTTATTACATTTTAATCAACTGAAATGACAATGACAGCAATTTTCCAATGTGATGCTTCGAGTGAACCTGGATGGCCACAACCACTAACTGAACAATAGAATGCAGGAATTTCAACCAATGCTAAAGAAAGGTAAGAATAACAAAAGTTTATTCAATTTCAATAATTACATGTAGTTCTCAAAATGCAAAGAATAATGCTCCCGAGTGACTAAAGCTATCAATTAACGTGTGAAACAGTAAATGGCAATACAACATAATTGTTTTACAAACTTTAGCAATTTATGAGCCACGTAATGCAGTTCAAGGTTTCGAACAATGAATTAATTATAGCTTTTCCGTACACGCTATGCCCAGAATACCGATATAACAGCATCACTAGTATGCAGATGAGGTTATGTTCTAAATTTTTTGCTGTTGTTGAAATGATTCATCAACTTTAAGTTATTCCTAAGAACATTTTTCCATTACACAACATACAAAGAGTTTAGAATATTTAGATAATGCAGTCATTATTTTTATAAATTAACTTTATACTTAAAATTGAGTATCATCATTTATGCTGTTTTACTTTTAAATTAAATTTACATATACACATTTCACTATTTATTTCTCTCTCCCTCTCTCTTACACCATGACAAAAAGACTAACTTCTGCTGCACATAAACTAAATTTATGCAAACATTTGCTTGCAGCTTCAAGAAGCATACACTTCCCCAAAAATATTGCATTTCAGTTCATGCAAAAGCACATATTAAATCCAAAAAAAAATAAATTTATAAATGTAATTCTTGGCACAAATATGCCATATTTTCTCAGTTTCCATGTAGCCACTCCTTCAAAAAACTTGAAAATTACATTGCCCTGGAGTGGGAATCGAACTCGCATCTCTCGACTTCCATTCGAGCATGATATCCATTACACCACCCAGAACAAGGAAGTTCCAAGCAACTGAAGCTAAGCATATGAAGCTTAGAAATCTGAGAACTGTTCAGATTTGTGCTAGTCGAAGCAATTATGTGCTCTCTCGTAGCGTCACCACGACCTTTTCTTATATCCGGGGTCGGATGAAGGTCACAAGTTCCAGTGCTCCAAAGAACATCATGCATAAATGGGAAACGGATTTCCCCGAAGAAATAATTCTTCACTAATACATGGGAGGCAATACAAATGTAATCGTTGGTACAAATATTACATATTTTCATTGTTTCCCTATAGCCACTCCTACAGAAAACTTGAAAATTACATTACCATGGAGCGTAAATCGAACCCACATCTCCCAATTTCCATTCGAGTATGCTATCTGTTACACCACCCAGAACAAGGAAGTTCCAAGCAACTGAAGCTAAGCATATGTAGCTTAGAAATCTGAAGGAGTGGCTATATGGAAACAGTGAACATAAGGCATATTTGTGCCAACAATTACATTTGTATTGCCTTCCATGTATTTGTGAATAATTATTTCTTCGGGGAAATTCGTTTCCCACTTATGCACGATGTTCCCTGAAGCACCGGAACTTGTGACCTACATCCAACTCTGGATGTGAGAAAAGGTTGTGATGACGCTACGAGGGAGCACATAATTACTTCAACTAGCACAAATCTGAACAGTTCTCTCATTTCTAAGCTATGTATGCTTAGCTTCAGTTGCTGGGAGCTTCCTTGTCCTGGGTGGTGTAATGGATAGCATGCTCGAACGGAAATCGGGAGATGCAGGTTCGATTCCCGCTCCAGGGCAATGTAATTTTCAAGTTTTCTGAAGGAGTGGCTGCATGGAAACAGTGAAAATACAGCATATTTGTACCAACAATTACATACGTATTGCCTTCCATGTGTTTGTGAAGAATTATTTTTTCAGGGAAATTTGCATCCCACTTATGTAAAAAAAATTATATATATTTTTCCCTTCTGTTTCATGTGGTAACACTGAAAACACCTGAAGTATCTAACCAGGACTTGAAAAATATCTAAAAATTTCTGCTCATGCCCAGCTGGGCATTTCCATTTTAAGGGTCTGTATTCAAAATGTTCAATGCACAAATGTGTGTCTATCTCACATTTTGAGATAATGATGCTGAAATGAATGATGATGATATTGGTATTTGAGAAATTTAGTGATTCTGCTATGTTCCTTTCATTAAAGTTTTCGCCCTTGGTCACAAAATACCGGAGGCTAGTTCCATTAGAGGCATGCATCCTGTCGCTGACTATAAACAACATCTGGAGTAAAACTGCCTATGGTTCCAATTTCTGGACCTAGAGCATAATATAATCAAAGAAATTATATTCTTCTGTCCTTGGCACTCCATAACAATAACACGACTTCCAGTGATCAGCAGTGAAAAGAAACACGACATGCGATGACTGTCTTCTTTCTTGTAGTAGGAAGTTATCTTCCAAACTTTTTTATTTTTAAATTTAGTTGCCCGGTTTAGGCAACTAGATTTTTTATTTACCTGCCCAGGCCAATAATTTACATGCCTGGGCATCTCAAGCATAATATTTTTCAAGGCCTGCTAACTGTATCTTCAGTTTTTCTGACCTGAGAAAAATAAAAACTAATATGGTTTATTATGAACCATATTAATGTCTTTTGGTCCACTATATGATTTTCTTACGGAAACATATTGCTGTTACTAATGACAAGGTTCTACACTTTCAACTAATCTTGATCCACACTTCTCCTGCGGTCCATAGCCTGCCAACACAAAACATAACATTTGTTTATGTAATCTTTCCTCTCTCGTGATACCAATGTCCACATCACCTTAGCAGTTTTCATTAATTTTTTCTTCTTACAAGAAGTATTCAACTCAGACTTAATATTTGTACTACTAATTGCATCACGCCAGTTAATCTTTCTATTTTTTGTTGATGTTCCTCTTACTATTCCTATAGTAGTAAATTCTAACCTCACTTTTGCTGGTGCTTACCTGATTCACCCATTCCTCACTAAGGTGAAAATCCTCCAAATACGTGGCGTCAGTAAATAAATAATACATCATCGCTCTTTCCATGTTCCAGAAACACATAGCAACCGAAAAATTGTTTTTCAGCCGCCGCCGTGAAATTGAACCACAGAACTCTCGATATCTAGCCGAGCGCGTTAACTTTACACCACGGTGGCCAACAATCCACTGTGCTATGTGTTTTTTAAGTCAGCTTCTGACATCATAAATCCATAAGATGGGCTCAGCTACTGAGACGTCTCCATCTGGTGGGCATTAACGGCACTGTCTATATATAGACGCCACGTATTTGGAGGATTTTCACCTTGGATCTTGCCCTTTGGATTTAACTGCTATCATATATATAGCCAGTGCCGTTAATCCCCACCAGATAGAGACGTATTAGTAGCTGAGCCCATCTTACGGATTTATGATGTCAGAAGCTGACTTAAAAATACACATAGCACCGTGGATTGTTGGCCACCGTGGTGTAAAGTTAACGCGCTCGGGTAGATATCTAGAGTTCCGTGGTTCAATTCCACGGCAGCGGCTGACATTTTTTTTTTCGGTTGCTATGTGTTTCTGGAACGTGGAAAGAGCGATGTATTATTTATTTACTGATGCCACGTATTTGGAGATTTTCACCTTGGATGTAGCCCTTTGGATTTAACTGCTGTAATATATATAGCCAGTGCCGTTAATGCCCACCAGATGGAGACGTCTCAGTAGCTGAGCCCATCTTATGGATTTATGATGTCAGAAGCTGACTTAAAAATACACATAGCACCGTGGATTGTTGGCCACCGTGGTGTAAAGTTAACGCGCTCGACTAGATATCGAAAGTTCTGTGGTTCAATTCCACGGCGGCGGCTGAAAAACAATTTTTCGGTTGATATGTGTTTCGAACGTGGAAAGAGCGATGTATTATTTATTTACTGACGCCACGCATTTGGAGGATTTTCACCTTGGATCTCGCCCTTTGGATTTAACTGCTATAATATATATAGCCAGTGCCATTAATGCCCACCAGATGGAGACGTCTCTGTAGCTGAGCCCATCTTACAGATTTATGATGTCAGAAGCTGACTTAAAAATACACATAGCATCGTGGATTGTTGGCCACCGTGGTGTGAAGTTAATGCGCTCGGCTAGATATTGAGAGTTCCGTAGTTTAATTCCACGGCGGCGGCTGAAAAACAATTTTTCGGTTGCTATGTGTTTCTGGAACGTGGAAAGAGTGATTTATTTATTTATTTATTCATTCCTCACTATCCCCTCCTTCCTCCCAAATTGAATCACCTCCAGGATTATGGACTCAGGAAATGCGACTGATATGCAAAGGAAGATGTAGCAATCTTGAAGATATTTCATGAAAATGACTTCCAGAAAGGTTTCATGTAGCAGAACTGATTGGCTAGTAGGGTTTTATTGGTGAAATAAGTTTCTTATCCTGAGCAGATAGTAGGAACAGTTTGGGCAGAGCCATGTTTTCTCTGCCCTGAAGTCCTGGGAAGGGCATATTCACTCAGCCTCAATGCTGTAAATTGGCCTCCTGCAGCACAATCATGCCACCCACTGATTTGACTGGTGCTTCACAAAACACAACCCAATTCTCCTCAGATAGAAGAATTGAAAGTTTTAATATGCACATTCAGCCAGCATTTTAAAATGGAACATGCAGTATTTAGGAAGTCATTAATATCTGAGTTAGGATATATGTACTATAAACATCTACTGTTATATAGAAACACAAAGAAACTATTGATAATGAATTGTGAGCAACCAATCAAAATAAGATTTATTACTCCAAAAATTTTTCCAATATTCAAAAAGTGTTTATTTCAATTTATAAACTTAACCTTCCTAAAACAACAAATTAAACAAAATTGGTATTAAAAACAAATGAAACATGTACTACAAGGTCAACCTTTATGGTATAAGTAAAAGCATGTGCTGAAAAACAAAGAAAATAACAAAATAGGTTTGAAGTTCCTAAAACATCTGAAAGTCAAAAAAGAAAAAGAAGCAAATAAATAATAAATAAGATGTTCCACAAATCATGGGAAACACCATGTATCTGTTAAACAATAGTACAGGGTAAAAAAAAAAAAAAAAGAAGAAAAAAGAAGAAGAAATATTTTCAAAATGCATAACCACATGAGCTCAAAATGTTAGATACAGGCACACACACCTGAACACTACATATGCAATACATTCGTAAAGAGATATTTCAATGAAAAGGCAGAGTGGCAGTACTATACATATGAGAAGTAATAATCATGCATACCAGAGCCTGGTTGCATAAAATATGCATTTGAATTATTAAAAGATGTTGAAATTTCATTTTGTTTCATAGTGGTACATAGTGTAACTGCTATCAATAGTTTTCATCCTTATCTGACTACATACAGTGGCAAGTCAAATGGAAATTGGGTATCTGCTCTTGCTCATAAGATACATTATTTTGAATGCATCTATTTACCTGCACATCAGTTACTTTGCTTTATTCGTAAAAAAAAAAAAAAAAAAAAAAAAAAGTTCCTTTCTGCAGTCATGAAGTATTTTATAATTGTCAGTGCGACAACTGATGGATGACTTTCTGTATAATCTGTCATATAATCACTATGAACATTTCAGTGCTTAATATGAACTGAACTAATTGATAGTGCTGTCACTCACAGAACAATTAGGACTAGTTCACAAACAGATACATTAATGACTGCCTCATCCCAGTGTTTCAGACTAAGGCTGTCATTGGCTTATGTACATATTTTTTTTATTAGAAATCATTGGAGAAACATGAAGGAGTATTAAAATCCGAATGGAAGAACACCAAGCAGCTATTAGGAACATTAGTAACAAAATGGGGCTAGACAGACATATACATGTACAAGCAAGTGGACACTCCATAAATTGGGACTTAGTAAGAATAATCACCCACCAATCAAACTTAGTAAAGAGGAAGCTAAAATAAGAGATGGAAATAGTGAGAAGTACCACAATTAATGATAATTGCAGTTGAACACTTCCGACTGAGTGGCAGCAACTACTCCAGTGATGTAGTCCTGATGATTAACTAGGCTCTAGTTCGAGAAAAATTGACCACCAACTCTTTTAAATAATTACCTCTATAAGACTAGCGACATAGTTATTTTCACAGTAAACTATAAATAGAGGTGCCATAAATTCATTCACAACTAGGATTAGAAATCATGTTTTTATGTGACTCACTGTTATATACACCGCCTGACAGAAAATGCCACACCATGAAGGAATGCTCAAAAACAGACTAAACTGCACACACAAATAGCGAAGTAGGTCCTGAACAAATGATTTAATTGCCACATACAGACTAGGCTCCAATAGCTGAATATACAGGTTGATCAATAAGGAGTGTGGCCTCCATTTTGGGCGATACAGCATTGAATCTGACGTGGCATTGAGGCAATGAGAGTCCAAATAGTGTCCTGTAATATCGTGGGCCATGTGGTGTTGATCCAAGTCCACAGTTCATCTTCATTTTGCAGGGATGGGAGGGTACTCAACCGATGTACAATCGTGTCCCACAGATGCTTGATGGGTGAAAGGTCATTGGATCGCGTGGGCCATGGAAGCATCCGCACACCATGTAAAGCATTCAGGCTGATCCGAGAGGTATGCAGCTGGGTGTTATCCTGTTGAAAAAAGGCGTTTGGGATACCCTGCAGATACAGTAGTGCCATGGGCCACAGCACCTCATCAACATAGTGGCATGCCATCAATGTGCCCATAATGCATACCAGCGGTGAGCGGCTTTGGTGCTCACCGCTGGTATGCATTACAGGCACACACCATAATTCCATGTCACTGGGCCATGTGGTGCTCCACAATGGCAGAGGACTCCGCCCGTTGGCCACGTCGACTTCAGACTCTCACACGGCGATCATCCATGGTGAGACAGAACTGAGATTCATTGCTAAACCACACTGTTCCATTCGGCAGCTCTGAAGCGACACCACTCCAAGCGGTGATGAAGATGGCTCGCTGTTAAGGGTAGCTTTCGCAACTGACAGATGGACAGCAAACCAGACGCAGCCAATCGGCACGACACTCTGTGGCAATATTGGAGCATCCAAGCTTCCCCGTACCTGTGGGTCCGCTACGGCATGGCGTTGGATGCAATGATCTGTGTGCTCGGATGTCCGTTTCCATGCTCTGGTTCCCCCTATGATGTTGCACAGATCCTTCTTGGGATCACAAACTCTAAATGCGACCGACGATGGTGGCATCACGTTGCGTTTCTTCCGCAATACGATGCAAAGATCATCCAGCGGTACAAAGGCCTACAATGACACCTCTTGTGAACTCATCCATTTGACGAAAAATCGCGTATGAGAGTGTCTTAACGGCATTGGCACTCCTTGCTCGTTCTCCAGACACGGTTACAGCAGAACCAATCACTTCTCACACTCGTGATGACGTCTCGACTGATGGCCTGGCAGGCTGGTTGTCCGCTTACATCCCGCGCGCCGTTCATGCAATTTGCTTGCAAATGCAATCATATGCACAACTTATATGTGTGCACCCACCCTGCAATTTGTATGGCGCTGTGTTCACATCTTCATGGTGTGGCAGTTTCTCTGTCAGGCAGTTGAGCAGAGATCTCAAGCATGCAGTGATTTTAAACTTTTTATTGGATTTTAATAGTGAAATATTTTAAATTTCAAATTTAACTGCTGGTGCAACAGATACAGTGGACATTGATGTTTCTCTGTCAGGCAGAGAAACTGCTTCAAAAATGAATGCAAAATGTTATGTGCACATATAAGTACATTTGTTGTGTTGTTACATTTTCTTTTTGGTGGAATAATTTTTATGCATATGTCATATAATGAATTTAGAACTACCATAAGGGGAATGAATTTACTATGAGCTACATCACTTCATTAAGACAAAATGAGCGATTAAAATCTGAAGTATTAAGGTCCAGTGAAACAAGTGTAAAAGATAGGTTATATTGAGACTTCAAGGAAAGCATATGGTATACAGTGCATAAAGATAGGAAAGTTGAGACTGCGCCCTTCCAGACACACACACATACATGCCATGCACCTATATATATATATATATTTTTTCATCTTATGGATAACGGCAATTATATTTTATTACTTAAGCTAAATTGGTGCACCAAAATTTGGAGGCACCAAGATTTAGACTTGATAAGATCAAATGAGTTAATAAATGAGAAAAAAAAAAAAATTAAAACGCCAGAAACAAATATAATTTTATTCTCTGTTGTCTGTTCAATTTTCGTTCAATATAACTTGCGAATTTCTATTCCTTGAGTAAGCAGAAAACGGAGATCTGTGCTTATAGATTGGGTAAGTCAGCTTGCAGTAAATCCAATGCCAACAGGAAAGTGCGCATCTCTCAAAAAAACTATCATAAACCAGACCTGTCCCTATACAGCAGGCAAGTCAGATGGCACAAAATTTTTAAAGAAAATGAATTCTGTATTATCCAGCTTTCAATGGAAATATTAAGACTGTCCACTTTTGTCACAAATAGTGGCAGTGCTCAACACTTAAAGTTATTTACTGTTACACTCAGGCTATTTTCTAATGAGAAAAGGTAGACCCTGGGTAGAAAGGGGGAGAGGAGGGAGACAAAGAGCTATGGGTGAACACTGCACTCTATCTATATAAATATTGTACATTTGCTGGCAGCACAGTATCAAGGAAAAAAACATGAAACTCAGGAATGCAGGGAGGAGCACGTGATCCTTTAGCCCTTTCACACACGTAGAGAGACCTCGTAGGGAATCTGGTGCACATGGTCGGTCTGCAACATTGTGGTTAGGATGAGTGTTCTGAGGATGATCTCATAGAGGTTGAAAAGCTTCAACGAAAGTTTGGTGGAATAGTGGTGATCTAAAGCATGCCGTGATTTTAAACTTTTTATTGGATTTTAATAGTGAAATATTTTAAATTTCAAATCTAACTGATGGTGCAACAGGTACAATGGACGTTGATGTGATTTTTTTAATGATGAATTTTTAAACTTTAAATTAAACTACTGGTGCAATAAGTACAGTGAACATCGATGGAATAGGATATTTTATCAACATGTATATAGTGATTTTAACATTTAAAGAGCTGGAACCAGAGTGCAATAATGTGTGTGCAATGGTGTACATAAAAGAAAAGATTAAAACCAAAAAGTTTCATCTCCCAAGGAATTATCATTGGAATATTGCGACATGTGTTCAGAATCGTCAATGAATCCACAAACAAAGAAAAATGAAATGCCAAAAATGTGCATCATATAAACTAAGGATTAGAGGTATGTAATAGTATTTGATCTATTAGTGGATATATAATTGTTACTATGAACTTTTGGTGTGAGTTATCAACGAAGACCCGAAACAAAACTTTTGTGGTTCTACCGAGATATTTTATAGAAATCTTACAAAAAACTTAGGTTACCAAGAACAAAGAACTGATCAGCTCACAAAGTACAACAAGGCAATTTTAGAAAAACAGCTAAACAATATAGACAAAAACATTGTAAGACCTCCGATTTTCATGTTGCTGATACTGTAAGCAATATATGTACAAAAACATAATAAAAGATTCTAGATAGACAAGTACAATATACTGAATATAAACTGGCATTTATAAAAAGATATCAATAGTCCAAACCCAAATGCAAGAACCAATATGCTATACTTCTAGCACAAAAATAACCTTAAAAACCTGACTAATAGAATATATGATAGACTGGAATAGGAGGTTGTGTAGAATGTAGCACTGGCACAGTACTGTGAAAATAATAGAAAAATGCCACACTGGGAAAATATTAATTTTTATATATTATATTTTCCCAGTGTGGCATTAAAGCACACAAGGAGATATCTGAAGAAATGTGTGTCAGTAAAACCAGGAAAAACAACTGCAACTGTAATAACCCAATTAAATTATCCTATGCTTGAGAAGATTTAATAGAATAAAAAACAATGATAAAGACAAAATATTATACCAGCCTCAAACAATAATGAAATAAACTGAAAGCATGATAGAGAATGCATGTATCAACCAATGATAAGCTAATAACATCAAAGTTGCAAACTGGTAAAAAGTACCCCTACTTCTGACAGATCACTTTAATGCAAACTGCCACAGAAGATGACTGCATGCAATGCAGTTCAAAATGCATCTGGCTTTAAGCAAACACTGATGGATCTGAGACCATATAGATCAAAATTATTTTCACTTGAATTTTTTTTATCACTCTCATTGCTTTTAAGTTATGTAACTTAGGTATGTTCTTAACTGATATTATCTTTTATGCGATAATGACAATGCTCACAACTGATTCTCTACAGACCAAGTGAATGAGGAAAGCTTATGATGTAGATATCTATAAGCTCACTGTATAATATCTTCATAAATGGAGTGCATACTTGACCCATAGCTTTTTTTCTCTTCCCTCCCCTCATGCTCTTTTACATTCGATCTTTTGAGACTCGCATATGATAACAGTAGTGAATGCATAACTGGCAGGACATGGGCTCAGAGATTAAAAATACCTATGACAATAAGCCCAATGCAATCAAATAGTTACTAAAATTGAACTCACAGTAAGACTACACAACAAGTATTGGTGAGTGCTGCAGTTGTTTTCACTTTGATTAGAAAGAACCCTGTCATGAAGAACACATGCAGAATAAGGTAAGCTCACTTTACATTTTGTTCTATTCTGCTGCTTTCCATTACAACTTAATGATTTTTGAGTCCATTGGGATTGGACCCAGGCTGGTTTTCACCCAGTGTTGTATTAAATGAAAAGTGAGAAACATAATTCAAAACACGAGCAATTAAGTTAATGAAAATGATTACTTTTTTTAACTAATTTAACAACCACCACAAGCAGCTTATAAAGATATAAGCAGTCACCCATTCGTAATTTGGGACAACAGGCTCTAGAGAAAGGAGACAACCAGTGTTGTAGGACTGACCCCCCCCATGCCTCATCCGTGACTTGAATCCAGATCCAGCTCAGGTGACTAGCTAGGAACCAATGACTCTGACTACTCAACCATTAGAATGGCCCCTGTGCCTTTGATGGACAGCAAAAATAAGTAAAGCTGTAAAGGAAAACTCATACAAAGTATTTAAGCTTTGAATAAAGCTCATGTTGTTTAATTAAGTATTTATTGGGCCCAGGCTAACAAGGAAGACTATTAAAGGGCATGCCAACACAAAAAGCAAAATAATTAGGGAAGCAAAAATGAAGGCATACATAAATTTTGTGTTTCAATTACTTCCGATATTGGAGGTTAATTTTTTTGACGTGCGTTAATGCATTTGCATTTATGAACTTACCGTTATGTTGGTGAAGTTCGATTAACACTTACTGCACGTGGTTGTTGGCTATTTTTTGTATTTCCGTTATGTAGATGCGGCATGGGGGTT
Organism: Macrothele yani; assembly: GCA_039090855.1. Lineage (NCBI taxonomy): Eukaryota > Metazoa > Arthropoda > Arachnida > Araneae > Macrothelidae > Macrothele > Macrothele yani. The sequence goes on from CM076995.1 coordinate 102,977,514, forward strand.
TTTCATTCAGTTTCGGGTCCTCTTCAATTTTTTTTTTTCTGTTGGTTTTAATTGGCCTCATTACTAAATGAGTTTTTTCCTTTGCCGCTTCCACATATACATATACGTTTTTTACCCGAGTACTTTCGGTAACATCCTGTTACCGTCATCTAGGAGACGTATGCTCCGACCAGCACGGACCGTGTCAGTAGAGCATTTCGGTGGTTCTCGCTGGCTGCATCTGTTATCGGCTAACTGAAGTGTTAATCGAACTTCACCAACATAACGGTAAGTTCATAAATGCAAATAAGTTTTGTGATTATGTGGAAGAGAATATCCCAAATGCCCTAAAGGTGTTTTGAAGTCTTATTAAGAGCATGAGAAAGGGTGGGAAGTCTGTAATCAGGCTTTATTTGACATAGATAGGCAGATTTTTATATCAGTGGTAGATATATAGTTAATAGATGGAGTGGATATTTTCAATACATGATAAATGAAAATCTAGACACTATTACACAGGGAACCAACTACTGATGACAAAGATTCCAGTGATGATAACCAGGAGGACTGATGTAAATTCGGTAATCACGTGAAGCAAGACACAAAAATGCTCCACCCCCATCATTGACATATGGTAAAACTGCAGATAATGATGAAATCAATATAGAATTGCCTAAGCACAGTGGAATGGTGTGCCTTTCAGTCACATATAATTACTAACAGCTTTCTGAAAAGTTTCATGAGGGAAATAAGGACTCGCACAAGGCATTTATTAACTTTGAGAAGGTGACAGGTACCAAGGAATAAGATATTCACTGTGCTATTAAAAAATAAAGTTCAGCTATTTGTGTAAGAGCCACCAAGATCCATATAACAGTCAGGATAACACAAAATACCAATAAGAATTTCAGTAGAAGTTTGAAAAGAGTAAGCAAGGTGTAGATTGGTACCTTCCTATCCCCTTTATTGTGTAATCAACATGGATAAATAGTTTAATGCCAGTAATTTACTTTCAGATGTTGGAGCAAGAGGTTCTGGTATTAGTATATTGATATATGCTGTTGATCTAGAGGTAATTTCTAAGAGTGTAAATGAGTTACAGTATAACCATAATAAGCTGAACAAGACATTAAAATATGGAATGAAGATAAGTCACAAATCTAGATCCTTAATTCTAAATCAAATTCCAAAAGTTAGTTATGTAGCACAAGGAAAGAGTTTAGAAAAGGTAACAGACCATAATTCTTTGGATGATTATTATGAAAAAAGGAGTTCATATGGCACTAGACAAAAAAATTGGCAAAGTAGGGAAAGTATCTTAGTTATATGAGAATATTTTCATGAAGACACATACAAACACACATGTTGGTTGTCCAGATTGAGAGAATTTCCATTTGTTGGGTATAATGCAGTATGTAGATATACTCTCTTTTACAGCAAGCAGAATTGGTTGCATAGTAAAAGGCTCTTTAGGATGTTAGAAGCATGTATGAAACCAACCAAGAAACAAAAAAGCTGAACTTTTTAACAGGATGAAAAATCAGGATGAGCGATCAGAAAGTATGAATATAATGCAGCATGAGATGCAATTGTTCACTATAATTCATTTATGCAAATATTGAACTGGAGCACATAGCTGTATTCACAATATAAAACTATTGAATTCAAAACAAAATAATGTGGTTTTAAAAGGTATTGCTATTTTTTGTTTGTTTGTTTTGTTGCTGTACTTGCCAGAACATCAGCTCAAGTTTTCTCTTGTATTGCTTTCTTCTCAACAAGTTCCATGACCATATTTGTCTTTTGTTGACTCAGCAGCTGCACAGTATTCATTGCTTAATTTTATTTTCAGTTGATATCACTCCCATCCCATTTCCATACACAAGACCAATGACGGAAAACAAAAGCTGAACTTCATAACTGGGTAAAAAATCAAAATGTGCAGCAAGAATGTGGAACTATTTTATGTTTGTCTTTTGTTGACTCTGCAGCTGCACAGTATCCATTGCTTAATTTTTCTTTTTGCTGATATCTTTCTTTCCCCTTCTCATGACAATAATTTCATTCATCATGCTGAAAGAACTTTTCAGCCTGAGGACCATGACTGCATGATATTAAAGTTTTAACTATTTTAGATAAATGGTGTAACTTTGAGAATACGAATACTTCTTGAACACCATGCACCCATTTTTAAAAAAATTCCAACATCGTCACTTCCGTTTTGAGAAAATTTCCCCTGCCTTATCAAACTTAAATGCAAACACTTATGGGGGAAATAACATTTAACAACAACACAGGAGAGAGTAGGAATAGCAGGGGAAAAAAACCTGTGATTACGGGAAAAATCTTTGCTCCGTCTGACTTCCGTTTCTGGAAAAGTTTTCTCCATTTTCAAGCTGAAATACAAATATTTATGGAATAAAATATTTAACAACAGTACTGGGCATCCGTGGCACAGCCAGAAATTTCTGAGGGGGGGGAAGGGGAGGTCCACATCATCATCATCATTGTCAACCATTATCAATCCACTGCTGGACGAAGGTCTCCCCAAGTTTCCTCCACAACGGTCTGTCTTGTGCCAGTCTCCTCCATGTCACTCCCGAATATTTTCGAATTTCATCCACCCATCTTCCATGTGGTCTTCTTCTGGGTCTTTTCCTGTCCCCTGGAATCCAATCTAAAATTTCGGCTGTCCATCGATGGTCTGTTCTTCTGGCAGTATGTCCAGCCCATTGCCATTTCAGGGATTTAACTCTGATCATGATGTCTTCCACTCTTGTCATTTTTTGGATCCACGTGTTCCTCTTCTTATCTCTCCTGGTTACACCAAGCATGTACCTCTCCATGCTTCTTTGAGTTGTCTGCAGCCTTTGTATGTCTCTTTTAGCTAAGGTCCACGTCTCTGCACCATACGTAAGCACTGGAAGGATGCATTGATCAAACACTTTTCTTTTAAGACATAATGGCATATTGCTCTTGAAAATTATGCTGTTTCTTCCAAAAGCTCTCCAGGAAAGTTTTGTACGCCGATTAATTTCTTCACCAATGTGACCCTCACTTGATATCTGCTGTCCAAGATAAACGTACGTGTCTGTTATCTCCAGCTTTTCTCCATCAATCGATAAATCTTCATTTCTTGTAAAAGCATTGAACATCACTTTTGTCTCCTGAAAGTTCATTTTTAATCCCACTTCTTTACTCTTGTCAGCAAGTTCCTGCATCATACTCTGTAGCTCTGATGGGGTAGTTGCAAAAATGACTATGTCATCAGCAAAACGAAGGTGGGTTAGATAATCTCCATTAATCTTTATGCCTTTGTTTTCCCAGTTCAGTGATTGAAAGACATTTTCCAATGTGGCATTAAAGAGCTTTGGAGATATGGTGTCACCTTGTCTCACTCCTTTTCCAATTTTTATGTGTGTTGTATTTTCAAATAGCAGAATCTTTGCACTTGCATTTTCATAGATGTTATTAATAATATTAATGTATGCATCTTCAATACCGCAGGATTTCAGAGCCATTGCAACTGCTGATGGTTTCACCGAATCAAAGGCTTTTTCATAATCGATAAAAGCCATGCACAATGGAAGTTCATATTCCCTCGCTCTTTCAATTAGTTCTCTCAGTACGTGGATATGATCTATTGTGCTGTAGCCACTCCTGAATCCAGCTTGTTCTCTCGGTTGAGCCATGTCCAGTGTTACCTTCAAGCGGTGTGAAAGAACTTTAGTGAAGATTTTATAAACCACTGATAGGAGGCTGATAGGTCTGTAGTTCCTGAGATCCTCAATGTCACCTTTTTTATGTAGCAAGATCATTGTAGCGTTGTTCCAATCCTCAGGAATTTTCCCTTCATTAAGGCATCGAGTGAAAATATGGGCGAGTACTGTTTCGATTTCTCCACTTGCTTCTTGTATGATGTCTACAGTAATTCCATCTTCTCCTGGAGCTTTTCCCCGCTTCATGTTCTTGATTGCATGTGCAACTTCTTCTGGAAGGACTGGAAGAACTCTGGTACCTTTCATGATGTCTGAAGTACATGTATCATCCCTTTCATATAATTTGGAGTAGAAATCTTTCACTCTTGTCAAAATTTCGCCTCTATTTCTTGTTACAGAACCATCTTCTTTTCTCAGTGCCATAATCTGTTTTTTTTCCCTTACTGAGATGTCCCTTTGCTACCTTTAGGCTTTGGTTGTTTTCAGTTGCTTTCCTTACTAGTTCACAGTTGAATTTCCTTACGTCTTCAGTGATACTTTTTCGTACTGTCTTGCATAGCTCTATATATTCCACTTTGGAAGTCACATCTTCTTTAGTTGTCCTCATCTCTCTTCTTTTTTGCATCAACATTTTGGTTTTTCCTGATAATTTGTTCACATGCAATTTGTTCTTAGACCCAGCTAATTTTGATGCTGTTTCCATAAGAGCTTTGGTTACTTTTCAGTTAACTTCAGAAATATCCACTTCTTCCGATGTTAGGCCTTCTAAAGCAGATAATCTGTTCTTCAGTTCCAATTTGAAGGTATTATGGTGTTTTTCGAGGTCCACACACACATATATATATATATATATATATATATATATATATATATATATATATATATATATATATATATATATATCATCATCATCATCATCAACCATTATCAATCCACTGCTGGACGAAGGTCTCCCCAAGTTTCCTCCACAACGGTCTGTCTTGTGCCAGTCTCCTCCATGTCACCCCTGCATACTTTCGAATTTCATCCACCCATCTCCCATGTGGTCTTCTTCTGGGTCTTTTCCTGTCCCTTGGAATCCAATCTAAAATTTCGGCTGTCCATCGATGATCTGTCCTTCTGGCAGTATGTCCAGCCCATTGCCATTTCAGGGATTTAACTCTGATCATGATGTCTTCCACTCTTGTCATTTTTCGGATCCACGAGTTCCTCTTCTTATCTCTCCTGGTTACACCAAGTATGCACCTCTCCATGCTTCTTTGAGTTGTCTGCAGCCTTTGTATGTCTCTTTTAGTTAAGGTCCACGTCTCTGCACCATACGTAAGCACTGGAAGGATGCATTGATCAAACACTTTTCTTTTAAGACATAATGGCATATTGCTCTTGAAAATTATGCTGTTTCTTCCAAAAGCTCTCCAGGCAAGTTTTGTACGCCGATTAATTTCTTCATCAATGTGACCCTCACTTGATATCTGCTGTCCAAGATAAACGTACGTATCTGTTATCTCCAGCTTTTCTCCATCAATCGATAAATCTTCATTTCTTGTAAAAGCATTGAACATCACTTTTGTCTTCTGAAAGTTCATTTTTAATCCCACTTCTTTACTCTTGTCAGCAAGTTCCTGGATCATACTCTGCAGCTCTGATGGGCTAGTTGCAAAAATGACTACGTCATCAGCAAAACGAAGGTGGGTTAGATAATCTCCATTAATCTTTATCCCCTTGTTTTCCCAGCTCAGTGACTGAAAAACACCCTCCAATGTGGCATTAAAGAGCTTCGGAGATATGGTGTCACCTTGTCTCACTCCTTTTCCAATTTTTATGTGTGTTGTATTTTCAAACAGCAGAATCTTTGCACTTGCATTTTCATAGATGTTATTAATAATATTAATGTATGCATCTTCAATACCACAGGATTTCAGAGTCATTGCAACTGCTGATGGTTTCACCGAATCAAAGGCTTTTTCATAATCGATAAAAGCCATGCACAATGGAAGTTCATATTCCCTCGCTCTTTCAATTAGTTCTCTCAGCACATGGATATGATCTATTGTGCTGTAGCCACTCCTGAATCCAGCTTGTTCTCTCGGTTGAGCCATGTCCAGTGTTACCTTCAAGCGGTGTGAAAGAACTTTAGTGAAGATTTTATAAACTACTGATAGGAGGCTGATAGGTCTGTAGTTTCCGAGATCCTCAATGTCACCTTTCTTATGTAGCAGGATCATTGTAGCGGTGTTCCAATCCTCAGGAATCTTTCCTTTATTAAGGCATCGAGTGAAAATTTGGGCGAGTACTGTTTCGATTTCTCCACTTGCTTCTTGTATGATGTCTACAGTAATTCCATCTTCTCCTGGAGCTTTTCCCCGCTTCATGTTCTTGATTGCATGTGCAACTTCTGCTGGAAGGACTGGAGGAACTCTGGTACTGGTATCTTTCATGATGTCTGGAGTGCATGTATCATCCCTTTCATATAATTTGGAGTAGAAATCTTTCACTCTTGTCAAAATTTTGCCTCTATTTCTTGTTACAGAACCATCTTCTTTTCTCAGTGCCATAATCTGTTTTCTTCCCTTACTGAGATGTCCTTTTGCTATCTTTAGGCTTTGGTTGTTTTCAATTGCTTTCCTCACTAGTTCACAGTTGAATTTTCTTACGTCTTCAGTGATACTTTTTCGTACTGTCTTGCATAGCTCTATATATTCCACTTTGGAAGTCACATCTTCTTTAGTTGTCCTCATCTCTCTTCTTTTTTGCATCAACATTTTCGTTTTTCCTGATAATTTATTTACATGCAACTTGTTCTTAGACCCAGCTAATTTTGTTGCTGTTTCCATAAGAGCTTTGGTTACTTTTCTGTTAACTTCAGAGATGTCCACTTCTTCCGAAGTTAGGCCTTCTAAAGCAGAGAACCTGTTCTTCAGTTCCAACTTGAAGGTATTATGGTGTTTTTTAAGGTTGGTTATGTCAATAAATTTTGTTTGTCTTATGAGCTTGCCACGTTCAAGTTTAGTGTTGAGGTGCATCTTACATCTCACCAATCTATGGTCACTACCTGTGTTGAACTTGTTTAGCACACTGCAGTCTTCTATGACGAATTTTTTGTTACACATAATAAAATCAATTTCACTTGTCGTCCCATTTGGATGTCTCCATGTCCATTTCCTGTGTGGCTTTTTCTTGAAGAAGGAGTTCAAGATGAAAAACCCTTCTGCCTCTGCAAACTCAACGAGAGTATTTCCACGCTGGTTTCTGTTGCCGTGACCGAATTTACCTACTGAAGTTTCATTCTGTTGCCGTTGCCCTATTTTTGCATTGAAATCTCCCATAATTATCTTCAAGTGCTGCTTAATATATATATATACATCGGGATGTAAGGTCAGGTGATGCGTAACATCACAGCCTCTCCTTGACAAATGTCAACCCCGCCTTCTCGTGGTACATCCTGTTCCCACTAAAGGGGCTCTGACGACAGGCAATAGCGGTATAACTATACTATCAGGATTAGAGGAAATGCTATCCCACACTCACCAACCCGCTTGGCCAGCGTGGTGAGTTATGGCCAAACCCCTCCAAAATGACTCCACAACTTAAATCTTGGCCCTCAGTCTCCGGCAGCTGGAATGTACCTGGCCAAGGCAGCGGCCAGTGCGACATGAAGGCAGAGGGTGCTAAGGATCCCCGGAGGACCGGACTAGGCTGCCATCTGATGCTGACCTTGGCTACGTATAACGGACGCTCCCTATCTTCTGATTCAAGGCTTCTTGAATTGGAAGAGGAACTACATAGGATCAAGTGGGACATCGTCGGGCTAAGTGAGGTAAGGAGAAAAGGAGAAGATCTCATTGAACTGAAAAGTGGACATCTCTTCTACTATCATGGGACAGATACTGGCAGAACTAGTGGTGTTGGATTTATAATAAACAAGAAACTGAAGGATAAAGTTGTAGAAGTTGAAAGTTCCTCTGACAGAGCTGCACGACTCGTTATCCAACTCTCGAGAAGATACCAGGCTCAGATTATTCAAACTTATGCACCCACCACAAGTCATGCTGAAGAAGAAATTGAAGAATTTTATGAGGAAATTTGTGATCTAAATAATAAAGGTAAGCAGCACTTGAAGATAATTATGGGAGATTTCAATGCAAAAATAGGGCAACGGCAACAGAATGAAACTTCAGTAGGTAAATTCGGTCACGGCAACAGAAACCAGCGTGGAAATACTCTCGTAGAGTTTGCAGAGGCAGAAGGGTTTTTCATCTTGAACTCCTTTTTCAAGAAAAAGCCACACAGGAAATGGACATGGAGACATCCAAATGGGACGACAAGTGAAATTGATTTTATTATGTGTAACAAAAAATGCATCATAGAAGACTGCAGTGTGCTAAACAAGTTCAACACAGGCAGTGACCATAGATTGGTGAGATGTAAGATGCACCTCAACACTAAACTCGAACGTAGCAAGCTCATAAGACAAACAAAATGTATTGACATAACCAACCTAAAAAACACCATAATACCTTCAAATTGGAACTGAAGAACAGATTCTCTGCTTTAGAAGGCCTAACATCGGAAGAAGTGGATATTTCTGAAGTTAACAGAAAAGTAACCAAAGCTCTTATGGAAACAGCAACAAATTTAGCTGGGTCTAAGAACAAATTGCATGTGAACAAATTATCAGGAAAAACCAAAATGTTGATGCAAAAAAGAAGAGAGATGAGGACAACTAAAGAAGATGTGACTTCCAAAGTGGAATATATAGAGCTATGCAAGACAGTACGAAAAAGTATCACTGAAGACGTAAGGAAATTCAACTGTGAACTAGTAAGGAAAGCAATTGAAAACAACCAAAGCCTAAAGATAGCAAAGGGACATCTCAGTAAGGGAAAAAAACAGATTATGGCACTGAGAAAAGAAGATGGTTCTGTAACAAGAAATAGAGGCGAAATTTTGACAAGAGTGAAAGATTTCTACTCCAAATTATATGAAAGGGATGATACATGTACTCATGGCATCATGAAAGGTACCAGAGTTCTTCCAGTCCTTCCAGCAGAAGTTGCACATGCAATCAAGAACATGAAGCGGGGAAAAGCTCCAGGAGAAGATGGAATTACTGTAGACATCATACAAGAAGCAAGTGGAGAAATCGAAACAGTACTCGCCCAAATTTTCACTCAATGCCTTAATGAAGGGAAAATTCCTGAGGATTGGAACAACGCTACAATGATCTTGCTACATAAAAAAGGTGACATTGAGGATCTCAGGAACTACAGACCTATCAGCCTCCTATCAGTGGTTTATAAAATCTTCACTAAAGTTCTTTCACACCGCTTGAAGGTAACACTGGACATGGCTCAACCGAGAGAACAAGCTGGATTCAGGAGTGGCTACAGCACAATAGATCATATCCACGTACTGAGAGAACTAATTGAAAGAGCGAGGGAATATGAACTTCCATTGTGCATGGCTTTTATCGATTATGAAAAAGCCTTTGATTCGGTGAAACCATCAGCAGTTGCAATGGCTCTGAAATCCTGTGGTATTGAAGATGCATACATTAATATTATTAATAAGATCTATGAAAATGCAAGTGCAAAGATTCTGCTATTTGAAAATACAACACACATAAAAATTGGAAAAGGAGTGAGACAAGGTGACACCATATCTCCGAAGCTCTTTAATGCCACATTGGAAAATGTCTTTCAATCACTGAACTGGGAAAACAAAGGCATAAAGATTAATGGAGATTATCTAACCCACCTTCGTTTTGCTGATGACATAGTCATTTTTGCAACTACCCCATCAGAGCTACAGAGTATGATGCAGGAACTTGCTGACAAGAGTAAAGAAGTGGGATTAAAAATGAACTTTCAAAAGACAAAAGTGATGTTCAATGCTTTTACAAGAAATGAAGAATTATCGATTGATGGAGAAAAGCTGGAGATAACAGACACATACGTTTATCTTGGACAGCAGATATCAAGTGAGGGTCACATTGGTGAAGAAATTAATCGGCGTACAAAACTTACCTGGAGAGCTTTTGGAAGAAACAGCATAATTTTCAAGAGCAATATGCCATTATGTCTTAAAAGAAAAGTGTTTGATCAATTGATCCTTCCAGTGCTTACGTATGGTGCAGAGACGTGGACCTTAGCTAAAAGAGACATACAAAGGCTGCAGACAACTCAAAGTAGCATGGAGAGGTGCATGCTTGGTGTAACCAGGAGAGATAAGAAGAGGAACACATGGATCCGAAAAATGACAAGAGTGGAAGACATCATGATCAGAGTTAAATCCCTGAAATGGCAATGGGCTGGACATACTGCCAGAAGAACAGACCATCGATGGACAGCCGAAATTTTAGATTGGATTCCAAGGGACAGGAAAAGACCCAGAAGAAGACCACATGGAAGATGGGTGGATGAAATTCGAAAGTATGCGGGAGTGACATGGAGGAGACTGGCACAAGACAGACCGTTGTGGAGGAAACTTGGGGAGACCTTTGTCCAGCAGTGGATTGATAATGGTTGGCAATGATGATGATGATATACATCACTTTAAATTCATACTCAATCTCCCTTAAGGGGTGGGTCTGAACTCGAGGAATCCCCTTCCTTAACTACGCCTCTGCTGGGCATAAGGAACATTGTGAGAAAAAAAAAAAAATTACGATTATGGAACAAATCTTCACTGCAGACTTTCCATTTTTGAGAGTTTCGTAAAGATAGAGTTCCGTCTCTCCGATGAATCACCCCCCCATTTCTGTTTAGTTGTGCATTTTTTTTTCAGATTGAAGATTTAATTAACTTTGTGAGCAACTCGATGAGCTATAAACAGTCGCCCATCCCTAATTTAGGGCCACTGGTTCCAGGGAAGGGAAAGAGCCAGAACCATAAAACAAACACATCTATCCCTCACTAAGATTCTTTAACACCCTGCATCCAACACTGTAAGCATTGGATGCAAAGGGTGTTGAAGCTGTCATCCCACTTCCAAAATGGATGTGCTTAACTCACCATGAAGGAATCAGACCAATCAGATATCTCTTAGTAGTCAGACAAGACTCAAAGGTTAAAAAAAGAGAGAAAAGATTGTCAGATCTTACACAGTCTCACACTTGTCCCCAAGCTTCTTATGCATCCAACTATTAATAAGTTACTCTGTGAGGTGAAGGATGTATCAACAAAAGTGTTTGACTCAAAGCTTCAATGAAATACTTTTTATCACTCAGCACTCCTAAAACAACTCACAAAATTAGCATAGCAGCTTCATTAAGTCCAGCAAAAGAAATGGCATCATAAGCACCAGAGATGGATTATGAATTTTTTGCACCAGCTGTTCAGTAAATCAGTTGTCAGCTTAAACAACCATAATCACAGTAGTCACTTTTAATTGTAGTGGTATTTTACTCTCTGTACAAATGCATTTCTCTCTGATGAAATAATTATGCTCCAACACAATATCTTAGTACTATATGATACTACTTTACAACTGATTTTCTTCCTGGCATCCCTAGATCATGCCTTCTAGCACATTCTATCTCTGCAGGCCAGTGTAGTATCCATCCATCACTCCATGCAATCACATATAACTGAATTAACAGTAAAACATCACTTACTAGGAAAATTCATCGATATGTCCTTCAAACATGATGACTGCAAGATTCATCTCTTTAACACGCATTTTCCCAGACTTGATCACAAGGCGATTTCCATCCATAGTGTGCTTGATTTTCATCTGCAAAATTAACTGGCCAGAGAGAGGTCACTCTGCTCAGTAGCAATTTTCATTGCTCAGAGCAACTTAGCCTTGACTTGGCATGCTCGAGCATCAACATGGTCTGGTGGATTGATTAAAGCATGTAGGGGATAACTAAGAATTACATGATGCACTTTAATCTACGAGTATAACATCAATTGAATATTGCTTTCAGTTCAAATTTCCTTTCCTGGCTACACAATGGTCATAAGTTTGGACAGATTCCACATCTCAAGCACACTCTCCCTAAATTCTTAAGGCTGGACCATTTTCTGACCTCATTAGCAGTTCAGAGGATCATGTGAATGTATTACAATCTTACTTACTACCATTAGTCATTTGATGTGATACTCCTGATATAATTCTAAATATCATGCTAAAATTTACACAATTATTTAAGACCAGGAATTTGATGGCACATGATACCCTGATGATTTCACTCTTTGAAATGCCCTAGAGCAAAACTTTGCTTCTTACCATCCTTTACTCAACTATGAAACATAATGAATGTTCCAGCACTGTGACTCGATTGAAAGCAAAACAACTCACCTTCTTACCACCTACCAAGGGAATTAATCATTTTGGAAATGTGTGAACTCCAGGCTTTTTACATGAAAACTGATAAAGTACCGACTTAATGCATTGTGCATTATATATTGTGGACAGACCTACTCTTACTGCCTAGAATTGGAATGGAAACACACTGCACCTACCACACATTTAGCCATCAGAACTTTGTCTCCAGCTCTTGGTTCACCATGCCTGACAACATTGTTACTGTTGTTTTCAACCATTTTTCTGCAGTCTTTGCAGCACCAGCTAATTTATTTCCTCCTAATGACAAGTAATACATGATCTGCCTACTACTATTCCTATCCACCTTCAAGAATTTCTGGAAGGTGAAGTCACTTTATGCTATATCTTGTTCCATAGATTTTTTTTTTTTCATTTATCCTCTATACCTTTAGTTTTCTGACAAGATTATTTGCCTACTAGCAAAGAAAAAAATCTGACAAATATCAGCAATTGAAGACCTGTGTCACTTTTGAACATGAATTTCAAAATTGTCACTAAAACCCTCCTGCCTTTGAATAAATAATGTTGACAATGATCATCCATTAAGATTAGTCATATAAGACTTAAAAGCACACCATCTATAACAACTTGGCTCTCCTGGGAGATATACAAAGTGGACAAAGTCCTTCCCTCATTATGAAAATTTTTATTTAAAAAAAAAACTAAGATAGTTAGAAACCAGCAATTTTCGTCGCATGTAAACCAATAGTTTTTTTGTTGTTATCGTAGGTGCATGCTGAGTGATAACTAAGTGGCGCTTCCAGCACGAGAAGTTAAAATGGCACCTTTGTAGGAAAAGCCACAATGTGTTCTGTGCTGCTAGACCAAATAATTGATAACTGTTTTGCATAATCTTCAGAAGAGAGTATGGATGCCCACCACCTGATCATAAAAGCATAACAGAGTAGTATGAAAAAGTTTAAGGAGACAGGAAGTGTTGACAACTGAAAATGAATGGGCCGACTGAATGTCAGTGAAAAAACTGCTGACGTGGTGCAGACAGCTTTCATATGCAGTCCCTCAAAATCCACCTGCCAAGCTTTGTCTGAACTCGGAATCCCCTGCACTACACTGAAGAAAATTTTACACAAAAGGCTTTGTTTGTATGTGTACAAAGAACAGATTGTTCACACCTTGCAGTGGAAGATTACCCATGTCATGCAGCTTTTACAATGAGATTTTACAACATATGATGACAACAACTACCTGTAGCATGTGCATTTTTTGGATGAAGCTAATTTTCACACCCCTGGTGAAGTCAACAAGCACAATGTGCATGTTGTATAGGGGTTAGAAAAACCCCATATCTTTGAAAAATAGTGGGACAGCCCGAAAGTAAATGTATGATTTGGTCTCATGCACAATAATCATTGGACTTTTCTTTTTTTGTGAATGCACAGCAAATGTGTACCTGGTCATAATGGAACTTTTTGTTGCACCTCAGTTGGATGAATGTCAACTGTGGGTAATTTTCCAGCAGCACGGTACCCCACCGCATTGAGGATTAATTGTTTGAAAATTCCTCAATACATTTCTTAACAGATGGATTGGGAGGGATGGTCCAACATCATGGGCATCACGGTCACCTGACATAACACTCCTAGACTTTTTCCTCTGGGGTTATGTCAAGGATAAAATTCAACATCAGTGTCTGATATTGAAACCCTGCAGAGGAGGATAGCAAATGCTATTGCCACAGTATTTGAAGAGATGTTAGGCAAAACATAGTGAGACATTGAATACTGACTACATGTGCTCCAGGCCACAAAAGAACTTATGTGCAGGTATATAGACAATAGACCGTGTTTCTCCGAAAATAAGGCCGGGTCTTATATTGATTTTTCCTCCAAAAGACGCATTAGGGCTTATTTTCAGGGGATGTCTTATTTTTTCATGTACTACCAACTTTTTTCTTTTCATCTACATTTATTCATGTACAAAAATCTACATTTATTCATGTACAGAAATCTACATTTATTCAAATACAGTCATGTCATTTTCTTCTGGAACATCGTCATAACTTTCCAAACCCCGAATTTCGGCCTGAATTTCTTGCGACTCCATTTCCTGTAGAACCATTGACCCCAATCTCTCATGTCCAGCAATAAAGCTCTCCTTAAATGAACACTTCTTGATCAAGTAGCCTGCTTGTAGTGCATTGGCAACACAGCTGTCAGTGATTTTATCCCATGAATTCTTCACCCAAGTCACAACCTCTTGCAGGCTAGGCTTCACAAAGTTTCCACGCTGATTTCTCTCCATTCTATTTTCAATGTAGTCATTGATTTCAATGGCCAAATGATCCTTGAATGGCTTGTTTATTGCAATATCAAGAGTCTGGAGATAGGCAGTCATTCCTGCAGGAATCATTATTTGATCTATTCTTCTCTCTGCAAGGAAGTTCTTCACGTCTTTAGCGCGGTGAGTGCTGGCTGAATCCCAGACTAGCAGACCTCTTTGGCCACCTCGCAAAACAAGTGGCAACATTTCGGTTTCAAGAACATAAATGCCTGAAACATGTTCAATCTTATCTTTCTTGCACTTAGTGATGATTAGAGGTGGAGCTTTCTTTCCATCCAGACGAACTGCCAAAACACAGGTAACACATGCACTTTCATAACCAGTGGAGGGAATGTAGATTGACGAGGCGCCTCTCCGATCAATTGTCGTTGAGATCCTTGGCCCACAAACACTGCAGTTTCATCCATAGCAATCATGTTGGAGAGTTGGTATTTAGAAAAAATAAATGCAGTCAATAAAGGACTTGAATGCAAGTGCACGTTTAATAACTTCAGTATCTTCCAGTTTGAACAGTGTTGTCGGTCTTCTTAGAGACAGTTCATATTGCTGAAGGAAGCCATCCAGCCAGTGTTGTGATGCTTTGAATTCTTCTGGGGATATTTCTAACTGTGGTGCCATTGCAAGGGCAAATGCTTGAATATCAGCCCTGTGCACAACCAAAGCCTTTGCTCTTTTGTCAGCAATCCATTCAGAGATGATGTCTTCCAGCTCAGGAAATAATGGTTGCCGACCTGATCCACACTTGCGCTTCTTAGCATTTCCCTCGTCCACCTGTTGACTGGGGTTATTGTACTCTGCTCGCCATTTTCAGACCATTCGGAGATCCAAATTCTTCTCTTTGCAGAAAGCCGTAAGATTTTTACCCCAGGTCTCCTCCATGATTCCTTTCTTGTACTCAATGGAATAGCTCTTGACACGTACGTTTATCTTGGACAGCAGATAACAAGTGAGGGTCACATTGATGAAGAAATTAATCGGCAAACAAAACTTTGCCTGGAGAGCTTTTGGAAGAAACAGCATAATTTTCAAGAGCAATATGCCATTATGTCTTAAAAGAAAAGTGGTTGATCAATGCATCCTTCTAGTGCTTACGTATGGTGCAGAGACGTAGACCTTAACTAAAAGAGACATACAAAGGCTGCAGACAACTCAAAGTAGCATGGAGAGGTGCATGCTTGGTGTAACCAGGAGAGAAAAGAAGAGGAACTCGTGGATCCAAAAAATGACAAGAGTGGAAGACATCATGATCAGAGTTAAATCCCTGAAATGGCAATGGGCTGTACATACTGCCAGAAGGACAGACCATCGATGGACAGCCGAAATTTTAGATCGGATCCCAAGGGACAGGAAAAGACCCAGAAGAAGACCACATGGGAGATGGGTGGATGAAATTCGAAAGTATGCGGGAGTGACATGGAGGAGACTGGCACAAGACAGACTGTTGTGGAGGAAATGTTTTTTTTTTTATTGGAGGTTTAACGACCACCGTGAGCAACTGAATGGGCTATAAGCAGTCGCCCGTCCCTAATTTAGGGGTTCCAGGGAAGGGAGAGAGCCAGTGCTGTAAGACAAACACAACATCCATGCCTCAACGAGATTCGAACCCAGATCCCGTTCGGATGAATGATCAGAGGCCATTGCTTAGACCACTGTGCCACCGGGGCGGCGAAGGAAACTTGGGGAGACCTTTGTCCAGCAGTGGATTGATAATGGTTGACAGTGATGTGATGTGATGATATATATAAACTATTAGTTTACATGCATCATCCCACAAACCACTGGTTTCTACCTATAATAGTTTTTTCAATAAAAAAATACCTTAATGAGGTAAAGACCTTATGTCCACACAGTGCTACATATTGCAAATCACCAGATTGTTCCCTGGACAGTTTTACAGACCAATCAAGCAAAGGCAATTAACAATGTTAGACATGGGTGCTTAATGTATGTGCTTACTATTCTTGGCTTTCCACAACATTTCTGTTATGTGATTCATCTAGTTTATGCTGATGTGAGTTTCCATCAAATGCAGCAGCTCCTTAACAACAGTAATTCCATTCTACAAAGACATCTGGCAGGGCTGTTTGTTCCCTGAACAGTCAGGCTGGCAAAAAAGTTGCATTTTCCAGCAATGAAAATTACTTTAGTACACTTGATGTCTATATCAAGGATTCTGGAGTTAGGCCGAAAAAAGTGTTTCAGCCGCTGATGTATGGTTTGGTGATGTCAGTTCAACACCCCACAAATCCAGAATTTGCCTTCCTATAGCAAGCAATATCTTGGTGTACACTTGAGTGCCTCCATGTTCCGTGCTACTGAAAACTGCTCCCCTCTGATTCAACAAATGACTGGTCATCCCGAGATTGTGGACTAAACCAAAACTTATAACTTCTCTGTGTGGGAGCATACTATTATTGCCAACATCTTCACTGTATCAAAATACGACGTGCGTGTGTGTGGATTGAAGGTTCCAAACCATGTCCTGGCCTCAATGCAGATATATGAACAATAAATTAATCACACCTGTATATGATAAAAATTGTAATTGTGATTCTATCGTGGACTAGGCCCAATCTCTGTTGAACACAAGATCACCGTCTCCAACATGTCACCGCTTCTCACAAAGATGGATTCTACTACTTTGTAACTGGCTCAATACTTGAATCTCCACAATTAGGGAATACATTACTCTTCATTCCTTGTGCAAGATGGCTTAATTCACCTTCAATCCCTCCTATTTTCAGGATCCTAGTGACAATTTTTGAACTGGTGTTCAAAAGTGACAAAAGTCTTCAATCGTTGATATTTCAGATTCCTGTTCTTTGCTAGTTGGCACATAATCATTTCATAAAACTGTGAAGATAGGGAGAACATATGAAAAAAAGGGGGAAATGGTTTGAATTCCAAAATGTCCAAGCATTTTATAAATTCTGACCCGTTGAGTGGCAATTTGTTGAACTCCCTCCCACCTCCTGGGATCCAACTAGCTCTCTCTGCTTACTTTGTGAGAGTCCCTCATTACATTTAATAAATAATAGGTACATTTCAGTGGTGGCTTGTGCTGCTGAAAATGTGTGTGTTACGACTTCCCCACCCATCCCTCCCTTACCAGGAGACCTTGGAATTAGGATTCAACATGCTTAGCCTAACCATCTTCATAAAAAAAAAAAAAAAAAGATTAATAAAAGAAAATCGAACTCTATATATAGAACATATAGAGTTCTATATGTTTTCTGTAATTATATACAAATTTATATGAATTGTCAATAATTTTCTTCACCTTTATCATTTTCTTCAGTAATTACATTAACTGCCTTTTTAGTGTTAATTAAATTTATGACCATTTATTCAATAAAATATTAAGCCTGTTTTGAAGAATATACAGATTTATTAACCTGTGGATCATCTTAAAAAGTTATTTATTTACACAAATTTTTTGCAGTGTCTTTGTTCAATGTATAAAATCAACCTTGTAAT
Source organism: Macrothele yani (assembly GCA_039090855.1). Classification (NCBI taxonomy): domain Eukaryota; kingdom Metazoa; phylum Arthropoda; class Arachnida; order Araneae; family Macrothelidae; genus Macrothele; species Macrothele yani. The sequence goes on from CM076995.1 coordinate 102,995,321, forward strand.
CTTATTATTTGTGATTTTCAATGCACTTTTGAAGACTTTAAATATGAATTAATTACATATAAATTAACTAAATTACTCTATGTATTATACTATAAAGAGTTTATGAAATGCAAAAAAGTATGAAGGTTGTGCTGAAAGTAATGCAAACGTGGGCATAACATTTTTACTAATTGACAGAGGTCATTCAAATTGCACATGTTGGTAGAGTAACTCTTCCTCTATAGTAACCTTTCTTCATTGCAGGTAAATAATGGATTCCATGCAGAAGCAGTGTGTTTGTTGTCATTAAGTTCTTGATGAAGGAAGGGTGCAGGTTGTCTGACATCCACAGAAGGCTACAGAATGTTTATGGAGATGACACCATTGACAAGAGCCATGTACACAGATGGATGAAGAAGTTTAAAGAAGGGGAACCAGCATTGAAGATAAACCATGCAGTGGGAGACCATCATTTGCGACCAGTGACACGAATCGTCAGCGAGTGGATGAATTGATTTGCACAGAGAGATGAGTCACAATTTGTTTGCTTGTTGCACAACTGGACTGAGGTTACAATGCCATACAGAAGATGGTGGAAGACTTAGGGTCTTCACTAAATGAAGACACATTTTTTTCCGATCTGATGACAGGGAATGAAACATGGGCATACCTTTATGATCCGGAAATGAAGAATCAATCCATAGAATGGCATCACACCTCTTCACCAAGCTCTAAGAAGTTCAAGAGCTAGCAATCAGCACAGAAAGTCATGGTGACTGTTTTTTGGGAGGACAGGGTTGTCATTCTCTTTGAATTTATGGAATGTGGCCGTACCGTAACCAGCGAGCGGTACATTGAGACACTCAAGAAGCCATAAGGAGCAAGAGACCAAACAAGAATCTGAAAAGGATCCACATTCACCATGACAATGCGAGACCACACACATCTTTGGCAACAAATCAGGTGATCAGCAAATTAGGCTGGTTGGTGGTCATCCACCGTACAGCCCAGATCTGGCACCCTCTGACTTCCATCTGTTCAGTCCAATGATTTGATGCCACAGATGAGGTAAAAGTGGTTGTGAAGAAGTGGGTACAACAGTCTACACTTGAATTTTTTCAAAGAGGATTCGAGAGTTGGGTTGAACGATGTGCTGAGTAGTACCTTTGTATAGGAGAAGAGTTACTCTACCACCATGTGCAAGTTGAACAACCTCTGTCAGTTAATAAAAAAGTTATGCCCACTTTTGCGTTACTTTCAGTACGACCCCCTCATATAAATAATTGCACATGGATCAAGCTTCATTTTTAGGCCTTCCTCAAGAATCATGAATCCTAAAGATTTTACTTAGGATCCTAAAGGATTTTAGTTTTCCCCTCTAAAGTTCTAGAAGAAAATGGTCGTTTCAACAAAGAATCACTGAATTAATCGCAGTAGCGATTCAAGAAAGTAAAAGATTACGAAAACCATAGAATAAAGAACAAAAAATAGAAGCACAGATAGATTTTAACTGATCGAGCAGATGTAATGAGACCACAGCTATTGGTCAACTACCATGCTGTACAAATTGTGGGTAAAATACTTGCCCTTTGCATTGCCTCCAATTCCGATGGGAGAAAGAGTATGGGGGTCTCAACGGCAATTGCTGCTGGCTATCTTATGTCATGCTCAGAGAAATTCAGCACACTGGAAGACCCTTGTAGCCAGCTTGAGGAGACTCTTAGAGTGGTGGGGCATAGGCAGCAGGAATGATATGCTGTTTAGTACATAGCACGAAAGACCGAATGCTTAGGCGGCAGAAGAACTACCCTGTTATGTCAGTGTTAACCAACACACAAACTAAGTAGCGAATAGGAGCCTTGATTACAGCCTGTCTAAAAACCAGATTATGTGCTGGCAGCAAATCATATACATGCATTTTTAGCTACAAAAAACAATATAAATTAAAATTTTTTTAGTGTGCTACAGCACGGTAGCACGTAGTCACCGCCCACCACTGGTACATTTAGTCCTGTGAATCACTGCAAACATCATAAAAATCAGAACAAAACTGTCAGAGAAAAGTTTTTAAGTTGCACCCTGAGGAAAACCAATAAGCTTAATCACTGGTGTATATCTCTTATTTTTTGACCAATGATAAAGCTTATTGGTTTCTCCCAAAGATGCAACTGTTTGTCTGTGACAATTTTGAATATTTTTAAGTATTGCCTGATTACATTGGGTTTTGTCACTGCCTACCCAGACTTCAATACAGATGCACTGGTCACCTATATCTGTCCCCTGTACCTCCAGATTTCCTTTGAATCCAGTTTTCTGGATATTACATAACTGAATTAAAGAGTTGTACTAATATGTGCTTCTTAAGCAAAAGTTGTACCCACTCAATGATTTTGCCTGATTCACCTTAGCGTGCTTGCACAAGTATCAAAGTTTGAATTCCACTGGAGATTTCTGCACGACAGGCTGCTCATTCCAAGTGACCACTGTTTCAACATCCTTCCATCACAACCATGTGTGTGCACTGTGGTGTGTTTTGGGACGCTGCCATCATATAAGAAAGATGCTGTATAACCCAATATCTACTCTTAAAAGTGTTTTCCATCAGCTACCATCCATATGCCTACTATGACACTCTTATCAGATATATATGAAATACTTGTGTCACTCTTGCAGATGTCAGAAAGTCATTCACCCATCTGCTATTTGTTTGTACAGTTAAAGTACTTGATTTATCTGTTCCATATCTCTGGACATCACATACCCTTATGGAGAGATAGGGACATCACTAGACTTCGAAATCAGGATGGGCGACAAGTGGGCGAGTATTATTTTTGCTGGGCCACGTCTGATAGCAATTTTATTTACAACACATTGAAAAACAGAATTTGTTTTCCTTTTTCTACAGGCTGCAAAGGAATTTGCAATCTCTCTCTCACCCCCTCACCCCTGGATGCATACTCATTAATTTTGGAACTGTCTTTAAGCTTTTGCACTTTTTCTCTTGAAGTTCATTCATTTTTAATAAAATTGGTAAAACCTAAAGAGTTACATACCCATATAATAAACATGACACACTGCCACCAGCAACATGCCCTGATTAAAAGAAAATTTCATGCCTAGGAGAAAGGTCTTAAAGCAAATGATTTTGTGGATTAGGGTTGAGGGGAAATGTTCAAGTTAATCATATTAACTTGCATATCCCCCTCAACAGTTCAAGTTAGTATGATTCCAACATGCAGACAATACCTTTCCCCTCCTTAACTCCTTTCCTTGAAGCCAGCAACATTGTCTTGCACTCATCTCTTCCAAAGTAGTTGTCAGCTGCAACTTGCTCCATCATTGCACTAGGGCTGGCTTAAGAGCACTGCTATAGCTTTAGTCTCCACTTTCCGTGTTGGAATCCCCTGCTTAGTAGCACAACCAAACATTGGAGCAATTACTAATGACCTTAGTAAATTCCTATTCACCCTCTTCATTCGCCCCTGATCATACTAATTTGAAAAAGGGATTAAATTGAGGATTTGGACAAGTGGAGAACAACTGAATTTTCATGGCCCTGAAGATGCTATGTTGATAATCTTTCTATGGAGAGGGAAAAACATACTTTCTAGGAGAAAATACGTAGGATAATTACACGACGAAAAACACGGGAGTCATTATTCTGTGGCAAATTCCATATTATATTTTAAAGTTAAAAAATAAAATAAAATATGGCGCATTTTGAACTGCGTACCTGGCATAGCCCACCCTCGCACCCCTTGTTGATGTCCCTGAGGAGTGATGTTCCCATAACACACAAGCCAATCTCCACAGACTGTTCTATCGCAAGTTGCACACTTGCTTAAGAGTACTGAGCCAACCTTCAGCCTTGAAGTATTGGACATTTTATTCTGCACTGGAATATGTGCAATAGTTTGTGCACAGTGACTGCTGAGGAGCTTCACCTCCTTCTGACATTTTTTGATAGGCTGGACACTTATTTGACATCTAAATCTTTCTCATGTATATCAGATGTACAGTCTCTGTTAACTAATATATTCAGACACCTATACAATGCTATATCACATTACAACTTATGTACCCTTCAGGACATGTACCTTCTGAATTTTTAATGGTTTGCCCTGAATTGATATGCTGATTGATGTATTTTTAAATTGTACATATATGTTTTGACCACCCAGCATGTTCGCTAATTTTGTACTTCTTTGTTTAATAGTTACTATACAATTAAAGAAAAATATCACAGAAGAAAAATAATACTATTGTAATAAATCTTTGAAAGATATGGAATTAATTTAAAAACCCTCAACACTAGTAGATGAAACCTCATGGATACAGTAAAATTTGTGTTGACAGTCACCTGCCAAAGTAGTCAGTTTTGTCTGGCATGCAGGCTATCAGGAAAAGAAACTATGCATAACAGACCTTTATTTGGTGGCCATGGGTAGCCATTGTTGGAACACATGTGAAAATATACCTGTACCTACATTTCATGGTCGCAAAAGTGTGGAACTTTAGAAAAACCTTGTTTCAGAAATTCTAAAGATGTAACAAAAAACAAAAATGCAAGTTTAAATGTATGAAACACCCGTTTCTTTTTCTCTCTCTTATCATGCTTTCAGAGATTGTAAATGGTGGGTGGTTGTTGGGGTCAGTCTGTCAAGTTCTTAGAATTATCTTTTACCTAAGTTAAGCATGCTCAATCCTATCTTTTATTATCTTAAATGAGAGCCTGAAACCCATGGAGGAGTTCATCTCCCTCATCCTCAAGAACAATGCCTTCTCATATAGCAGCTGTACTGTTTGGTTAGGCTTGATGGTCTACTCCAGATGGCAAAAGAACACATCACTGCCTTGAAGGAAGAGAAAAATTAGGAGGGGGTGGAAATGTGGAAATGGCTCCACATCCCAACCACAGTTGTGCTGCTATTGTGTTCTGCATCTAACTTTCCAATTCCTCTGGGTAAACATGTGGCAACAGTGCCCAATTTGTAACAATGTGTACACATATGTTCTGAACACCTTACTGATTCCCGTCTTACTTCTGGCTCTTAGGGAGAGAGATTTTGTAAATTGCTTTTTCTAAGTTACAAAATGGCAGGGAAGAAAAAGATTGAAGTTTTATCATTAGAAAAAAATTACAGAAGTTATAAAAGGAAGTTCCACTGGTTTACCACAGACAGTTGGCCGCCAAGTTCAATTGTGAATGTGCCCAAATAGCAAACTTTTGCAAAAGAAAACAAATTCTAAACAATTGGGAATCAAATAAAAACAAAGGAATGAAAAGGAAGTGCCAAGAAACTTATGAAGAGGTAAACAGCATTGCCAAGAAACTTATGAAGAGGTAAACAGCATGACTCTTAGTACAAAAGGAATTACTTTAAGCATCCCCATTCTTCAAGAAAAAGCAAGTGAATTTGCTAAGCAGCTGGGAACTGCAACATTTTTCAGTGCATGCAATGGATGACTGGAAAGCTTCCAAAACCATAACATTGTTCACAGACCAATGTGTGGTGAAAGGGGATATAGAAACCATTGAAGAATGAAAAGGGTGCCATCTATCATCAGTGGTTATGACTATTGTGACATTTTCAATGTTGATGAAACTGGCATTTTTTTTTTCAAGCCATATCAGAGAAAACTAACTGAGGAATGAAAATCATGCTCAGGAGGAAACTTAGCTAAAGACAAGAGTAACTGTCTCCTTTTGTTGCTGTGAAACAGAAGCAACATTAATTATTTTGAAATCAACACATCCTAAGAGTTTCAAGGAAGTAGACACTATAACACTGGAGAGATCATCGGGCATACAAACAAAAAAGCTTGGCTGACCACTTAAATATTTATTGAATGGTTGGAAAATTAAATGAGAAAATTAAGATTCAAAACAGAAAAATTCTTTTGTTAGACAATGCAGCATGCCAACTTCCTAATGTAGCATTTTCGAACACTCAGCTTGAATTTTCCCCTCCAAATACAACACGCTGTTTTTAGCCTTTAAATCAAGGTGTTATCCAGCAATTTAAACTTATTCACCATAAGAAGTTGATGAGAACAAGGTTCGTATTCTTCCAAGCAAAATAAATTCAAGCACTTTTTAAAACCAAATTATCATATGTGAGTGCTGTTGGTCGGTCAGTATGTAGGCATTTTAGCAAGTTCAAACCATTAAACTTAGCTGGGACAGGCACACTTTCAATGACTTACCTGTTACCCCCTGCCTTCCTGTTGGTTTATTATATTAATTTTGAACTGCCCCTCTGTTTTGTTTTTCAAAATCCTTTTACTTTGTGGAATATATTTTGAAGAGTACATTACTTTCGTATTCTCCTTCTGGCAAGAATGCATCCCTAACCCCAGTCAACAGAAGCCCATCACGATTCACGAATACATCATTCCACTTATTTTATACACCCCATGGGTGAAGTTTTACTTTGTAGTGATGTCATAGTCAAGGTACCAGCTATCAATGTGCTCCACTGAGTTGAACATAAGTTCTGTGCCATTTGATCAGCTTGGTGTTTTTATTGGAAGTACACAGAAATCTCCTATACAACTTTTCAGCACAAGTAATTATTTTATTATACGTTCTTTCACATTATTACTAAAAAAAATAAAAAAAAAAATCAAGTACTATTTATAGAGTCAAACTTTTTCAAGCACTTTCAAGAATTTAAAAATGAACTTTTTCAAGGAAGTATTCAAGGAGCATACAAACCACAGAGAATGCTGGTGGCCTACTTGTATGGATACCAGCCAAAATTTTGTCTGATCTGACAAAAACTGTGAATGTTTTGGATGCTATGCGATGGATAAAGAGCTCATGGGGTGAAATGAATGCAACAACAATTCAAAAATGTTTTGAGAGATGTGAAATTAAAGCTACTTAGGAAACTGATTCATTGTTGCCAGAAAATGAAGCAATCTCTGAAGATAAATCTCATGTGTACAGGAATTAAATATCCTCTGTGAAGCAGCTTACATAGATAACTGTATCACAAACAAAGACATGCAGTGATGTGATTATGAAACTACAACCTGCAGTATTGATGGTTGTGAAAACAATGATGACAATGAAAAATAAATTAAACGAGGCACCACATCCACCTCTTCCATTGAATGATGCTTTAAATGTGATCACCATCTATCATCTACATTGGAGGTATATGATCCTGATATGAAACAAAACAGAGTTTACAACACTTTGGACTTATTCACTAAACTTAAAGCTGTTTTTCCAGAAAAAATGAACCAGTTACTGAATGCAAAATGTAAATATGGTCATTCCGGCACTTTTAATGTGTTTGAATGCATAACTGTTTTCATTCTGCTTAGTTTATTAAAGAAATTTAAGTAAAATACCAGAAAATCCAGAATCATCAAATGAATAAAAACATAGCAAGAAAGAAACAAGAACTTCACAGCAGGCTGTATTAAAAAAGGTTAGTCATTTTTTTTTTCATGTAGGACTTCCGTCCACAGGTAGTAGAGTTTAGGTCCCAGCCAACTACAGCGAGATCGCCTTTTGGGCAGGACACAGAAACGTAAGGAATGAGAGCAAGTCTAGCGACTTTTGACAGAACAGTTTGTAGTGAGATTAGAGTACAGTAGATGGCGCCACCATACAAGTACGATATTGCACATAGATGGGTGAGAGAATTTCAGGGAGGACATAGGAAAGGATACCCATTTAACCAGTGGGTCCAGCCTGGGGGCCGTCACTTTACGTGCTCGTCCGATGCACGGCGGATATTCAGCGATTGTTAGTAAATCACACCATCTCTGAAAGATCAGCCCGGGCTAGAACCTGGGGACCCAGCATCAACAGTCTGAAACACTAACCACTAAGCCATCCGCGGCTTCACTTATTCAATGTACATGTGGGCGAAGGGACATATTTCGGCAAACTGAACCACTCTATTATTTGGTGGTCACCTGTCAAGAAAATAATATTTTCACAGAACTGTTGGATGACCTTGTTAGACAGGTTTCACTGTGTGTGCGTGCATGGTGAAACCCCGATTTTACGCTTTTCATGGGACCAGCATGAAAAAAGTAGTATAATGCAGAAAAATGTAAAACCAAGGTCAAGGTAAAATAAACTTTACAGGCATGCATAATGTGTACAAAAAATAGAAACAAATGTACACGAGTAGCACAGTACTAAACTAGTACATAGTATGTATTGTACACACATTTATGTAAAAAATGCATCATAACTATTTACATACTTACATTAATGGGATGTTAGTATGAAAAAAAAATCTTTAATTTCCTTTTACTTTCTATTTTTAGCATTTAGCTCAAGCAAAGTTTTCTGAGTAATTGAAAGACTTTGCAAGTGTTTTTCTTGAGAATCGTGACCAAGGAAACATATTTTCACAAGTTTTAATCCATTTAATGCCACTTTGAAAGAAAGCATAGGTTCCAAAATTTCAGTGACATTGTAGTCATTATTTTCTTCCGACGAACAATCCATTACATCGGAGATTGTCTAAACCTCTGAAGTTAGCACATTTTCATCATATGCGGCATCCTCTTTAAAATTGATTGCAAGTTCATTGGTTTAATCATCCTCTGGGCCAATCGGAACGTTAAGTCCATTTGAATCATCCTCTGCTTTCATGGGAACTTCATGTGATGTTGGAAATCTGTCCTCCTCAAAAGAATGAGAAATGCAAGTGCTTGCCACACTATTCCATGAAGAAGATATAAAATGTATCGCTTCTAGTACATTGATTTTCTGCTTCCATGTATTTTCAAGGTTTCTGAAATAAACTTCAACCAGTATTTTTTCTCACTGTTTCCGGTAAAACCCTTTGAAGGAGCAGATAATCCCCAAATCACATGGCTGAAGTTTGCTTGTGCAGTTTAGGAGGAAAAATTGTATGCGCTCATTTCGAAGTTTCAAATCAACATGGGCTGAACACTGATCAATAAATAAGACACAATGTTTCACTTTTGCAATCTCATTTTCTTATTTAGGTTATGCAAAAAATCTTGGAATGTAGTTTCCGTCATCCAGACTCTTTTGTTTGCCTCATAGTTCGTAGGAAAACTCTTCATATTTTTGAAACAACGTGGTTTTTTTAGAATTGCCACTCACCAGTGGTGTTAATTTTTCACTCCCATCGGCATTGCAGCATAACAAGATAGTCAATCGCATTATTGACATTTTTCCACCGTGGCATTATTCCCTCTTCACAACACGTTTTATCATGCAGAAGATTAAAAAATAGGCCAGTCTCATTGTTGTTGAAAATGACCTTCAGAGCATAATTTGCAACTAAAGCAGGCAAAGTCATTGTTTTCCATTCATCAATTGCTTTCAGATCAACACTCGCAGATTCACCACAAAGTGATCAGTACGCAAGATTGTGGCATTTCTTTAGTCGATCCATCCATCCATTTGAAGCTCTGAAGTCATTTAAACAAAGCGAAGCAGCAATTTCTAAAGCCTTTTCCTTCAATATTGATCCATTTAGAGGTATGTATGCGGTTCGAGCTTGCCTCAACCACGTAGTTAAATGTTTCTATTGAACCGTAGGCGAACTTTTCAAAGTCCTCTTCTTATTAGCACAATCTTTCTGAAGTAATTCTGATTAACTCTTTCTGTTTTAAAATTGCTTTTATTGTTGAAACTGATAATCCAATAGACTTGGCTAATTCAACTTTAGTTCCATGAAATTCACTGGTGTTTTATATAACAGAGGCTTTTTCAGCTAAGGAAAGACATTTGCGCTTCTTACTTGCTATATTCACCCTCATGTCTAAAAAGGGAGAGTTAAACAGATAGCAAACTGACTGAATTGCTCTCAGAACCTCACACCATTCTTGCCAAGCTGTGATGCAGACCCGTTCAACACAGAGATTTACGGCACTAGATGAGGAGCTCCAGCAAAGTTGCTAAGATAAGTCACGTACAGTCTGAGGAATGCGGCACTGCCCCAACTGGTCATCATGTGCTTTCGACAAATTCTGGAAAGGAACAACCAGTTTAAGGCAACCTAGTAGTCAGATTCTGCTGAGGAATGGGCGGGAGAGGGAAGAACTAGTTTAAAGTAATCTCACATATACAGAAACCATGAAAGATACGAAATTAGAGAAAAATCGGGTTTGGCACCAAAAATTTTAAACAACATTCAATGCGAGGAAATTGTGTGATTGGAAAAACGTACATGGGGAAAATGTAGAAGCATTATCAGGACTTCAGGAAAACGTCGTTTGAAATGGAAAAATGTATAATGTAGGGATGTAAGATTGGGGTTTCACTGTGTATATATACAGTAAAACCTGTAAAGTTGGCCACCCAAATATCTTAAATTTCGAATTTGTCTGTACTAAAACTGCACCCCAAAACCTCTTTTTTAAGTTGGCCACCAGCTTGATTTTGGGGGGGGGGGGTTGAGCAGCAACATAATGTGTGAAAGGATTAGTGTAATCAGCAACATCTGGCCAACCCTTAGGGCACAGTAGGAGATTACCAGGCATGTGTGTTTGTGTAGCCTTTAATCTCCCTTAAGCAGTTATCAGAAACATTGAGACCCCATTCATGGGACATTTTCCTTATCAGTGTCTTTCTTTGCAGTAAATAGGTGCGTGTATGTGTGTATGTGTGTGTGTGTTTAAAACAGTGAGGGTCCAGATTTTCTTAAGAGGGGTGCATACAAATTGCCATCAGAGCTTAGTAGTGGGTGGGTTGTTCTATAAAGGCTTGCCTTTGTGAAGGTGGTGTGCTTCTAAATTCTGGGGAATTTTCTAGAATAAGTTAGGGGTGCTGGGCTCTCTCTGTTACTCCAGGCAACAGGCCAAGTTTTTCTTAGTTTATGCTCTTAGTTCAATGATTTGATGGCTCCCAAAAGAAAATTAGTGGAATTGTCTATTGACAAAAATTAAGAAGTTTTGGATTTGATAGCAAGTGGCAGCAGTCAGAGAAAATTAGCTGACCCCCAATTTGGTGTAGCTAAAAGTACAATAGGAAACATTGTAAAATGTAAGAATAGTTAAATCTTGGTTAGAAAATTGTAGCAATGAGAGACAAAGAAAACTAAGACTGAAAAGGAAGAAATAAATGTGGCAACGTTGGAATTTTTAAAAAGATGTCGAGCAATAAACATACTAATTTCAGGCCACATGTTACAGGCTAAAGCAAAAGAAATTGCAGAAGAACTTAAAATTGCTGATTTTCATGCCGGCTATGGATGGCTTAATGCATTTAGAGAAAGAAACAACATCAAGTTCCACATCGTTTGTGGTGAATCAGCTTCTGCAGACATAACGTCCGCAGAAGATTAGAAAATAAAATTAAAAGAAGTTTTGTAAGATTATCCTGTTGAAAATCAGTTCAATGCAGGCGAAACTGGAATTTTTTTTGTCGGCAATTACCAACAAAATCTATTGTACAAAAAAATGAAAAGTGTTCAGGGGTCAAATTGACAAAAGAGAGGGTGACAGGGTTATTTTGTTGCAGTGCTATTGGGGAAAAACTGAAACCTCTCGTAATAAGCAATGCAGCAGCAAATCCTCGTGCATTTAAGAAAAATTGTGTAAAAGCAGAACATCTGCCAATAACTTGGAGTCATAACAAAAAAGCATGGATTTTTTGAGGAATGGTTAAAATCTGTAAACTCTCAAATGAAAAGTCAAAACAGAAAAAATTTACTCCTAATTAACAATGTTACAAGCCACAAGTGTATGATTCCAATGAGCAATGTTGAATGCAAATTTCTGCCCCCTAACTTAACATCTCTCATTCAACCTCTTGACCAAGGGATTATTCGTGCTGTAAAGAAGTGGTATCGAAAAATGATGCTGGTGTGTTTGGTGAATAAACTTGCCACTTGTAAAAATGTGACAGAATTTTCGAAAGCAGTCATTGTTTTTGATTGTATTCGTTGGGCGCACACTTCTAGGCAAAATTTACAGATTTTGACAATAGTTAAATGTTTTCAGAAAGCTGGATTTCTACAAAACACAGAGATGAATGATGAAACTGAAATTGGCAATAACATCAACAATCTACTAGGAACATTACCTCAAGACATCCAAGACTACCTGCTAAGTGAAGATAAGTTCCCAGCAATAGATTGCATTACCATAGTGCACGAAGATGTGGCAGACACAGAAGAGGATATTTTTTCTGATGTCCTATCAAACATTAAAAATCCTATTCTAGAGCTACAGGATGAAGAAGAAACTCATGATAATGTGAATGAACAGCAAACTACCAGAAGAAAACCCCCTACTTTCCAAGAAGCACTGGATTTAGTGTCAAATTTACAACACTATGCATCTGCAAAACATCCTGCTTTACTAGAAAAACTCATGAGAGTTTATACAGAAATTGAAAAACACTGGGCCCAAACAAAATTTAAAGAACGTCAGCAGAAAACTATGACGGACTATTTTCAAAAGAATACATGTTTGCCATGAACTTGATATGTAATAAGGATACACTACTTGGAAATGGGCAAGTCATGTAAGTAATGTCCTTTCACATATTTTTAGATGTACGCACTACTCTTATACTGTACTAAATAATAAATACATACTATACTGTATTCACCATTCAGTGAATATCTTTCCCATTTAGAATAAAGCCTATAGTATTTATATAGTGGTACTGTACTTATATGTACTGTATAAACAGTATTTCATGCAGTACTTAAAACGGTTGTTATGAATTCATTTTCTATGTTAATGTACGGCACATATAACATTCACTTTGATTACGAACTCTCTAAGTTGGCCACAAAAGTTTGGAACCATGAGTGGCCGACTTACACAGGTTTTACTGTATATATATATATATATATATATATATATATATATATATATATATATATATATACAGTAAACCCTCCACATTGACGGGGTTAACTTTCACAAATTTGATTATTCACGAGTGAGTTTCCCATCAATAATTAAATGGGAATTTGTGTAGATTAGAAAATGTAAAGAAAACTAAAAAAAGTTTAGTAAGTCATATGTAAATGCATAAAATACATATTGTATATAGTACTTGTGTATACATATATGTTTTTTGCGTTAATTTAGGAAGTACTGTACGTACTGTAAATGTTCTCTCATTTGCACTTCTGCTCTTTACGAACATGCAAAGTATCCATGCACTCGTTTCACATACACCACTTTCTCTGTTGGTGTCATTAATATCTTCGGCTACTTATTTTTCACCCTTTTATTTGTGCCTCCATGTACATAAAAGACACCACCACCGTGCCCATCCTAAATCAGTAATGTGTGCAGAAAGACTATGTACTGTAGTAATTTTTCAAACTGGGCAACTCAGCAGCATTTGGGCATGGGGGTCATGGGCTCACTTTCATTTCAGTGCATTAGAGAACTGCAGAATTTTCACACACTGTTTGGTGTTGTCATGCCTTTTGTCTCGGTACCAGCCAGCCTCAGTCACGTTTCGTCTCTCAGTGTGTGGTGTGTCTAATGTTTCTTGCAACTTTTTGCATCTTTAAAGTGCAATAAAAATATCAACTATAGTCATGGGCCCAAAGCGTAGTGCTTCTGAAAGTGCTCCCAAGAAACAAAAGAAAGTGAAGACCTTACAAGAAAAGGTTGAATTGTTACTGCTGCAGTACAGTGTAATAGCAGCTAGAGATATTTTCAGTTTTTCCACTTTTGAGGGGGTGCTGAGTGCCTAACCCTGGAAAATGTGGAGGAGGGTTTACTCTCTTTCTCTATATATAGTAAACCCTACACACACACACACACACACACACACACTGATGAATGTTATTAGATGTATACATAAAAATCAATGACATATATTTTTTTTTTTTTTTGGAGGTTTAACAACCACTGTGAGCAACTCAATGGGCTATAAGCAGTCGCCCATACCTAATTTAGGGTAACTGGTTCCAGGGAAGGGAGAGAGCCAGTGCTGTAAGACAAACACAACATCCATGCCTCACTGGGATTTGAACCCGGACTCCTTTTGGGTTCTATGGACATTATTAGATGTGCCATGCAGGTGAGTTAAAGTGTGTTAAAAAATAGATAAACAGTTCAAATTACATACCACCAACACTGCTGCATTGCCTTGTTTATCTCCAACGAAAGGTATGCAACATACTCTGCTACCATTGGCAGGAATCGAGATTTAATTTTAACAAACCAAATGTGATGGTCTCTTGAAGTTCTTTATAATAAAAGCTGACTGTAGCAAACTATTGGGGAAGGATGGTTCTCAAATATTCATTGTAACACACTTACTTGAGCTTTAAACTTGGTTTGTCATTATTTGCTGATAACAGATCAAGGAAATAAATGGAATTACTGTGTTATTCTCAGAAAATATGGTACCCATGTTTTATGCTGTTACATGGAAGGAAGTGTGAAGCCTTGTTTCCTTCACCCCCTTTCTCCCAGAAAAAATCAATGACCAACATTTACCATGACATGCCAGAATTGCATTGCAGTGATGCCTCAGTACCATCATCTTGAGTAAAAAAAAAACTACACAATCATTGGAATGGATGTCGATGGTCTATTCCATGCCCGCCACATTCACCAAGTCTGTCCCATTGTTTTATTGCTTTTGGGGTTATAGTATAAATGCAATACCTGTTGCCCCAGTTTCACAACCATTAATAATATGATGAAAAGGATATGTGAGGAATAAGAAAACATATAACTTGATGATGTAGTGCTTAATGTCTGGAGGGGTAATGGAGAAACATTTTGATGCTTGCACACCTACATATTGGGCACACATTGAATTTCATTAATTGAAAAGAATATATGATTTTGCTTTCTAGTACAACTTGCCCCCCCCCCCCACACACTAGGCTGGCTGTTATTTCTTCAATAATGATTTTCTAAAATTAGTTAAGATCATTTAATTACTTTGTATGTATATATGAAAAATAAATATTTAGGGTGCGTAGTTGCACAGCATACACCAAATATCTATAAGACTTCTGTGTTGCATCTATAAGTTAAAGAGGCAACTCCTCCCTCACCATAGATGTACTTGCTTTCACTCTTGTTACTTCTCAAGAGTGAAAGCAAGTACATCTCTGATTATAATAGCTTTCACTCTTGAGAAGTAACATAAGAACAAAAATACTTTGAATAAAGCTCATGTTGAGAATTGGCTTCCTAGTTTCTTAATTCAATTACTATTCAAAAACAACTTTTATGGGAATTTTACTACGAATTTTTTTTATTTAAGTTGCAAATTTTCGGAGAAAACTCTTCTTCTTCAGGCTGTCTTTTTGTTGTCACTTATTCCTGTCACTATTGCGGTTATGGTTAACCTTGAATGTTACGGTTATTTTTCATCAAATCCTGCCAGATGTTAGGCAGGGAAAATCCTCTGCAGTCATTGATGATGGAATTTTGATTTTTCTCAATCTCTATTCCTTCTTTTTTGAAAATTGCTTTGGAAACTGATGACTTTAAGGGAATTCCAATCCAGGCTGTGACTAGTTTCTCTAACATGCCTATCTAAACCAGTCTTGTTGGAGCAATTTTTTTATAGCAGCTTTATGCTCTGCTATACAAGTTTCTAGTCTGCGACCTGTTTCACCTATGAAAGATAGTCCCCAACTATTGGGTTGTCGGAAAATTCATGACGTATTTTGGCACCCGATGGCGGTTGGGTGGTTTTGGAAGTACTAGAGGCATGCGCAGCTCTGTTATCACTATGGCATTTGAGAGGTGCCAGTTCTAGCTACAGTCTAAAAGGAATAGTGAGCGATTTGGTTGATTTGCGGAGATTTGACATCAAGTTGAAGATGGAAGACCAAACTGTGCATTTTCGCCATATTTTACTGTTTTACTTCCGTAAAGGGAAGAATGCGCATCAAGCTTGTGAAAAGTTGCATAAAGTGTACGGTGATAATGCTCTACAAGAATGTCAGTGCCAGCGGTGGTTCGCCAAATTCTGTGTTGGTGATTTTGACCTCAACGATGCTCCTCGGTTGGGGAGGCCCACCGAGGTTGATGATGACCAAATCAAGGCATTGGTCAAGTCAAACCCACGTTACACGACATGAGAGATTGCGGACACATTGCACACCCATCATTCAAGCATTCATGGCCACCTGAAGAAGCTGGGATACGTAAGCAAGCTCGATGTGTGGGTTCCTCATGAACTCAAAGAAGCTTAATTGATGGCAGATATAAACATCTGCGATATGCTCATTAAACGTGAGGAAAACTATCCCTTTTTGAAGCGACTGATAACTGGTGACGAAAAGTGGATTGTGTACAACAATGTGCTGCAAAAACGGTCCCGGTCACGACGTGCTGCTTTGCCTCAAACGACATCCAAAGCAGACATTCACCAGCGGAAGGTTCTGGTCTCAGTGTGGTGGAATTTTAAAGGTGTCGTGTTTTTCGAGCTCCTACCACAGAACCAAACAATCAATTCGAATGTGTACTGTCGGCAATTGGACTGCTTGAATGAATCCATCATCCAGAAACGTCCAGAGCTGGTTCTTCGTTAAGGTGTTGTGTTCCATCATGACAACGTGAGACCACACAAAAGTTTGATCACCCGCCAAAAATTATTGGAGCTTGGGTGGGATGTGTTGCCACACCCAGCATACTCGCCTGACCTTGCGCCATCAGACTTCCACTTGTTTCGCTCTCTTCAACAGTCCTTGCGTGGTATAACGTTCAATTCAGATGAGGCTGTAAATCAGCACCTTGTACAGTTTTTCGCCATGAAAGACAAGTCCTTCTATGAACAAGGCATTCTGCAGCTCACTGAAAGATGGCAAAAGGTTATCGAAAAAAACGGGCATTATATCATTGATTGATCTTTGTTCTTTCTATCAATAAATTACCTTTGCAAAACATGGCTAAAATATGTCATGACTTTTCCCACAACCCAATACATTTTACTAAAAATACATTTATTTTGAAAAAAGTTGTTCTGCGTTATCACCACCACCCACTTGGGATGGATCTCTATCAAAGAATAAAAATACTGGTGGAGCTTCTACACATTTTATACCTTAAAACTTGTTGCATAGAATACACGCACAGCCGAGAAAAACTCAGATTTTGTATTCTAGGCTAGAGCTTCTTAGCTCATCCTAAGGTATTCCAAATTTTACCAGTGAATGGAAACTGTCTAGTGAGACAGTTCAATTTATTTCTGCTATTGCTTTTTAAAACACTTTTTCATATATTTGCTTACCTATGAGGTCTGCTCAAGAAAGACTTGCACATTTTTTTATTTTAAATAGTGTAGCTACATATTGGAACCAAAACATCATCACAGCATACACCCGACTCCCCCTCTGTGTGAATGAACCTTTCTGAGCCATTGTGTTGCATGTGACCTTGAGTAGAATGCTGTGAAACAACGTCTGTTTGCACCTGCCTCTCAGCCTCTCAATTAACTCGCACATGCAACAGGGATAAATGTCTTCAGTTCTGTTTTTAATTTATGGAGATATGATTGTTAAGAAAGCTAACTTTGTGATGGATGGTGAAATGTGCAGCTGTAATACAGAAGTGTGTTACATGCTGATGATTAGGTGTTAGCATCTAAGAGTGTTAATAACTTACAGTACAAACTTAATCAGCTAAGTAGGATTTGGGTTTGAAATGAGAATACATTTCAGAAATCTGTATCTATTGTTTTAAATCACACTGTTAAAAGATAGTAACTGTTTAATTCAAAGGAAGATACATATTGAACAGATAACTGACTTTAATTATTTTGGCATGAAAACTCATGAAGGAAAGCTTGCTAAAGAATTAGTAGAATTAGCAAATTAGGAAGTGCCTATATAAACCTTATTATTATTAAGCAGGAAGTTGGTCAATAAACAAAATTGGCCATACATAACGCAGTGTTTAGACATACCTTCTACAGCAGTGAGAGTTGGGTGCAAATATACAGTATGATTAAGTGGTCGGAAGTTGTAGATATGCAAGTGGTAAGAAAAGTGTAAAAGAAAAATTGATAGATTTAGTGGTGCGACAACAACTAGTGATGAAGATATTAGATCTGACTTGAGTACTGCTTGTGTAGAAACATCCTTAATGGAAATACACATAAGTGGTTTGGACATGTAGGTCATATGGGAAACAAAAGATTCCTCAGCCATATGTCACATTCTAACATATCGAGTTGCAAGCCAAGGGGAAGCCTTTGGATTGATGGTGTAAAATGAAAATGGGCCACTGTGACATCGTTAATAATCAGTCATCAGAAGGAAACTTTAGAACGGATTAATAAAGATGAAGGAAGTTTGTACGTAATCAGCATTGACTTTTATTTCAATTTTCTGTTCTCATAGTTTGTGTTTTTCTTCTATGCCACAAAAATCTCAAAATCTTTAGGTAAATAAGTTAAAAAGATAATGAATGTTATACACAAGAATATTATACAAAGAAAAAAAGTCCATGAAGTATTACACAAAATAAAATAAAACAAATAGTAATGAAAAAAGTCTCATGGATAGGAAGACTGCTCTTTATCCATGTTCACACTATGGGGATTTCCCCGTGGTCACAGCCCATCTTAAAAATGCATCATATAACAAAATCGTTAATCTTTTGTCCTGCAACACACAGTTAGTTCACACAAAGAAAATCAATAACCCCCACCTCTCAATATCCTACTCCTTTTAATTTTAAAATGGAGAAGTAGTACACATGTACTAGACATTGATCTCATGAATGCCAAAGATGTTAATAAAACACCATATGAGAGTTACAAATGGCACTATAAGCTTCATAAATTGATCTGGTACAATCCATTGCTGATGCAGTATGAAATAAACACTGAAGAGCCAAAACATTATGACCAGCGTATCTTTAAGCAAATCGAAGCAACTGCAGGTAAACAACAGCACATGTGAAAGGTCATGAAATGGTATAAATAACATGATACCCAAGCTCTGCTAATCAGCGTTATTCTTGTTCTTCACATGGGAAAGGCAGCAGACTTCAGCGAGTTTGACAAAGGTCAAATCCCAATTACCAGACAACTGCAACTGGTTCAGACATTTCTGAGATAGCAAAGCCTGTGGGGTACTCACGGTCAGCTGCAATTAGTACCTTCAAAAAGTGGTCCGAGGAGGAAAAACTACAAACCATCAGCAGAGTGTGGGCCAACCATGGCTCATCGATGATAGAGGTGAGCAAAGGCTACCTCATATGGTACGAGCCAACAGTGGAGCGGCAGACCACTCATGGTGCCCATACTAACCTCGGTTCGCCATTGAAAGTGCCTATAATTGGCACACAAGCACCAAAACCGGACCTTGAATGATTAGAAGGTTGTCTGGTCTGATCAATCTCATTTCTTGTTGCACCACTTGGACGGCTGTGTACGTATTTACCTGGGGAAGTTTTGGCACCAGGATGCACTTTGGGACAAAAATAAGTCAATGGAGGAAGTACAATGCTTCGGATAATGTTCTGCTGGGAAATCCTGGGTCCAGCCATTCATGTGCAGAAAACTAAGACATTTACCATCAACTTAAACATCATTGCATACCAGGTACATCCTTCCATGACAACAGTATTTCCCTCTGGTAGTCTAGTAGTGCCTTCTTTCAGCAGGATAATGTGCCGTGCCACACTGGCCAGATTGTTTGAGGACCATGAGGAAGACTTCCAGGTAACCCTGGCCTCAAGATGCCCCAAACATCAATCCAATTAAGCATCTGTGGTTTGTGTTTGAACAACAAATCAGACATATGGTGGCTCTACTATGTAACTTGCAAGAGTTAAAGGATTTGCTGATAACATGTTGGTAACAAATACCATAAGACACCTTAAGAAATCTTATTGCATCCATGTCTCTTTGGGTAAGAGCTGCTCTGGTGGCATGTGGAGGACCATCATCACATTAGGCAGGTGGTCTACTGTTTTGACTCTTTGGTGTATATTTATCATTACTATATATATGTGACAGATATCAAAAGTAGCAAATCATTCTGTTTATGAATGATGGATAATTCAGAATATGAACTGGACCATTACTTGAAGGAACTTTACAAACTCTGTAAGAGGACTTGCATCTTATATTTCACTTAGAATTTCACACTGCACAGCATCAAAACCACAAAAAAAAAAAAAAAAAAAAAAAGACTGAGTACAACACGTGAAATAAAGAAATCTGGAAATTATAAAGAAATTGTGAAATACGAAATCTGTAACATAACTCTGTAAGAGGACTTGTGTGTTATATTTCATTTGGAATTTCACATTGCACAGCATCAAACCCATAGAAGAATGACTGAGTACAACACGTGAAATAAAGAAATCTGGAAATTGCTCACAAAGTACAAAAGTACACAGCTTCAGGAGTCATTAAAGGAAAACTAGGGTTGTGCAAAATGGTGAAGTATAAGGTGAAAAGCTTCATTCTATTAATACATAGATAAAGAATTTCAACCTATTCTTCCAAATAAATTGAAGCACACTAACTGAAAACTGGCTGTGCCAAGCAAGTATAATAATTGAAATCCACAAGTGAAAATATCACTTTTCTAAATGGGAAATTTGCCTACCAATAGTGCAAAGCACTTTTGGAAGGTGTGTAGTGATTACATTTAAGTGTTTTATTTTAACGAATCACTTTTACCAAATCAAAGTACATACTCTTCCTTGCGAAATACATTCAAGCACTTTTCAAGGACTTTTTAAAAACAAATTATCATGTGTGTGTGTGTGTGTGTGTGTGTGTGTGTGTGTGTGTGTGTGTGTGCTGTCGGTCGGTGAGTAGGTAGATACTTTAGCAAGTTAAAACCTGCTATTACGCTCTGAACCTCTGTTGGTTTAGTTTACTAACTTTGAACTGCCCCTCTGTTTTGTTGATTTTTGAAATCATTTTATTTTGTGGAATATTTTGAAAGGGTACATATTTTCATATTTTTGTAGCAAAAAAGTGTTCGTATTTTTTGTATTCACCCTTAGTCAAGAACGTGGCCCTAATCCCAGTCAACAAAAGCCCATCATGATTCATGAATACATCATTCCACTTATTTTACTCCAATGGCTGATGTTTTACTCTGCAGTGATGTCACAGCCACAGTACCAGCTGTCCACACACTATCCTGAGTTGAATGCAAGTTCTGTGCTATTTGATCAGCTTGGTGTTTTTATCGGAACATGAACAATTATTTCAAATACATGCTCTTTCATATCGTTACTTAAAAAACATTTTTTTTTCAGGAACTATTTACAGTCTAACTTTTTCAAGTATTTTCAAGGACTTGAAAATGATTTTTTTTCAAGGACTTTTCAAGGAGCGTACAAATCATGCAAACATTTGAGTGAGCAACATTTCTTGACTTAATAGCAAAATGCAACTTGACAGGTCATACACAATTTCACTAAATATTTCATGCATAGCATAGACAGGGTATTCATCAATGAAAAACCACAATTCACATGAAATAAATTTTATTATAATGCTAAATTGGTAAAACTTCAATAATTTCTTCATACTTTTCAGAAGAAAAGCATTATTATAGCAAAACTGTTAACTACAAGTGTATTAACATTGTGTCACTTGTAGCGGCAATCATAGTAGAGAGGCCTTAACATAGAAACCTGAAATTCTCAATACCACACTTCTTAAATAATATGGGAATTTTAGCGAAAACATTTTCTTAAATCTTTTTAATGCACAGAGAAAAAAGCCAAAAGAAGAACAAAAACGTTTTACAGATTTATTGGTGCTGTATGGCCAGTGAAAACAGGATAACAGAGTTAAGACTCTCAACTGGGCTCGTACACGGAGCACTTTGCACTTTTTAAGTACTTACAGTTCTTGATGTGCCATTTTATTTGAAACTGTTTCTCCTCACACGTGGAAAAAATCAATAAGGAATCCAACATTCTTCATAGGTTAAAACTTGCCACTATGCACATACTAGCTGCAGAGGTTTCCATTCATCTGCTTATGCAGGAAGAGACCTCGGAGCATATCACTCTTCAGGAACATCATTTATTAGTATGATGTTGACTATATACATTGCACCACAAAGTATGTTGTAGAAGCGTCTGAATTTTGTTTAAGCATCTAGTTCATTTAGGACCTACTAAATTAGGTCACAAATTTCTTTTGTACAGTTGCATTTTGTACAACAGAATGTAGGTAGGCATGAAGTGCAGAATAACTTTATGCCACATAATGATACTGATTTGGATTATCTTTATCACGTTCCAAATAGTCCCTGTCGATTAAACTTTCAATTCGTTTCTTGAGGTCTGCAGGCTGAAAGAAATATTTACAGCATTAATTGAAAGGGTGACAAACCATTACCAATTACTGAATAAAAAACATGTATAGTATAAATCACTTTACCATGAAGATAATAGCATTTATAATACAGAAGATAATAGCATGTCTTTTTTCATTTTAACTTACTGAAATTAATTGGGGAACTAATACTATATTCAATTCTCACATTTGCACTTTCAAATACTTTGCTTGCATTAAAACCAGGGTTTGTTAGAAAATAAATTCCAGGACTTTTCCAGGAGTCTACAAAAAAATTCCAGGAGCCCAAACTTTAGCTAGAATCACAGTGCTTTGTTGCCTATATTGTAAATTGCAGTGAAGTTTACTACTACTACTACTTTTTTTTTTTTTCTTGTTTCAGAGTTTATTGACTACCATGTGCAACTCTGGGTGCTATAAATACAACACCCATACCTCATATAAGACCCAAAACCAGGCCCACCTCGTGAATGGTCAGAGGAAATGCATCAGACCATTTGGCCACTGGGGCAGCACTACACATTTAAAATACATTTGACTGAAAACAAAAAAGATATGTACACATTAGTTAAGATGGGACATTCTGATTCATTAAAACCTTAAACATGTTTCCTTGCATTTCTAAAACAAACAAAATAAAATACATGCATGATACTGACAATTTTCTTCCCTCTATCACAATATTTTTTTACAGTGCCTACATATCAGAGTGCAGGCACTGAGCTAAAGTGAAAGACCCCAAAGCATTCACACAGCATGAATCATGTAAACCTCAGTGACACTGTGTGCATCACCAAACTTCACAGGATTTAGTTTTTTTCTTTCTTTTTTTTATTCACTTTGATACAAACCTAAAGGGCAGGATATTCCATACTCTGGAATTCAAAAAACTAGATAGAAATAAGATAAGAACCCGAAAAGCTGGAACGCCAACTCTTTGGGGAACAAAAAAAAAAAAAAAAAAAAAGTTTCAGTACAAAGGGAAACATTTAAATGCATATTTTTCCAACATGTACTTTACCTTCACTACCTGGTATCTTTTTTATATTATTTCTTTTTGACATTTCACTTTTGAAAAATGGCTACTGATTAAAAAATTTTAGGAAATTTAATACATGAAAATATTTGACTTGGTAATTACAATGTTTTTCACTTTCAGTAGCCGTTGTGTTTTCAAAAGAGGTTAGTGTTTATTTTTCTTCTACATTTATTCTTAGCCCATACGAACTTGGCAGTCGGCGGAATTGAACTCTCCCACAATTAGGGGTGATGGCTGGTATGAAGGTGCCATTCTTTGGTGAAACTTCCTTGAGTGACATCAGGATATAAGGTTTTAAATTGTTTAAAGGTGGTGTTCTGTTTGGATTACTACAGTCGATCGTACGGTAGGGTAGACAACAGAATTATCTCAGTGATTTAAGAAAAAGTAATTTAAGGCAGCATGTATGCTTTTAATACAATTGGAACAAACTGGAAGGGGAGGGGGATGCTTGCTAATCCTCACCACCGCTTAGTTACAAATGAGAGTAATAATCTGTAGTTAGTTTTCTTTAGTATTCGACTAAATGCTAAATCTTTTGACAGAATACTTTGCTAGGTTAGAATAATCACAGTAATTTGAAAACTATGTTAAATAATAAAATTTCGATCAAAAATCGAAGGAACTTGAAGTATTTTTAAATATCAGAATATTTAATATTAGTGTTGAACATGCCAAGCAGCCCCTTAAAGAATCACAAAGCAACTTTTTTAATGACACACAGAATTCTTTTTTTCTCCACTCCCTAAAGTTTTCAAGGTAAACGGCATCCGGTGTTGAAAGAATTTTTTAAATAGCACACATAGAAGCAGAGATAGTGAGAAAAACAGATTAAGTATCTGTGCCCCCTAGCAGCCAGATGGTGCACTATTTTGGGAAGAATATATGCACACAGAGTTTGCATAGTTAGTGGTATCTGACCAAAGAAAAAAAGTTTTTCAATCGTGCTTTTAGTTCAGCAGGTACTGCCATAAACAGAAACTTGAACTTTTGCTCTCTAGTGACAGACTTCTGCATTAAGAAAAATTTGAAATTATATGAGAAACATTTTGCAGCAGAAATGCTCGCCAACAAAGAAATATTTTTTAAATCGGACACTTAGAAGCAGAGATATTGACAAAAATAAGATATGCATCTATGCCCCCTGCCATAAAAGCCATACAATATTTTAAGAAGAAAGTATTTTCAAAATGTTTTTTGATGTGAGTAGTATCGTTTCACAGAAGAATTTTTTCAATCGAGTTTTCAGGAGCTCAGATTTTGTTGCAAATACTATATCAGAAGCAGAAATAAACACTTATGCCCCTGGTGGCCAAACCATTCTTTACCAAACATAAAAAAATATATATGCAAAGCATTTCTCATCAGAACTGTATCCGGTGCAGAAAGAATTTTTCAAATTGGAGTTTTAGAAGCAGAGATATCAGGGGAAACACAATTTACCTTTACGCCTCCTAAAGGAAAGTCTATGAATTACTTGAAAATTGTGAAATTATATGAAAAACATTTTGCAGTGGAAACTATTCAACAAAGAAAGATTTTTTCTAATCAGTCTCTAAGAAGCAGAGATATCGACAAAAATAAGATATACGTCTATGCCCCCTAGTGTAGAAACCATGCATTATTTTAAGAAAACAATATTCGGAAAAGGTTTACTGACGGTATCCGTCCACGAATGAATTTTTGCAATCAAGATTTCAGAAGCTCGAATTTTGCTGCAAATGCGATAGAAGTAGAAATTAACACTTCCACCTAATGGTGGCCAAACCGTTTTTTACCAAAAATTAGAAAATATATGCAAAAGATTTCCCATCAGGAGCTGTAATCGCTAGAGAAAGAATTTTTCAAATCGGAGTTTTAGAAGCAGAGATATCGGGGAAAACGCAGTTTACTTTTATGCCCCCTAGCGGAAAATCTATGTGTAACTTGATAAAGTGACTGTACCTAAAAATAGTCTTCGACAAAAACGGAATCGAAAGATAAAATAAATTTTTCAATTAGACGTTTGGAAGCACATATATGGAATAAAATGCATTTCAATTTGATATCATCTGCATTTATGCCCTCCAGCGGCAAAATTGTGCATCGTGGAAAAAAAAAAGAAAAGAAAAGAAAACGAAAAAGGATCATCTCCTTCATACATTTCAAGTTTCCCAATGCAAAAAGAATATCTCAAATCAAACTATTAGTTGCAGAGATATGGTGTCCACAGACTGAGGGACTCGCCAATAACATAAGCACGATTTCTCCATGTGCTTTATTTATAGAGTGGAAAAACTAATTTTCCAGATTTTCAATTAAAAGATCTGAATTTTTGCACAGATGTCATAACTGGGTCATATAAAGTTACCCTGTAAATTTCACTACAATCAAATGAAAACTTTTTGAATTTCGCATATAAAAATTTATTGTAACGTACTGTCACTGCCAGCAGAAATTGCAAATGTGATAAAAAAATTTTTAGTGACTAGTTTTCACAATTTTTATCCGATTCACACGAAATTTGGTGAGTTTGTTCCTTTTAGCAATTTATTAAGAGCATTAAATTTTCAGCCAGTTTTGTCAAAATTCTGCGAAGAGAGAAAATCATATTTTTTATCCAGTAGCATGCAGGAGATGCTTATCAGTCAACTGCCCCGCCTACCCACCCGTTTAGGTAAGGGAGTTTCTGCAACCCCTTCCCCCACACTTTCATTCCAGTTCACAGCTACAAAAGAAATGTTTCTGATGCGACACTGGCTGCCAAATCTTTTAACCAAACTAGTTCAGTATAAATACAACAATTTCAGGAGTTTCCCAGGAGTCATTAAAAATTGCTTTTTTCCAGGAGTTTTCCAGGTTCCTGGAAAAGAAAAATTTAATTCCAGGAGTTTTCCAGGAAATCCAAAAGGCGCACGAACCCTGTAAAACACCCAATCTTCTGTTATATTATGGCAAACAAACTATTACAGTACAAAGCATGAGCAAAATCAGAGAACCTCAATAAAACTACAAAATTGGGATAGAACATTATCAATTCCTTAGCAAACTAAAGCTCTTTTCCACTGATACCAGTGTTGCCATACACATTATCACTGCAACACTGTTAGTGATTCAGTGACAATATGTATGGCAATGCATGTTGAGGTGAAAATGTTTTCAGCAGAAGTCCTACCCTAGATGTGCTAGGTTTTCAGTCTGAAAACCAACTTTTTATGGCTTAATAATGGTGATGGCCATAAAGGATTAGAAGAAACTAGTTGGTTTTTATAAAGTAGTCCATAAATTGCAGCAGAATTTGCATGAATAACAACATGAAACAACAGAACTACAAGCTGTGTTTTTACAACAGACACATGAGGAAATAAACACAAGAAACTATCAGAAATTATGGCAAATATTATGATACTTCAATGAGTACAAGTCAAGGAGAAGGACAGATAAGAATTTTAAATGTTTTTAAAAAAATATTAACAATTTAATTTTGTATATACATTTTTTATAAAGTTAAAATAATTAGTATGGAATAAGGCTGCAAATAATTTTAACTGCAGTGAGATATAAGACTGCAATAATTTAAAATAGGAAACACAATTTAGATAACACAGTTTTTTCAGTTAAGAAAATATTACTATTCAGACACAATCTTATACAATTAAATGTGGTCTTCAGTCTGAAATATTTCTCCATTGAAGAAATATTTCAGACTGAAGACCACTTTTACAGAAACTGCAACCCCGATTGGAAAGTTTCAGTAGTAAATACTAAAAAAAATCCGTAGTTTTCAGTGCTTTTCAGTAGTAAGGAATAAAACAGTATTAGACACTTGCTTAAAAACAAATTGCCAGAGCAGCAAAATGACAGTGTAAATTCGCAAAAAAAGTGAATTTTTTGCTTAAACTATTTGTCCATAAATTGAAGATATTTTGTGAAAAACACAAAATGACTTTAATACTTTTTTCTTTTAGTGTACCTCAAAAATCACACAACGTATGTTCCAATGAGAACCTTATAGAAAACAAATAAGTGCCTACACAGATTGGAAGTTGTTCATGGTCATCTTCAAGCTTTAAAAAGAATGAAAAAAAAAAAAATGATTTTTTGCCCCTGCAATGAACACACACACACACACACACACACACACACACACACACACACACACACACACACACACACACACACACACACACACACACACACACACACACACACTTGTTCACTTCAGGAAAGGATTCTAGTACTACTCCAAGATTTTACACAAAAAATACAAAATAGTAAGGACTTTGCTAGCTTTGGAAATGGAACTAAAATTTCTGGGTATTTTCAGGATTCCATGGGCCATGACAACTCCGCATGTGGCCAAAGATGCTAAACAACCAAAACATATTGAAAAATCATGGAAAAAATGCAACGATATTGAAAACATTCAAGAAACACTCTCCAAAATGTTTAATGAATGTTAGAACCTAGAAAACATGAAAATAAACTTTGTGCACATAATTAAAAAAGTCATTTCACTGAGATTTTCGATTTCAGTAGTATATCCGATGCTTTTCGTAAACCGTTGCAGACCAACAATTTCTGTAGTGACTATGAAGAATCTGTAGTAGTTGGAGTCTCTGCTTTTAATTGCAGACCAAAGACCACTTCGATTGGAGTAATATAGATAAGAAAATCAATAAGGATCCTGCAGGAGAAAATTGTGTGCTTTTTACCCTGGCTATAAGAAAAAATGGAAATACATTTTCTGGTGTTTTAAAAATAAAATCATTATTGAAAGAACTGACCAACACATGTTCCACACAAGTTGCTCAGAAGCTAGTTTGACAGCCCATTCATTTTATCTTCCTGTACCACATGAACTGTCTGTATGCTGAACAATAAAATGACAATGCAACACTTTATATGTGAATGGTTCAGCTAATTTGTACACTTTGCTCCTGAAATGAAACAAGCTGCTCTCCTTCCAGTTTGAGTACAAACTAGCTCGAATGTTCTACAGTTTGACTGCTATAGAACACTGGAGTTCAGTTTCTCCAAACAACTCATTTTTATTAATTTTGCACTGTGGGGATTTTTAGTGCACCTTTTGGGAAAAAATAACTCTTTATAACAACTTTTTCCTGGCTGTAAGCACAGTACCTTGGGTTATATACACAGTCATATCAGAATAATATGACCACCCTCGGAATCACAGTGTCCCCGCGCCAAGATCAACCACATGGAGATATAAGCGGCCAGCCAGGATAGATGAGCCATAGTGTGTAACGTGAGCAGAATGGGCAGAAGTAGTGATTCAATGGGCATTCAAAAAGGAATGATCATTGGCTACCACTCCAAGGGTAGAACACCTCAGAAACAGCAGACTTCGTGGGCTGTTCACGAGGTGTTGTAGTAAGGGTGTACCAAGAACGGACCACTGGCACGCTGAGTACCTCCCGACGTCATAACTGTGTAGAACCAAAGGCCATCGACCCTAGAGGAGAATGTCGCATCCGTCGACTGGTAAAGGGCAATCAACGCGCAACAGTGCAGCAATTGACCACATAAACGAACGCCGGAGCATCCAGGTACGTGTCCCCGATAACAGTAGAGCGAACATTGTTATGCATGGGTCTGTGGAGTTGATGCTGCATCAAGGTGCTCATGTTAACCCAGGTCCATTGGCAACGATGCCTGCAGTTTGCATGGGACTACTGTCATTGGACAGTGGAAGAGTGGTAAAAGGTTGCCTTCTCCGACGAATCTAGGTATCTACTCCACAGAAGTTACAGGCACAGGTGGATATGGCGCCCGGCACGCTGGCCGGTCAAATACAGGCTAGTGGTGGCGGTGTGCCTATCTGGGGGATGTTTTCCTGGTGTGACCTCAGACCGCTGGTACCACTGGATGGGTCACTGAATGCTAATGGCTACCTGTCCATCCTCGCTGACCACATGTATCCCTTCACTTAGGAAGTTTACCCTGGTGAAGACAGTGTCTACCACAGGACAATGCACCCAGCCACGTCGTTAAGGAGTGTGTGACTGATTCTAGAACACGTCAGCAATGTCTCCGTTCTCCCTTGGCCTGAGAAATCGCCCGACCTCAATCCCATAGAGCATTTGTGGGACTATTTGGATCAACAGGTTTGACGTGCCAACCCACAACCACGTCATCTCCGGGACCTTTGTGCTCTGTTGCAGTATGAATGGTCACGTGTGCCTCAGGCAACCTTCCAGGGCCTCATTGCGTCCATGCCACGCCGTCTCGCTGATGTCATCCAGGGCAAGGGTGGTTATTCCCATTATTAGGTAGGTGGTCATGTTATTCTGATATGACCGTGCATATTGGATTTAAAGTGACAGCAATGACATGGATTCCCAACCCCACAAAATGTGTGGTTTTCTATATAAATAGCACATAGTTTGCTAGAGAAAGTAATGAACACTGAAAATTAAATACTTAGAAGAATGAAATCACAATAAGGTTTCAAAGACCTGTAAGGCAGTTAAACCCTATCTAAAACAATATGATATCACAAAATGCAATTGCAACGTAATTAAATGTCTGACAAAAACTCAAATGGAGGACTCATTTATAATAAACCACGAATTTCCACTGAACTCTGTTATGATGTATGCCTATGCCATGAATCTAATCCAAATCTTTACCCAATATAAATAACAAACCCTTCAATAAAATAACAAATCACACTAACCAGAGGCAGAGGGCCCTTTTTTCTTCTTTTGAACATTTGAATTGAGATTAATAACAAGGAACAGTATACCAATTAAGTAGTAAATAGTAACACTGCACTAGTGATCTGATTTATTGGTGTAGGAAGTAGACACATTAGCATTTCCAAGCTTTCGCACATCAACCAGATGGCTTTTTCAAGGAAGTTAGACAGAAACTGCAACTGAAGAATACAACGCATTAACAATTTGAATGCTGAAACTTGACTTGACAACAATAGATAAGACGTTATATTAATTTAAAGATATGACGCATCACGTTGGTTGCACACGCGTTATCCTGGCAGGCAGAAGGCTTTACTTGAAGAATTGGTTCCAAATTTGTGGCAACTCAAGTGAGACGCAATCATTGCAAGTATCGCTGTTGGTAATGATCTCCAAGGTTTCCCGAATGGCTGTACTTTCAGGGGTAGAGTAGGTAGCTAATTTCTTTATATCATCCCACATAGGAGTAGCGAACTTGAATTTCACTTCTCTGGATAGTGCCGTGGCTACTTTACCATATTTTGCGTCTCTTTTATGTTCTTTGACTCTGATTCCAAACGAACGCTTGGTCATTCCAATGTAGTTTCGTTTAGAGCCGTCCAGATACTGAAGGGGGATAGCATAAACACCTGCTTCGCAGGAGAGAGGTAGTTTTTCACTACTTCCCTATATCATCATCATCATCATCATTGTCAACCATTATCAATCCACTGCTGGACGAAGGTCTCCCCAAGTTTCCTCCACAACGGTCTGTCTTGTGCCAGTCTCCTCCATGTCACTCCCGCATATTTACGAATTTCATCCACCCATCTCCCATGTGGTCTTTTTCTGGGTCTTTTCCTGTCCCTTGGAATCCAATCTAAAATTTCGGCTGTCCATCTATGGTCTGTCCTTCTGGCAGTATGTCCAGCCCATTGCCATTTCAGGGATTTAACTCTGATCATGATGTCTTCCACTCTCGTCATTTTTCGGATCCACAAGATGTATATATATATAAAGATGTAGGAGTCTTTTACAGACACCATAGTTCATCTTCTTCAGGGCGTTTTTGAGTTTGTAAGACACATTTGGTATGTAGGAAATTGAGCCTAAATAATGTATCTGCGGCAAAGGAAGATTAGAATGTTTGACCCCGGCTTTTTTGATAAAGTTACGTATCTGATTCAATGAATATCCTGCATCAGTGGCTAACTTGATGACGCTTTCAATTTCGTGTTGTCTAGAATGGGTATTGGAGGAAACGGCGAAGGCTCTTTGAATTTGAGAACGAAAGATAGCTGTTTTGTATTCTGCAGGACAGAAAGAGCTGCGGAGCATCAGGTTGGGGACGGACATGGGTTTGTAGTAGACTTGTGTACCGAGGCAGTTGTCAGGCGATTTTCTCAATAGAACATCCAGATAAGGTAAAGCGGTGTTGTGTTCAAGCTCCATCGTGAAATTGATCGTAGGATGCATATCATTGATTTTATCAAGGAACATCCAAAGAGTATCTTTTCTGTGCAGCCATACAAAAAATATGTTGTCTGCAAGGATGGGTGAAAGTGAGGATCCCATCGGACCACCATTATTCTGTTTATATACTTGTCCTTGAAAACTGTAGAAGAGTGACCTAGTCTATTAATTTGAAGATGCTGAGGCACGACTCCTGCGCATAAAATGCTGAATTTGATATGGACTCTTTTTATGTTCTGATGGCTTCCGGAACGGGGATTGAAGGGTAAAGGGAAACCACGTCGAAGCTGCCGATAATGCCGCCTACAAACTAAAAAATGCCCTGAAGAAGATGAACTATGGCGTCGGCATAAGGTCTACTGCATTTTATATACTATGCTAAAGAGAAGTAGTGAAAAATCACCTCTCTCCTGCGAAGCAGGTGTTTATGCGATCTCCCTACAATATCCGGATGGATCTAAACGATACTACATTGGAATGACCAAGCGTTCGTTTGGAATCAGAGTCAACGAACATATAAGAGACACAAAATACGGTAAAGTAGCCAAGGCACTATCCAGAGAAGTGAAATTCAAGTCAGCTACTCCTATGTGGGAGGATATAAAAAAATTAGCTGCCTACTCTACCCCTGAAGGTACAGCCATTCGGGACACCTTGGAGATCATTACCAACAGCGATACTTGCAATGATTGCGTCTCACTCGAGTTGCCACGAATTTGGAACAAATTCTTCAAGTAAAGCCTTCTGCCTACGGTCTACCAGGATATCGCGCGAGCAACCAACGTGAGGCGTCATATCATTAAATGAATATAATGTCGTCTCTATTGTTTTCAAGTTTCCGCGTTGAAATTGTTAATGCGTTGTATTTTTCAGTATCAGTTTCTGTCTAACTTCTTTGAAAAAGCCATCTGGTTGATGTGTGAAAGCTTGGAAATGCTAATGTGTCTACTTCCTATGCCAATAAATCAGATCACTAGTACAGTGTTACTATTTACTACTTAATTGGTGTACTGTTCCTCGTTATCAATTTGTTTTTGTCAGTCTCCGAGCAATGGGAACACCCACAAACTTTTTCGACGTCTTCGACTTGAACTGGAGAAGGAACGCTCCCACCTCGACTTTTGAACCGCCTGCAAAACATCGGGCCTAATCCCAAAGTTCAACTTTAAATTAACAGTTAAGGGATCCTGGTTTGATAATAAAAATGAAAAATTTTGTCAGACCCTGTCACGTATAGTGAACCTGAAAAGGAAGGACGTCATGTCATTGGAGACCAAGTGGTACACCTCGTATGAGAAATTACATGGATTGTGCAACCCGATCACCTTCAACATCTTGACTCTCCATGTAGATATGTTAGTTGAAAAAATCCAATCTTCCTTATCCTCCACACAAAAGAAAAAACTGGATTACTTGAGATCTTTCCAGACTCCGAAAGCTAAAGATTTCGCCATTCCATTCATCAATATTTCCAGCCGGACCCTTTCCCAAGATGAAACAAAAGTTTTGGAGCTTGGGCCAAAATTCTGCTTCCGAACCAGATCGAACCCGAAAAGCGTCATTTCCGAATTCGAAAGCGTAATATCACGAGTTCCAAATGGCTCAAAAGATGAACTACGCCAGCTATGTTCTTCTAAATTACGATCTTGGTATGATCCTACTAAAATGCCTAATAAATTTACAATTCCAAGGCCAGTTTCGATCCTTAGAAATGACTCGTCCATAATGTTGACTCTAACGGACAAATTTGGCCAGATAGCAGTTATGGATGCAGCAGACTACAATAAAAAACTTGAAGATTTTATCACTGACTCTGGTTCTATAGCCCCTTCAAAGGAACCCTCTAAATTCTTGGATTGCGCAGGTACAAAGAGCCGCCAGGTTACCCGCTATTCCCGATGATCTCTGAAAAGCCGCCAGACTACCACCAGGACCTCAGATCCCAAAGATCTTCGGAAGACTCAAGCACCATAAACCCGGAAACCCACTGAGACCCATCGTATCCAGTAAGTCTGCACCAACGTACCATTTAGAGAAAGCACTATCCAATTTCCTGCGTAGTTTTCTTCCTGAATCAGACTTTGTAATAAATTCCACCCTGGATTTTATAACGAAAGCCAAGCAACTCACTGTTCTACTAGGCGACATTATTGGCAGCTTCGACGTCATTTCCATTTACCCTTCAATCCCCGTTCCAGAAGCCATCAGAACATTAAAAGAGGCCATATCAAATTCGGCATTTTATACGCAGGAGTCATGCCTCAGCATCTTCAAATTAATAGACGTGGTCACTAATACTAGCTTCTACAGTTTCCAAGGACAAGTATACACATGTATAAACAGAATAATGGTGCTCTGATGGGATCCTCACTTTCACCCGTCCTTGCAGAAGCAATTGAACGGAATATATTCTCTAGTATTACCCCACAGCCTACCACTTGGCTGCGTTATGCAGACGACGTATTTTTTGTATGGCCGCATGGAATAGATACTCTTCCGATGTTCCTTGATAAAATCAATAATATGCATCCTACGATCAATTTCACGATGGAGCTTGAACACAACAATGCTTTACCTTATCTGAATGTTCTATTGAGAAAATCACCTGACAACTGCCTCAGTACACAAGTCTACTACAAACCCATGTCCGCCCCCAACCTGATGCTCCGCAGCTCTTTCTGTCCTGCAGAATACAAAACAGTTATCTTCCATTCTCGAATTCGAAGAGCCTTCGCCATTTCCTCCGATAGCCATTCTAGACAACACGAAATTGAAAGCGTCATCAAGCTAGCCACTGATGCAGTATATTCATTGAATCAGATACGTAACTTTATCCAAAAAGCCAGGGTCAAACATTCTAATCTTCCTGTGCTGCGGATACGTACACGACTGAAACATGTGGTTGGGAAATTACGTAAATATACGCAGCGGACACAACCTGTACTAAGACGAACGCAGCGGACACAACCTGTACTAAGACGAACGCAGCGGACACAACCTATACTAAGACGAACACAGCGTAAGATGAAGCTGCTGGCGTCATGAAGTCGACTGCAGCGCCTCAACCAACCTGCAGCAGAATTAGCCGCTGATTGACAGCAGGAGTTTCCTGGGAACCACGTGACTGCTTCCATACCGATTTTGGAACTCCTAGACCAAAGACGAAGATTTACTGTGCTATCATTTTTCAGTTTAACATCCCAATAAGTGGAATAAACGTTGTAATAAGTGGAGCATCCTTATAAGTGGAAGCAGGTTCGAGAATATACTGAAAATTAGAGCGATTCTAAATATATATATAGTTTATACCCGATCGGATTCTTAAGGATTATAGAAGTGGGAGTTCAGTTCACTTGGTTTCTGCCTGGCTTAGATTGGGGACGGGAGTTGAGGACAAAGGCCGTGGGGAGAAAGAAGGAAGGGTGCGGAGCTGCTGAACCCCATGCGCCAGGGCTGGGTTGCTATTAGCAACTTTTGCCGACATCACAGGATCTGGTCACATTTTGCTTCTGCTGCAGGTGGCTGGGGGCATCACGTTCTATGGGAGGAGTTTCAACAGGCTTCTATGCCTGATTCCACTTTATGCAGTAACCCAACCCACCCTCTTTTCTCTAATACGCACCAAACCAGTCACAGCCAATGAAGTTGCGCAAACCAGTGGCGTGACATCATTACAGCATATGGTGGGCAGAAAAGTTGCCGAAAGCAGGAGTGGTGCCAGCATTATCGCTGTCCTGTATGTTAGTCAATGTAAGGATCTTTGGATGATTGCCACATTTTGGCGAAAATCAATTGAAATATCAGAAAATTATTACGAAAAGTCGCAAATCCAAATCTGAAATATTTTTGGCAATAATTTTTAGAAATAAATGAAATTTCATTTCAGAACTTTTCGTAACTTCTGAAAATATCTTAAATTTTTGGAAACCACTAAAAAATTTCAGGAATTTCAATCAAATTAGCAAAAATCAAAGACATTTCAGGACAAAGAAATTTTTTTCAGGAATTTCAGGATTTTCAGGACAACTACGACCCCTGCATATGGAAGGAGGCAAGCACTGATGGCTATCTTCAGCTGGTAGCATAATTTTTCAGCATGTGACAAGATGTTCATTTTAGGTGCCTCCAAGTTAAACTGCAATACCATTTTAATTAGGGTAAATCTGTTCCCTGAGTATGGTTGGAGATCTCTTGCAATTATGGTTTTTCAACCCAGGAGCAGAATTTTGTTCAGAAGTCTCTAATGCAGAAAGGAAAACCTAAAAACTGTCTGCAAAGTAAAGGAATGCCTAAATTTTAATTTTGCCATAAAATTTATTGTTCTGCACTGCGACAAAGTGAAGTTTTAAAAATGAGTTAATTTGAGATTTTGACAATAGTGCCAATTAGTATTCAGTTGCAATAGTCACACTAGCTCTTCGCTGATAAAAAATGCAGAAGATACTAGAGCTATTTTATTTCATTCAGAATTTAAAACGTCATTTTTTAAATGCTTTGGATTTTTAAAATACTGGTCAGAAAGCATAAGGAATAATTTAAAATCCATATTTGTTTTTTAATTCGGCATTTAGTTAATTGATTAAACTTTAACTCCCTCCTTCAAAGGATGTTTTCCCTTATGATAGGCATTCTGCTCTTCTATTTAACTCCCTCCTTCAAAGGATGTTTTCCCTTATGATAGGCATTCTGCTCTTCTATTTCTTGCTGCAATTATGTTATACTAGGGCCCTCACCAGGTGATCCTTTAGGTGACAGGTGTAGGGATCATGTCAACTTTGGAAACAACAATAATTATGCCACACTTAACTTGATTTGTAAAACAGAGGTCTATATAAGATTTTTGTTTAAAACCCAATTTGTGAAAATGTGATGGGAGCATTTTCATTGATATAATTAAACCCCATAAAATTAACTTGAGAAAAATGGCAATGGTTCTTGTAAAGCAAAAAACTTTTCACCTCATCAATCTGACATGAAGCTATCTGGAAGAAAATAATAATTAAAAAAAAAATTGTGGCCATCAGCTTCTGGAATACCACATAATACGGTCTTGAAAATGAAGCAGAAGGCATTAAAAATGCATAAAAATATGGTTTTAGTAAAATATTATCTGAGATAAAGCTATCCGGAAGTTAAAAAATAAAATAAAATAAAATTCAACCGCCAACTTCTGAAATGCTGCATGGCCGCAGATACGGAAGGCAATGTTGCAAATGCTTAACAAATATGGACTTCGTAAAAAAATTTAGCATTAATCTAACTAAAATTAAGCTATCTGGGAAGAAAAAAAAAGCAAAATTGTAAACATCAGCTTCTGGGATGCCTTATAATGCGACGGATGAATAAAATGTAAAAAAAATATGGTTTTTGAAAAAAAAAAAGAAAAAAAAAACCTTATCAATCTAACTGAAATGCAGCTATCTGGAAGCAAAATGAAAAAAAAAAAGTTGCGATGCGATGTCAACTTATGGAATGCCGACGGCCGAGGAAATAGAGAAACCCATTTAAAAATATGGCTCTTGTAAAAAAAAAAAATCACCTTAATCTAACTTTCAGTTAGAAAGTTTAGGCCTCCATGTAAAAAAAAAAAAAAAAAAAAAAGGGGGGGGGGGGATTGCTACTGTTAGCTTCCGAAATGCCAAACCAAATGTGTGTGGTGCGCTAAAAGTGCATAAAAATATTGCTTCCATGATTCAAAACTGAAAAAAATGCAATTATATTTTATCAAGTTGAAATTACCTGTTTGAAAAATATGGAAGAATGAAAGCTAAAATAAAAAGAGGGTAGGGGTTGAAAGAAACAGTTGTTTGCGTGACCCATCTATACAGCTTTACATCTGGAACGGGAGCCAATGTTAAAAGAGCATGAAAATTTATCTTTTGTTTTAAAATTTAAAGAAATCTTAAAAACAATTAACGTCAAGAAAATAGAAAAACAGCCTGCACACCTTTCTGAGAATCTACGACGACCTTCACCGTGTCACTCCGTTTCTGTTCCCAGGTTTCTGAATTTGGTTTTCTGAACTTTGTAAGGCACACGAACATGAACATATGTATACACATGAAACTATTTATGTGCTTGCCAATGTTATACACTGAGTGGCCACTTTGTTATGATCACCCCCTCAGTACTTCGTTGGGTCACCTTTTGCCTTTAATACTGCGCCGATTCTTCGTGGCATAGACTCCACGAGATGTTGATAGGTGGTTTGTGGAATCTGAGACCATGCTTGATGAATAGCACTTTCCAGGAGTGTGAGATCGCAGGGTTGTGGATCCAGCTGTCTGATGGCTCGTTCAACTTCATCCCACAAATTCTCAATGGGGTTGAGATCTGAAGATTGTGGGGGCCACCTAAGCAAAGTAAACTCACCGGCATGTTCCTGAAACCAATCCTGTATAATACAAGCACTATGGCAGGACGCATTATCTTGTTGAAAGTAGCCATCGCCATTGGGATAAACCATCCACATATGACAGGATGCACTTGGTTCCCAACAATGTTTAGATATGATGTGCCAGTTAGACGTTGATCAACACGAATTAAAGGGCCCAAAGCATGCCAGGAAAACATTCCCCAAACCATAACGTTGCCTCCACCAGCTTGAAGGGTGGTAGCAATGCATTTGGGGTCCATGCTTTCGTGCTGTTTCCGCCAAATTCTCACTCGACTATCGGCATGGTGCAACTGAAAACGTGATTCATCGGACCACATAATTTGTTTCCAATTATCAACTGTCGAATCCTTGTGCTCTTGTGTGAACTGGAGACATTTTCTCTTGTTAACTGCAGACAGCAAAGATGTTCGAACAGGCCTTCTGCCATATCCCATCAGATGCAGTGTACTGCAAACAGTGCATGCAGAGATCATTTGAGGGGATCCTTGATTAAGATGGTCTGTGATTTGCTGCACTGTTGCCCTTCTGTTGTCTGTTACCAGTCTGGACACTCTCTGTTCCGCCCGAGCAGTCACTTGTCGATGATGACTACACGTTGCACGTAGAGACCCAGTTTTTTGGCTGACAGTCCAGTCTTTAAACACTTTAACGACAGCTGCTCTGAAACATTTCACGAATGCGGCGGTTTCGGTGATACTCGCTCCATGGCTCCGAGCTCCTACAATCATCCCACATTGAAAGTCCGTCAAATCGCATTTTTACCCATCTCGTCGCCCAAAAATCACTTCTACTACTGTCGCAAGCACTAAGGCTTTCCCTTTTTATACTAGCCTCGCCCTCTGGAGGCAACAGCGTGCAGCCATAGCTCATTTGCTTAAAACTGTTAGGTGGTCATAATAAAGTGGCTACTCAGTGTACAAATAGATGGATAGATAGACATAACATACATGCATGCAGACATATAAAGCTGCTCTCTAAAATTCTGTGGTTAGCTTCCTCTAAGAAAGAAGAAAAATATTAAATAACTGTTGTACCAATTATCTCCATTGACATATTCTTGACACACAACTTGGGCTTCAGACAAACAATTAATTGTAAGTTCAGTGTTTTTACTTCATACTCATTACTAAAGCCCGGAAGTTGAGGCAGTAAAAATGCTAAAAATAGGCAGGCAAATAAGCGAAATAAAGCGTCAAAATAGGCATCAAAAATAGGCATTTATAGAAGTGGTCGAAAAATTCTGAATCATACACAGGTGTTAAGCTGAATTGGCAAAATCATTTATCAGATTATCACTTACTTATTTTTGCGGTTACACATAAGTACTAGGTGTTTTTTTTAAACGTTCGAACGTGAAACTCTGCCTTCTGTCACTTAGGATAGGTTTTAGAAGCGAAAATGATCTTTCAACTTCTACAGAGGTAATGGGAGTGTATTTGAAACATGAGGCAGTTGTAGGATCCATTTCAATAGAAGTTGAACTTTTACCTTGGAGTATTTCAGCGATGACTTTGATTTTCTCCAAGTCATTATTTGCTGAAAGAACTCGTTGACATTTTTCATTCACGATTTGACCCTTTCTTCCGGGAACACATTTAATTGTACTAACTACATTTAATATTTTCAAGGCATTCACTAACGTTTTGTTCTCTTTTTCCAGCAAAGTAATCATATCGGGCAACTGCGAAAAGAGTGCTTGAATAAAAGTTAAATCGTTACGAATGGAATCTTTAGCTAGTATCTATTGAGCACTGCGTATTGCGCAGGATTCATCCTCTTGAAAACTGTCAACAATTTCAGCAATCTTGTTCAAATTATTTGCGTAATATACAGCGGCTGATATCCATGTTCCCCATCTTGTCAAAATCGGTTTAGGTGGTAAAGCAAGATTTGGTTCCATCTCTTTGAATAAGTGAACTCGATGAGGAGCTTTAAGGAAAATTTTCTTCACATTACTCACTAACCAATCAATATCCAGAAATAACCCACGTACTTTCTCCGCTACTCTGTGGAGAGCATGAAGCATGAACCAAACAAGTTACATGAAGCATTTTTGGAAAGAAAACTTTCAGGCTGTGGGCAGCCTTTTTCATATAAGGAGCTGCGTCTGTTAAAAACAATAGTACCTTTTCATACTTTATTCCGCCAGGCCAAAGAAGAGCTAATGAAGAGGCAAAAAGCTGAGAAATCCTGCTACTATTTGTTTTTGGAAGTTGTTCTGATGTAAGTAAGTAGACAGTTGAGGGCTGAGCAGGTTCCATTGTACCTATAACAACATTTGCCACATACCTTCCCGTGGCATCCGTTGTCTCATCGATACTGATCCAGATATTTTTATCCCTGACATCTTCTCATATTTCTTTCATTATATCGACGTAGCAGGAATCTAAGTATGTTTTCCGCAAAGTTGCTTTGCACGGAATATTTTCCTTTGTATATTTCTCCAAAAATTCTTCAGTGAATTATTTTCTAGCTTCCACAAAGGTATTCCAGCATCTATAAAAGCATCGCACAAATCGCTTGCAAACTGTGACTGCTTGCTCGAAGTAGAAGCGAATGACGAAATCAAACATGTTTTTTTTTCACCAATCTTCCGAATAACAACAGCTTTATGTTTAGCTGTTGCCAAATGTTGTGAAATGAAGAATTTCTTTTCGTAATTCAGTTTTGTATAGCATAATTTAGAAAACAACACCATTCCATCAGTGGACAAGATATCCCTTCCATACTCTTGAACATACCGACTTAATTTAGCACTGGTTGAAGAAGCAGTTTTCGGCATTATTGTTTCACTTGGACACAAGGCGAGATCTTTTTGGGGTAGTGAACTAACAGAATCTTCCTCCCTTGTTTTGCATTTACGTTCAAGGTCTTATGTGTGTATGTGCATTCTTGGCTTTCACTCTAGCTTGACTGGTTACAATGTTATCTGACTGGATTCGGCTACTTCGGCCATGCGCAGAAACTACCATCTAGGATTCTAGGGAGAGCAAAACATAAAATGAGATGCTGACCATGGCAGACTCTGCGCATGCGTCTGCCACCGCTGCTTAAATTGGAGCACCTCGTTTTGAATGTACCGATTGTACTCGTGTTTACTTTCAGATGTCTGCCGACTGTGATTTCGTTTTAGAGAAAATGGTTTGTACACCTATACCCTAAAAAGGAGTTCTACCTTATGGTTTGTACACCTATACCCTAAAAAGGAGTTTTTAAAAGAAATGAATTACTTAAAAAAAATTACGTGTTTACCCGGAAACACTACGTACTGCATGCTAGATTGTTATCAAAACTTTGATTTTATCGTATTCTTAAGAAGAAATTATTTTTTACTTTCCAACCGTAGGTTGAAGAAGCGTATATGCTCCAGCTTTTTCCGTCCGTCCGTCTGTTGGCACGATAACTCATGTAAAAATGGTTTGATTTCGATGAAATTTTAGTATGTGGTAGGGGACCGCCAGGGGACGAACCCTATTGAAAATGGGTGAAGTGGGGTCAAAGGTTACGACATAAAAGCGCAATTCATTCACTTGTCCTTATGCATCATAACTTGCGTAAATATGGTTCGATTTCAATGAAATTTTAGTATGTGGTAGGGGACCATCTGGGGACGAACCCTATTGAAAATGGGTGAAGTGGGGTCAAAGGTCACCGCATAAGAGCGGAATTCATTCAATTGTCCTTATGCGTCATAACTTGCGTAAATATGGTTCGATTTCAATGAAATTTTAGTATGTGGTAGGGGACCACCTGGGGACGAACCCTATTGAAAATGGGTTAAGTGGGGTCAAAGGTCAGGACATAGGAGCGGGATGTATTCCATTGCCCTTATGCGGCATAAGGTGCGTAAAAATGGTTCGATTTTGATGAAATTTTAGTATGTGGTAGGGGACCACCTGGAGAGTAACCCTATTGAAAATGGGACAAATGGAATCAAAGGCCAGGACATAGGATCGGGATTCATTCCATCGCCCTTATCCCACATTATTAAGGTGGACGTCAAGTAATTTTGCTTCTTATATTTCCAATGGAAAACCTTTTGTACACATTTCCTTCACAATTAGTGTGTTCCCAAGGATGGAAATTTGAACATCGATTAAAATAACTTCATACTATAACTTGGAATACTTAACATTTTGTAAAACATAAGCATAATTATATTAAAAAACAATAACGTTTCCTTTGGTGGTGTTGAAACCAGAAAAAAGATGGCGCGA
This sequence comes from Macrothele yani, assembly GCA_039090855.1. Classification (NCBI taxonomy): domain Eukaryota; kingdom Metazoa; phylum Arthropoda; class Arachnida; order Araneae; family Macrothelidae; genus Macrothele; species Macrothele yani. The sequence goes on from CM076995.1 coordinate 103,037,343, forward strand.
TTTGTGCTTTGATGATGTTAGTGGACAAATAAATGTTGGATTGCATAATTACGGTTACGGTTTAGAAAATATTAAGTATTCCAAGTTATGAAATGAAGCTATCTTAATGGATGTTCACATTTTCATCCTTGGAAACGCATTGTTTGTGAAGAAAATGTGTACAGAAGTTTTTCCATTGGAAGTATAGGAAGCAAAATTACTTGACGTCCACCTTAAAGTAGCAATTCTTGTATGTATGTATGTATGTATGTACATTTTATTTTGAAAACGGCTCTAAGAATTTTGATGAAAGTTGTTAACCTACAGTTTTCTGGTACTAGAAATCAATTTAGCTTGATCTCGACTTTAGGAGAATTCGTTTAGTGGGTTAAATACCCACCCCGAATTATAACGTTTTTATTGGCATGGCGTCGTTCCATTAATGTTACCAATGCTTAGAAATCTTATGACATCACAATCTCGCGTTTGAGAATGTTGGCGCGCGGTCACGCCATCGGTCTCATTACGTCACGCGTTGTGTGTGGATCCTATTAAAGTTTTATGACGTCACACTCTTGCGGCGAGCAGATGGTCGCAATTCCCATCTGCCTCATTACGTCACGCGTTGTGTGCGTATCTCTGTCCGCACGATAACTCGCGTAACAATCGTTCGATTTCGATGAAATTTTAGTATCTGGTAGGGGATCACCTGGGAAGGAACCCCATTTAAAGTGAATGAAATGGGGTCAAAGGTCAGTACTTAGGAGCGGGATCCATTCCACTGCTGTTACGCGCCATAACTAACGTAAAAATGGATCGATTTCAATGAAATTTTAGTGTATGGTAGGGGGACCACCTGGCGACAAACCCTATTAAAAATGAGCGAAATGGGGTCAAAGGTCACGACATAGGAGCGGAATCACTTCCACCGCCATTATGCATCATAACTTAAGTAAAAATGCTTCAATTTGGATAAAATGTTAGTATGTTGTAGGGGCCTGCCTGGGGACGAATTCTGTTGAAAATGGGCGAAATGGGGTCAAAGGTTAGGACACAGGTGCGGGATCTATTTCATAGCCCTTATGCATCATTACTTACGTAAAAATGCTTCGATTGCGACAAAACTTTATCATGTTATTTCGGAGGTATACTGAACCGGTTCTGTTGAATATCATCGAAATGGGATCTAAGGTCAGGGCACAGGACCGAGATTTATTCCACAGCCATAATTCTCATAACTTGAGTGATAACTTGATCGAAATGGGATCAAAGGTCAGGGCACAGGACCGAGATTTATTCCATAGCCATAATTCTCATAACTTGAGTAATGATTTCTGGTATGTTGGAAAGCGTATCATAATCAATGCATTGCATGATTTTACTAACTTGTTTAATAGTGCATTTGTTGAGTATAGGCAAAAAAAAAAGGCATTAAAAACATAAAAAGGCATTTTCTTCAAATATGAGCCGAAAAGGCAAAAAAAGCATTTTAAGGCATTTTGCCTCAACTTCCGGGCTTTACTCATTACAGTTTTCTCTCATAAGACTATCCTGAATTTGACTCTCATATAATTTCCATATAATTATCTTTCATTTTCCTTCAAGTGATATGGATTGAATAAATCATTTTAATCTAAATCTCATCATACATTTTTTTAATTTGTCTAGGCACCTCAAAACACAATAGCTTCCACTCTACTGACATGTTTTGCACCACACTATACATTTACAGAACATCTTCGCTCTGAGCATGACTCAAATGAGACAATCCCATCCTACATAATGCAGCTCCAAAATGAATTCAATCTTGTGACTTTCTCACAGTTCTGAAGTTTCACCTCCATACATCAGAAATGGATAATTACACTTCCACACAACTGTCTCAAGACTTTGACAGCCCATCATTCTACTTAAAGCATGAAAAAAACAACAAAAAAACCTACTTTAGGAATGGATCTCATTCATCTACCAATTTCATTATCTAATTCATATTCACTGTTAAACAGACTTCTTGCAGTACACAAACTCATTCACTTGGTTCAACTGTGTACCACTGATAGTGATTTTGCATTATTTACTAACATCATCTCCATAAAAAAACCAAGACTTCACTTTTTTTTTTTCAATTTAAGCTCAGATTAAATTTTGTACACACTTCATTCATATGGTCAAATGCTGCATCTTTAGTCTCAAATGAATAGCATATGACCAAAATGCAGATATCTTCAAGATGCAAACCAAGATAAGCAGTCTTCACATGATGTACTGTAACATCTTCAGAGTAAACAAGACTCATTGATGAATTATTTCAACTTACAACACTGAACATTTAATAGTACAATATACCCTGAAATATAATTTATGTGCTCCGTCGAACTTTTTTCGCAATTTAAAAACAAACCTCTTTGTCACCACACACTCTCTAACTCTTGTGCTCACATAAATTCTGACATAAGCTTGGCAGAAGGGGGAATGGTACAGTACTCAACCATCCGCGACAATACCGAGTACATCTATATGTGCATTTACTTAAACATATGCTCTGCTACCAACAGCACAGTGATTTCACTCAACTAAGCAAGAAAATCTCATTTTCCCTCATAATTTTCCTGATTTTGCACATGTTTCTTCTATCATAAGTTTCTAAATCTAGAAAATTCACAAAAATTCCCTTAACTACGGACAGTTACCGTAATTTTGGGTAGATAAGCCACAGCATATACGGCTGTGTGTGTGTCAGAGCAAAATTACAAAACAAAAAACGTTTTGACCTGTTCCATTCTCTTTTTCTGCGGAAAGATATCTCAATAGAGAGATGTTACATCCACAAGCAAGAAATTCCACCCATCTTCTCTTAAAACAAGACATAACAATAATAGGTTATGTGATTGAGGTGGGACAGGTAAGAGAGAGGTGACGTCCAATAAAACTCTGAAAAAATCCGTGGCTGGGGAAACTTCACAGGGAATCGATCTTGTTAGCAAGGATCACCCCTGTTTCATGCTCCAAGCAACTAACTCTCTTTGAACTCATGATGCCACCAGCTTCACGTTCTCTCTCCCCTCTTGAAACGGGATATTCGACTACCAGCCAAGATCAATTGTCTTTGGTCAACAACTCAAAGACAGCAGGCACAAATTTTGTCTGTGACATGTGCATTCATTGCAAAATCGCATTTTCTCGAGTAGGCATAGTTCTACGGTTATCATGGAAAGTAAAATGACGAAACGTAGATCTTATACTTCTAGTTTTAAGCTAATGGTATGCGAAAGGGAAAAAAAAAAGGTAATAGATCTGCTACCAGAGAGCATGACATTAATGAGCACTGCATTTGCAGGTGGAGATCAGAAAAAGAGACTTTAGAGAAACTGCAGAGACTGAAAAGAGCGCAAAGGAGAGGAGCTCTAGCTTGGCCAGTGTTAGGGATGAATTTAGAAAAGTGGATAAATGAACAGAGAGACTAAGGTCTGCCAGTCTCTACAGTTTGAATTCGTCTACAAGCGAAATTAATTGCTGAACAGTTGGGTTTCAATCGCTTCAAAGATGGCCCTAATGGAGCTACAGATTTATGAGGAGAAAGAAGCTCTCCGTTCGAATGAAGACTACCGTAGGGCAGGCAGTACTGATGGACTGGAAAGGGAAACAAACTTCTTTTCTGGATTATGTGCACAAAGTTATTAAAGAGCAGAAGTTTATGGAAGGTAGCATCACTAACATAGATGAAGTACCCCTAACCTTTGATTGTCCCCCAAATAGAACCATGGATAAAGAAGGGTATAAAACAATCACAATGGTAACCACGGGAAATGAGAAGACATATTTTATGTGTGTGTTAGCCTGCACAGCCAATGGATATATATTGATACCCCTTTTGATATTTAAGAGAAACACTATTCCTAAAGGAAATTATCCGACAAATGTGTTAATCCGCGCAAATGAGAAGGGGTGGATGTGTGAACAGATATTGCTGGACTGGCTGAACGAAGTGTGGCACAAGAGAAAAGGAGCATTTCTCCAGCCACATGGAATGTTGATTGTTGATTTCACGCGTACACATTTGATGGAATTGGTGAAATTGGAGTATAAAAAGTCTCGGCTACACTGGCAGTGATTCCTGGTAGGCTGACTAAGATTTTGCAGCCTCTTGACTTGGTCATAAACAAAGCTTTTAAAAGTGAAATGAGAAAGCTTTGGGAGGAATGGATGTACGAAGAAATACATTCATTCACGAATAGTAGCAGAATGAGAAAAGCTACCTACCAGGAAGTCACAAGATGGGTATCCGAATCCTGGAAAACCATCAAAATTTCAACAATTATTTCGGGCTTCATTTCTAAAAACTGCGGTGAATTGCCAGAAGACAGCAAAAGTGATGCAGACGACCCGAAAGTTTTAAATGAAGAGTGTTTAAAACTTTTTAATTCAGACAGTGAAGTTTCCGATTTTGACAGATTTGATTGAAAAACTACGTGTACCACATATTTTCAGAATGCATAATGTTGTGTATGTATTTTTTAATTTTTGAGGTATAAATGTTTTATAATTAGTTTAAACTCCTTATGAATTCTTCAAATAATTCTTTGTAAAATAGATACTAGGGTAAGTGTTATCCTTTAGATTGAATCTTGTTTAACTGATATTTTTTTATCATTTGAAAGATCAATAACTACATTTTTATCTACGTACTGTTTTCAAGATTCCGCCATGGTACTACTCCACCTTACTGCGAAGGTACTGCATTTCTGGTGAATTTTTATGTATTCCGCCCTCGTTTTTTTATCACTGTGGCGTATATGCTAGTTCGGCTTATTTACCCAAAATTACGGTACTTTTAAAAAAATATGTGCAACGAGAAATTTCGCTTAGCAATATTCTCATCATTAATAAAACTGCTATGATCTTACATCAATTTGAAGTCTACCAGTATACACAAATATATTTATTTTATTAGATGAAATCCACATTTAACTACAAATTTAATTTTTCAGGTAAAGTTTCAATGGCTACAACTCAAAATATAAATTGTGAATACCCTCTTCCTTGAGTTAAAAGCCTTGTCAGAGGATTAGGGGACACTGTTCACCTTCTGCAGCCCAAACATAGTTGTCAATATTTCTGTGAGTTGTACAGTAATAAAATAATGTCTCATCACTGATGAAAACATCTTTTAATAACATGGGACACCTAGATTCAAACACTGTTAGCATCTTTTCGCATAACTATTTTTAGCTGTTCTGTCAGTATTTGTGGAGTTACTCATTTAGCACAGATCTTGTAGAACTTTAAATGTTCATGAATAATTGTTTCCACACTGTTAATTGATACACTGATATCTAAAATTATCACCTGAATGGTGATGTGTGGGTTTTCCTTACACGGTTTATGAACAGCCGCACTGGTTCTCTCATTCATGGCCGCCTCCCGTCTTCAAAGCTCAGCTGTTCCTAGAATTTGTGCATCCATCTCGCAACAGTGCCATTTGAACAGGTACGATCCCAATATACTTGAGATAAACTAGCATGAATTTTTTTGCATCATCCCCATGCTAAGTCTTTGTGAAAGTGTAGAATTTCCCCTCATCTTTATTAGGCTCCATAGCAACAATCCACAGACCGAACTACCGTATATACTCGTGTATAAGTCGACCCCCGGTTTTTATCTGAATATCTGCAGTTTATGTATACCTACCTATCTTGTGTATAAATAAATAAATTAAAAAAAAAATTCCGAGGATGCACCCACATGCGGAAATGTGAACATACTATTTATTGTTGTAGCTGGCTCTCACAATGTTGCTTGCGGCAGTTTCCCGCAAAATGTGGGTGGAATGGAGGCCCAATTCTGGGAAGATGAAGGGCTCACCACCCTGGTTAGAGTTTTCAGGGGAAGGTTACACATTTTAACAATATATGAACCCACTTTTGCACATAGTCCGCCATCCCCCCACTTTTTGCGAGCGAGTTTTCTGTAGTTACTTCATTCATGGAGAGTAAAGCATTTGTTCCTGCAGCAAACGAATCATGATGCATTTACCAAACGTCGTAAGGCAGGCACATCATTATTTAAAAAGAAACAAAAAACTTCCTGAAACACATTTGGAAAGCGTAAATAGGTCTTGATGTCAACCTGATAGTTTTTATTCCATAGAGTATGTGCATGCAGTAAAAAATAAATGTGTAACTTTTGAAGTTTTCAATGGATTTCTTCAAAGTTTAAAATGAATCTTTATTTTGTTGTATTGTGGACACTGTAAAATTTGCACGCAACTATAATTTTTTTTCCCACTACCCTGTGCAGCGTAGCAGCTGTCGGTCAACTGCTGAGTTGTGCGAGTGCGTGATTGACAGAGAGGTCATTTACCTACTCCCGAGTTTCATCCCCCTCTCCACCGTGTTTGTAACAAACAATCGGCTTTAGCGACAAAACCAAACATCGCCCCATCAGTAAAGATGCAATCCCTTTTTGCTCGCTCTTAGTGTTTGGAAAACGTTACTGTTTGTTTGATTTTTAGATCTGGGGCACACTCAATTTAATAACAAACGTAAGTAGGTTGTTAAACTAATTCACTTTTTACTATCATCCTTCACCCCCCCCCCCCATCGAGAATTGAGTACAGTTGTAGGTCACGGCACGGTGCAACTTAAACTACTGGCTGACGCGTTCACCTTTTTCCTCTGTGTGATTTACCAGCGGGGCAGTCAAGGCCATATCGACAGATCTAAAATGGACTTTGAGACATCCTTACGAAATGAGTTTTTCTATTAGTGAATAAAAGAAACTCGTACATATAAAATCAAGAAAATTCTTAGCAATAATTTTCTTCTGTACCAGTAACACCCGGAAAATGAGACTAAATATACAACTCCAAATGAACTGATGGCACAAAGGGCTAAGTATGAGCATTTCCATAACGCATCAAAATTTTGGTTTTCAACCTATCAGAAATATTTTGTGTGTATAGTTCGACCCCCTAATTTCGACCTAAATATTTCATTAAAAAAAGTCGACCTATACACGAGTATATACGGCATATGCGCCACCAGCACAGCAAAGACAAAAAGGATGACACAGCCTTTGTTTTAATATATAATGACAAGTTCAGGTAAGTCATAGATTTACTTTAGAGGAATGAGGGCAAATCTACATCATCATCATCATCATCATTGTCAACCATTATCAATCCACTGCTGGACGAAGGTCTCCCCAAGTTTCCTCCACAACGGTCTGTCTTGTGCCAGTCTCCTCCATGTCACTCCCGCATATTTACGAATTTCATCCACCCATCTCCCATGTGGTCTTTTTCTGGGTCTTTTCCTGTCCCTTGGAATCCAATCTAAAATTTTGGCTGTCCATCTATGGTCTGTCCTTCTGGCAGTATGTCCAGCCCATTGCCATTTCAGGGATTTAACTCTGATCATGATGTCTTCCACTCTCGTCATTTTTCGGATCCACGAGTTCCTCTTCTTATCTCTCCTGGTTATACCAAGCATGCACCTCTCCATGCCTCTTTGAGTTGTCTGCAGCCTTTGTATGTCTCTTTTAGTTAAGGTCCACGTCTCTGCACCATACGTAAGCACTGGAAGGATGCATTGATCAAACACTTTTCTTTTAAGACATAATGGCATATTGCTCTTGAAAATTATGCTGTTTCTTCCAAAAGCTCTCCAGGCAAGTTTTGTACGCCGATTAATTTCTTCATCAATGTGACCCTCACTTGATATCTGCTGTCCAAGATAAACATACGTATCTGTTATCTCCAGTTTTTCTCCATCAATCGATAAATCTTCATTTCTTGTAAAAGCATTGAACATCACTTTTGTCTTCTGAAAGTTCATTTTTAATCCCACTTTTTTACTCTTGTCAGCAAGTTCCTGGATCATACTCTGCAGCTCTGATGGGGTAGTTGCAAAAATGACTACGTCATCAGCAAAACGAAGGTGGGTTAGATAATCTCCATTAATCTTTATCCCTTTGTTTTCCCAGTTCAGTGATTGAAAGACATTTTCCAATGTGGCATTAAAGAGCTTCGGAGATATGGTGTCACCTTGTCTCACTCCCTTTCCAATTTTTATGTGTGTTGTATTTTCAAACAGCCGAATCTTTGCACTTGCATTTTCATAGATGTTATTAATAATATTAATGTATGCATCTTCAATACCGCAGGATTTCAGAGCCGTGGTAACTGCTGATGGTTTCACCGAATCAAAGGCTTTTTCATAATCGATAAAAGCCATGCACAATGGAAGTTCATATTCCCTCGCTCTTTCAATTAGTTCTCTCAGTACGTGGATATGATCTATTGTGCTGTAGCCACTCCTGAATCCAGCTTGTTCTCTCGGTTGAGCCATGTCCAGTGTTACCTTCAAGCGGTGTGAAAGAACTTTAGTGAAGATTTTATAAACCACTGATAGGAGGCTGATAGGTCTGTAGTTCCTGAGATCCTCAATGTCACCTTTTTTATGTAGCAGGATCATTGTAGCATTGTTCCAATCCTCAGGAATCTTCCCTTCATTAAGGCATCGAGTGAAAATTTGGGCGAGTACTGTTTCGATTTCTCCACTTGCTTCTTGTATGATGTCTATAGTAATTCCATCTTCTCCTGGAGCTTTCCCCCGCTTCATGTTCTTGATTGCATGAGCAACTTCTGCTGGGAGGACTGGAAGAACTCTGGTACCTTTCATGATGTCTGGAGTACATGTATCATCCCTTTCATATAATTTGGAGTAGAAATCTTTCACTCTTGTCAAAATTTCGCCTCTATTTCTTGTTATATAACCATCTTCTTTTCTCAGAGCCATAATCTGTTTTCTTCCCTTACTGAGATGTCCCTTTGCTATCTTCAGGCTTTGGTTGTTTTCAATTGCTTTCCTCACTAGCTCACAGTTGAATTTCCTTACGTCTTCAGTGATACTTTTTCGTGTTGTCTTGCATAGCTCTATATATTCCACTTTGGAAGTCACATCTTCTTTAGTTGTCCTCATCTCTCTTCTTTTTTGCATCAACATTTTGGTTTTTCCTGATAATTTGTTCACATGCAACTTGTTCTTAGACCCAGCTAATTTTGTTGCTGTTTCCATTAGAGCTTTGGTTACTTTTCTGTTAACTTCCGAAATATCCACTTCTTCCGATGTTAGGCCTTCTAAAGCAGAGAATCTGTTCTTCAGTTCCAACTTGAAAGTATTATGGTGTTTTTTAAGGTTGGTTATGTCAATACATTTTGTTTGTCTTATGAGCTTGCCACGTTCCAGTTTAGTGTTGAGGTGCATCTTACATCTCACCAATCTATGGTCACTACCTGTGTTGAACTTGTTCAGCACACTGCAGTCTTCGATGACGAATTTTTTGTTACACATAATAAAATCAATTTCACTTGTCGTCCCAATTGGATGTCTCCATGTCCATTTCCTGTGTGGCTTTTTCTTGAAAAAGGAGTTCAAGATGAAAAATCCTTCTGCCTCTGCAAACTCAACGAGAGTATTTCCACGCTGGTTTCTGTTGCCGTGACCGAATTTACCTACTGAAGTTTCATTCTGTTGCCGTTGCCCTATTTTTGCATTGAAATCTCTCATAATTATCTTCAAGTGCTGCTTACCTTTATTATTTAGGTGACGAATTTCCTCATAAAATTCTTCAATTTCTTCTTCAGGATGACTTGTGGTGGGTGCATAAGTTTGAATAATCTGAGCCTGGTATCTTCTCGATAGTTGGATAACGAGTCGTGCAGCTCTGTCAGAGGAACTTTCAACTTCTACCACTTTATCCTTCAGTTTCTTGTTTATTATAAATCCAACACCACTAGTTCTGCCAGTATCTGTCCCACGATAATAGAAGAGATGTCCACTTTTCAGTTCAATGAGATCTTCTCCTTTTCTCCTTACCTCACTTAGCCCGACGATGTCCCACTTGATCCTATGTAGTTCCTCTTCCAATTCAAGAAGCCTTGAATCAGAAGATAGGGAGCGTCCGTTATAGGTAGCCAAGGTCAGCATCAAATGGCAGCCTAGTCCGGTCCTCCGGGGATTCTTAGCACCCTCTGCCTTCATGTCGCACTGGCCGCTGCCTTGGCCAGGTACATTCCAGCTGCCGGAGACTGAGGGCCAAGATTTAAGTTGTAGAGTCATTTTGGAGGTGTTTGGCCATAACTCACCACGCTGGCCAAGCGGGTTGGTGAGTGTGGGATAGCATTTCCTCTGATCCCGATGGTATAGTTATACCGCTATTGGCGGTCGTCAGAGCCCCTTTAGTGGGAACAGGATGCACCACGAGAAGGCGGGGTTGACATTTGTCAAGGAGAGGCTGTGATGTTACGCATCACCTGACACCAATAATCTTCTGAAAGTCCCTCATGACTGTCATAAAAGATATTTATGCATTCACTAATTACTATTAGTAATTTGCTATAAGTACTATGTACTAGCCTACACTGTTTCACATGTTGTATTTATTTATACACTGGCGTGCAAAAATTAAGGACGAGACGGTTTTTCGAATGTAACATCGTGCAAAAAGTGCTCCGCATCGACTCAAATCATACCATAAGATCCCCAAGATGTAAGAATATGGGACAAGTGAGCAAAACCGTCCAAACAAGGAATCCAAAGGATATAAAGGCACTTTACTGAAAAGGTAGCTTTGAGCACAACTGGACAGAACACAGAAACGTCCATGTGACAGGCGGCTGCCCAGAAAAATCCAGTCTTTAGTAGGGGATATGATCACCCTGACTGCATTGCAGGATTTACAATGTCTGTCCATGCTGAGGACAAGGTTGTCAAGGAGCTGTTGAGGCATCGCAGCCCATTTCTCTTGTAGCGCCAATCACAGCTGCCGAATCGTAGCTGGCGGCTGGTGACGCGCTGCGAAGCTTCGCCCGAGAAAGTCCCACACGTGTTCGATTGGATTTAGGTCCGGGGACCTTGCAAGCCGATCCGTGCGTTGAATATCTTCACTCTCCAACAGCTCTGCAACAGCCACTGTACGATGAGGTGTAGCGTTGTCATCCATGAAGAGGAACTCAGGACCCACAGCACCTCTAAACAGACGCATGTGAGGCTCAGGAGAACCTCAGTACAATAGCGGACACCAGTGACTGAACCTCCTTGGAAGATGTGGAGATCAGTACAGCTACCAAGCATGATACCGCCCCAAACAAGAACTCCGCCACCTCCAAACCGGTCCCTTTCGATTATGTTGGAGGTGTGATTGCGTGTTCCCTACTCTCTCCAGATGTGTATACGTCCAGAATCTCTCGTCAGACTAAATCGGCTCTCATCCGTAAAGAGAACTCTACCCCATTGCTGATGTGTCCAGTTCTTGTGTTCCTGGCACCACAGAAACCGCCGTCTCCAATGAGCAGGCATTAATGGCACACACCGTATTGGTCGTCGTGCAAATAGACCACCTTTGTGCAGCCTCCTGGTCATGGTAAAACGCGATAACGTACGTCCAGTTGTCTGTTGCATGTGCCTTGCAATTTCTCCCGCTGTCTGCCATCTGTCTTTTCTCGCCTGTAGGACAATATACCGGTTGTACGTCGCCGTGGTTGCTCGTGGACGACCGCTGCTAAACTCTCGGACAGCTGTTCCTGTTATTTGAAATGCTCTCCAAGCTCGTGAAATGATGCTGTGAGCGATCCCGAACTCCTCGGCCACACTAGTCACACTTGGACCTTCTTCCAACTTCCCAATGATGCGACCTCTGGTAAAATCATCCAGATGTCGTCTACTGGATTGCCTGTTGGCCATATCACACGGTGGCAGCAACTTGACGTTGTTCAAACCAATGTACACCGTGCAATAGCTTTCACCGAGTCGCTGAGCATACACAGCCCATGTGCTTTATACCCTTCCGACCCCCCCCCACACCACGTCATGCTGCATATATGCGCATGGCCTTCTGTACCGGACCCTAGACTATCTCCTGAGTGGTCTTTCGGTCCGTTCTGCCTGCTCGTTCCGCTGTTATGCTAATTTCTCCTCTTCGTCCTTAATTTTTGCACACCAGTGTATATCACTGGGTCAACCCTTAATAGTCTCTGGTCTAAAATCACTAACACTCATGATACAAAACTACATAAATTATCAACATAAGTCTAACCGTTAGTGAAAAATAAAAAGTCACAACTTACATTATATCTGGTGCAATTGTTGAAAAAGGCACTGCTGGGCATATAATGTCATTATGTTAAGTTGTCACCTCCCAGTCTGTCATAATGCAAAGGTAAAATGAGTTTGCAATAAATTTAATCATTATGTGAAAAAAAAAAAAAAGGAAGGTAATAGTGAGGTTGCTCGTATGAAATATTTTAGACCGAAATATCGAAAACAGAGACAGACCATATTAATCCCTTATAGATATTATAGTCAGCAGGATATATTTTGAAGTTAAAAATAAAACGAAGTGCAATGTTCAACATCGAATGAACAACCAAAATTTTTTAAACATGTTAAGAGAGAATTAAAATGTACCTTAAACTGAAGTAGGACGAGCACGACAATACTCGTCAAAGTAGGTTAAATTACGATAAAACATCCACTGAAGCAGGCTGATAATTGCTTATATATTTAAATATATAAGCAATATCAGGTGCCCCAACGGGATCACCTATTTCAGATCTACTCGCAGAGGTTATCTTACAGAATATTGAAGAGGAATTATTATCAAATACAAACCAGTTCTTACCTTTATTATTTATAAGGTATGTTGACGATATTTTGATCCTGTGGCAATATTCCGATGACAAATTGAACAACTTCATAAATAAGTATAATAATTTCTACCCTACTATTAAAGTTACAGTCAAAAAAGAAATAAATCAACAGTTAAACTATTTGGATATTTTTTTATTCAACAAAAGCTCCAAAATGCAATACTCCATTTTTCGAAAATTTTCTTACGTTCCAGCTATCATTCCATATAACTCCAATCAACCATGGAAATATAAAGTTTCAACCTTTTATTTTTATATCCGAAGAGCTATTTCACTCTCGTTGGCAAGTGGATCTGAAAAGGAGGAACTAAATCGGATAATAACCTTAGCTACAGATTTTGGCTATAAAAAAATCCCTTATTACATCAATTTACAGAAAACTTAAAAATCAGAATGATAGTAAAGATAATACACCAAACGAAAATAAGAAATATATAGTGAAATTTCTGTATATTCAACCTATTTCTGATATTCTTAAAAAAGGAGTGCCAGAAGCATAACAAGGTTCTTGCTGAAACAGTGACAGATATTTAAAATGAACTGACAAAAGCTCATGAAAAGAGGCCTATATTAAACGCAGCTGGTTTCTATGCTGTCCCAATGACTAAAGACAATCATCCCGATAAGATAAAATTTATATCGGTAGTACCAAAAGACGATTAAGTACAAGACTTAATGAACACATCATCTCAAATTGGAACAAGCGTGAAGAAAAGGCAGCATTAATACAACATTGTATACATAACCAAGCTTATCCAGACTGGAAGAATATTAAATTATTAACAACATTAAAGACCCATCAGCAAATATTAACTTCTGAGGTAGTTATCATAGAAAAGACCAGGAATATAAATTGTAACTTGAATGCACCATCTGATTTAACTTATGCATGGAGATATCTTGTTGAAAAAGAACTTAAGACAGAACAGAAAAGAAAAAGAAGAAAAATACCAAGTAAAGTCAATATTAATGCAGAACAAAAAGGAATGGAAAGGAAAGCATCGAATGACCGCCAGATGGCACTTTCTGACCAAGTATGCGTACACCCCCTGCCATATGCATGCACAGTTTTCCGACGTATAAAACCAGGGTGAGGAGCCTAGTCAAGCCTCAGAGATCAAGAGCAGTTGCACTAAACAACGTACCTTGAAAATGACTGCAACTGGGACAATCGAAAACGGTCGATGAAATTGAATATACAGTCGTGGTCAACCTGCTTCAATGGATGTTTTGTGATTCAGTCTGCTTCAGTGGATATTTTATCGTGACCCAACCTACTTCGGTGGATGTTTTATCATAATTTAACCTACTTCGATGATTATTGTCGTGCTCGTCCTACTTCAATTTAAGTACATTTTAATTCTCTCTTAACGTGTTTAAAGAATTTTGGTTGTTCATTCAACGTTGAACATTGCATTTAGTTTTATTTTTAACTTCAAAATATATCCTGCTCACTACAATATCTATAGGGGATTAATATAGTCTGTCTCTTTTGTCGATATTCCGGTCTAAAATATTTCATACCAGCAACCTCATTATTACCTTCTTTTTTTTTTTTCACATAATGATTAAATTTATTGCAAACTCGTTTTGCCTTTGCATTATGACAGACTGGGAAGTGACAACTTAACATAATGACATTATATGCCAGGCAGTGCCTTTTTCAACAATCTGCACCAGATATGATGTAAGTTGTGACTTTTTATTTTTCACTAATGGTTAGACATATGTTGATAATTTATGTGGTTTTTTATCATGAGTGTCAGCGATTTTAAGACCAGCGACTATTAAGGGTTGACCCGGTGATATATAAATAAATAAAACGTGTGGAACAATATAGGCTAGTACATAGTACTTATATAGCAAATTATTATTATTTAAGCCATGTAATGCAAATGTTCATGGTACTATATGAACATATATCTTCATAACACTAATTACTACTTGGAAACTTTTCATGTACAGGGACAACGGTTACCAGTTATACAATGAGAGTTGTATAACAAATGAGTAACACTAACCTCAAATCTGTTGCAATATTTCACTTAAATATTTTTGTATCATTTCAACATGCAACATGTAGCAAATAGTTTCAGTAGACAGGCACATACAAACTCATGTAATTAAAATCATAAGTTTGACAAAGATGAAAAACTTGGTATATCATATCCTTAAACAGGTTTGATAATGTTAAACTAACAGAACAAAGTGCACTATGGTTGCATATAAGCAACTAAAAAAAACATGTAACAAAAAATGAACTATTTGTAAGTTTTAATATCCATATTATCTTAAATTATATTATTAGTTCTACAGCATTATTCTTCAAGACAACATAATCTCCTATGTACAAAATT
This sequence comes from Macrothele yani, assembly GCA_039090855.1. NCBI lineage: Eukaryota > Metazoa > Arthropoda > Arachnida > Araneae > Macrothelidae > Macrothele > Macrothele yani. Next base: position 103,052,388 of record CM076995.1, read on the forward strand.
GTATTAAGCTACTTTAAATTATTGACACACTTCTACAACCAATTAGTTTAACAGCAGATCATTCTACATCTACAAGCCTTTAGGAAGACTTTTATAATGTAAAACACAAAATCAGCCTTTTTTTGGTTAATTCTTTTTCCTTTTCCACAATTTTTTTAAAGAAATGTCTTCTTTTTAGCACCACATAATAATGTAGGTAATAAGTTTATGTAACTACAGTGTACTAAACTTATTTCATGCATTTATTTGTTGTGTGTGAATTGCATATTTCATATTAACACATGATAAAATAGAAAACAATCAGTATGAATGCCAGAGACAAATAACACAAAATAATTTCTTTCTCATATATCTTAGTCTGTTAATATACACCAACAGTGTTTCTTTTTTCTTTATTTATTTCTTTTTGTTTTGTCAAAGCACTTAGTAACACAACATCTTAACACATTTACCTACAACATTTCAATGCATTACTAACAAGCAGGCTAATACCACGATAGTTCTTGTATTCAGTCTGATCACCTTTTCCCTTATACAAGGGAACAATGATAGTATCCTTCCAATCCCGAGGGACCATTCCCAACTCCCAGCACAACTGGCAAATTTCAGTTAACCAGTAAATTATAGAGTCACCACCATATTTCAACATTTCTGCAGTTATGCCATCAACTCCTGGAGCCTTACCATTCTGAGGAGATTTTAGAGCTTTACACACTTCTTCTCTTGAGATCCCTCCTGTGCTTTCATCCCTCATTGTGACATCATCTGCATCTGTCACAGAATCATTTTTGCTCTCCTGATCTAATAACTCACAGAAGTATTTGCCCCATCTGTCACTTAACTCATTGGGATCCCATATCATTTCCCCAATCTCATTCTTCACACAACTTACAACTTTGTTTCCCCTATTTTTCCTGAGTCTCATGTACTTCCAGAAGGACTTTCTATCTTTCCAAAAAGCCAGTTCATGCCTTTCCACTTTCTCTTTCCTATCTTTTGCCTTACTGTGGCGAACCAGCTTAGCAGCTTCACGCTTCTTACAGCGATATTCATCCACAGAAACTCTACCTTGCAACATCCCCAAATAGGCTTCCTTCTTTTTCTTTACTGCCTCATCAATCTCACTATTCCACCAAGCATCACCTCTATTGTTACCCACTATTGTGATGCCACAGACCTCTTTAGCAGCAGTAACAACACAGTTCTTAAAACATTCCCACTTCTTTTCTACATCCCTCTCACAAGATTTCAGATCCTTCAGTCATTCTCTGAGTAAGTCAGAATACCGCTGATGATCTTCAAGGAGCCTATCAACCTTTATTCTTTCTATCCTGGGTCTCTTCCTTTTCCTTTTCCTCCAACCAACATTAAGTTTCACTCGTGACACTACCAAGTAATGATCAGAACCAACATCCGCACCTCTCATCACACGGGTGTCAACAACTAAGTGTTTCAAACGCTGATCGTAAACAACAAAATCTATCACACTCTTTTGACCAAGAGTACGATTTTCCCAAATATATGTGTGTATATACTTGTGGTTGAAAAATGTATTAAATACACACAAATCATTCTCAATGCAGAGTTCAATTAATCTTTCACCATTATCATTCACACAAGGATCATTAAACTTACGCAGAACATTGTCAGAAATTGCATTCTGCACACCTACTCTAGCATTGAAATCCCCTGCTATTATAACTTTTTCTTTAGCACCAAACTGGCTCAAACCAGCTTTTAGCTCATTCCAGAAATCTTCTTTCTTATCAGAAGGTTCCGAGTCACAAGGAGCATACACTACAACAATTATAATTCTCTGGATTCACTTTCAAACGAATCCAGAGAATTCTCTCATTTATGCAACTATAGTGAATCAAGTTGTTCTTCATCTTTTCACTTAAAATCACACCTACACCAGCCTGTCCTCTCATATTATCCAATACTCCAGACCACACACTCACCATGCCATTCACTTCTTCTACCCCAATGTCCTTCTTTTTGGTTTCACTTACACACAGCACATCCAGTCTATACTTATTCATCTCCTCAATCACCTCACTCAACTTGCCATTTAGACCTCTAGTATTCCCTACACCAATCTTACATTCACTCAGCCGAGATTGTTACAAGTCAATCACAAGACTGGCATTGAGGGATTAAAAGGAAATATTACAATACCATTAATATTGCATTTATATCCACATTTTTAAATAAAATATCCACCTTCTTACCTTAACAGGAAATTTGAGTTGATCATAAAGTTCTGTGATAAGAAGATTATGCGTTAAAGTTTTCCTCATTTTCATAATACGCACTATTGCAGCATCTATTTGGTACTGGCGATCTTGAAACACTCTTTCCTGAGTCGTTGTCTGTTCTTCTTGCTGAAAATTTTCAGAATAAAATTGTTAAAAATCATTTGTAACTTAAGAAGTACGTTTCAATTAGGAAAGGAAGGGTCAAGCAAAATGCTTCAAGTTTTCTCAAACACAATCCATTCTTCAGTTAATTATTAAAAACAGTTCAAGAAAAGGTGAGCTACACAGAGACTCCAAATTCTTATGATAACCATGTTGCAACATACAATTTTTATTATTTGTTTATTTTCTTTCCACAACATCAGGAACAGCATGTACATGAAAGGAACGTTTGCAGAGACAGATCCTCATTACCTAAGGAGCACACATAATGAAAACACTCCACAATACTTTCAACAATTTTGTTGCAGGGTAGGGATGGAGATAGAAAGTTTTTATAGAGTGCCGCAAGAGTAGTAGACTTCTCAATTATTTTCGAAAGATCTCTACAGTAACCCCCCAAAACATTTTTTAATTTTACAAACTTTTTTCTGTGCAATGGCCAAATTTTCACAGCATTTTAGTTGACACTCAAAAATAATGATTTATCTTTTGACAAGCCCTCCTAAGTCTTTGAAATCTGCCTATAATTAACACATTTTTAACAGCTTTTGACTTTTAAAATTTAATTTGCTTCCACAGTTTGCTGACACCTCTTTACCTTTATACACAGCCATACCAAAATGGGCTATTACCTTGGTCGGGTAATAATTACACTGCTTTTACAGAAAACTTTGAGAGTATTCCATAGCACTAAACTACCATTATGACCAATCTACTTATCATGAACTGCAACATTTCTTTGAACATTCCGAATTTTCATTTCAAAACAATTCAAAATGAAATACATTTGCAAGTTTAAGCTTTTCATTTTGTTTAGCACAGAAAGAAACAATTGAAACCTATATTAAAAAAAAATGGCTGCCTTTATTAGTCAAACCCTAAAGTCAATTTTAAAACAAGATAATTCAGTGTATTACTATTTCTTTCACAGATTTTGTGGAGACAAGGGAAGGAAGGTTACTGTATACCATATATGTTATTGAGACAAAAACAATCTAATTTCGAAATGGCATCTTCAAGAAAGAAACAAAGAAATCATTTATACTGGAAGAGAAAATGTGAAGAAAGTAAATACAAAAAGTGAGCATAATCATAACTTCCATGCCACAGGTGAGTCTGGTGTAAAAAAAATCCTGAAATCAAACAATAGAAATTAAACATTTTTTTTAATGAGAAAGTTCAGGAGATAATCATTCACACTCTAACCTAATAAAAAAATATGGGGACTCAACTGTTTATTGTGTTTGAAGACTAAATACAATGAAAGTTGTCAAAGTGTTAAGCAATTATTCAGGAAGAAGCAAATGCTTTATATGGCGATATTACATTAGAATGAATGGCAAAAAAAAAAAACCCCAATAAAAATCCGTTTAATTCAAATATGTCAAAGGTTGGCATAAATAACATGATAAATTTAGTCATTAGCATGTAACCACAAATAAACAAGTTTTAAGAACACACATAAGTTATGTTTTTAAAAAATGTAACATGTTTCACCAGCACTGGAAACACTTGCAGTATCAACAGCTCTTTAATGGAGCATAAAAATGATGTCCATAAAGGAAATTTTAACATTGCACTAGCCATCCTAACTTTACAGAACACTTCTGCTGAATCTATATTGGCCTCGTGGCAAATGAAGAAATTCATCAATCATTTTCACCCCCACACCTAAAAAACTGAAATTTCAATCCCCATTTTTTTTATATTCCATTCACATGAAAACCAATTTTAAAATAAAAACAATGAATTATTTAAAATAAAAATAACATTACAGATCTGGCAACCACTTAACATCGCCAATCCTATCTTAGGTCGAAAAAAACTGAAGTTATCAGTTGAAATCTCCCTTATTTAATTTAAATATTTTTTATGCAACTTAGACATGCATTTAACGTTTTAATACTTGTTGGTGTAAATACAGTAAAACCTCTCATTTAGGGACAACTTCGAAACCTTACATAAGGCCCATTCCACACCAAATCACCTGGTGCCATGTGCTTTCACATCTCAGATATTTTTCATTTTTTTTATGAGATATTAAATTATTTTTTTTGATTTTTTGGTCCAAAATTGGGCTTAGAAGGAAATTTTGAAAATTTCGATTTTTGTGTAATTTTAGGCTATTGCATTTTTGGCATCACTTTACGAAAGTTTTCCCATTACACTTATTTTTCAACAAATTTGGCTTATTTTGGTGCAAATTTATTTTTTCTCTGTCAAAATAAGCTATGAAAGTGGTAAACATATAAAACGAGCGAAACACAGAGAGTCATGTACAGTATAAGGTTCGTTTAGCGGTAGCTTTTGGTCATCCTACGACCTTGATCACCCGTGATTGACTGGATGGGCTGGTTGCCAGAACTACAATTTGAAGTTGGGGTGTTGGAAATGTTGCCAGATTTTAGAAGAGAGATCCAAATAAATGGGATTTGGTGAGGGGTCTCTGAATTGCAGTTTTTGGTGAACAAAATTTCAATGCTCTCTTGGAAACACAGAGATGCCTTGTTGATGAAAGGGGCAACTTTTTGGTTTCTTTCCAAATGGGAACTGCAGAGGTGTCTTCAAGGGTTAGTGCAGATAAAGCTGTCTTTGGAAGACCATTGGAAACATCTTTTTTGTGTTCACCAAGTCTTGTTTTGATGCTTCGGTATGTACTTCCAATATACACTGAGAGACCAGAGGAAGTTGAAATAGGAATAGCATAAACTCCAGTGGTGTCCAAAGGTGAGACAGGATCCCTGTCTTTAAGCAGGCACATTATTGCAGAAGGGTTTGGTTTCACTGTGAGAGTGTAGCCCATAGTTTTGAAAAGTTTACATATTTTATAAGAGAAGGATCCATGGAAAGGGATGGAACCAATGAATGGTGGTTTTTCCATTATTATTGGTGAGAGAGCAGACAGATTTTTCAAATGGGAATTTTGGAGGAATTTTTGAATTGTAGAAGTTGGGAACTGATGGGCTTTGGTAATTTTCTTTATGGTGTCAATTTCTTCATTGAAGGAAGATTCAGTGTTGCAGACAATCCTGGCACGATTGACATAAGTTTTAAAGGCTGCAAATTTGTGAGCAGTTGGGAAGTGGGATGAAAATGGGATTACGTTTGCTATTGCAGATGGTTTTCTGTAATTTTTGAGAATTGGATAACGAGTCGTGCAGTTCTGTCCAAGGAACTTTCAACTTCCAGAATATTGTCCTTCAGTCTTTTGCTTATTATAAATCCAACACCACTAGTTCTGCCAGTTTCTGTCCCACGACAGTAAAAGAGATGTCCACTTTTCAGTTCAACAAGCTCTTCTCTTCTTCTTACCTCACTTAGTCCCACAGTGTCCGAGTTGATCTTTTCGATTTCCTCCTCCAATTCAAGGAGTCTTGAATCAGAAGATAGGGAACGTCCATTAAACGTAGCCAAGGATAGCATCAGATGGCAGCCTAGTCCAGTCCTACGGTGATTCTTAGCACTCTCTGCCTTCATGTCGCACAGGCTGCTGCCTTGGCCAGGTACATTCCAGCTGCCGAAGACTGAGGACCAAGTTTGAAATTGTGTAAGCATCTTTGGGGGGAGAGTGCTGCTGGCCATAACTCACCACGCTGGCCAAGCGGGTTGGTGAGTGTGGGATAGCATTTTCTCTTATCTCGATGGTATAGTTATACCGCTATTCATGGGTCGTCATATATATATATATTTGTCAAAGCTTCCAGAAGTTCAGGCCGTATGGACAGTAGTAGTGCTTCTTCCGTGGCTTCAAAAAGCCATATAAGCATAGCACAACCAATCTTTGTGGTGAGAAAGCTCCCCATTAGGGTATTTACATACTTGTAATAATTTAAGCGGTGGAAACATGTCATTAACCTTCCGAGAGTCTAATAGGTCAACTAGTCCTCAGTGAGCGTTCCCCAAAGCGACAGAGACAAAATTATTCTTCCTGTGCAAATACTATTGAAAGCGTTAAGTAAAACAATTTCCACAGGACAAAAGATTTTGTTTCTACCACTTTGAGGAAAGCTCGCAGAGGACCAGTTAACTCATCCATGGGCGCTCAGAGGATTCAGAAAAAATTACAGTCACTGCACTTTCTAACTTACAGCAGTAAAATTTGTTTTCTACATCAAAAGTAGATAATTTTATAATCCACAGATTCAAGCTAGTAAAATTCTCCAAAATATTTCTCAAATCAATTTTCTTGAACATCTCACTTTCAGAGTCTTTGTTGTATCATTGTTGATCTCAAATAGTTTTTGATCAGTTTTAATTTCGAAAAGGACCTCTCCAGAAGCCACTGTCACAGGGAGCGTTAATAAAATCTGTAATGCTATTGCAAAGTTTAGGAAAGTTCCCGTCAGTGTATTCTTATAAATGTACTGCAAGACATCTTTTGGTGAAGTTTCGGTTTTTTAAAAACTCGTAATGATACTAAGTTCATCTGCAAGTTCCGCAGCTCTTATGACCTTCGGGCAATTTTCATAATTTTCATCTAATAGCTTTATTTCAAGATCTATGCAATATTTCAACAGTTGTTTACTCAGTTCCGACATTTTCTCAAAATCGTACAAAAAACTGAACACTTCACTGTGATTTTGAAGCAAATCAAATCTTCTGTCGATTGATCTAACAGCCGTGTCAATGATCACACACACAAAAAAATCTATACAGTAATTATCTTTAGGGTTAGTTATAGTTTCATCTTCATGTTCATATTCGAACATTGTTTTCTTTTTTCTTCTGCGAAACTGTTGAGAAGGAAAATGTGGCTCTACATTACATGAGGTGGCAATTTCAGACGCAGTATGTATCATGTATTCAAATTTATCTCGGTAGTTTGCGAGACTTTTTTTAAGAAGGTCTAAATGTTCAATGCAAGATGATAAATCTGCGTTTCGATTCTGCATCATTTTGGAAACAACATTTACTCTCGATAACACCTCATACAATATAACAATGGAACATGTAAACGTAAAAGATTCCGATTTTTCTAACAAAGATTTGTCATCATGCTTGGCAGTTAGCTCACTTTTTTTCTTCATCGATAACTTCTGATAAGCGGCTGCAAACTTTTGATAAACCGAATCATAAAGGTTTTACTGCTTCAACTCGACTATCCCGTCGAGTGTCTGCAACTGCTTTCAGGGTAAACTGAGAAACATTTTTGGTTAAAATTTCCCACCTCTTAGTCGAGCAAGAGAAGTATGTGAACAGGCGTTGAATGACGGAAAAGAAATCAATTATCCGATAATTTAATTTTGCGGCATCATAAACTACCAAATTGAGTGTATCTGCAAAGCAAGGAACATAAAATGCTCGTGGAGTTTTTGCTTAGTATATGGGCCTGCAAACCTTATTTTGGGGTTTGTTGGTTGGTTTTTGACCAACCAACCCCAAAATGATTTCATGTGCTACACGGAGACTGAGGGCAAAATGACCCGGGCCGAATCTCATGAGATGGGGGGGGATTTGTTCATAACGAGGAGTCTCTTTCCCCTGCACGGCGCACCAACGGCTTAATGAGACTTCTGAATCTTGGCGGATCTTTGGTGATCCAGTTGAACTCGAGGCGAGAACGCTGCTACCGGGCAACCGCGGCCCTACTTATTTTGAGGATACCCAGGGGAGCAATAACTGGTGAATTTATTTTAAATTATCACATATTTTAATTTATTAAGTTTTGTAAAAAAATATGTCGTTAGTATTTAAATCTGCATAATCTCGATCATTATCATTAAGAAAAATTTCATTTATAGTTAAAAATCTGTCTCGCAGACTTTTCAACTTTCTCTTAGAAGCAGAGATATTGACAGAAATAACATATACATCTACGCCACCTGCTGGAACAACCATGCATTATTTTAAGAAGAAAACATTCTCAAATGTTTATGGACATGAGTGATATCGGACCACGAAAGAATTTTTTCAGTCAAGCTCTTAGAAGTTCAGATTTTGCTACAAATACCTACGAAGTAGAAATTAACACTTACACTCCCTGGTGGCCAAACCACATTTTATGTAAAATTAGAAATTACAATCAAAAAATTTCCCACCAGGAGTTGTATCCAGTGCAGGAAGAATTTTTCAAATCGCAGTTTTAGACGCAGGGAAAAGCACAATTAACCTTTACACCTCCTAGCGGAAAATCAATGAATTACTTGAAATTTTTGTAGTTATATGAAAAGCATGTTGCACCAGAAACTCTATCCAACAAAGAAATTTTTTTCAAATCGGACGATTAGAAGCAGAGAAAGTGACAAAAATAAGATATATATCTAAGACCCCTGGCGGAAAAAAACATGCATTATTTTAAGGAAAAAATATTCAGTAAAGGTTTCTCGGCATGAGTAGTATCGGTCCACCAAAGAATTTGTGATGGACACAAAAAGACAGACGCATAGACACCACAGCTTAAATAGTGAAATCGTATTCGGCGCGGTCCTCAGAACGTGTATTTCCGTTGAAATCTCGAAGTTGAATTTTTGCACGATGAATAGTTCCTCATACTAATAAATGAGAAAGTTAAAAAAAGGCCTGTCAACACTGCATTTTCAATTGTTGCTTTTAATGACCAGATTACTTGTAAACTAGATCACTCTTACCGTAAATCTTCTTGAGATGACACTTATTCACAAACCAAAAATTGTAGGTCGACCGTCGTAGTATCAACATGTCTGTGTACTTGTTTGAAGCTCACGGTCATCCAGCTAAGCACGCGGCTTTGCACACAAATAAATAGCTGACTGCCGACAGAATTTTCACACGAAGTTTACTAACACAAAATTGAATTACACTTTCTGTACATACTGCATTGACATTCACTAAGTACTTGATGTTACACACGAGGAACAAACATGATAGAGGATAAAGAACTTCACTACTGAGTTCCCGAATACCCACTGCTCCAAGAGCGAGACAGCTGGTGAAGAAGGCTTACGCACAGCACTCACGTGATCCACTAAAACTTCTCTCATCAAAGTTAGCATGACAGATCTTTGTCGCCTTCGCTATTTTTTTTTTTTTTTTTTGCTGAACCCAGGCGAACTGAAACAATATTATCTAATTGTTTGCAAAATTAAATTTGAATTATTATTTTTACTTATTTACTTTTTAGTATTTTATATAATTTTTCTTCTCATTGTCATCTTCCTTTTCCTTCTTTCTACGTTTCCTTCTCCCTACTTTTATTATTTTTGGCAAAAAAATGCCGCCCCCTGAGGAGTGCCGCCCTGGTGCGCTGCACCTCCTGCACCCTTGTCGCGCAGGCCCTGGCTAGAGATATAAATGGCAAGATGAATGAGGAGGTTGAAGAAATGAATAAGTATAGATTGGATGTGCTGTGTGTAAGTGAAACCAAAAAGAAGGAAATTGGGGTAGAAGAAGAGAATGGAACGGTGAGTGTGTGGTCTAGAGTATTGGATAATGTGAGAGAACAGGCTGATGTAGGCGTGATTTTAACTGAAAAGATGAAGAACCACTTGATTCACTATAGCAGCATAAGTGAGAATATTTTTGGATTCGTTTGAAAGTGAAACTTCAGAGAATAGTAATTGTTGTAGTGTATGCTCCTTGTGACTCGGAACCTTCTGCTAGGAAGGAAGATTTCTGGAATCAGCTAAAAGCTGTTTTAAGCCAGTTTGGCGTTTTTGGCGTTAAAGAGAAAGTTATAATAGCAGGGGATTTCAATGCTAGCGTAGGCATACAGAATGCGATTTCTGACAATGTTCTGGGCGAGTTTAATGATCCTTGTGCGAATGATAATGGTGAAAGATTAATTGAACTCTGAATTGAGAATGGTTTGTGTGTATCTAATATGTTTTTCAAAAACAAGTTTATCCACACATATACTTGGGAAAATCAGACTCTTGGTCAAAAGAGTGTGATAGATTTTGTTGTTTATGATCAGCATCTGAAACACTTACTTGTTGACACTTGTGTGATGAGAGGTGAAGATGTAGGCTCTGATCATTACTTGGTAGTGTCACAGTTGAAACTGAATGTTGGTTGGAGGAAAAGAAACAGGAAGAGGCCCAGGATGGAAAGAATAAAGGTTAAAATGTTCTCTGAAGATCATTACTGTTATTCTAACTTACTCAAAGAACGACTGAAGGAGCTGAAGTCGTGCGAGGGATGTAGGAAAGAAGTGGAAATGTTTTAAGAACTGTGTTGTCACTACTGCTGAAGAGGTCTGTGGCACCACAATAGTGGATAACAACAGAGGTGATGCTTGGTGGAATAGTGAGATTGAAGAGGCAGTAAAGCGAAAGAAGAAAGCCTATTTGGGGATATTGCAAGGTAGAGTTTCTGTGGATGAATATTGCTGTAAGAAGAGTAAAGCAGCTAAGCTGGTTCACCAGAGTAGGGCAAAAGATAAGAAGAAGAAGAAGGCAGAAAGGCATGAATTTGCTTTTTGGAAAAATAGGAAGACCAGGGATCATAGCATACTTCTAGAAAATTTTAGGTAAGAATTTTAGGAATTTTAGGAATTTTTAGAAAAATTTTAGGAAAATTTTAGGAGTGTATTTCAATAAAAACTAGATGTATATTTGTATACATCTAGTAAAACAACTTTGTATACATTGTAAAGAGTTTGCTTCACACCCTTCAACCATATATACTGATAGACTGCGCATGACATCAAAATTTCTGGCTCCAACATAAAATCACATGACAACAGTCAAAAAGAAGGGTTACACCTGCTGTGCTTATGGTTGCTCTGACCGATATAGTAAAGAAAGTTCTATGATTTTTCATGGGTAAGAAACGAATTAAATACCTAAGTCAATAAAGTTTAATTACTTAACCAGAAACTTGCAGCTATTGATATAAAAATATAGTAACTTAAGAAAAAAAAATGGAATGCATGTTCCAAATTCTTCGCAAATGTTCATCACATTATAAATCACAAAATGTAAACAACACGATCATGCATGTATATAGCTCATAAGTAAACTTACCTGAAGAGTTTTCATTATATATGAGGTGCATTCACATAATACACCGAAAACACTGAAGTTCTGCAGCGTAAATTAGTAATCATAACAGCATTTGTACACGAAATTTGGAGTCTGATGATGACGTGCCCAATGTTTGAGCCATGGCGACTTTGATGCAGCTATTGCCAATGCGCAGTCCATTAGTATATATGGTCGAAGTTCACACCCAAATTTTTTGCATAACGTCTAATGTCTAAAGTTTAAGTATGATTTACTTCTAATGTTCAGTTCTTATCTTTTCACGTGTTATTATCATATTCAAGTATATTTACCACATTCAAGTTTCACTTTGAACATTAATATGCTGTTGAACCAGAAGCAATTCACGATTTTCACAGTAAAGTTTTCAGGTTTCACATTAAACTATAATATCCTAAAAAGGTAATTGAAAACCAAGAACTATGTACAATTGTTCACTGAATTACTTTTTTCATATTATTGTTTTAACCTTTTCCTGATTAGCCTATCTTTTTCTGCTTCCACCACAACTAATTTACTTTCAGTTTTCTTTATTTCAGCTGAACCTTGTATGATCAAGTTAGAGGCAACTGCTATTTCAACAGTATTTTGTTTTTCTACAGCTTTTCTCATTCTTTCTGTTCCCTCTTGAATTACTGCTAGGGAGGCTTCTTTATCTTTTTTAAGCCTATTTATTTCTGCATCATTTTCTTTTATTTTGTTATCAAACTCAGCTTTTCTTTTTTTCTCTAGCTGCTTTTCCTTATTTTCCCTCTCTTTCTTCGAAAATAAAAGCATAACAAACAGCGCGAAAACTAGCTCATAAATAGAATATTTGAAACACTCTCAATGTATGCACTCTCAATTATTAGGGATGGTAGAGGGGAAGGGAATAGAACTGTCCAAAATTAGCATGTTTTCGTTGCGCTAGGGCGCTTAAGCACGGCTGAATTCCTTCAGATACCCCCAATGTTCAAATGATTGAAATGTGCTGATGTTCATGGAATGAAATGGTTGATCAGCTATGATGACCGCATAAAAGTTCGGGGGGGGGGGAGGGCTTTATTTTTTTTATTTTTTTAGTTTATGCAACATTTTACATCACTCCAGTATTTATCTTGTCATCATCAACAATCGCAATGCAACTACCGCTTACGATTGCGGATATCAGCAACCGAAAATCTGCCATATCTCTAAGTGATATAACACACAGTATCCTGTTACAGTGTATTGTAATTGAAAAAAAGGATGTGGAAAAAAGAAACTTTCAGAAATTAAGATCATCAAGTCATGCGTTTCAAAAATCCGTTTTCCTTTATAACGTTTAATAACATGTTTTTGCTTTTTTACCTGTAGTGTAAATAAAAAAACTATGTTGATTTTTTATGGAATCAGACGTCCGTATGTCTGATTGTCTTCATCTGAGTTCACACTTTAGCTACTGTGTACAAGTAGACCTATTTTTTCAGCTCAAAAATATGTAGTTTTGTATATATTCACAGTATAAGTCATTCCTTATTCCCACAGAACTGAATTCAGCATATGCAAAATGAAGATCATCAAGACCCGCCCAACACTATGTTTCTGATTGTCTGCTGTTTATATTCAAGAAATGCAAACATGGATCAATGGTGAATGCAGCAACTATGATTTTTATTTATTACCAAGAAAAAAAAAAAAAAGAGCCGTGAAAGCTGTAAAGCTGAAACGGATATTTCTCTCGAACCCCCCCATGCACAAAAACATTCCAATTAAGATCAAACAGCAGGAGGACGCGTCCACACAACACAACCTTTGGAATTACCTGATGGAATGGCTTCTTTTCATTTGGCACATCGCCATAAATCACCACCTGCAGCTCACTGAACTGTCAAGTTGCACCCTTCCTCCTTCACTTTAACTATAATAGAAACTGTAAAAAAAAAAAATGCTCCCCAATTTTCGACAAAATTAAATTACCAAATTTACGTCATGATGTTGCAATTTACTAAAATACGTTTGTTTATCTACTGAATATTGCTTAAATCCATTGAAAACTTTTTAATTATAGATGATTTTTTTATTAAAACAGTAACTCAGACGTCTGAATAAAAACGTGTTTGTAATTCAAATAGAGTCCATATCATCACAGAAAAAAAATTTAAGGATCACTCTGTTTAAATAAACCATGGCATCTAAAAAAAATAATTCACTTGCTTTTCCCGTAATTTATAATTACTGTTTCTTTTTTCAATCCGATTATGCAACGTTTTTTTTTTTTGCATCTGCTAAAGTTCCTAACGTAATTTGGCGAAATTTGCACTAGAACTTTATTGTGATGTATCTTAACTACTGTAAAAATTTTACTGTGTTATTTTCAAAATTCAGAAAAATGGATTTCTGAAAATATTCTCCTAGTCCTTTTGTGCTGTGGAAGTGATAAACAGGTGTTTGCTTTCTTCCCAACCAAGGGCTTCAGATCAGCGCTCCCAGCTGTCAATCAACCGTTGCTATGGTAACACCCTTTCTGCTGGAGGCTCACTCTGTCCAAAGAGGCACACATACTTGTCCATAATAAAAATTACCAATGCTAACTTTTAAAGTTTTAAACCGATTCAACTGGAATTTTGGAAGTGAGCTTCTGTAATCCAATTACAATGAATGTAAAAATTTCAGCCACTTTCGTGAAAAATTTGCAAAGATAGTTTTCTTATTTTTTATCATAAGTAGTGGAAGTCTCTTGAGGGGAGGGAGGGTGGCATGCACATAAACAAGAAGAAGATGAATGTGTTGTTCAGGCATACTCCTCACTGGTGGATGCCAGCTGACTTGGTACATACGCGACCCCCTGCAAATGCTAAATGCCTCTTCTTTCCCCTTCTGTTCTTAATTGTCGGACGGACATCAAGATCCCCTTCGACCTACTAGTAATCATCCAATTTTATTGCACTGGAAGTAGTGCCTTTTTTTTCTTTTTTCCCCCCAGCCAAATTAGGATTTGGTGCACATCGGAAACCGCTGCCGGTGGTTTCTTTGAGAACAGAGAAAAGGAACTTTAAAAAATGAAGGGGTAACAGTAACACGATTTCCTAAAAGGGCATTTTTTAAGCACTAATTTCAAATTTCAAGGCTTTTCAAGACGGCATTAAAAAAACACCGTTTTTCCAGGATATTCCAGGTCTTGAAAACGTAATCATGATTTTCCAGGACTTTCCAGGTTTTCAAGCACGCGTGCGCACCCTGCGTAATGGTAAATTTATTGGTGTTAATAACGGTTGTGTTTTTAATAAATAAGCTTACGAAAATTTTAGGATGAATAGCAAATTTTAGGTATAATTTTAGGAATTTAAGGAGGGTCACAAAATATTAGGAATTTTAGGAATTTTAGGAGGAATGCGATCCCTGGAAGACTTTCTGGAAGTACATGAGACTGACGAAAGATAGGGGAAACAAAGTTGTAAGCTGTGTGAAGAATAGGATTTGGGGAAATGAAACGGGAGCCTAATGAGTTAAGTGAAAGATGGGGTGAATACTTCTGCGAGTTATTAGATCAAGAAAGCGAAAGTGATTCTGAGGCAGAAGAAGATGATGTCACAGTGAAGGATGGAAGCACAGGAGGGATCTCAAAAAAGAGGTGTGTCAAGCTCTAAAATCTCTTCAGAATGGTTAGGCTACAGGAGTTGATGGCATAACTGCTGAGATGTTGAAATGCAGTGGTGACTCTGTAATTGACTGGTTAACTGAAATTTGCCAGTTGTGCTGGAAGTTAGGAATGGTCCCTCGGAAGGATGCTATCATTGTTCCGTTGTATAAGGGAAAAGGTGATCAAACTGACTGCAAGAACTATAGTAGTATTAGCCTACTGAGTGTGCCAGGGAAAGTGTTTCGTACGGTCATTATTGAAAAAGTATGAGGTCTTACACCAGACAGAGTATGGGACGTTCAGAGTGGTTTTATGTCTGGTAAAGGCTGCACTAACCAAATTTTTGCATTACACATGATGACTGAAAAGTATCTGGCTGTTGGTTTTTACTGCTTTCTCATAGATTTAGAGAAAGCTTACAGCCAAGTAAATAGGACACTTTTGTGGAAGGTATTGAATAAATATGGTGTTACTAGGAATCTATTTAATAGTGTAAAAGCCATGTACGCTGGCATTAGAGCTTGTGTACGAGTGAATGGTGTTTTATCAAAACAGTTTTCTATTGGTGCAGGAGTCAGACAAGGTTGTGTAATGTCACCATGGCTGTTTAATATATTTACGGATGCATGCATGATGCCATAATAGATAATACTGGTTTATGTCTTGGTGATATCTGTGTGTGCAGATTGTTGCATGCTGATGACACTGTCCTGTTGTCAGAGAGCAAAAGTGAGTTGCAGAGCATGTTGTCCCTGGTGTACGAAGTTTGTATGAAATTCAAACTGAGTATAAATAAGGAAAAACCAAAGTTATGGTCTTTGAGAGAGGAACTGGTAGTACTGAATGAGTTTGTGTATTTAGGAAGCATGTTTGACACAGAGAACAAATTGGATGGTGAAATTAGTAGGAGAGCGAATTCTTCATTGAAAGTCATGGCTTCTTTGGGAGGTTTTCACAGAAATGATGGGTTCCCAAGAGAGTCCTGCATGGCTGTGTATGAAAGTGTAATTGTTCCTACCCTGAGTACTACAGAAGAAACATAGGAGTCATTTGTGTGCTGGAGAAATGTGCTACTTACGAGGTGTTTGTGGCAAGACATGTGCTGATCGTGTGAGGAATGAAGATGTGTTGCCGTTGAGTAATGCGAGGCAAAATGTTGATAGCAAGGTGGAAACTAATATTCTTAGATGGTTTGGACATGTTGAAAGAAAGAGTGGTGAGATGTTTACTAAGAAATCTTTTTTAGCCAAAGTGGAAGAGAGGAAAGGCAGAGGAAGGCCAAGGAAGTCATGGGAGGATCAGATTGAGGAGTGTCTGCATGAGAAAAAGATCAGGAGTATGAAGTATAAAAAGATCATGTGAACGAATGTCAGTAAAGCCCAAGTTGTATGTCAAGATCGCTGTAAATGGAGGTTTGATACGGCAACAGTAAGTAAATAATCAATTAAAAATTTGTCTGGTAGTTTGTATTTCTTTTTGGAGCTAACCTCTGAATCTCAGAGAACAGCTTAGTGATATGTATGTATGTATTCTGCAAGATGCTGCTCAAGGTTTTCAATGGCACAACATTCAGGGTACATTACACCCATTTGTAATCTAATTTAACTGTGAACTGAAGCCAAAGTCCATATGCTTCATCAGTGACTGCCTTAAACATGGCACTACAACTTCTTTTTTTTTTCACATTCCAGAAATCAGTTTGCAATACTTGATTGAGACAAGAACTCCCACATTTATCAAATGTAGCAAATTTTAGTGATGGTAGTTTAGCACAATACAAGAACTACAAGATTTTTTTTAATTTGTGCTATCATAAAGAAGTACAATGGCATGTCAGCTGGTTGGCATTTCTTTGGCACTAGTCACAGTAAAAATGCATGTCATGGGGTAGGGGAAACCATAAAGCATCTTGCCACAAGAGCAAGTCTTCAGAGAACTGTTGAGGGACAAATTTTGAGTGCACAAGATTTATTTGAATTAGTTTCCAAAAATGTAAAGGGAATTCAGGTGTTTTTCACAGTCAGCAGAGGTAGGTGGAAATAAAGACTTTCTAGAGGGATGGTATGGTAATTCATTATCAGTAGTTGCTATCAGGGAGAACTACTTCTTCAAACCACTGGGCAAAAAAACCCTTTCAGCAAAGTATGTTTCAGTTTCTGAAAAATCTTTTAAGAATGACTGCTGCTGATGGATGCCTTATGAAAATATACTCAGAGAAGTTTCAGTTCCTTCATCATCATTTGTGTCAAGAAGGACATATGTCACAGATGGTAAGTTCACAAACAAGTGAAGAAATTGGAAAAATGTATGTGACCTTTGACTAACGACAAAAGTAAGCTACCAGTGAAATAATGTAAAAATAACAGATATCAATGTAACATAAAAGGATAGAATTCTAACTATCATCATAAATGTGTGGGTTATTTTAGGTTCAAAGAGGCCTTAAACCTGTAAAACAAGTTGATTTTGAAGTTAAATTTTTACAAAACAGATTAATTTTTTTATTTGATAACCACAAAAAAAGCACCCATGTTATTCTTAAAACATAAACAAGTACATGGTTAGCTTAGTCTATGAAAAAATTATGATTCATGCATTAGCTGTAGTTTGCAAGCTATGATGAGAAAATATGGCTTATCAAATCTACCAAGGTACAAAATTACTAAAATTTACTTGGAATGCTCAGCAATACTTTTCTGTGGCACTTAATACCACTTTTATAGCTTATGTTGACAAAGAGAAATAAAAATAGCTTTAATCTGACACCAAAATAAGTCAAACCAGCTGAAAAATAAATGAAATTGGAGAATTTTTCTAAACTGACACTAAAAATGCAATAGCCTAAATTGCATGAAAATTAAAATTTTCTTTTAAGTCCAATTTTAGACAAAAAAAAAAAAGTGAAAAAATTTGATGTTATCTCATAGATATCTATTCACCAAAAGTTTATGAAAAATATTTGAGATGTAAGAGCACAGTCAAATATTAAAATCAGGTGATTTGGCATGGAATGAACCATAAGTACTAATGCTTATATGGCAAAGCTCAATTAATAGAAACTAAATAAAAAAAACAATGTGCTAATCCAACTAACCAATATGAAAGACAATTTAATGCATACATTGTAGATTATAGCATTAATTAACCTTTCATGTATGCATTGACACACAAAAAATGCCACACACACACACACAAAATTAGATGGCTTAGTGCTAAAACATTGAGTCATGGCTGCCTGTACTCATACTCAAAAGACATGAAAAAATATATGTTATGCTAGTTTGTTTACAGCTTTCTGCAGTAACAATTTCTTGCTCAAAGTGAATCTGCAACTAAGTTCAGAGCTTCAACATCCTGACACTGAGCAGAAAATGATTTTTGCTCTGCAACAATTCTTCTCATACTTCATCTTAATAATTTCCATCTGTTTTTATTCTTCTAACATTTTAATCAGTTATCTCTAGCTCATTTTCTTCCACAGCTGGACAGCTGTCAATAGCTACATAATCTATAGCCAAGAAATTGCTGTGTCCAACTTCTTTTAACTATAAATGCACCCAACCTTCATACTCAGTTGCTGATATGCCCTCCACAAAACTGTTTGGAGAAAAAAATGACTTTCAAGAAACAGTTCCTTCTGTTGGAAATCTATTATGTTATTACATGCAAAGCTAAACTATTGAATGGCATCAAGAACATTGACTGTTTTTGACAAATTATTTGCTGATGCCACAACCATCTCCATTTTGTAAATTAGTGTTTTACAACTAGTTGCCAGTACATTGCCTTAAACAAGCAAAATATGCCTTGTTCCAAAGGATCACACACAGATGTTCAATGGAAAGATGCAAACTTTAAAATTTTCAAACTGCAAGTTTATATGAAAAGATGCGTTAATCAGAAAGAGAAAAAAAAAATCCTGCCAGAATTAAGCATTGTTTTTTTAAATCCAAACCTCTTAGCTATTCAGACATGATGCCTGCAGTTACCCATGCTTTGGTATTTGATCTATAATCCAGAGGCAGCTTCACACCATGAAGATTTTTAAAACAGTCAGGTTTAATAGATTTCTCAATTACAAGTCTCTTCTTTTTTTTTTTTTTTAGTACTGCAATCATTTTTGCACAGGATAATGCTGTAAGATGCTCTTTCAAAACCCTTCGCACCTCTGCACTTTTCATCTTTCAGAGGTATTTTTTTTTTCCACCAGTGCTGTCCCATCTCTATTATAAATTTCGTTGTCACAATATTTCTTAAGAAAAGGAGATTTTAGCCACCCAACTTTTGCATGTCTCCTTATTCATATCAGCAGAATCTCCACTCAGAGCTCTTTTGCAGTAGACTGAAACATTGTGCCTACTGTGAAATTTATTCAAGCATCCATTGGAAACCCATGCTGCCCAGTTCCTGGGAGCCGAAAACAATTCATAAGCAATTTTATTGATCGCTCTCCTTTCAAATTTTAGAAAATATATTTTTGCAGTTACTGTCACTGCTGTCTAACCCACTGCTTTCTTAACATATTTCTCTACTGCAAAATGTTACTTATTTGAGTTTTTTTTTACTCTAAACTTTTTGGTAATCATACATACATTACATTTCTTCTTTTCTGCACACTCTACGACTTCCAATTTCTTTTCCAGTACCTTACTTCTCCTTACCTCTACTGGCCATAGGTAGAAATAATAATGTACAGAACCACAAACATAATGGAAAAGAAGGGTCGGCATGGGTAGCACACATGGACACTAGAGACTTAACAGGAGTCAAGGCCAAAAGTTTGGTACAGTTCATATGAGGGGATGATTATGATTTCTTCTGTGTCCTCAATTAGATGAGGACACAGAAGTAACAGGTGTTGTGGCTTACGAAATCCCACTGATTTCTGCAGTGTAAAAAATGTGCCATTTTGCCCCGAAAAAACTGCCTTTCACATACAATAGGATATAAAATAATAACTTATTTTCATTAAAGATCAATTTAAACCTTATTTCGATGAAGCTAAAACAATTAAAACTTGATAATTTACTATTTAAAAACTGTTAATCATCCACTAAACTGCTATACCACATGGCCAGCTATCCAGTACATTTATTATTATTATTATTATTATTATTATTATTATTATTTTGCAAACATTACATTTAACCACATTTATATTAACTTAAAAATCAATGCTGAAATTTAATTACACTTTAAAACATGCAAGCACCATTGACTGATTTGAAAAGAAGACTGGAATGTAAAAGAAAAACATGCATTTCATTAGGAAAAACTTAAAAAATAAGTTGCTCTTTTGTACTGGTATTAAAAACTTAAAACAATAAACACTATCAGGAAATAATTAAAAATAAGGAATATAATAAGGGAATAAACTTTCTCAGAAAATCTAAAAAGAAAAAAACACAAAAAAAAGAAAAATTCTTATCCCCACTATAATAAATATTTACACCGATCTCAAACATTTTTGGCAAGTGGATGGACATTTACCTAAAACTCCCGACTATTTCTGTTGAATAAAAATCTCTAACCTTTTCAGCATTTCTCAACTGTAAAAGTTCCATGACAATGATCATGACTGTTATTGCACAAAATGGCACAGAATTCCCACCCCAACAGAAATATTGCAACACAGATCATCAATTAATTCACAGCAACCACCACTTCAGGATAAGGAAGCCAGCAAGGGGCAGAAAAAAGGTCAGGAGGGCAGAATAACCAGGCTGTAAGATTCCTGGGCAATGAATAACCATCTGAGAGCAGGATCCCTGGGGGGGGGGGATATCAAAAGTGTCAGAGTGGAGAGGGCACTTTATAGAGGAGACTTTCTTGACGAGAAGGAAGGACTGGTTACTTTGTCCCCCTCTGTAGCTCCGTGTTCTGCTGTACATTCTCTTGGGCATTACTTGCTATTGCACGTACAAATCCACCTCTTTGCATTCCCACATCCTACTACCACTGTGAAAGCATTCATTTGGCTGGCCCAGTTTAACTGTGAAACGGACTGAAACAGAATTTTTTTTTTCTTTGCGATAAAAAAAAAAAAAAGCAAATCGAACAAAAAGGACATTTTTTAATGCTCTTATGAAAATTTCATTAAAAAGACAGCAAATTTTGGCAATAAATACTTGGTCACATGCCTAAAAGTGCAGCACACAATTTTTTTTTCAAGTAGCAGAAATAAGATTAAACACACATAATACACCAAATGAGCACAAAAGTTTTCAGTAGAAATCAGCTAGGAAATGCACAGAAAATGCCAGCAACAATTAAAGGTAGTTGATGAAAACAATTTTTTTTTTTACCAATCCAATAAACAAGAGTGTGATAAACCAAATAGGAATATGTACAAGGGTTGTATCGAAAGTACTGCAAAAGTGGACATAACTTTTTTTAATAACAGACAGAGGTCATTCAAATTGCACATGTTGGTAGAGTAACTCCTCCTCTACAACATAGTCTCTATCACAAGCAATGCATTTATGCCATCGATGAACCCAACTCTCTAATCCTCTTTGAAAAAATTCAGGTGTGGACTGTTGTACCCACTTCTTCACAGCCACTTTTACCTCGTCTGTGGCATCAAATCATTGTCCCTGGAGACTGTCCTTCATTGGAACGAATAGGTGGAAGTCAGAGGGTGTCAGATCTGGGCTGTACGTTGGATGGAGGACCACCGACCAGCCTAATTTGCTGATCGTCTGATTTGTTGCCAAAGATATGTGTGGTCTCGCACTGTCATAGTGAATGTGGATCCTTTTCAGATTCATGTTTGGTCTCTTCCTTCTTATGGCTTCTCTAAGCTTCTTGAGGGCCTCAATGTATGGCTCACTGGTCATGGTAAGGCCACTGTGAGAGTGGACACATTATTTATGCCCAAGAAAATAATGAACTGAATATTATGCCTATTATATTAGGAAAACATACATTAATAGACTAATGTGAAGAATATAATGTTTATTCAATTTCACGTTAATGTGTGTTCAGACAGACTTAAGATGAAGTATCCATATACATATATGAAATTGTTTGATGAACTCAAAATGGTTCAAATGTATAACAGAGCAAAGGATTGTCCCAGAACATTTTTACAAAGTATTGGTGCATGACAAAGAGATTCTGAGATTCTCACGTTCTGGGAAGTGGACGCTGTTCCCAAGCAGATAAGCATCAGCAATTAAGCAGGCAACATTCGCTGATATTGTCAAACAGAGAGCAGACGCCTGAATGTCTGGGAACCTAGATATTATTCTTTGTATTCATGTAGCAGGATGCATTATATTCGATGTTTGTTGTGCTTTGCAAAAAGTTAAGTCTGTCAAAAAGAATACCACTAATGGAACTTCAGAAGTACCGGTCACCTACTGCAAAAAGCGAGGTATTCGTAAACAGGAAGGGCAAGGCCGGTTAACGGAGGAAGAGACGCCCTGGTCATCGTGACGTAGGACGCCAGCAGAGAGAAAGCAAAGAGGGAGTGGGACGCCTCAGGGCAGGAGCATGCTCAGGACGGATGCGTGGCGCCAACCAAAGCCGGGAGAGGTAGGCACATGAGAAGACTGAGTGCGTTAGTCTGTTTTCTGGAATTGCAGGAGCAAGTTCGCCAGGAGAGAGGGCTCAAAGGTTTTCGGGTAGTACGGGCACCTAGTGTTATGGGCCCGGGAGTTCAGTCGATGTACTGAACGGTGTTGAAGTATCTTTGTGAAGATAAGTTTCCCAGCTGTGATACAGGTCCCTGACTTAGGGACTCTCACATGCTTTATTTAGTTATCCAGGAAGGGATAATTCTACCGAAACCACGAGGACTAATTGCAGAGTGGAGTTAGATAGGATTCAGAGATAGGAATCTTTATCGGGAAATACAGGTCGCTTCTCGAACGAGAAGGACTCTCTCCCAAGCGTAGGAACATATTATCATGATAGAGACGTCAAGTTTACTTTGACTATTTACTAGCTCTGCATTAGTTGAGGGACGTCTGATCGACATCCAGAAAGCGGTATTCCTACGAACAGACTGACTTTCCTACTTCAGTTTTTATCCATAATAAACTTGTTTAAGTTTGAAACAAATCCTCCTGTGTCATTTTATAACATGAGTAATTTATGCTTGGAGTTTCAGCGGTCTCAATTCACCTTCTTGATTCGCAGATAATCAATTATGGAAAAGCGGGGGAGGTTTTGTCTGTTCACCCAATCAGAGTTTGAGGAGTAAGTTCTGAGGAACGAACCTTTGAAATATTTCCATTGACTGTGAGATGAGCCTATAGCGTGGATATCACAGAAGTATAATTATTTTGGACGGGTCCACATAGGAGATAAGTACGTTCACTCTCACAGCCACGTTCCAGAAAATCAAGGAGAATGACACCCCTGTCATCCCAGCAAACAGTCACCATGACTTTGAACTTCTTAGGCATTGGTGAAGATGTGTGATGCCATTACATGGATTGATTCTTTGTTTTCAGATCGTAAAGATACACCCACATTTCATCCTGTCACCAGATCGAAAAAAAGCGTGTCTTCATTGGCTTCAAATGTTTCCAGAAGATCAGAGCAGACTTCCACCCTTCTCTCCTTCAAATCAGGCGTCAACTGCCGAGGTACCCACTTTGCACACACTTTCTGACACCCGTAAGTCTTCCACCATCTTCTGTATGGCATTGTGGCCACAGTCCAGTGCAACAAGCAGGCCCATAGTCAACATACTAGAGGTGGGTGGGAAATTATGTCGGGTATACATACTGGTGTGTGGCTGCCTTTTCCCTGCCGAAAACGCGAGGGTGGGCGATGTCCACTTTGGCCCCCTCTAGCTATGGGCCTGGCAACAAGCTCACAGATTGTGACTCTTCTCTACACATGACTCAATTCATCCCCTTGCTGGCGATTCATGTCAGTGGTCACAGATTATGGTCTCCCACTGTGTGGTTTGTCTTCAATGCTGGTTTCCCCTTCTTTAAACTTCTTCATCCATCTGTGCACATTGCTCTTGTCAATGGTGTCATCTCCGTAAACATTCTGCAGCCTTCAGTGGATGTCTGACAGCCTGCAACCTTTTTTCGTCAAGAACTCAATGACAGCACATTGCTTCTGCTTGGAATCTATTATTACCTGCAATGAAGAATAAGGGTTATTGTAGAGGAAGAGTTACTCTACCAACATGTGCAATTTGAACAACGTCTATCAGTTAATAAAAAGTTATGCCCATTTTTGCACTACTTTTGGTACAACCCTCGTATTTATATTTACTATTTGTTGGAATGACATTTCATCAAATAATATTTTGGAAAATTTTGGATACTTTTGGATATTATGCTATCTATCCATTTGAAAAAAAAAAAAAAGTTAACCCAACTTGATATGCAAATATGGTTCTAAGTACAAACACATTTTTGTTATATCGTCTATTAAGAAAACAGAACACTTAGAAAAAATGGGAAAATGATGAATAGCATGGCTGTTAATTACAGCTATCTGACATAAACAAGAATTTTATTTTCTCTACAAGAACAGAAACTAAATTCAGGTATGCACATCCACGGAGGAATTTTTGTACATGAAGGAAAAATTGAAATTTGTGAATAATTTTTGCCATAGTATTAGATATCTAGGGCAAATTAAATTTTCAAACGCGACTCGTGAGTACATAAATACATATATAGAATTAAAACCAAGTGTACTTCACACCACCTAGTGGAAAAATTTTACATTAGAAATGCAGCATAATGTAGTTAAAATCATGGCCATGGTTACAATAACTGGACGCAAAATGAATTTTTCAAGTATTGGGTTGTCGGAAAATTCATGACGTATTTTGGCACCTGATGCCGGTTGGGCGGTTTTGGAAGTACAAGAGGCATGCGCAGCTCTATTATCGCTATGGCATTCGACAGGTGCCAGTTCTAGCTGCAGTCTAAAAGGAATAGTGAGCGATTTGGTTGATTTGCGGAGATTTGACACCAAGTTGAAGATGGAAGACCAAACTGTGCATTTTCACCATATTTTACTGTTTTACCTCCGTAAAGGGAAGAATGTGTGTCAAAGTGTACGGTGATAATGCTCTACAAGAACGTCAGTGGCAGCGGTGGTTTGCGAAATTCCGTGCTGGTGATTTTGACCTCAACGACACTCCTCGGTCCGGGAGGCTGATGACGACCAAATTAAGGCATTGATGATCGAGTCAAACCCACGTTACACGACACGAGAGATTGCAGACACATTGCACATCCATCATTCAAGCATTCACGAACACCAGAAGAAGCTAGGATATGTGAGCAAGCTCGATGTGTGGGTTCCTCATGAACTCAAAGAAGCTCAATTGACGGCACGTATAAACATCTGCGATATGCTCATTAAACATGAGAAAAACGATCCTTTTTTGAAGCGACTGATAGCTGGTGACGAAAAGTTGATTGTGTACAACAATGTGCTGCGCAAACGGTCTTGGTCCCGACATGCTGCTTCGCCTCAAATGACATCCAAAGCAGACATTCATCAGCGGAAAGTTCTGGTCTCAGTGTGGTGGGAGTTTAAAGGTGTCGTGTTTTTCAAGCTCCTACCACGGAACCAAACAATCAATTCGAATGTGTACTGTCGGCAATTGGACAGTTTGAACGAATCCATCATCCAGAAACGTCCAGAGCTCGTTCATCATAAATCGTAAAGGTGTTGTGTTCCATCATGACAATGTGAGACCACACACAAGTTTGATCACCCGCCAAAAATTAATGGAGCTTGGGTGGGATGTGTTGCCACACTCAGCATACTCGCCTGACCTTGCGCCATCAGACTTCTACTTGTTTCACTCTCTTCAACAGTCCTTGCGTAGTATAACGTTCAATTCAGATGAGTCTCTAAATCAGCACCTTGTACAGTTTTTCGCCATGAAAGACAGGTCCTTCTATGAACGAGGCATTTTGCAACTCACTGAAAGATGGCAAAAGGTTATAAAAAACGGGCATTATATCCTTGATTGATATCTTAGTTCTTTCTATCAATAAATGACCGTTGCAAAACATAGCTAAAATACGTCATGACTTTTCTGACAACTCAATAGAACTTGGGGGAGGGGTGACAGATATAGTGTTACCTTATTTATGAAGAAAATGATGCATCTGGAAAAATAAAAAACTAAGTGGATAGCATATATCATGGTTGATGTTAAAGGAATTTTTCTAATATGGTCAGTATATGTTGAATCTCAAACATAAAACTAAAAAATCTAAATTTATACCAGAAAAATTGAAAAATGCACAAAAATTTTTGTTCACAATTGCAACTACTGGCCACCAATTAATATTTCAAATCAGACTTTCAGAAGAAAATACATTGTGCAAAATGCCAACATATGTTTATGCCAAATTGCACTTATACCAATATGTTGAAATACTTAAGCACCACATAAAGCAGGAAATGCAGAGGAAATTTAGCTTATAACCAGCTATCAAATGAAAAAAGAATTTTGCTAATCCAACTTTTTGGAAATGTCAACTTTTAGCCATACATAAAAATAAATGTATACTATTTAGTATAATACATGTGCATTATGGAAATGTGAAAATACATGAATCATCATCCACATGGTTTGAACTTTTCCAAAAGAAAAAACCTTTTCAACCCTCACTGAGATATCATGTGAATATGAATGGAATTTAGCAAAATTACATGCAAGATTTTTTGTAACATATCCTTAGTTATTGGTGAATAAGTTTGCACTAATAAAGACACAAGGTGTGCATGTGCATATGAAGCTTACTACAAAAGGAGACAAGTGTTGCACAAATAAAATTTATTTGTGCATGACAATGTTCATGACAATGTGACAAAAAAAAAAAAGGCCATCACGACATGACACCTCACAAAAAGGAACAACTTCCTGATTCCAACATTATTAACACACAACATGGTCAAATACACTGACGGAAAAAAAAAATCCCAACACCAAGAAGGGGTTGTGTTAGATAAACGACAGTTGGTAGGCGGTGAGAGTACATCTGTAAGATGTCTATGCAAATTTCGCGCTTGGCGCATACGTGTGGCGCTAGTAGCGCCCCTCGGAACATGCAAAGCAGGTTTGCTGTAAATACGTGATGTAACATTCGTGAGCGTTAGTTATCATTGAGATTCGACGTAGGGTGTTGATATTAGTCAAGAATGCCTTTAAGAAGACGAAGAAGCCATTATCAACAGCTCACGGAGTTTGAACGAGGTTGTGTAATAGGGCTACGAGAAGGTGGATTTTCTGTCCGCAATATTGCAGAACGACTTGGCAGGAATGTAGCCACTGTGCATGATTGTTGGCAGCGGTGGTCAAGGGAAGGTACTGCCTCAAGAAGACCGGGTTCCGGCTGGCCACGTGGCACTACTGAGAGGGAAGACTGCCGTGTACGGCGTATGGCCGCGGCGCATCGTACCGCGTCTGCAATTCGAGCTGCAGTTGCCACCACAGTGACACAACGAACTGTTACAAATCGGTTACTTGAAGGACAGCTCCGAGCCAGACGCCCTGTAGCGTGCATTCCACTTACTCCAAACCACTGCCGTTTGCGACGTCAGTGGTGTCAAGCTAGAGCTCATTGGAGGACAGAGTGGAGATCTGTTGTGTTTTCTGATGGAAGCCGGTTCTGCCTGGGTGCCAGTGATGGCCCTGTGTTGGTTAGAAGGAGGCCAGGTGAGCGCCTGCAACCAACCTGTCTGCGGCCGAGACACACTGGGCCTACACCTGAAGTTATGGTCTGGGGAGCAATTTCCTATGACAGCAGGAGCACTCTCGTGGTTATCCCACGCACCCTGACGCCACAGTTGTACGTCGGTCTGGTGATTCAACCTGTTGTGCTGCCATTCATTAACAGCATTCCAGGGGGTGTTTTCCAACAGGATAACTCTCGCCCGCATACCGCTGTTGTAACCCAACATACTCTACAGAGTGTCAACATGTAGCCGTGGCCTGCTAGATCACCAGATCTTTCACCAATCGAGCACGTATGGGACATCATTGGGCGACAACTCCAGCGTCACCCCCAACCAGCATTAACCGTCCCTGTATTGACCGACCAAGTGCAACAAGCATGGAACTCCATCCCACAAACTGACATCCAGCACCTGTACGACACAATGCATGAACGTTTGCGTGCTTGCATTCAACATTCTGGCAGTTACACCGGTTATTAATGTACCAGCATTTCACATTTAAAATGGCTCTTCTTGCGCTTACAATAAGCTGTGATCTTGAAACCTTAATCGATTAAATATGTTACCTATACAAACGTATTGCCGCCATTTCATTCCTCTACAACTATTTTTTCGTGGTGTTGGGATTTTTTTTTCTGTCAGTGTATATCTTGAATAACCTGTCTGGCAACAGATGCAAACTGGAATACACACAATTTATCTAAAATACACTAAAATAGGTAGAAGTGAAAAATTATTACTGTTTCTTTCATCTGTATTTGGTTGATCTTTATTCTAAAATACTTATTCTTGAAGTCACTATTATAAACAAATTTATCTCCATCTTCAACATCTTTACCCTGCAAATAGTACAAAAGAATACACATTTACAAAAAGATGTGTGAAAGAAATGAAATAGAACAGGGAACATGAAAAATTTCATTCAGCATAACCAGTAGTTTCACAGATTACTTGATGTAATATTATTCATTTCACAATACATTCGAATCTGCCTAAAACGGAAATTAGTGGGACCAAGAAATTTTTCCGTTGTAGGCAGACTTCCCCTTTACAAAAGATTTTGAAAAATCAACGATCGATAATACATAATTTGCAACACCCACTTGGCAGTGGTAATAATTCATGCATATCATCGTCATCTATACCATAATTAAGAAATTGAAAACAGAACTTAACCATTTATACAGTACATACATACTACGTACATCCATGCTTCATTATTTAAAATAATCTTTAATAGTTGTTTGCTTCCGATTTTTTGCAAATACATTTTTCAACTTCACATCGAACATCACTAATCATGTTTAACAGTTTACCATTATTAGCACGAAGACTGAAGTCTTGCAACTTATGAATAGTTTGTAAAGCATCATTATAAGTTTTTATGTCATTTTCTACGTTCACTTCATCTTTACCATCTTCATCCTAGACCGTTTTTTCATCTATTAAGTCATCAATATTCTGAATGCCTGCTTCAGTGCAAACGTCACTGTCAGAGTTAATGAATTTATGCGCTTGTATGTTTTCTGACGTAGCTTTGTTCAATAAATGTTGCAGAAATTCATCGTTGAAACGCAGAGTATCATCACAAACATCTGTTACGAATCCTGCTTTGAGAAAACACTTTTGCATTATGAGGGGTGAAACATCTTGGTAAGCTTTAGCTAGCCAATTAATTGCATTTAATACATTTATGGATTTTGCAAGCTTGTTAACACTGTTGCTGCTATTCATACAAGCAGTGAGAGATTGCAAAAGGAGCTTTCAATATTTCATTTTCACAGTGCAAATAACTCCTTAATCGAGTGGTTGTGTTACAGCTGTTGTGTTGCTTGGTAAAAATGTTAAATTAACATTTGTCAATGTAATATGAGGGTGACAAGTAGCATTGCCTAAAAATAAAATGACTTTCCAATTTTGTTGTTGAACATGAGAGTTCTTTCATTTTGTTGTTGAATGTGAGTTCTTTCATTTTGTTGTTGAACATGTGTTCTTTCATTTTGTTGTTGAACATGTGAAGCCACTCCTCCATTATTTTCGCTGTCATCCACGATTTTCTGTTTACCTTCCATACCACTGGGAGGTCTTTGATGTTGACGTTTTAAAAACATCTCGGTTTTGTCGCTTTTCCTATCACCAGAGGCATTTCAAACTCTCCTTCTATATTACAGCAGGAAAAAACAGTAAGACATTCTTTTGCATGTTTTTCGCTGATGCATTTGTCTCCTGATACGTAGTAATTTTGTTGGCAGTGCACGAAAAAACAATGCTGTCTCATTACAGTTGAAAATATCTTGTGGTTTGTATCCACACGTTACATTTTTGAGATTTTTCCTTCCATATGTTTACTGCGTTATCATCAATGTCTTTGGCTTCACCGCAAAACCCTTTACAGGCAATACTATGTCTTTTTTAAAACTTACCAGCCAATCATTCGAAGCTTTGAACAAATTCTTCCCCAACTTTTCTGCTACTTCAAGAGCTTTGGCTTGTAAAATCGGACCTGATATTGGCAGATTTCTTAAACCTGCATCCACAAACCATGCCCATACTATGTCGTTGATATCTTCATTTTCTGTTCCTCTTTTTCTTTTAAAATTTGCGACTTCAGCCCATTCTTTCTTTTATTTACCCCCTTTTTTTGTGTCATGTAAATTTGGGTTTTACCACATTTAAATAGCTCACACAGCTCTTCAACCGAAACACATTTGTCATGCTGCTCAATAATTTTCCTTTTCTGCTTAAGGGTCAGTACGTTGTACGGCTTATGACTATTGCTGGCCATTATTGCGATTTCAATAGGGTTTGGAATTTTCTTTACACTTACATACGGAGAAAGTACGCTAACATGATCGTGTCTAACATGCCCTTCGTCACTGTCCGAGTTGGAGGTCAGACTTCGGAGTCTGTTCGCCAGGCCAAGAGGAGTCTCCTCCCTCCGACAAGTTCCGCTTATCAGCTTCTCAAATTCCACCGCTCATTTCTTGTTGGAAATTCCTTTCTCCTCTTTGTCTCCCACCCTCCTAGTGTCAGCGTCGGCAGGGCGAGAAAACTGGTTTCCTGGGACTCGGGTCCTGTTGATTTACCTACTGTATTTAGTAGCGATTCCGCATTAAGCAGGTTTTTTTTTTCTACGTCCTAAAACATGGCTTCTGTTTCTGCTTTAGTATTGTATTCATGCCATACACATTTCAGCGGTCCTGAAATATTTTCCGTTTTAAGCAGATTTCTGCTTCGGACAGATTCCATTTTAGGCAGATTCGACTGTACTGACATTTTGTACAAACAAATATCTGTTGCAATTGAACTTCAGTAAATTCTGACTGGATTTTTTTCACTCTTAAAAACATCAAACCCAGATACCTTGAATAAATGCATTGTAATATACAATTATACACATATTGGTCAAACCCTTCAGCAAACAGTAACAACAAAATTTGGAGAAAATGAAGGTTTGTTAACAGTTTGCTCCAAATTTGTTAACAGATGAGCAATGACAATAGCGAGTTGAACACTGCACAGAACTCATTGAGACTGCTGAAAGCAAACTTGAATTTCTTGAATTCAATAATTACAAGTGATGAGATACCACATTTTCAATATTATCCCAAAAATTGGTGACAAAGTGCAATGTAGAAGTCGGCAAACCCTCTCAGAACCAAAAATGCTTGTCAAGAAATGTCAAAATTCAAAACAATACTAATTATTTTCTATGTAGTAAGGGAACTGTGCGTTTGTGCTCAATGACCAAAGTGTTAATGCTGCCTATTCAGGAGTCTAAATTTTTTTTTTTTTTTTTTTTGCCTGTTTAGTCCAGAAATAACTGAAATGAGCATGGGTGCCACTAAGATGCTTAAGCCAAAAGTCACAGCAAGATCAAATTTGAAATTGTAAATCATGTACATTATGCCAAATTCAAAACAATGATTGAACAAACCAAATCAAATTATTTCCATAGAAATAGCTTGGAACTATTTATAGTGTGCAGTAACACATGGAGAGCCATGGTCTAAAACGTAAACCACAGATACACGTAACACTTTGGAAGCACAGCTCAAATACACTGATATCCATAAATTAAGGGGCAGTTATATTTTTAGAGAAAAAAATAATCAGACAGGATGATGATGATTAATATGATATTCAGACAGACTTAACAGAAATTTATATGCATAAAGAAGCAGACGTTTGTAAATGTACAGGTAATTACAAGATACATGAACAAAATATACTATATTTGGTCCTTGGCAAAGCAGAAGCAAAACGGCCATAAAACTTGGAATACTTGTACTGTCCCCTGTCAAAATTTAAAACGGGATATGTCCACCTCTCACTGCAATGCTCGCGTGACATCAGTTACTTATGCTCTTGACAAGATTGTCCAGCAGATCTTGAGGTAGGTTGTGCCACTCCTGTTTCAGCGCCATAACCAGTTCATTTTGGGTACGCAGTGGGGGATTGCGTTCTGCAATGCACCTCCCAAGAGCATCCCATACATGCTCTATGGGATTCAGTTCAGGGGAGTACGCAGACCACTCCATGCGGTCTATTCCTTTGCTGTTGAGCAGGTCATCAACAAAAGCGGAATCATGACAACAGGCATTGGCATCTATAAAGATGAAGAAATTTACAACAGCACCATGAAAATTGTGTACATGAGGAATGATAACATCCTGACAATAATGCAGAATATTCATAGTTCCACTTTGCAACACGTAAAAGTTTGGTACATCCATTTGTAATGATGCCGGCCTAGACCATCACCCCACCACCTCTGTAATGGTCAACTTCCACAATGTTGGTGGAACAATAGGCAGTGCATGGTTCATGCCAGATGTACTGGCGCCTCGAATCGGATGACAAACAAAATCTACTTACATCTAAGAACAGGACATTGGCCCATTGCTCGTTAGTCCAGTTGGCGTGTTCACAACACAATCGATACCTCTGTGCTTTATGTGATGTGGCCTTTAAAGATACACATCATACCAGTTTGCGGGCATACAAACCAACACTATTCAATCACCTTGACGCAGTCTCACACGATATTGTGGTCCTCGTGCTCGCCTGAAGCTCTCATGCTAACCTGCCAGCAGTTATGCAGCGACATCATTTCGCTGTTACAGTTATATAATGATTGTATGGTCGACCACTGCCTTACCGTCTGGTAGCTGTTCCACTTTCAGAAAATTGTTTCCACAGCCGTGCGACTATGTTTTTGCCAACTCTGAACCCATTGGCTACATCTAGCATTGAACATCCTACTTCCAATTTCCCCACAATTCTTAAACGGGTAAAATCATCGAGATGTGTTCTTCGTGATCTTGTGCCACTCACCATAACAACAAATAACCAACAACAACAAGTAACCAATAATAGTTTAAAACACGTAAAGATAATTCTATTGCTTCAGCTTTTATCACCGTTTAGCAATCTCGTGCTGTCACATGTTTCCACATATGTAAATTACGGACAGACAATCGGTCATATCTGTCTCTTACGTCAGTTGCTACCATCATCAATTTTCCGCCAATAAAAATCTACTTCAACATCCGCAAATTTACATATTGCCTTTGCCCCTTAATTTATGGACATCAGTGTATTTTCGCACAAACTATTAATATGCTCACTGCTATCACAATAGGTGTGACATTCTTGCAGTTTACACAACAGTGCAAAGGAAATATTGTAGCATTTACGTAAAGTGTAATTAAGTTATGCAAAAGTGAAACGAACTATTGTTGTGTGAGCTTATGGCACAGCGTACCACAAAATGAAATTTTAACAATGGTTAAAATCTTTAAAAACGAATTAAATGACTTAAAATTTTGAATTCAAAGGAGGGGGTGGGGGAGGGGTGGAAGACCTGTGGTCCTAAATTTCAAACATCTACATTTAGTAGTTTCTTTTGTAGGCAACAGACAGTGTAATTTTATTATTTCAGACAAGCTTGCACCTTTTTATTTCTATAATGTTTACACATGCTTCAAACATTTTAGTGAGATTTACTTGCCCCCAACCAATTTAACTGTAAAAGGTAGTAGGTTCTACATGCTGTTATTGGATGCAAAGCAAGTTTTGTTACTGACAATACTCCTTAGCAAAAACGACTAGTGTTCACCTAACTTTTTTGCTGCTTTTCATTTCCTCACACAGTACATTCAAAAACAAAACCTCCATAATCAAGAATTGTTTTCACTGCTTTTCTACTTATACAGTACCATGAATGTTCTCATATTTTATGAGACAACTGCAGGAAAAACATTTCAGCTGCTTGAATTCCATAACATTTGACCTGAGAATTAAGAAATTACATATAGTAATTACATTTTTATATTTTACCTGCCATCTAGAAAAGAAGATAGTTGAAAAATGCAAACATCTTACTTTTAGTCATCATGTGCCAATTATCTTCAGTAAAGTGCTAACTGAAAAACTTTCACCTAGCATTGCAATTTCTGAAAAATGTTCATGTGAGATGTGGTCTCTTTCTTCCCTTCAGTTCCTCTTTTTTATTTACATATGCTGTTAATACAGCTGCTAAAAGAAAACAAATCACTTTCTGGCCCTCTAACAAAAGATCTGTATGACTGCCTTCAAACTCTTAAAGATCTAAATTGTTTCTGCTACAAAAAAAGTATTATTTTCAACAAGATGGGCTTCCAATGAGTTCACTCCTGTCATCACTTTCAGCAGAAATTTTCATGTAATGTATTGAAGAAACCATAGTCATGAAACACAATCTGCAACCTTCCATTTGGCTTTGATATGCAGATGATATTTTTGTCATTTGGTCCTACAAAAGAACCGACCTAGAATTCTTAATAGACATGATTTCCTTGTAGTTCCCATTAATAAAATGCACCATCAATGAAGAATCACAGCAAGAAATTGACTTCCTGGACATCTATTTGACAAGACAGGAGAATCTTCTCAATAGATCTGTTCAAAGAAAACCCACTGGAATAACAAACATAATCCTATTCTCATCCCACTTCCCCACTGCTCACAAATTTGCTGCTTATAAACTTCCAGGATTATTAGGAAAAACTTTCCTTAATCATTCCAAGATTATCTGCAACAGTGAATTATCCTTCAAACATTCCTATTTGAACCTCCTCAGGACTCTCCACATATATTGAAAACACATACCAAGCATCAACACAAGACTACGTGAACACAAACATGATGTGTCAAATGGTCTTCCAAAAACAGCATTAATCTTTGAAGAAATTTCTGCAATTCCCCTTCGGAAACAAACAAAAAATCTTGCCTCCTTTATAAACAAAGCACCTCTACATTTTCAAGAAAGTATTGAAATACTTTCTTGAAAATGTCTTGTGAAGCTATAATGATTTACACATGCAAGCTGCAATGCTGAAAAGCACATAGAAATTGAAATTTGTTTCTTCTAAAAGAAAGCTAAAACACTGATATCATATAAATTCATATTTTGTAAATGTTCAACAACCTAACAACACTTCATCTTTTCAAACGCATTAACTTCAAGAAAAAAAAAAAAGCACTTTAGGTAAAAAGACTCTTGCCAATCACACCATTGAATAAATATCGCCATCACTACGTGATGAATAACTAGAAAACGATAATAAAACCTATTCTAGTTAAAATCTTTAAAAAATTCTAGTTAAAATATCTAAAAGAGATTTTTTCGAACCAGCAGCTGGTTCATCTTCAGGTAGGAATACTAAAGCAGATTACAAACAGTACATGCCTTAAAATAGGCAGGCAGTGAATGTTCATGATGTAAGTGTTGGGTCGTGTGTATCTCTTCACAGAGACGATATGACATAGTTCAACAATTCATCATAAGCTAAGTCATGTTTGGGTAGGTGAATAGTACTTACTTCACTTTCCCCTCAGAACCCCCAAATATAGGTTTACATGGTAGTGGAATAAATTTAGGTAGTTCATCATTACAGCT
Organism: Macrothele yani; assembly: GCA_039090855.1. Classification (NCBI taxonomy): domain Eukaryota; kingdom Metazoa; phylum Arthropoda; class Arachnida; order Araneae; family Macrothelidae; genus Macrothele; species Macrothele yani. Next base: position 103,087,995 of record CM076995.1, read on the forward strand.
GGATTTGGCATTACTGTAAATACTCGTACATAAACTTTCGGTTAGTAAGGTCGAACTCTTTAAAGCTGGACTTGCTAGAATGGTAGCTTCGTTCCAAAGGGGGTAATGAGTCCTCTGATTTGAAAGTCCTGCAAGTGAGGTGGAAGTTGAATGATTTTTAACGTCGCATTTATGCTCAGATAATCTGTTACCCAAAGTCTGAAGAGTATCCAAAGTAGACTTGATCGGCTTCAGTTGGGTCCAAGGCCTTCAATGGAATTCAGTGCACACCGTGCCTATTGATCATGGTTACCGAGTCCTGATCTTTTTTAATCATGGTCATTATATTTTGTGTCTTGACACCAAAAACGAGATTGTGTTTTCTACTGGCATTTTTCAAGATAGGGGACACATTAGGGATATAATCGAAATATTCAACATTCCTGACCCCGTCTCTCTGCAGAGTTGAGATTGTTGATTGGCAAATTCTACATGTATCTTTTCAACAATAGCTTTATGGTAGCCATGATCCTGAGCAATGGATATTATTTTGCTGAGTTCAAGTCATCGCAGCTTATAGTTAAGAGGAATGAGTACAGGCCCGACGTATCATGCAGTATAAGGCTGACAGCTTATAGTTCAGATGGTGGGCGGAGGTTGGCAGAATAAATACAGAGCTGGAGGATGGTTTATGATAAACAGAAAAAGACAGGCTCTGGGGTTTTCTGTTTATCGTAAAACAGGATTGACTCAATAAGTTCTCGAGCACACGAACTTATTGAGTCAAAGCTGATTTCTTCGGGCTTTTTTTCTCCTGCTGAGATCCATGTCATATTGAGTGCATTACAGTTGGTCTATTGCTGTTCCTATTTCAAATTCAATTATGTTATTTATCGCCAATGTGCGGGTGCCTCCATTATTTCCCCAGTCTCTCCTATTCTAGCCGAGATTATTTTACAGACCTTGGAAGAGAGGGTTTTAAAGGAATCCCCATTAATACCTAGTCTTTATATTAAATATATTGATGACATCCTTTTCTGGCCACATGGAAATGAATTTTTCCTTCAGTTTGTGGACTTAATGTCAGCCCAGTACGACACTATTAAATTCTCACTGTTGAGTTGGAACAAGACTTTTCTCTACCATTTCTTGATTTTCTGCTTCAACATAACCCTGTCACCCAGAGCTTATCTTTTTCTGTTTATTGTAAACCATCCTCCAGCTCTGTACTTATTCCGTCAACCTCAGCCCACCCTCTGAACTATAAGCTGTATGCCTTATGCTACATGATATGTCCGGCCCATACCCATTCCTCTAACCATAAGCTATGACAACTTGAATTCAACAAAATAATATCCACTGCTCAGGATCATGGCTACCATAAAGCTATTGTCGAAAAGATACATCGTAGAACTCGCCAATCGACAATCTCAGCTCTGCAGAGATGGCGTCAGGAATAAATTTGTTGGATATTTTGATTATATCCCCAATGTGACCTCTATCTTGAAAAACGCCAGCAGAAGACACTATCTCGTTTTTGGTGTCAAGACGCAAAATATAATGACCATGTTAAATATTTCAGCTAGATAATGCTTACCTTTGCATTTCTATCTTGCTTGACTTTACATTTCCTGCACGTGGTCCGGTTGTCCCTGATATTATCTTTCCAATCGTCCGTTTCAGGTATAGCTGTTCTTGGCGCTATTCTCGTTAAATGCAGGTTTGCTTCACTAAACTTCGATTAGGTTCCGTTAATACCAACTTTTACAGTTTTTCTTTGCTCGAAATTTTTCGCCCAAAACTTTGTGCATCTTCAGGAGCGTGGCGATTTTGCACCTTTGCTTGTGGGTGTCTTCTCGCTTACTGGGGTTTGCTAATCCCCGTTGCCATTCTTCGTTCGTCTCGGATACGCGGTTTGATCGTTTCTACCCTGTCGCCATCTATGTTTCCTCTTTGGACATTTTTTTTTTTTAATACGCTATCTTGTTTGTTTTCCTTTACTTTCTTCTATGTTTGTCTTTCCTCTTTTTTTGTTGTGTTCTTTTTGCTCTTTTTCTTGTCTAATAAGTTCTTTCCATAGGTTAGACAACGTGCTTGAGTTGTTCTGGTTACATACTCTATTTTTATTTTTATATATTAAAATTGCTTCTTCCATCCTCAATCGTTTTTCCGATTTTTTATTTCTTTTTAGCAAATTTTAGTTCGTCGAATTTCGGGAACGTATTGTTTTCCAAACAGAACTGTACTAGCGCCGTTTTTGCCTCTTTTTTTTTTTTGCCAGTTGGTGATATGTTGCTTCAGCCTTTTTTTTAACCAGTTGTTTGTGCTCCCTATGTATGATATTGGAAGGGGAGGGTGATATTGGGATTTCGTACGTTCCCGATTCTTCAAGCATTTTTTCCCTTGTTTTTTTGTTCACCGTCATATTCTTTACTGTGTTCACAGACATCCCTAGTTTTAGATCGTATTTCGCACATTGCTTGTTAACTTCTTGGCTGACACCTTCTATGTATGGTAAGGCCCCTATGTATTTCACTTCCTTATCCATATTGCTTCCTCCTCGGCTTTCCTTCGTCTGATTCTTTATTTTATTTTTTGTTTCATTTATCCACTTTTTTATTAATTTATTTGGGTACTAAACAAAAAATAAAATAAAGAATCAGAGGAAGGAAAGCCGAGGAGGAAGCAATATGGATAAGGAAGTGAAATACATAAGGGCCTTACCATACATAGAAGGTGTCAGCCAAGAAGTTAACAAGCAATGTGCGAAATACGATCTAAAACTAGGGATGTCTGTAAACACAGTAAAGAATATGACGGTGAACAAAAAAACAAGGGAAAAAATGCTTGAAAAATCGGGAATGTACGAAATCCCAATAGCACACTCCCCCAATATCATACATAGGGAGCACAAAAAACAGGTTAAAAAAAGCTGAAGCAACATATTACCAACTGGCAAAAAAAAGAGGCAAAAACGGCGCTAGTACAGTTCTGTTTGGAAAACAATATGTTCCCGAAATTCGACGAACTAAAATTTGCTAAAAAGAAATAAAAAATCGGAAAAACGATTGAGGATGGAAGAAGCAATTTTAATATATAAAAATAGAGTATGTAACCAGAACGACCCGAGCACGTTGTCTAACCTATGGAAAGAACTTATTAGACAAGAAAAAGAGCAAAAAAAAAAAAAAAAAAAAAAAAACACAACAGAAAAGGAGGAAAGACAAAGATAGAAGAAAGTAAAGGAAAACAAACAAGATAGCGTATTAAAAAAAAATGTCCAAAGAGGAAACATAGATGGCGACAGGGTAGAAACGATCAAACCGCATATCCGAGACGAACGAAGAATGGCAACGGGGATTAGCAAACCCCAGTAAGCGAGAAGACACCCACAAGCAAAGGTGCAAAATCGCCACGCTCCTGAAGATGCACAAAGTTTTGGGCGAACAATTTCGAGCAAAGAAAAACAGTAAAAGTTGGTATTAACGGAACCTAATCGAAGTTTAGTGAAAGAAACCTGCATTAAACGAGAATAGCGCCAAGAACAGCTATACCTGAAACGGACGATTGGAACGATAACATCAGCGACAACCGGACCAAGTGCAGGAAATGTAAAGTCAAGCAAGATAGAAATGCAAAGGTAAGCATTATCTAGCTGAAATATCTAATATGAAGAACGTATGCACGTTTAAAGGACAGTAGTTTTCTGATAATATCAGAATTAGAACTACAAAGATTTTATTTTATGATGACCATGATTAAAAAAGATAGGGTCTCGGTACCCACGATCAATAAGCATGGTGTGTACCAAATACCATTGAAGGCCTTGGACCCAACTGAAGAGCCGATCAAGTCTACTTCGGATCCACTCTTCGGACATTGGGTAACAGATTATCTGAACATAAATACGACATTAAAAATCATTCAGCTTCCACCTCACTTTCAAGACTTTCGAATCGGAGGACCCACTACCCCCTTTGGAACGAAGCCACCATTCTAGCAAGTCCAGCTTTAAAGAGATCGACCTTACAAACCGAAAGCTTATATACACTGCTGGCCACCCAAAATGCAACACCTAAGAGGAAGCATCCGATTGGCCTGAAATTCGCAGCATGCGTCGCCCGCGAGAGGACATGCAAACGATTAGCATTGCAGGGCATACGTAAATCATGTGCGCCTGGCACGCCACCAAGAAGCACTATAAGAAGGGTGCACAGAAGGCGGGGTGTAAGTTGTGGAAGAGTGTTGTGCTGCCGGACCTGTGCGTGAGAAGCTTCTTGGTGCCTCGTCGCAGAATACGGCAGTCATTCCAGCATGTTTCGGAGTTCGACAGAGGATGAATAGTGGATTGTCGCGACAGCGGTTTATCATACCGAGACATCACCGCCAGTGTGGGACGACTTCCAGCCACAGTGAGGCCAGTATGGATTCGGTGGGTGCAGAAGGGACGGATGGACGGACGGACGGACCGACATGAGCCATTGCCGCAGCCACGGCACACCACCGAATGAGAGGACCGGCATGTTGTGCGGTGGGCATTGACGGCTCGCACCGCCACATCACGAACATTAGCGCAGGAATTAGGGTGTGTTGCACAACAACCTGGGTCCGCACGTACCGTTCGACGTCGTCTGCAGGAGTGGGTACTTGTCGCACGCCGCCCATTGCTCCGATTACCATTGACGTTACACCACCGGCGAGTGCGGGGGCAGTGTACCGTTGAACGCCGCACCTGGACTACGGAATGGCACGACATTGTCTTCTCCGATGAATCCCGCTTCTGCCTGCAACTCCACGATGGTCGGATCCGCATGTGGTGGCACCACGTTGAGAGACTGTATAACGCCTGCATTATGCATTACCTTACCGGTCCGTCGCCTGGCGTTATGGTTTGGGGTGCAATTGGATATGACACCCGTACCCCTCTGGTATGCATCACCGGTACACTCAACAGCCACCACTACATCTCTGACGTTTTGGAGCATGTAGTCCTTCCTTACCTGCAGGACCTGCCAGCGGCCACGTATCAACAGGACAATGCGCGCCCGCACGTGGCACGCATTGTGCGACAATTCTTCACGCCCCACCGGTGTCATTGCTGCCGTGGCTTGCCTGTTCTCTCGATATGTCGCCCATCGAACACGTCTGGTCGCTGATCGGCAACCGAGTGGCCCGGCAAGCACTACCCGCAGCTACACCTGATGAACTGTGGCAACGTGTGGAAGCAGCCTGGCCCGACATACCCCAAGCCCACATCCAAAGCCTCTTCCGTTCGATGGCGCGGCGAGTAGTGGCCGTTATTGCCAGCCATGGGGGCCACACAAACTATTGATGTCTGTGTGTTCCACAAGTCGCACGGGCCTGTAAGCTCAATGGTTTCATCTTTGTATCTGTTGTTATGTGTCCAGTAAATCTGGCTTTGCTATCTCGTGCCCTTCTTGGTGTTGCATTTTGGGTGGCCAGCAGTGTATTTACAGTAATGCTAAATCCAGTTGTAATGATGAACTACCTAAATTTATTCCACTACCATGTAAACCTCTATTTAGGGGTCCTGAGGGGGAGGTGAAGTACTATTCACCCAGGCAAACATGACTTAGCTTATGATGAATTTTTGATCTATGTCATATCATCTCTGTGAAGATGTGCATGACACAACACTTACGTCACAAATGTTCACTACCTGCCTATTTAAGGCATGAACTGTCTGTAACAGTGGCGAAGCGTCAATGGAAGCAAGGGAAGCACTGCTTACCTTTGGTTCATGAGCTTTCTTTTGCGTGAATTAAAAATATGTAGCATTAAAGTAAAATAAAAATATAACATGAACATAACGCCGCAGGCATTTTTTTTCAGTATCTTTTATTTTTAAGAAAGCAAATTCATATTTGTATTTTTACGAAAACAAGAACAAATGTCTCGTACGGAAGTCGCTCGTTGGAAGCAACACGGATAATGCATCTAGCTGAACCTCAGTAACACGGCATGTCCACCCGCAGCATGGCCAGCCACAGCCAGTAATGCTATGCTAACCATAGAGAGCATGGGGAAGCATTCTCCCACATGCTTCCATGGCGCAGAAGGCAGAACCACACAAGAGCATGCGCTCTTTCCAAACGTTCAGTCAGACTCAGAACTGAGAGGCAGTGATGGTAGATCGTGGGAAATTACCCATTTCGTGGGTATTTTAGAAAAAAAAAAAAATAGGAATGGGAAAATTGGCATTTTTCATATCCTGTGGGTAAATTTATTCCATCGCTTTTTAAAAGTCATAAGAGACTTGTAATTTGGTGCATGAAGTCTTGTTTTCAAACAACCCCTGTATTATAAATATTTAACGGGATTTATCGAGGTTGCGCAACATCTACCAAAAGTTGAGCATTTCGATATGTGGGTGGAATGGCTTTAAATGGCATCGAAAGATTGCGTGAATTTCGTTGTTGAAGAAAAGTGCTTAAAATTACACAATACAGAAAAATTATATTATGATAGTAAACACAATGCTTATTATTATTATATATTACATTTTTACTGTTTTTAAATACAGCTGCTGTATTTAAAAACTGAAGCCTACATTAGTGTACTTATTAAAATCATAATTTCTGTTTCTGTAGTACTTTAATGCAAATTTTTTTCAAATAAGTTTGAGTAAAGAGATAAAATTATAAGTATGTTTCTGAAAAAAGACTAAGCTTAAAAATGTATTATAAGCTTATATAAACATTTGCAGACAATTTTTGCGAATATTGGCTTTTTGGCTATAAGAAGGGTATTTTCTTTGCTGCATTTGGGTAAAATCAGTTTTACTACTTTCCATCACTGCTCAGAGGACTCCTGTAACAATAGTTTGAAGTTGCAGTTTGTCAAAAGTTTTCTGTATTAGTGAGTGTAATTAGTTGATTCAGTTCCATTATAGGATTACGGTTTGAACTTTCAGTAGTTTTCTGTCGCACGTTCTTTAGCGGTGACATGTCATTATTTCAGGGATATAAAAGTAAGCGTTACTTTTATCAGTGTAGCTATTTGTTTCTGTGACTCTTCTGAGGAATGTAAGTGCCATGGAAGCAATGGACTCTGGCACATCTACAGTACACGGCCACGTGAACTCCCAAAACTCAGAAAACTGCATTCTAGAAAAAATGCTTTCCCTGTCTTTTGGATCATTTTTATAATCTTATAAAATCACATTTATAAATAAAACAAAATTCTCTATAAAAATCATATAAAATCACATTTATATAAACATGATTTTATATGATAATTCACATGTGATTTTATATATAAATCATATAAAATTAGATTTATAAAAAAAAAAAAAAAATTCTTTCGCTCTCCCTCTCTAAAAGCCCGAGCCCGAACCGCAGTAAATATTCTACAGCCCGAGCCCTGGCTCTGCTTCGGGCTTTCAGACTCGGACTCAGCCCATCTCAACTCTGATAGAAGAGCAACCCCCAATTCTTTTTGCTGTGTGGGTAGGCAAGTTTCTTTCCTTTTCAACATTTTCACTGAAATTTTTTTTTATAAATCTTTGCATTTGAACTTCTACATAGACATTTCTTTTTGGTGGTACCGCGCATCGTCATGTTTCGAGAGGGGGGGGGGAAGGATCTTACGATGCTTTCTGCCATGCCGTATTGTCAACGTAGCATGTAAACTACGAGTCACTTGCCGATATTAATTATTAAATTATTATAAGTTTTCATTCATATCACTTTTGCCAGCTATTTATCGCATATTAAGGTGGACGTCTAGTGATTTGGTTTCCTATACTTCCAAAGGGCAAACTTCTGTACACATTTGCTTCACAATTAATGCGTTCCCATGAATGAAAATTTGAACATTGATTAAAATAACTTCATATTATAACTTGGAATACTTAATATTTTCTAAAACATAACCATAATTATATTAAAAATCAATAACTTTTCCTTTGGTGGTGTTGAGACCAGAAAAAAGATGGCTCGACCTGTACATTGATGACGTCAGTAGACAAACAAGTGTTGGATTTCTTAATTATGGTTATGTTTTAGAAAAATGTTAAGTATTCCAAGTTATAATATGCAGTTATTTTAATTGATGTTCAAATTTTCATCCTTGGGAACGCTTTAATTATGAAGAAAATGTGTAAAGAAGTTTGCCCATTGGAAGTATAGGAAGCAAAATCACTAGACATCCACCTTAAGTGCATTGCTTCCCTTACTTACGAAGTCACGCTTTGCCACTGGTCTGTAATATTAGTATTCTACCTGAAGATGAACCAGCTGCTGGTTCGAAAGATCTCTTATAGATATTTTAACTAGAGTTTTTAAAGATTTTAACTAGGTTTTATTATAGTTTTTTAGTTACTCATCGTGCAGTGATGGCAATATTTATTTCAGACTTGCCAACCTTAAGAGGAGAAAAATCTTGCAATTTTCTATGAAAATCCTGCAAGCATACTTTCGTATGTTTGAAATATCAATGGACATAATTTGAAGCACTGTTACCTTCAGAGATCGCGATAACGCATCTACACGTGTATTCACGCCTTAAAAACGCCGAATACGCTTTAAAATTTAGAAATGCATATTTTTACGCATTGTTTTTTCATATGCAATTTCCTTTTATAGCACTAGCCAACAATGGTTCTGCGGTAAACGCGAAAGTAGGTGATTCTTGTGGAAATCTGTGTCCTGAATCCGAAAATAATGTTAGTTTTGGTCCATCACATCTAGTTGTTTCACAATATTGTTTTTTCCGTATACGTGAATTGACGTACCCACATTGTATGTAATGTAGAGCGATCTCCTCACAATCACACTTAAATATCCACAAAGAACTTGACTTAAATCTAGGAAATGCTATATTACTATGAGAAACACCCCGTGTCAACGAATGTTCCTGCGTACTTCTGCAATTTGATGTTTGTTTTCAGACGCCGCTGCGTCGCGTCAGAGCCGTCAGCACGACACTAGGCGGCGCGGCGCCACTTGTTTATTGTACCCCTGGGAGTTTCTGTTTAAAGAACCCTCACATTCCCTCACTGAATATTCTATCAATTGAGCAGAGGGCAGGCATCCTTGTGCATGTGTCCATCCTATATTTGAAGTGTGAAAGTAAAACGTTAGTTTGTGAGTATGGCTAGTGCGTCGGGATTGTGTAGAAGACAGTGTGTGCGAAGTCCTCAGCAATTTTGTTACATTTGTGGATGTTATGTGTTTGATGGTAAGGTACGTAAACTAGATTCATTCGTGAATAAACTATACTTTGCATACTTCAAAGTGAAAGTCGGCGACCAAGATAAGTCGTTTGCGCCTCACGTTGCTTGTAACAGTTGTGTCGAGGGACTGCAGTACTGGTACAAAGGAAAACGGAACGCAATGCCGTTTGCAATTCCAATTATATGGCGTTAACAGAAGAACCATCACAATGACTTATTTCTGTATGTGCAATGTTGTTGGTTTTGACAAAAAGAATAAGAAAGGAATTAAATATCCAAAACTGCCATCAGCCATACGGCTTGTTCCTCATGGACTTGACTTACCAGTACCTACACCACCAGCTAACTTGAGTGATGAATCTGAAAGCAGTTCTCTACATTCAGACACTGAGGGAATGAGTTTCGAACCAGAAGAATTTGACCATTTACCAAAAATGTTTACTCAGCCCGAGTTGAATGACTTGATAAGAAAACTGGGGCTCACGAAGGAAAAGAGTGAATTACTAGGCTCAAGACTATGAAAAAACCTGCTGGCGCCTGGAGTTACATTTTCTTGGTACAGGAATCGTGACAAGTGTTTTCGGAAGTATTACTCAAAGGAAGATGACCTGTTTTTTTGTACGGACATCCGTAATCTTATTCATCAGTTGGGAGAGGAAATCTATCAAAATAGTTCCTGGCGCCTTTTATTGACTCTTCCAAAAGAAGCCTCAAGGCGGTTTTACTTCATAACGGCAACAAATTCGCTTCTGTACCACTTGCTCATTCCACAAAATTGTCAGAATCATACGAAACATTAAAGTTAGTGCTTGAAAAAATTAAATTCCATGAACACGAATGGCAAATATGTGGTGACCTGAAAGTCATTAGAATATTGTTAGGGCAGTAGAGAGAATACACAAAATTTCCCTGTTTCCTTTACGAGTGAGATAACAGAGCCAGGGACAAACATTGGGATACTGCACATTGGCCTGAGAAGAAGCAACTGACAACAGGTTCCAAGAATGTCATTAATGAAAGTCTAGTTGATCGTGAGAAAATTCTACTCCCTCCGTTACACATAAAACTTGGTATTATGAAACAGTTTGTAAAGGCACTAGACAAAAGTCGTCCATGCTTCCAGTACTTATGCACATTTCCTTTATTGTCACAAGCTAAAATCAGAGAGGGAATATTTGATGGCCCGCAAATTCGTAAACTGATAATGGATAACAATTTCACCTGTACAATGATTGAAACTGAAGAAGAGGCGTCGAACGCTTTCAAAGAAGTGATGAAACTTTTTCTTGGAAACGTAAAGAACCCATCGTACAAGACAATTGTACAAAATATGTTGGACAAATTCAAATTGCTTGGTTGTAATATGAGCCTAAAACTTCATTTCTTAAGTGCACATCTCGATTACTTCCCTCCGAATTTGGGAGCTTTGAGTGAAGAGCAAGGTGAAAGGTTCCACCAGGACTTAAAAGAGGCACAGCGACGTTATCAGGGACGTTGGGATGAGCGTATAATGGCTGATTACTGTTGGTCTATTGCACGTGAGGATCCTTCCAGAGAACACTCAAGGGCATCGCGAATACTTCCATGGCAAGAGAAGAAAAAACTGCCTACTAACATTAAAGAATGTAATTAGGTAAGTTTTCACCTCTCATACACTTTTTATTTTATTTCTATGTAGTTTTTTTTTTATTATTCCCTTTCGCTTTTAAAGGTTGTTCTTGCTTATGTTTAGTTTTAAAAATGGTTAAATATGCATGTTATATATGCAAAGACATGAAATGTATCGCTTCAGTCAACAGAAATTGATGAACTTACATTATACCACATTGCCAAGGAACCCGATCATCGGGTTCATTGGCAATGTGGTAAAATGTATACAGCAGAACCGAATGCATTTTTGAATTTAGCGTACAAAGAGTAGTAAAAGTCACATATTCAAGTTCATACCTCAGAAAAAAAGTTTTCATTTGCAGGCTAGTGTAATCGGTGATTTCACAGGGATTTTGTCATACAAATGATCTTTTTTTTTTATCAAGAAATTGTATGTTAAATTTCTGTCACAGTTTATGAAAAAATCATGATTTGGTTCCCATTGCCGAGCTAGTCAGCTAGGGATCGGCTTTCGGCAATCATTCGGAAGAACCTTCAGGGCAGAGCAGCTGAACTGATGGGCATGCGCATTGGTCGAAGGTAACGATTCAGCCGCTTCGGGATTGAGACGCTAGTGTATCGGTGCAGCGTGGTGCAGTTAAGCTATCTAAAGACCTTGAGTTAAGCGTTGGTGTGGAGGAAGTGAAAAGCGATGGGTTTTGAAGTTCGTTTAATTGCCATTTCAGGGCTGGATGGCGGATTTCCCACCGAAACAAAGCTGTTAAAAGCGGGGGTCTCCCGCCTTACGAAATTTTAAGAAAAAATATATATAAATATAAAATCTTGGGTCCGTTTTTGGATCGCTTGCAAAATTCGTGCGTTGAAAACGTATCCTTTGTAAAAATATGTGATTTAGAAACGGACCGTTCAGAGTTCCGAAAATTGCAATCTAATAAATCGGGAACACGATCAGTTTATGGACGCGTGAATCGGCTTCGATGCGTAGCCGTATGAGCAGTTCATTTTGCATAACGCAGACTGTTACGAATCAGGCATGAGATTGTTCTTGGGATTCGCGGAATTCCACATTTTGGTTATACTTGAGAGCGATGAAAAAACAAAACAAACTGAAGGTAATGTTTTATTTTCTGAGGATTAGGGTAGGGGGGCTCGTTTTCCGCCTGGGAAGCGTTATTCCATTTTTCAGAACTTCCGAAAACGAAAGCTAAACGGAGTGAATTTTTTTCTTTGTGTGGCGAAATTTCCTCTGTCCATTTTTATTATTAAATATCAATTTATTGCATAAATGTTTGCATTTCAGCTTGAAAGTGTAGGCAACAATTTTCGATAACGGAAGTTCGACAGAGCAAAAATTTCCTTGTAAACTTTAGGAACGAGTTTCTTTCGCGGATTCGAAGCGTAACTCTGACTTTGTTGTCATCAAAACTGAAGATAATTTTTTAGGGGTGGTGTGTTGCATGTGTGTGCGTGCGTGCGTGCGTTCGTGGCGGCCGGGGGGGGGGGGCGCAATTTCCGGCTGGGGACGGAATTTCGTCTTTCAAAACTTTCGAAAACGTTAAGTTAGACGAACTGCAGATTTAATCTTTAATCGTAATTTTTCTTTCCCTCGCAATATTTCCTCTGCTCATTTTTACTGTAAATATAATTTTGTTTGATAACTGATTGTGTTTCAGCTTGAAAACGGAGGGAAAATTTCCGAAAACGGACGGAGCAAAGATTTTTTCATAATCTTAATTTTTTTTTGCTATGTTTCCACTGTCCTGAATTATTGTTAAATGTTATTTTCCCTCTATAAATAGTTGCAAAGGGAGAAACTGTACATTCCTCATATCAGAAGAATGGTTGAATCAACCAAGTCTCAATTATGTGAACTGTAAACATCTCATACATAGTATTCAAGAAAAAAAATTTTCGTAGCTGAAGGAAGACATGCTCAAAAATAATAAATTAGTTGACCTTTGCAACACTAAACTACACATCACAATGTTCAATGAAGGTTTATTTTATCTTTTGTGATTGAGATAGACTGTAGATTTCCTTCCTCCACAATAGAACTCTTTTTGAAGTTTGAGTGTGTAGAAACTGAATCTGTGAAGCAACACACACACAAGTTTTGGCACAGTCTTTCAAAAGCAAAACAAAATTTTTTGCAGCCTCATGGATAAAACAAGACAAGTATGTAAGATTTTGATAAATTACAATTTACTTATTTTATATAAAAGAAAATCAATTGCATGATAATTCATTGTAGAATAACTTTTTTGCGGGTCTTATAGAGGTTATTATTCATGAAAGTTGGTTGTCAAATTTTTGAACTAAAGCCTAGTTCGTCATCAGGACTACGTCAATGGAGTAGTTGCTGCCACTCAGTTGGAAGAGTCCAACCGCAATTATCGTTAATTGTGGAACTTCTTCTTCTTGCTATTTCGATCCCTTCTTCTAGTTTCCTCTTTACTAAGTTTGACTGGTGGGTGATTATTTTTACTGAGTCCTAATTTATGGAGTGTCCACTTGCTTGTATATGTCTGTTTAGCCCTGTTTTGTTACTAATGTTCCTAATAGCTGCTTGGTGTTCTTTCATTCGGACCTTAATACTTCTCCCTGTGTCTCCTATATAGCTGAGTCCACAGTTACAGTCGATGCAATAAATTACTCTTTCTTGAAATTGGATATCCAATTCTTTCTGCTTTAAAGCTGGCAGGAATTTCTTTATTTTGTTATTAAGATCTGGAGCTAGCCTGATATTATATTTTGCTCTGATCCTTTTCAGTTTCTCGAAAAGTCCCTTGTAGTACGTAATTTTGCTGGTGAATTTGAAGTTGTTTTTTTCCTGCTTCTTTTTTGGCACTTGTCTAAATATTTTCTTAACATATGGGGAGGGGTAATTGTTTTCTGCCAATATTTCCTTTAATTCTTCTTTGTGGAGATCTTTTTGAGTAGCTGAAGAGACTAGGATTTCAATTTTTTCCAAAAATTGTCTCGCCATATTCAATTTAATATAATCAGGGTGGAATGAGCAGAAGTCTAACATCTTCCCTGTGTTGGTGGGTTTTCTAAAAAGCTGAGTGAATATTTTACCCTCTCTTGAGGTTAAGGTTAAATCTAGGATATTGATGCTATGGTCTTTTTCCTGTTCCAGGGTGTACTGCAAGGTATTCTCTAGTAAGTTAAATTCTGCCAGAATCTGAGAGGGTAGAGATTGGTCCACAGTATCTATTATAATCAGGACATCGTCCATGTACCTTACATAGAGAGCAAATAAGGAGGGTTGTATAAGGATTTTTGCTTCTAGTTTACTTATATAATAATTTGCTAGCAGAGGTGCTAGTGGAGAACCCATTGCAAGTCATGGAGTTTGCTTGTAATATGTCTTTCCAAACTGGAAGAAATTATTCTTGAAGGAAAATAGGAGCAGTTCATATATGCCAAGTAGTATTTGTCTATTGTGATTATGGAATACTATTTTTTCCGCGAGGTCATCCGCAATGAATTCCAGTAGGAGGTTCAGGTTAATGTTGGTATACATAGATACTATATCCAGACTTGCCATTACTGGATGAATTAATTGTGGCAAGTTGTCCAGTTTTCCTTTTAGCTGCATGGAATTTTTTAGTAGGTAGGGAGGAGAAGAGAAAATATCTCTGAGGTGACCAAGTAAATAATAATTAATGTTGGAGAGGGGCGAATTTCTAGTGTCTATTATAGGTCTTATTGGATGGCCTTCTTTGTGAACTTTTATTGTACCATAGATCTGTGGAACTCTTGACTGGATTTTGGAGAAGTTTGTTTTTGAAGAGCTCATTTAGCTGTTTTTTTATTATTTAAAGAGCTGATTAATTTCTTAAGATTTTTGACAGTTTGATCTATAGGGTTACCATTGAGTTCTTCATAATAAGGCTTGCTCAATTCAGCTTCCATTCTATTGTAATACTTCTCTTTTTCTACCAATACCAAAACTTTGCTTTTATCTGCTTTCAGTGCTACAACTTTATCATTGGCTTTGAATTTTTTAAGGTCAGTAATGGCATTTCTATTAAAATTGTAAGCAACTTTTACTGGCTTTTTTACAAATTTTGAGACGCAGTCTGAGAATTCTTTCCTTAAAGTGGCTGCTGTATTTTCATCTTCTTTTTCTACCTTACTACAGATGCTTTCTAAATCAATCAGCATACGTTTTTTATCAAGTGCTGCGGAGGAAAGGTTGTAATTATATCCCTTATTGAGGAGATTAATCAGGTTTCCATCTACTCCTTCTTCCGTCAGATCTATTACGACATGTTTGTTAGTGGGGGATGGTATTAACTGTGGGCCAGGAGCTGTAGACACTAACTTTGGACTCAACCACTTATTCTCTTTAATCTTCAATTTTTCTTTAAACTTTTTGTTTTTATCTCTCACTGCTTTAGCTAACCAGTTATCAATATTTTTCTTTTCTGCTTCCGGAATTTCACCTACTGAAGAGGTCCAAATACGAGCTTCTATTCGTTCGCATTGCTCAATAGTTTTGAATTTAATACGAATCGTGCCATTTACCTTTTTTAGTTCTATTTTTTTTTTTTAACAAAATTTCTTGACAGATTCTCCGCGATGTTTTTCGTGAGTCTCAAAAGAAGGTGGAACAAAAGTAGCTCTCTTACATTTCTTAAGAAAATATAGTTGTGACTTACATTTGTCGCTGATAATTCATGTTGACATATTTATATATAGATATAATTATTTGTTTTTCTATTAAAAATTATTTAGCTAAAAATTTAATGTGATAATTGTTCGTTCTCTAAAATTACTCCTTTGGAAAGAAAAATACTCCTTCAAAAAATGTGAAGGAGTATTTATACTCTTTTGAAAAAATCCTAGCATGATCTCTGGTTGCGTTAATGCATATAAAAATGTTAATTGGATTATATTTACTGATGTTTATTTTACTGCTCCATCACAATCATTATTAAAAGTTTACACTTTCAGAACAATCACTAAATATACAATATTATATACAAGCTATTTATATTATACTAATAAATTCCTATTAGTAGTTCTAATTCAGAATATTAAATAGCTCTGACAGGGTTCCCACTCAAAAGTAGAAAAAAAAATTCCCTGACTTTTCCAGGTGGTCCTGAGAGTTTTTCCAGAGCGGCAAATCAAATCACATTGCGACAAATTGTTGCATTTCCTTACATTCTTGCGTTCCTTACGAAAGCATACATTTGTTAATTCTTTAAATAACTGTCCTTTATACAATTACCTGCTTTTTTTAATAACAATTAAATGCATGAGGCATATTATTTTTGGTACCATTATTTATTTTTGGTACTGTTGGTTCAAATATTCTTTAAAACATGTAAACCATGTATTTACATGTTTTAAAGAATATTTGAACAAAGACTTAATTTAAATTCTACATATAATGAAATATTTCAGTCGATTAGGTGAAATTATACAACTGATATATCTGTATTTTAAGTGCACACAAGTATATAAATAACAATTTAAACGACTCACAACATTTAGAGTTCCAGTTAGGTTTAAAAATGCAAGCTGGGAGAATTGTGACTGAAGAGAATAAATTGCCCTTAAATGATACAATGCTGAATGAAGCTTTAAATCCTTTAAGTGCTTATTTTACATAAATATTAAACAACACAGAAACGTTTGCTGAAATTGAAGTCTAATGGGAATGATAAAATGGTGAGTGTCTGACAGTCTCTTAACATTTTGTTAGAGCGG
Organism: Macrothele yani; assembly: GCA_039090855.1. Lineage (NCBI taxonomy): Eukaryota > Metazoa > Arthropoda > Arachnida > Araneae > Macrothelidae > Macrothele > Macrothele yani. The sequence continues at coordinate 103,104,505 of CM076995.1, forward strand.
TTCTATCAAATCGATCTACCAATTTGTATTTTCTATTGGAATTTACTTAGAATCTTTAAAGACAAAGCAAAGTAAAACAGTTATTAAAAAATAAAAAAAAGAAGAGAGAGAGAACAGAAATCGTGACAGCATTTCTGCGTCTGAGGAAAAACGTGTGCCAGTACCATCCCAACAATTTCTAGCAATTAGGGAAAATACTGCTGACATTTAAAAATCAAAATTGTAATTATTTTAGCTAACGTTAGTTCTTGCACATGGCAATGAGAACACCGAATCTATGCTATTTCAGAGGGGCCAACCTCTAGCAGAACGCATCAGTAATCAATAGGGTATTTTACAGTAATGTGTCAGTAATCGAACACAAACTTTCAGTAATGTAACACACCATTTTTTTTCAAAGTTAAGGACAATATTATAGCATTACTGTGTAACCTGTAATACTTGTATGAGGTGCCTATCGGTAATCACCATACGAAGCCTCATCGCTAACGCGTGGAATGGGTATTTCATGAGAAATTAATGCGTGAAATGTGTAATAACTTTATATGTTTACACTATCCTCACAAAAAAATATGAAATTAAATTATCAATATTGTACTTACCTCATGTCATTGCTGACATAAAAACTCCCTTGTTGCTTGTTTTGCAGTGGTATATTCTTTTTCAGAAAACTTTTTATAACACAGCTCACCTGAGGAAAATGCTTTACTTTTCTGTATAAGAAGGGCACATAATGTTTTGGTGCTCATTGTTGGGCAGAAGTATGTGAGGTTTTTCCTTACTATACTAAATATTCTCTACGTAAAGGAATTGCTGTGAGGGATAGTCAATATTACCAACATTAGTTTAGACAATGTGGAATACTTGAGAAGGCCAGATGAATCCTTTGTCTTAGATATTTCATTCCATGCCACATCTGCTCAAGGATATCCAGCTTCATCAATATCAGAGTCTGGGAACATAGCATGAAAGAAGCGACCAGCATGATCACAGCTTGCTATAGGTAGGTTATGCTCCACAACGATTGTAGTAAACAGCAATTCAGCATTTATCACGCTATTTTCATTCTTTTTTGCAAAAAAATTATCCAAAGGCTTTGATCGAGTCTTTAATTTTACACAATCCTGGTGTTTGTTTTGACTGGATATGCCTTCGGCGAGTCTTTAATTTTACACAATGCTGGTGTTTGTTTTGACTGGATATGCCTTCGGCAATCATCTCATCTCATCTCGTCCTACATGGGCTACTGATTACTCTCATATTAGGAGGCACGCAAGGAAACCTTTATTTCAGCATTTTCCATTTCCTTGCTCAAGATTTGGGAGAATGATTTGGATGTTCCTGGAAAAACCTCTTTGCATATTTATTTGTTTCAGAAACAATAATTCCAAGGATGAAATTGGTAAAAAACAAGTAAAAATATGCAATAGGTGCCACATCAGTTGCAGGAGCATGTTTGGGCCCCTGCATTTCATGACAATCAAAAGGATGCTGAGGTTGTTCATCACTTCCCTCTATTACATCCTCCCATTCACTTTCAGAACTTTCATGATCTGAAGATTCACTATGAAGATCTTCATCTTCTGAAGATATGGTGTGCATGGCACTGTGGCTAGTTTTCTGGCTTGATGTTGCTTGGCCAATATCACTCTCAGATGATTCAAATTCATCCCCATCACTTGGCAAACTTTCACTCTCACTACAAGCCATTTCAAATAACCTTAGAAAAAAATTTCACGCAGTAGGAAACAGCACGTCTCCTAGTCTGAGGAACAAGCTGTCAATAAAGTCATCCTCTGCTAACACGAGTTTGGAAAAAGAGGGGGATTCGTATTTCACGGAGTTTTGCGATTGTGTCTGTTTGTTTAGGAAAAAGAAATGAATACTGTGAAGAGCTTCTAGTAATAAAACACCGCACTTCGTTCTCCCGTGCGGCGAAAGTCCGCAAGAAATATAAACATCCGTCATCGCGGGACCACGCGTTGCGACGAGTTGATCGTTATTGCACTTCGAACGGGGCTCGAAAAAGTGATTTCCGACAGTACGAAGTCTTATAATACACCAACAATTCCAAGTGAACAGCCCTGCCTCAACTGCAGTAGGAAACGTTTTGGCTAAAGTACCCTTTCTCCTGTCACACGGAGAAATTGCGTGGGGAACCGATAGCAAGCGCAAACTCTTTTACGATGACACTTACGGCATATTACACGTAATTTTCGTCGTATTATCCGCAGACCGCAAAATTCACATAAAAAAAAAAAATCATTCGTATAATCCGCAGACTGTGACATTTAGGAAAAAAATCGCTGTATAATTCGCACATCATAGATGTTGAATCAGAAGTGGAATTTCCGACAGAAAAGTCGGTCACATAAACACATCGCTCTTTCCACGTTCCAGAAACACATAGCAACGGAAAAATTGTTTGCAGCCGCCGCCGGGGAATTGAGCCACGGATCCCTCGATATCTAACCGAGCGCGTTAGCTTTACACCACGGTGGCCAACAATCCACGGTGCTATGTGTATTTTTAAGTCAGCTTCTGACATCTTAAATCCGTAAGATGGGCTCAGCTACTGAGACGTCTCCATCTGGTGGGTATTAAGGGCACTGGCTATATATATTATAGCAGTTAATTCCAAAGGGCGAGATCCAAGGTGAAAATCCTCCAAATACGTGGCGTCAGTAAATAAATAAATACGTCACTCTTTCCACGTTCCAGAAACACATGAGTCCGAAGAATTAAGAGGGAAAAAAAAAACTATTTTATTAAATGAAGAAATTCATTTTTAAAAGTTACTGTTTTATATTTTTATCTCCGAACAGATAAAGGGTGTGGCATCCATAGATCACGCCGATGTAGCTCCAGAGTATTGCATTACACTGCCAATGACGAAAGGCTGATACAGAACAAGTCGTAGAAATACCGTATGTACTCGCGTATAAGTCGAAAGTTTTTGGAGGAATTCCTGCTTTCAGAGTTGAGAGATCGTCTTATACGTGAGTCAATAAAAAACTTCCGTGAATTCTCCCGCGGAATTTACCAACGGACTTGTTTACGTTTTAGATCGTGATACAGAGGCTTTCCGTATGTTGCTGCACGATTGTGTTCTGACCTCAAAACTATCGCGCAGTGACATGATCATATCCTCAATTCTGTGCACCACTTCAAATTTAAATTCGGCAGTGTAACTGAAACGTTTCCTTTTCAGAGACATCATGATTAGCAATGAAGGAAAACAGCAGCAACGACGTTCGCCAAAACAACGAAAGCAAACTAGATACAAGGTCGCGCACATGAAATCCGAAAGGAGAAACGCATAGGTTCATGCAGCAAGCGCTGTGCGTACTTCTTTGGCTTTTTGCCAAAAAACAGAGCCGGCACGACAGTCAGAGCTCTCCTCAACGATAACAAAATGACCCCTGCGGTCCCTCCCCACAATTATCCCTATCTTTCATTACGACATTCCTCCCCCTCCTCCCCGCTCCGTACAAACTCCTGAACTGAGGAAAATTCTTCCGAGGGAGTTCCTTTTCCAATTATTACACCTTTCCCTGCACAATCACGCTGCAGATTTTTTTAAAATCGGAAGGTGTTATATATATATATATTTTAAATCGGCGTGTTAACCGCATCGGTGTATAATCCGCAAAACCTATAATTTTAACTTTTTTAGCAGATAATCCGCGGATTATACGACGAAAATTACGGTAATATTCTTCCGATAATATCGCTGTTTGACGATATGATTCATGGACATTCCATTTCAAAACGATAAGATTGATAAATGATATGATCATTGAAACACCGAAATGCGCAGTCTGATTCGGAAAATATGTGGATCAAAATCGAAGGCCGAGAAATCGGCAGCGTCGCACTAAAAGGGTTTAACAAAAAAGGATACAAAATTGAGATTCTCCAAAACACACTGAATTCCGTAATTCTTCCAACCTTTCCGTAATCTGACAGTCGAAACCGTAATAATCACGGACAATTCGTACTAGTTGGCACCTCTGCTATTTGCTTCTACATAACGCAGCATAGGATATTTAGACATTGTGCTGTTAAATTTCATAACCAATAAGCTGGCACACAGAGATCCTAATGCCATAACGGCAAAAAAAAAAAAAAAAAAAAATTAAACCCAGGGATAAAGAAAAAATAATGGAAGCAACAAGTGGGGAAAACTAACAGTTAATACGGAATACCATTTTGCCTGAGAGGCTACAGTTCATATTAGTACTTCCAAAATCCGGAAGTCTTAAAATTGATTGGCTACATCTGTGATGCAAACATTAGTACTGAACTTTTCTCGCAGGTCACAGTTCATTTCCACGCTACGTCAAATTACTTGTACGGGAAACAATTAGAGGAAGTTTTGTGTGCATGTGTGCTCATAAAATCCTCCTAACACTTTTTTGTGAACATAATTTATCATCCTGCGGCGAGTGGCATGTTTATACTTAACAATATCTTTACGAAGGGCAATACATTTGTGCGATGTTGATCAGGCAAAGTGTGAGAAAGGTCGGGAGCCCACTCAGGTCATTTGCAGTAACTCCCCACAAATAACGTCATCCAAAACGGACAGAGGCTTTTTTTTTTTTTTTTTTTTTGTGGAGGTTTAACGACCACCGTGAGCAACTCAATGGGCTATAAGCAGTCGCCCGTCCCTAATTTAGGGTCACTGGTTCCAGGGAAGGGAGAGAGCCAGTGCCGTAAGACAAACACAACATCCATGCCTGACCGGGATTCGAACCCGGACCCCTTACGGACGAATGATCAGAGGCCAACGCCTTAGACCACTGCGCCACCGGGGCGGCAACAGAGGCTTTAGCGCCTGCACTGACAAACCTGAAACCAATAGAGCACGCACGGCAAAGATTTTCATCAGTAGTAACTAGGTAGATTTTTTTTTTTTTTTTTTCGGCAATGTGAGGGTAAAGATGTGAAATGAATAATTTAGGCAAATCTTGTGAAGAAGAATTTACGATTACAAGAAAATTTCTACCCCGTCTAACTTTTGTACTCGCATTTTTTTTTTTTCCTATGTATAAGCTGAAACCTTGGGAAAAATTACGAGAGAATGATGAATTTTATATTTCTTATTTTAAATAACGGAGATATTTGCGTTTTTACGGAAAACGGTTCTACTATGCACAAAAATTCAAAAAATAATATCTTCTAATCTATCAGAAACAAAAAAAAATTGAAACTTTCAGGGGTTTTTTTTATAACTTGGAGGCAGCTACCATTAAAAAAAAAAAAAAAATCGCACGAATCGGAGATGTGTTGGTGGAAAATTATTTCAATATCTGACGATTTTGCGTGGAATGACCCAGATGTGAAAATCTATGGTTCCGGGCGTCGGACTACCCCTATTTTTCGCAACCAGCCAGCTCTTGCAGTAATTGGAATATCGTCTTAAAATAGCTATAAATAAATTTCTTCATGCATTATGAAATAGAAATATGATAGAATAAAAAAAAACTCTTTCCGGCCGTAAAACCGGAAGACAACGAATCTAGAAAACGGCCGTGAAATCTGGGAAATATGGTAGGTATGCAATAGTACCAGCTTCATTGCATGGTATTTTTCATATATTTTTTGTCAAAACACTCGTAAGTACTATGAAAAAAATAAATCTTTCCCCCTCTTTGAAGAATCTTCCTATTTCATAATATTTTCCCTGTTCTAACATTTAAAGAAGGTACATACTTTTCCAAGTATACCAATTCTGCTACAGAATTATGAAAGCGAAGCTTTAGTTCGTAAGTGATACGAACCTTTTTCAAAATAAATTAGGTGCCCTCAATTTGCAACATTCATCCACACTGCTGTTGAAGGGGAAGGGGGGGATTTATTAGGATGACCAACATCCGGCAAAATAATATGTTTTTGTACAGTTTGATAAAAGATACGTAGAACATGCAAAAGGGGGGAAAAAAACTCAACTTCTAAAGTTTCCAATGAATTTCGGCGAAATTTAAAATGGAACGTTATTTTAATATATCTTGCCCACTGTAAAAATTTCAGTCGGTTATTTAAAAAATTGAGGAAATAGCTTCTTCATAATTTTTTTCCCAGTCTACGCAGAGAACCGGGGCACCTACTCAGGAACAAATGACTGCCTCTCTTCGCGAACGCCAGCAGATAAGAGCCTGCGAAATGGGTGTGTGATAAATGGCTTTCTTTCACGCTTTGACTTGTATGTTTGTTCGGTTGTAGTTTAGATCATCTGGAGACGGGGAAACCGCAAAGAGACGCACTCCCCTGCACAGCTGCACGGTGGGTGGGTTACAGAGTTGCCTCGAAGGATAAAACAACTCGGAATTATTTTAAAACTTAGCAATACAGAAATATATTTTACAAAAGTCTGAAACTAAATATTTTTCTGGCAAAATAAAAAATTCCCTGCCTTTATAGTTCCCTGATAAAAAATTCCCTGATTTTTACGGAAAAACACAATTTTCCCTGAGTTTTCCCTGATTTTTGGAACAATTTTCAAATTCCCTGAGAATTCCCGGTTTTCCAGGTTGCGTGGGAACCCTGTCTGATCATGCTACTATTCTCTTTTACGTGCAATATTTCAAAATAACTTGTACAATATTCGAGAGGATAATGCTTACCTTGGCATTCCTTGCTAGCGATGAAACACATTTCACGCACGTTTTTCCGGTCTTTGTTGATGTTATTGTCCTAAAGTCCGTTGTATGAGATGTATAACTTTACTTCAACACACTTTTCGCTGGGTATACTCAGCGGATCTTTGCTTTAGGATTCAAACATATAAACTTTTACTGTTCTATATACTCGAAATTTTCGCCCAGTCTCTGGGCATCCTCAGGAGTATGGCGACTTTTCCACCGATGTTCGTGGTTAACTTCGCGCTAATGGAGTCCGATACTCCTCGTTGCCATTCGTCGGATATACTTTCTTGGATACATTTCTTTATTAAGCCCTGCTAGTGCCATCTATGTTTCATCAATATAACTCTTTTTTTTTTATATATATATTTAATTTTTATGCAGTGCATTTGCTGTACAAGACTTGCACCTCCTCAAAAAATCAGTATCAAATTTCTGTTCAAAGCATGATCCATGTCAGGGTTCTCGCCAGGGTTCCAGAATCAGGGGTATTTCGTCCCCCAGGCTTTTTTCTGGGGGGGGGGGGAACGAACAAACACAAAAATAATATAAATATTTTATACATATCTTCTAATTTTGTTATTAAATATTTCAGCAGCTTTGTGAAATGGAAAGCTTTCTAGTGTTACATTTGCTGCTGATATTCGAATCAAATTTTTTAAAGTTTATTATTTCAGTCTGTTGCGAAATTTATCTTTTATTCGATTTTGTGTGCTAAAAGAACGCTCTACTGACACAGAACTTATTGGCACAACCAAAGCAATTTCATACAACACTGTGCTTGAATACACATCTTTATACCTGCAGATGAAAAGTTCTGCAACATCTGCAAATTTAAAACTAGCATAGCTATTTTTTAGCAGAATAAATATATATGGATATTCACTCAACAGGCATTTCAAATCTTCAAAATTTTTGAAGTGGTCTAACAACTTCAAAACAAATTTGCATGACACCGATGAGGATATTTACTTCCCATGCCAAAAGCGTTTGAGCGATTGGCTCCTTTCACAACAATGAATAATAAAATAAACATAGGGACCTTTACAACATCGAAAACAAAAAATCACTTTAACACTGTATGAGCCGTTGCTTTTAGCCCAAAAATCACAAGAGGATAAAAAAAAAAAATTCTCAGTATCAATACAAGCATGAGCCAAATTTTAAAAACAAGTTCTTCAGATGAGAAAAAACAGACCATTCATACATTGATAAAATAATGAATGGCATTAACTTACTTTTTGCAAATAACGCTGGTTTTGATGACGCCTTGCAAAATGAACAAAACATCAAAATTGTTTTATTTTAGTCGGTTTCGACTTCAAGCCAGTCGTACATTTTGCGCCATTTCTCTTGAAAGTTAAGATTTTTTAAAATTTAGTTGGAGGTACAGCAAGAACAGCCTTACTACATTTCTCAGGCAATATTTCACTGTTTAAAATCGTAGCACTCGATGCCGAACTTACAGAATCGTCAGTAGAACGCTTCCTCTTTCTAATGAGGAACTTTTCCATTGTGTTATAGTAAGAACAAATATCAGAGCTGCCAACTTTTCAAAATAAAAAAACGGGACATCAACGCGCGTTCAGCGGCGCGCGTGTTTACACTTTATAAATAATAAAATTATATATTATAGGTTTCTTTATTTTTTTATTACAGTTAATAATTTAATACAAATAAATAAATATTTCAAAAAAAATTAGTATTTAAGTATAAAATAAGACTAACAAACCTTGTTAATGAGTTTCATTTTTAGAAAGTGAGACACTATTTTTTTCAGAGTCACCAATTTTTCTCCCCACCATAACAGGAGTCTTATACATAAGGCAAGACAGTTCATCCACGGAATACCATGATACTGAAATTCTTCAGACACAAGTTTGGCAATATTTTCACCTGTTGAACTGGTTTCTAGGCATGGCAAAGAGAGCAGCATGCATCTCACTCGCTTGCAATGATTATCAAAGTATGTTACCACAACCTCCCCTTCCCAAAAAAAAAACAACAACAACAACCAAAAAATATATATTAAAATGTTCTTAAATCAAGAAGATTGCTTGCAAAAATAAAGATTTACTATAAAATCAAGAACATTTGAGACAGTACCAGAACTGTTAATTTATGATTTTCTGTTATTAGGGGAGAGCGGTAATGTATGGGATGTGCTAGCAGTATGTTTGATGATACTTGTATTCAATTATTTTTCTGCATCAGTACTCGTAGATGGAGTTCAGAAATTTAGATGATTTTCAAGGTTTTGAATTTTTTTTTTTTTTAATTGAATTATGCAATTTTAGAAATAACTTGATTTCATTTAAGCAATGACAAGACAGTGACTTTTTTTTTTTTAATGCCCTTGGATGACAATTTTATCCATCACGAATGCATGATAGCGCTATTTTAGATAAAGGATGAATAGTGTAACTTTGAGAATATGAATACTTTTGAACACCATGCATCAATTCTTACAAATTTTCAGCGTCTTCACTTTCATTTTCAGGAAAAAGAATTATGATTACGGGAAAAATCTTTATCCCCCCTCTCTCTTTGTCAAGCTGAAATGCAAACCAAAAAGGGGGTGGGGGAACATTTAAGAATACAGGATACATGTTCAGAACATCGTTGGGGAGGGGGGGACGATACAATTACGGAAGAAATCTTTCCTACATCCAATTTTCGTTTTCGGACAATTTCCCTCCATTTTCAAGTTGAAATACAAATATTTATAAAATAAAATGATATTTAACAACAATACTAGGCAGAGGAAACATCGCGTGAAAAATAAAATTACGATTATGAGAGAAATCTTCACTGCGCCTAACTTCCATTTTCGAAAGTTTTCGAAAGTTTTCAGCGAAAAATATTCTCCTCTGCTACCAATTGCCCCGAAATTTCTATTCAGTTATGCACCGATATCGAGAAAAACTCCAAGTATGATGGAAAAGGAGAAATTTTTCGAAGCTGTTGCACGCTCATGCCTGAAGATTGCAGGGAATTTTTGCGCCGTCGAATTTCCGTTTTCGGAAATTTTCCCTCCATTTTGCAACTGAAATACAAATATTTTTGGAATAAAGTGGTGTATAACAACAATACTGGACAGAGGAAAAATCGCAGGAAAAATAAATTACGATTATGGAAATCTTTATTTCGTTTACTTCCGTTTTTGAAAGACGAAATACCGTCCCGATGCGTATTCTTATGCGTTGGTAAAATTTCGATGCGTAAACACAGTTTTTGATGCGTACTAGACGCGTAATTACGCATTTTGGCGAACTCTGCACGGCGCAGAATTAAAAAAAATTAAGCGCTTTGGCGCAATTAGTGCAGCTATTCCAACACTGAGGGAGAGCAAGTTGGGAAGGATTGGCGGGAGGGGGCGTGTGCGACGCTCCCAGCTAGAAACATGAGATAACATAAGGTTCAATCGCTATGAGATTATAATAAAACAAAAGCAGGAGTTTACACTAAGCAAAAATAACAACGATATCAATTTCCATCAGTAAAAAAAATTCACGAGCCATTTTGGTGAAAATCCGGAAGAAACTATCTTCCAACCATAAAACTACCCAAAACTCAGTAAAACTTTCGGGATATCCGGAATACTTGGCAAGTATGCGGACGTCATTGCACCTATATCGGCCTTTCCGACATATTATGTAATATCACCTTGCGGTTCTTCACCCGATATCGGCTTTGCCAATGCATCCAATATCCTCTGGCCGTTCTTCACCCCATATCCGTCCGATATTGGCTTTGTCGATGTATCCAATATCTGAATTTCAAAGGCGCTTACTTAGAAACGGCACCAATTAATAGTTTTCTCATTTGTGCAAAAAAAAACTATAAATATATTGGAAAAATGCGATCGCAGTTTAAACCGTGATTTTAACAAAAAAGAACACAAAATTCAGAACTTTTACGAAATACATTGAAATCTGCAATTTTTCCAACCTGTCCGTAATTCGGTGATCATGTGGCCAAAACCGTAATGGTTGGCACCCTTAGCAGCGCGTGGGCTTTCGTCTCGTTGTACTCTACGCGGATTATGATTCTGATCATATGTAGAGGATTTTAGGAAGGGAGTGTCTGACCACAGGTCTTAAACAACCCTTAGAAATAGGAAGTTAGATTTGGGCTAGAGTGCCCGATAGGAAAGTGACACGGAAGCGAAGTAGGAAGGGGGAAGAAGATGCCCTTATTTATTACCGGGGGCCAGCACCCAGGCTCTATGCGGATTATCCCGTAATCCGTTTATATACGACCGGAAGGGAAATACTGGGATTGTACCGTGAAGTCATGAGATCGGCACATGTGACTGAACAATAGGATTGTACCGTGACGTCGTGAAATCGGCACACGTGGTCTGAAACGGCATCGCCTTCGTAGATTTTTCATGCTAATAGCTCACGATTCAAATCTTTCTGCACGCGGGACCATTCCGCGCGTCACTTTATTTTTCTTGTGCAAATTCAAACTTCTTTGCGCGAAACGCGCATCTGCGCACGCTATCGGGAACCCTGCATGTTATCAGTATCAAAGTTCTGTTCAAAGCATCAAAAGATTTTCTGATGTTTCCTTTGACATTGCTGATCTGAACTGAGTACTGGTCTTTGTCACATAACTGAAAATTCTCTGACACTTGGGACTGCTGTGAGGGATTGTTAGTGTCAGAAGCATTAAGCATGACAGCCTTTTAAATTTAAATTCTCTTAGTACTTTTAAGTTTACCTATTAACTGCCATTGAATATGCTTCATCCTCATTTGAAACTTCTATTGCTCTTAAAGACAATAGAAGAGTACTTTTCCACAAAAAATTGTACTTTAGAAAATGAAGATTTTTCTATTAAGTGAATGTCAGCTACTTCTGCATTAATAAATACTTCATCATCAATAGGGAATTTATGAACCATGTAATCACATGTAGCAACATAAAAGTTTCGCACACAAGAATAAAACATAAATGTTTTATTCTTGTAAAAGTTTCTCACACAAGAATAAACATAAGTGTTTCCTTTTTTTTTTTAATGTTTTATTTATAAAATAAACGAAACGAAGGATCATCATTCACATATTTTAAACTTCCCAATGGAAAAATAATTTTTCAAATCGGACTAATAGTTGCAGAGATATGGTGTTTACAGATGGACGGACGGACGGACGAACAAACCGATAACATAAGCACAATGTTTTTTTACAAAAGACGTGCTAAAAAAGCTATCATTGTACACTTGAATTAATTGCTGGCATTTTTTTTTATCGCTTGCTGAAATTTTTGATTTTCATTGCATACTTGACGTTTTTTTGTTGTCAGTAGCGGATCGACGATTTCCACAGCATACTCTATGTTTTCCGTCGACCGTAGCTGACTGACGACTTCCATAGTAATTACATAAAACACTTTGTACTTGGAATCGCTGAATTTTTCTTCCCAACGCATGGTCTTACTCAGTGTCAAGAGGAACTCGGTGCGGACGAAGAATGTAGTGGGCCAAAGTACCGATGATGATGACGATGCATGGCGTTTCTGGCGCACAATGGTGCAAAATCTGCATTTGTAGCAAGATGGCACAAGAATTTTGGTTTGGCGTAGTCTAGTGCAGAATTCCCATTCCTGGTAACTGCATATGCATTACGCAAAAAAATTATCCATTTAATTTTCCCTGACTTTTCTAGGTTTTTGAAAAAAAAAAAATTCTCCCAGAGTTTTCTCTGATTTTTAGCCTTATTTTCGGATTCCCTGATTTTTCCCAGTCAGCTGGCAATCCTGTTCGATTATACACGGATAATAATCTGTCTATAACACTTCTTAAAAACAGACTGATATCTTCTACCAACCATCACGTGATTAAACACGTGCACGAAAAGTTCTCAGAAATTCCTGTCAAGAGAGACGAAGTACATCAAACAAACCAAAACACTACCATGCGCTTCCGATATCGTCGATAGACGAGAAATCTGCGCCAGTACGTACAGTGCCTGCCAACGCCAAGCCTGCTCCAGCTCCGTGCCTGCAGTGCCAGAGATCATTAGCGGACAGAAGAGTAAACATCGCTGTCAACGGCAGAGCAGAACTGCTGACTCAGAGGGGAAAGGTCACTTCTCCGCTAATGAACCGATGCTTCGGAGAACTTCGAACTTTTCCCCTTGTTACTTTTTAATTTACACTACGGTAATCATAATGGAATCAGGCAATATTCACTTATAATCCGGAATTCTGGGAAATGTAATGAAATCCGGCATTGCCGGCCTAAACCCAGAGGGTTGGCAGGCCTGTTATTTTATTCAACAAATGCACACTCTCACAAATGCATCATATTAAAAAAAGATTTTGGGAGAGATTTTTTCCGTCAGCCTTTACACTGCTACTACCCATTAATCTTTTAACAGCAGCAAATGTTTTTTTCAGGGGTGGGGGTAAAATATCTGCTGCCATTAAAAGATTAACGGACAACGGTTGAAAGGCTACCACTATAGGTGCAGATTAGCACTCACCACACACAAGATGGTGATTAACTGGCAACTTTGGAGATTAAATTTATTTTAGTGGCCGCTAGTTTGGCCATTTATCATTTTTAGTGCCAATTTACAAAGGTATAATAATTCAGAAGTAAAAAGACGTGAAACCAGTCCTAACAAGGGATGGGCAAAAACCCTCAAAGTTTTTGAACATCGACGTTTTGCCACTGATAAATTAATCGATGTTCAAACTTTGATGTTGCAGAAGCCGATACATAAAAAAAAACCAAGAGGTTCCTTGACCGATGTTAAAAACTGATAAAGAATATTTCCTAAGTAAAATAAATTAATATCTTTTTGTTGCATGCTTGTAAATAGGAACGGAATATCATCTTTCTACATCATGAATTGGCTGTTTAGGTCGATGTTTCGCTGGCGAAATAGAGTTATTCTCCTGGATGTTACAGGAACCAACACATTGAAAAAAACATTGAGGTTTCCTCCGATACATCGGCATCGTGTGTTTTAAGAATATTTTTGGTTACTCAATTTCAATTGGTGAGAAATAAGTATTGTACTGAGCAGAGATTTTTACTTACTGATATGCCCATTTACTGCTGCAGATGGGAAAGTACGAATTCTTTGGCTTACTAGCTAAAACATCGAGGTTTTCACTGATACATCAAAAATTTCCACTGATACTATCAATTTTGAATCTAAATGGTATTTATGCTGCTAAAATTAATTCTATACTTGTATAATATTCCATTTCATGATAGAAAATAAAATTATTGACGTTTGCCTGTTATATGCTTCACCTGGGAAAAAAATATTTACAAAATGGTTTTTGTTTCGTGCATTGAGTGGCTTCTTTATGTTGTGATAAAGCCATCCATGTAAATAATATTAGTTACATTAAAGTTCCTATTAATCACCCCCCCCCTTTTTTTAAAGCTGGAACCCAGGAGAAGAAACAGCGCAATCTGGCGATACCCGTTCTCGGAAAGGTGTAAACACAGTTTTTCTATTTCCCTAACATTAATTGTTTTTAAGATTTCTTCAAATTTTTAAAACAAACAAAGGGGAATTTTCACACGTTTTTAACGTTGGCTCCCGTTCCAGATGTAAAGCTGTAATCGATGGATCACGCAGGGCAACTGTTGGCCCCCCCCCTCCTCCCAATTTTATTTTAGCTTTCTTTCATCCATATTTTTCAAATGGATAACTTCAACTTGATGAGCTATAAATTAATTGTTTTTTTCAGCTTTGGATTTAGGAAGCGATATTTTTCTGCCCTTTTAACGCACCACGCATGTTTGTCGTGGCATTTTGGAAGCTAGTCAAGGGGTCGTGCTGCCAATCGCATTCTTCGCAATTTGTGAAAAAGAAATCGTTTTGGCAATGGAATAAAAGTTTTGGGGATTACCTTTTTTGTACTGTTATAATACTTTGGTGAAGCCACTGCAACCGCTGCTAGTGGTCACAATCCCCCCCCCTTTCCTCATGGAGGCTTAAACTTTCATCTAACTGAAAATTAGATTAAGGTGGGTCATTTTTAACAAGAGCCATATTTTTAAAACGATTTCTCCGTTTTCGCGGCCATCAGCATTCCGTAAGTTGACGTAGCAACCTTTTCTTTTTTTTTATGCTTCCAGATAGCTACACTTCAGTTAGACTGATAAGCCCCCCCCCTCTCTTCTTTTTTTTTTCTTTCAAAAATCATATGTTTACACATTTTTATCATCCGTCTTTTATTTTCCAAGGCCACATTATGAGGCATTCCAAAAGCTGATGCATTGCAGAAGTTGACGCTCACATTTTATTTACATTTTTAAACACTAAAACAGTATTTTTACACCCCTGCTTCATTTCCAAAGCCATATTACCTGGTATTCCGGAACCCGGCGGTTGCACTTTTTTAAAATTATTATTTTCTTCCAGATAGTTTCATCTCAGACAGATGAAATAAAAAGATTTTTGCTTTACAAGAACCATTGCCATTTCTCTAACTTTAAGATTATGGGGTTTAATTATATCCATGTAAATGCTCCCATCATATTTTCATAAATCACAAAATTTTTCTTAAAACTGTGGTAAATTCACAAGTTGGGTTTCAAACAAAAATCTTATGTGGACTTTTGTTTTACAAATTAAGTTAAATATGGCAAAATTACTATTTCTGAAAATGACATAATCCCTACTACCCTAGTACAGTCACCTAAATAATCACCTAGTGAGGCCCCTAAGTACAACATAATTGCTGCAGGAAATAGTAAGAGCAGATTGTCTATCAGACAAAATATCTTTCGAAGGAGAGAGTTAAAATTTAATAGATTAACCCCCCCCCCCCAAATATGGATTTCAAATTATTTATTATTCCTTACACACTTTCTAACCATTATTTTTTAAAATCCAAAAAATATATAAAGAATGATGTTTAAGTTCTGAATGAAATAAAATAGTTCTAGTTTCTTGTGCATTTCTTATCAGGGAAAAGCTGGTTCGACTATTACAACTTAAATACGTACTAATTTACACTATTATCAAAATCCGAAATTGACTAATTTATTTCAGAAGTTTGTTTTGTCACCGTGCAGAACAATAATTTTTTTGGTAAAATCAATGTTTAGACATCCCTTTTACCTTGTCCAGACGATTTTTAGGTTTTCCTTTCTGCATTGCAGATTTCTGAAAAAGATTCTGCTCCTGGGGACTTCTTTTTTGGCCACTAAGATTTGTGTGTGTGTGTGTGTGTGTGGGTGGGGTGGGGGGCATTAGTTTTTGTTGATTTACGAGCCGAGTAAATATTCCAGTCTGCACCTATACTACTACCCTCTTGTTTCAGTAGCAAGGGTTCAACACAATCCTCTAATAACATACTTTCTCAGCTATAAAAGTACAGAAGAAAAATATTGCCATCAGTTTTAAATTTACAAACACCAATCTTATACATTTTTTTTATTTTGTCTCTAAATCTCTTATAAGGTGACTAACATACATGAATTCCACAAGCCTTTGATTTACCTAATAAACAAGCAGCATGCCAACTTTATCTTAATATTAAGTTGCAATACCTTCACTTTTGCTACATTATTAGAGAGCATATGACAGAAAAAATATGAAAAATGATAGATATTTACCCTTGGAACTTTTTGAAGCACTCTTGCTTTACCACATGCCAAGGACTGCAATGTTCTCCTTAATTCACCATCCTCTGAAATAGAAAATATCAAAATTTTCATTTTCTTTCTTGAATCAGTAAACACTGGAAGTATGGCTGTATGTATGCAAAGCATGCTGTAATGACTGACACACTTTTATGGGTGAAGACTGAAATCATAATTATACAGAAGAAATGCTTAGCATCATGCTTGAAGAGCAGTTATGATCTTTGAAAAACATAAAACTGGAATGTAAGTGAATTGGAAATATTTAAATTTCACAAAACAATTCAAGCTCGTGAGTAGCAAGCTTCTCTACTTGTGGGCACTACAAAATTCCTTGCAGAACAGTCCTATTAAAGAGAAATGATTTCCTCCCTCTTAATTCACTATCCTCTAAAGTAGAGATCTTCAACCTTTCAGGACCGAGGGCCACATAAATCAATTTGAAAGCTTCCATGGGCCACATCAATCAATCTGAAAGCTTCCACAGGCCACACATCTGTCAACACTGAGAGTGAATCACTGATGACATGCTAGTTCATCCTCTCCTACAACATACTTTTATTGCCAAAAGCATGTTCAGTAGCAATATACTTTGTACTTTATGAAACAGAATGAATACAGTACTAGTATAAAACGATTTTACAAGTAAAATCCATTGACAATAAGGTACTTACATTCAGCCCGTGTGAATGTCGGTAGCCAGTGGCCAAATGGCGACCAGATACTTTGTAGTGGCTAGTAAATTTTTTAATATAGTAGCTAACAATGGCCAGTAAATTTTTTTTCCCAAGTGAGCAACTATTTTGTCCAACTTTCCCCCCACTTGTGAATGAATATTGAGTTCAGTTTTCTCGCCCGTGTTCCTGCAGCTGCTTCAAAAATGAATGGAAGTGAAGGTGGGATTTGAGAGAAACTTAATCTGCTGATATATCAGCCTGGAGTGACCAAAGGGTCAAGGTTACTAAAGCAACCTTTGCCATGGTATATGTATGCCATGGTATACCTTGCACAAAGTATGTCATCTACAGGTAAAAGAATTATCTTTGAATCTCTGTTTAGCCACATATATGCTGAACAAAAAGAAACAAACTGTTATGGCAATGTTTTTAAGATGATGCAGCTGCTACATCTAATGCCATGAAGTACTGCTCCTTGTGAGCATGGCTTTTCAGAAATGAATCTCAATAAAACGAGTAATCGGGTATGTCCAAATAGTGACACTCTAATGACTTAAATGATGATTAGATACAACGGCCCTACAATTGTGATGGGCAGGTACCTCTGATGGCAAGATCAGATACAGTACATATCCGTGGTAAACTGCATTATTAATGCCACTTTATGCATGTATAATGTATTTCCTAGCTTTTGTTTTAAATAATATTATTAAAGAAATTAGACATCTAACTTTCATGGCCATTCGAAAATAAATTATTATATGTGTAAATTAAGATAGTATGAGTAACTAATGATATTACAGCACTGAAAATAAATTGTCAAAAAATCAATCATTTTGGAACAAAAGCATATGCAATATTTGTAGTCAATCTAATTATCCAATGCATTAATCACTCTGTATCTGTTTTTAAAAATTAATGGGGAGAGGGGTCTCTCATTAGAAAAAAACAAAAAACATTCACCCATTTAATTTCATAGAAATGTAAATAGAGAAGCCAGGAAAGTTAAAGTGGAACATTTTGTTCCAATTTGGGAACAAATAAGACATTTGGCATATACTGGAAACAAGACTGATACCTTTTTCAATGAAGCCTTATTTATTCTATGGTATGATAATTCATGCTGTAACGAAGATCTACCATGTTACGTACCAAATCCATGGCGACAATACATTCAAACACTTAGACCACCTAAGAACACTTAACTTAACCTAAAGACTTTAAGATATAAAAAACTATATATGTTTTACCACATTGTTATTGCTACTTTGCGTTGCTATGGTAACTGCACGTGACTAACCCTGTATGTATTATAAAGTCCCACTCACAGGAAATCTGAGCTCACTTGTTGGCTTGATAATGGCCCCTTGGGGGGACCAAAAGTGCTCGCCTTTTAACTTTTAACTTTTTAATATGCTCTTAGCTGTACATAGATGTTTTTAATTTCGAATAAAGTGTTTGTTCATTGAGGACGGGTATGTGCAGTTGCAGAGTATCTTTGTAATCATGCTTAAGACAGCTATTTATTGCGTCCTAGATACATACTGTGCACGAGTAAAATAATAAGTTCTAGTAAATAGAGAAGTTACGGAATTATTATTATTTTTTTTTTAACTTTGCATGGCCAGTAGATTTTGTAATTTGGCTGGCAAAATTTTTATTCCACTAGTCACATTGGCAAGTACAAATTTCAACAGTTTCACAAGGGCTGCTCACATTACAGCAGGGATGGATGTCATTGCAGTCTTAATGAGAAACTTAATGTTGTTTTTGATTGACTAAAGCTTCAATATCAGTTGTTTTTCTTTTAATTGGAGGTTTAACGACCACCGTGAGCAACTCAATGGGCTATAAGCAGTCGCCCGTCCCTAATTTAGGGTCACTGGTTCCAGGGAAGGGAGAGAGCCAGTGCCGAAAGACAAACACAACACCCATGCCTCACCGGGATTCAAACCCGGACCCCTTCGGACGAATGATCAGAGGCCATCGCTTAGACCACTGCGCCACGGGGCGGCCAATATCAGTTGTAATATACATTGTTGTAATTTGCAAAGTGTCCTCCAATGTTGATCTGTTAGAAGTGTTTTTGTTTTTGATTTTCTGTTCTTCATTTGACTGAACAACTGATCACATATGTAGGTACTGCCAAAGATAGAAAACACGAACAATGCATGTTTATGTATTTCTGAATACTTTTTTTTCGGATACGTATTTGGAATAAAGTCTATTACTGTAGGAACTTGTAAAAACTTGCATTTCACTGTAGATCTGCAAACACTAATTGCAGATGAGGTGGAACACTTTCGATGTCAGACCCCAAGAAGGGCAGGGAAAACATTGCCAAGAAAATTTTGTTCTCTCTGAGGTCAGAAAATCTGCTTTTGAACTCCTCTCAGATTTGAAATGCATTGACATAATCATCTGAGCTCCATGTTCCATTTTTATTCACCAATGGCGCTAATGATGGAAAGTGAATGCAACTGACATTCCCACAGGATAAGTTTAGTCTCAAAAACATTCACATAGTCATAAAGATTATGAACAAGTTGGCTTTTCCCAAGTAAACGGTAGTTTAGTTCATTGAGGTGACCAGTAATGTTGAAAAGGAATGCAAAGTCATTTAACCACATCTCACCATGGACCTCACGAATGGGTTTGCCTTTGGATTCCTTGAATTGTTGAACTTCGTCATTCAAAGAAGGCATTGAAGCATCTTTCTGCAGCTTCACCAACGTATTCCTGTATAATATGCAACATCACCATGTTCAGTTCCAAATCTCTCAAGAACTTTTGAAGCTACCTGTGGTTGAGACCTTTAGACCAGATAAAATTTACCATTTTCACAGCAACAGTCATCACATGGTCAAAGTTTGAGAAGGACTTTGCACACAAATTTCCTTGGTAGATAATGCATCAGAAATCCATCATCTTAGTATTGCCACACTCCTTCACATCAGATTTTATTAAAGTTGTCACTCCTCCCTTTTTTTCAGACGTACCAGGTGCACCATCTGTGGTTATGGCGGATATGTTGCTCAAGTCTAACTCACACTCAGCCAATGTATATCTTAGACTTGAGTACACAAATCTGAAGTCCATGTCATGTCTCTAAGATAAACAACACTGGCTAATTCCTCTACAATTATGAAGTTTCTACAGGGTTCCCACTCAATTTCAGAAATGAAATTCCCTGACTTTTCCAGGTTTTCTAGGAAAATTTCCACAAAATTTCAGACCATACTTTTATGATTCACATCATTTTTACAGTAGAAAAACTAGGTTTTCTACTCAATATGCAGTAAAACCAACCTAAGCAAAGATTATCCTAAGCATATTAACAAGACAGATTAATTATAAAACCATAAACCTTACTAGTAATTAGCAATCAAAATATTTTAAAATACAATTAAAGCCCAATTTTATGACTCAGTGAACTGGCAAAAATAATCGCTAAATTGGGGGTATCATTAAACCGGGGAACTTTAGCAAAATTGGGACCCTAAGGAATTGGCTGTATTAACTTACATTGCTTGGAAAAATAAATTACTCCTACATGTACACAATAATTTTTTTTTTTTTAGTTCGGTAATTTCTTCTTCAATTTTTGCTTTGAATGTTTGTTTTTTTCTGTTTCAAGACTTGCTCTTTTTTGCTGAAGCACTTTAATTTGGTCCCAAGTTCTTTTCTTTGCATTTTCAGCTATTTTTTTTTTTCTTCTCCACGTTCTTTTTTCTCCTCTAGTGCAAGATGATATTGAGTCTGTGACATCTTCATGCTCTGTAACATCTCAGGGGTTATTGGCACGGATAGTGGACCACCATATGATTTCACTGCATCATATGTGCTATGTAGAGAGCACTTAAAGATTTTCCCTGTAGATTTTCAACAAGAATGTCTTTGTTTATTGAAAAACCTGGCTCTGATGAGGCATTGCCATGGGATAAAGTTATAACGATTCTTACTACTTACCACAGCTTTTTAAATTCTTCGTTATTCAAGTACTTTGAAAAAAACAAAATGCATCTAATCTTGTGTTTTTTGTACAAAATAAAGAGAAATCTTTTTTCCACTCTTTTTTCACTTTGTAAATGGTGAAAATTGCAGCTTGGTATGATCCCCTTGATAATGCTGGTAAAATGTTACTATCATGCAGAAGTTGCAGCAAGTTATCCATTCGTTTTTCACATAGTACAGCATTAGAACATAGTAGATGAGGATCTAAGCAGGACATAAATCTCATGGTCAAAAAATTTATTGGACTATTTTCAATAATCTTGCCGATCATATTAACCAGGAAAATTTTACGTTCAGTGACAAATTTGTCCTTCTTGCATTTAGAGGCACCACTTTTTTTCATGTAGCTTCTGGCAGCAATTCCAATATCAACTTCATCATTTCTTCTATGGGATTTAATGGAAGACATATCTATCTTCACTAATTTAAAGGGAGTGGAAGCTTCCCTTAGTAGTTCATGTTTGACAAATCTTGCCATTATACGCCAAGGAGCTGTACAGAAAAGGAATCATAGGTGAAGGATTTTGAAATGATTTTAGAATTGGCCTCAAAATAGCAGCAAATGATATAAAAAATGATATTTTTGCCAAAATTAACTTATCGTTACATGCATATTTGATGTTTCCAACAGATATGGTTTGTGGTAAATCTTTCTTTGCTGTTTCAAAATATTTTTTACATGAGGAAAGACTTCCAAGCACTCTTTCAGCAACCCTAACATTTTCCACCCATCTAAATTTGGCAGAACTTCATTGGAAAGACATGACTGTTTGTTAGGGCTATGAAATCTGCACGCCTTGCTGGACTATCTTTGAACAATCTATACATAGCATGAAATAAGAAATTTAACTTCCATGTTGTTATTCTGTTTCCTTTCTGGAATGCTCCGTGAATTACATGGAGACTACATGTCCCAATATTTAATAAAGAATTACCTTTGTTTTCTTTAAGTTCATCACAAATATGTCTCAAAAATTTAAGATTCACCTGTGGCCCATCCCTAGAAATTTGTAAAAGATTTTTCAAATTTAAATTTGATGAGCCTTCACAAAATTTTTCATATAAATCCTAGGCAGTAGAATGGCCAAGAAAAACTGAATTAAAAAACAAACCTTCACTTCATTAGAATTTTAAGGCCAGCATCTTATTAAGTCCATTTGCCCATTTTTGGGCAACAGCATTCAGAGCTTCATCAATACATAGTACAAAATATGACGGTCAAATGTCTTTCAATAGCAAAGACTGAAAATATGGGGCCAAACCAAAAGTAACTAAGTACGCCATTTTCATGCTCCCCAAGGTGATATTCTTCGCTACCTCACTATCAGGGAAAGTGGCTTGAAATATCTGTGCTGCATCCTTGAAGCCATTGTAGGAAGAGTGTGTCGTCACTAATTTGAGAGCCCACAAAATTTTGGACGTAAGAGTATTTTCTTTGGTAACATAGTTCGCCACTGAAGAACATGCCAGTGTCGAGTTTGATTCCTCTCTTTGTATTTTTTTATCACTTTGAACACTAGAAGCACCGCTGAATAAGGTAAAAATAGATACTTGCTTTGTACTCTCGATTGACTTCCGGTGCTTAACACTCTTCTCGTGACTAAATATAGCCTGTCTGCTCATGTTGCTTAAGTTGAACGTTTTACAGCAAAGTAGACAACATACTGTATATGGGTCCATGTATACCGCTTCGATCCAGTTCGCCTACTGTGGATTCAATTCTTTATCGGTCCATTCCAAATTAAAATCCATTTTCTTATTGCTCATTTTGAACAAAATGCTAACGTGCAACAATGCAAAAGGACCATGAAGATCTTTTAACTCAAAAACTGCTCAAAGCTCTTCTGCTTTCACCTGAAAGATAATGCTAAAATACGATAACCCATATTTACGGTTGTGTTCTCATTCGTTGGAGCAACTTCATGTCAACAACGAGCTGGAGGGGGAAGGGAAGCGCTGCTAGCACGGGCATTCACTTTCCCCCTATCCTGAGGAGACAGCAGAGGTGCAGGAAATCTTCACCTTGATACGAATATCATGCGCTCCGCCTTGCTCAATCCCCCTTTCTCACTCTCAGAAAGAGCAGTACGTGACCTTGTTTCTCCCTCGGACTTCTAGGTTCAGCAGCAAACGGAACCCAGCTAGTGAAGGAGGATTCGGGTACAAAATATGACAAAATCTTAACACTTGGAAGGTCTGACAAGGGATCGCTCATTTTCCAGGTTTCGGTGAAAAATAGCAAATTTCCCTGACTTTTCCCAGACCTTATTTGAACAAAATCAAATCCCCTGACAATTCCAGGATTTTCCTGACCCATGGGAACCCTGTTATACCAATATCATGAGTGAAAGGGCTACTTGTGCAGTATCGGTTGCATTTGTGGATTCATCCATCACTACAGAATAAAACACGAACTCCGTGGAGTTGGATTTGAAATTGCTGAATATATTTGTTGCCAGATCCCCCATGTGACTCGCTGCTGTCACACTATACAACCTAATGTTCAAAACAACTTGAGCCTGTGATGGGAAAAACACATCAACTTCACACTGAAAACATTGTTTCACAAACTCTGTCAATAAAGGGCTTTCCATGTTTTGCAATTTTTTCTACTCTTACGTAGCTGTTGCTAACATAATTTTCAGACGGTTTATTTACCTTGGAAAATAACGATTGCTGACAATATAACTTGTCTTTGATCTCATTAACTTTTTCGCTCCGAAAATGTCCCACCAATTCAGAATATTTCGCACTGTACTTTGTATCATAATGCCTCTTGACGATGTATTATCTCATTACCGCAACGTTTTCATTGCGAATAAGGCAAACTGCCTTATTCTTATGCTCAATAAAAAAGTAATGGGACGGCCACTTTTCTTGAGAAAAAAAAAAAAAAAAATTCGCACATTGTCATCAAATTTCTTTTTCTTGCTATCACAGCTTGCCATTGTGCATGCATTTAAAGACCAAACGTGTCTTCTTACTAATGTGTTTTTACCCGGCTCAGGTTAATTACTCGGCACCCTTCTTACAGCCAACCAATCACAAGCTTTACATCCACCTGCTCCCATTCTTAAACACAGGATCATGCAAACATTCTCCTAGAATCCATTTCTCTTAATAGGATAGTGGCAATTTTTGGAATAGAATGCATAGGTGGCATAAAGGGGTGGACTCAAGCAATTCTTCGGACACTAGAGACACTTTCCACTTCTTCTAAACACTAGTAGCCAGCATTTACGACTCCAATAGAGGGTAATTATATTTTGTTAAATTATACAACACAACATTTTACAGTAAATTATGTTTTGAAAATCATAAAAACACTAATATTATGTTAGCATAATTGCAATTTTTTTAACACAATCTCCCCTACCCCTCTTACATAAATATTGTATTTATTCCCCATTGTGGATTTCGGCACATATAAATCTTGCTCCCCCAAATGAAATGCCACCCCTGACAGAATGTTTGTCTAGTTGATGTGAAATGGCTTGGTGGGCCATGGGTTGAAGACTAGTGTTCTCCTTGGAGCCTTTTTACTGGGCGTCCCCGCCCAGCTGTGGATGCAATTATGGGAAGAGGGAAAAGTTCCCATACACGTGGCTTTATTACTGCGGCACTCAGTGGGGTGTTTTTTTTTTTCTCTCCTCAATAGTGAATCTTACATTGTGGCTGCTAGCGCTACTTTTCTTCCTCTGCTGTTCAAGATCCAAATGTAAGAAGACCAAGTGTTAACCAAAGTGGGCGTCCTTACTCCCTTGCCAAATTCAGTAAAACAAAGTCGGAGGGAAAAGTGGGTGCGGTCGGTCTTCCTGCCCGTGTGGAGGGAAAGATAAACCAGGTGCAGGAGGGCGCGGTAAGTCACTCTCCTGTGTGAAAGACATGAGGTTGCATCTCAACATCTCCCTTCTTTTGGTCCCATTTGTTCAATCATGTGATCGGTCACTGTTGTTCACGTGCATTTTCGGAGACTGCAACTGAAATCAAAGATTTCTAAATCACAAGTGCTTTTCTGGTATAATTTTCTGAAGGAGTTATTATATCAGAGTGATTTGATAGTATTTAATTTTGATTCCGTTTGCTTTTTGATTTCTGTGACAAACGAAACTGCATCTTTTCCTAAAAAATGCATGTGGATGGAACGGACAGATCCATGAAGTTCGAAAGCCTTAAAAACCTTGTCTTGATGCCAAAAACTAAAAAAATTATGTACTGTAGTTGCAAAAAGTTTGCACGATTCTTCAGAATAGCAAAAAAACGCATCTTCAACCTACAGTTTTAAACTGTAAAAAAATGTCATTTGTTTAAAACTGCTTGAAAGTATCAAGGAAAAAAAAAAAAAAAAAAGATTCTAAATAAAAAGATTATCGAGATTATCAAAGCTAAAATATTTTTTTTGATTTTGTGAAAATCTATTCACTACTTTTGAAATTATTAAAACATTAAAAGTTGTAATAGCAGAATGGAATAAATAATAAAAAAAAATGCGCAACTTTTTCGGTAGATTTTGATGAAATTTGAATCTGAACATTATTTTAACATGTATAGGTCTCCATGAAAACTGTATTCAGATATTTTAAAAATTAGAGAAATTTTACTTTAGAAATTTTTATCCCAGTCCTGTTGCTGGCATAAGATTGAGCACTTGCCTGAACCACAGAAGGCGCATGATTGATTGGCTGTTGGCTTTTGAATTTCCAGGCTATGGCTGACCCCTTCTTTGTAAGGAAAGACTGCCACTGTATAGGTAAAAAGATGTTTTTTTTTCTCCCCCAAAGAGACAGCCAAGCTGTTTAAAACTTTGACGCAATTACCTGTCACTGAAAAATATGGACAAGTATTAGAATAAGATTTTTATTCTGACGCTGAACTTCGAAACACCAAAAATTCAAAAATTGCACAAACTAGTAAAGCCCTTTTGTGAATATATTTTGTTAAAAATGCACCTAAATTATGGCATAAAATAATCATCGCACGTACTAAATAGACATTTATCCGGTTCATTTCTCTGAACTGTGTGTTATTCAAATTGCACTTTTTACGTGATGCTTTTTAAAATTGCATATGGGGGAGAGAAAAAATACCGTGATTAATGGCATACAACAAACAGGTAAAAACTGATGCCCAGAAGAAAAAAAAAGTGCAAACATTTCATGTAATATATTATGAATTTCACCTAACCCCCTCTAAACAAGTGGTGTATGTGACGATTTTAACTGAAACCTTTTAAAGCTTTTAAATTTTTAATGAACCTGACCAAACTTTGAAGACTTCCTAAGCATTTCCAAGAGAGTGCAACATTGACGAGATAGCCCTAAAGGCCAAATACGACGTGGAACTTCAAGTTGTATGTAAATAGTAACTCTTAACTCAAGAATTTTTAATTATTATCTGGAAACCTTTACCCATTCAATATGATGTCGACATAGCCAAAACAGAGCTAACCCTAACATCTGGACATATCCGAAGTAGGGTACAACTTATAACAAAATGGCTCTCGAACTAACCCTAACAACTGACCATATTGAAGCAAAATTCAACTTTGGACAAAGAAACTCAATAACTACTGACGCTGAACTGAACACGCAATTCCGTAAGTAACATCTTTAGGACTTCTAACCGATTTATATTTTAATTGAATAAGTTAATGCACCACCACAGACTGAATCCATTTTACAGAACGTGTAAAACAGAATTTACTGATGTTAAAGCGTCTTCCTGAAGAACCTTTTGGTCACGTAATTGTATGTGAACTATATGATAGAATCACATGAGATATAACCCTCTAAACAAGTTAAAATGATTCAGGCAGGTACTACAAGCCAAGGAGTTGGGTGTCAAAATGTTACGCCTAGAACAATCCCGCAGAATCGATCGCCACTTCCTAAATTCTGTGCCTGCATTATAAATGCGCTTACCATGGAGCCATATTTGGAATTTTGCGGCAAAAATCACTGTTGTTTTCCCTGCATGTCTATAAAATTCCTAGAGAATTTTATTTCGGAATTATTGAGGAACTCTGTGTAATTTTTCAAACTTGTTACAGTGTCACTGGCCATGTTGAATTTAGGAAAATATTCTGAATCCCATAACCCTGTGCGCAGAGGTTAAGTTACAGTCGCTATTTTCACGAAATGCGACGAGTTAATCCAAAATGCAAGAGAAAAATTAGTGTCCATAGCAAAATGGTGCCAGCCATTTAAATATAAACGCATCAGCAGATTTTGCTACAGCCATCCTATTTATGTGAAAACTAAAATTTCTGGAATTCTGGCAGTGATTCGCACTCTGCTAATGTTATTATTTTAATTTTTAAGGTATGTTCCTACAGTATCTGTTTGCTTAATCACTCCCTCCCCTTCTCCATACGCTCTAGGGCACCCCCATAAAAGATGGGTGGGGTAAGATTATAGAGGCCACAGGGATTATGTAGAACCCTTCACCCTATTCAAAGTTTAAGTTTAAACCAGAGTCAACCCTGACGTCTATGACATTTCGCCAAGGCCATCAACATTAGTTTTCCACTGACGTCCAAAGCATTGTTGGTGTAAATAATTCAGTTGATGTTATGATTTTCCGAGCGATAAAAGCGGCTAACTTTAGCATTTTGCTACAACTTCTTTCCCCATTTTAGAAGTATTGCTACAGCATTTTTTGAGCCAGCTTAAACTTGGCCTGTGCATCCCCAGCTGCAAGAATGTTAATCTGTTTTTGCTCTCACAATTCTCAGGCACTCCTAGACCAAGAAAGAGATGGGTCTGGAAGGAGGGGGTGAGGAGGTGGGGTTATCTATTCAAAGAAGTAAGCAGGAGGTAGGGATTTAATCTCTATCGATGAATCATGTCTGTCTGACTAAGGCTGAGATCTTGCTCACAAGTTGTCATTTTCTAACAGAGGAATGCAGAGAAGTCACCTGAATGATCATTGTCATTGTGACTGTGGAGAGCTACAGAAGGCAGTAAACCGTAGTAGCAAATAAGGAAGTTATCAGTTCTTTTTACTTTTGTCCAATGCATATAAAAATGGAAAAAACACTACTTTGCTAAGTCCTCTAAAAGTTCCACTGAAAGAAAACATCCCTCAACCAGTGAACAATTGAATGATTCTTCTGTTTCAGGAAGTGCTGAAAAAAACTGAACAACTTCCAACTCAAGGCCAGCAGGTGAGTACTGTTAATTCCAAGCACCATTCTAGTGGCATCAACAAAGTTTTTACAGCATATTTTACCATATGCCTGAAATATGCTACAAAAACTGCTAATCGAGAATTAACATGGGTGGATACTCCTTGTGCTTGACTGAGGAAATAAATCCTTTCAAATCATGAAAAAAGTAAGATGCACTCTGATGCCTGCTCATGTTCTTCATCTGCTGCTTTACTAGAAAATACTGGAGTTGGAGAAATCTGTTTCAGCTTTAAATAATTTGCAACGTGATGCTTTTTTAGGTGCACTGAAAAGTGTATATTGGCTTGTCAAAAATGAATTGCCTCATGCAACTTTATATGAAAAATTATTGGAGCACTGCAAATTGATAGGATGCACTTACTTAAATAATTTGAAAGTGGCAGAAAATGCTAATTACACTTCTGAGAGAATTGTTTAAGAGCTCTTTAGAGGTGCTAGCTTCAGAAATTCGCTCTAATATAGTAAGCGAGTTAGCCAAAAGTCAGTTTTTTAATGTGCTGTGTGATGAGACAACTAATATTTCAGTTATAAAGCAATTAATAATTTATACAAAATTTGTGTCCACAAAAACAAAAGAAGTTAAAGTTGCTTTCCTGACCACTAAAAGCATAAATGATGGAAAAGCTACAACAATTGCAAAGAATTTAACTGAAACATTAGGTGAATTAAATTTACAGCTTGAAAAGCTGGTTGGTTTGGGATCTGATGGTGTCGCAGTGATGATTGGCAAGAATAATGGTGTGGCAAAATTGCTGAAGGATGCAAATCAAAATATTTTAATTAATTGTTATTGTGTAAATCACTGTCTATAGCTCTGGCTAGTCCCAGGCTGCACAAGAAGTCAAGTATTTAGTAAAATTCAATGACATTCTGCAGCAGTTATTTTTTTTCTTTCAAAATTCTGGTGTTTGAATGGCTGGATTGCACCAAATACAAGACATTTTTAACATACCTCAGATGAAACTGAAAATGGCCAGCGATACTAGATGGCTTTCTCATGAGGCTGCTGTTCAGTCACTTCATAAAACACTAATGAGTGTTGTGGCTGCACTGGAGAAAGAAGCCGTTGAACGAAATGATGTCACTGCAGAAGGTTTAAGTAAATTTATAAAAACATACTCATTTCTTGCTACATTAATGAGGCATACCTGCCAACCTGGGAAAATGTGCATCAGTAAAATTATATGTGCACATCACATCAGTAAAATTAAAAATGACGTAAATAGCAATTAATATTCAATTAAAAGTGACGTAAATAGATTTTCAGCACGTAGCACATCCAACTGACTGTCGCTCGCCTTGAAATAAGAGTCCACTTTCACACTTTTTTTGACACATTGTGCATTGCTTATGTGCTTGGGCCCTTTCACGTGCCGAGAAATATCGTTTTTCCCAGCATGGGAAATGTTGAAGTCAGATCGGCACACTACACAAAACGCAAACTTCACACCTTTTTGCGATCGTTTTATGCAGCGAAATTCTTTAGTATAACAGTCCTTAAACGCTTGAAAATATTTATTTGCCTTACTCAAGGCCATTGCACGGTTAAGAGACAAGTAACGATAATACGAAAAACAGCAAGCAAGTACATGCATAGCTTTCCATAAATTCTTTTCCCCTGCTGTGCAGAAAGTATCAACCAAGCTGAAGCGTTCAATCCGCTGCGATGTGCGCATGCAGCCTTGACAGTGTTACGAGAAGCGCCGATTATCACGTGACATGGGAGTACGGTAGAGAGAGAGATTGAATCTGACTCACTCCTTAGTGCATTGAGTGAGGAGGCGAAGGCAAAATTACACGGAAGTAAATAAAAATCTCAGGACATTAAAATCGCCAAAAATCCGTAAAATCATTCAAGTCTTCTGTACATCAATAAAACAGTATCAAAATCCGTAAAAGTTGGCAGGTATGATGATGATGATGTGTGATATACTGCCAATTTTGAGCAACCTATCTGGATCATGGTTATGGCAAGATACAGACTTAACCACAGTTAAATCTATATTAGAGGCAACCAAATCTAAAATAATTTTACTGAAATCTGACCCAGCAGAAAATTTCAGAAATCTACCCTTGCTGTTGGAAAATGAGTGGATGGACCTGGCTGTCAAAGTAGATGAGGAAAGTGTAGAGTTGTACAAGAAAAATGTTTATGATGAATATCTGGATGTGATACAAATTCATTTAGAAAACAGATTCCCAGATATGCCAATAATTTATAAATTGCCAGCATTTTCTATCATATTTAACAATGTTGCTCTAAAAGAAACATCACCAGAGAAGGTTAGTGAGCTATGCGAAGAGTTATTTATTCACTACTCAAAAAATGGAAATCTCCCTCCTCTTAATTATACTGCCACAAAAGCAGAATGGAGTATGGCCTCAGTGATGATCAGAAGTGACTCATATAAAGATATGCCAACAAGAAACTGTCTCAAAAAACTATCTATGAATCATGAACTTAGAGAATTATTCCCTAATTTATCTTATTCAAATTAGCAACAATTTGTCTCTCTTTACCAGTGTCAACTGCAGAATGTGAAAAGGGATTCCATGCTTTGAAAATAATTAAAACTTGCTTACGAAACAGAATGAGCCACAAAACTCGTAAATAATTTATTGATGATTGCATTGGAAGGTCCTGATCCTTCAACTTTCAATTATGATCAAGCTGCTGATAACTGGACAGGGAAGAAAAAAAGAAAAATACATATCTGAACACCCTGGTTATACATGTACATCACACGTGAAATTAAGAATAATGTAAACTCTGGCTGGCACCTTAAATAACCATTTCTATTTTTAACCCTGCAGGCAAGAATAAAAATTATAGTTTTATTGCTAATTCAGTAAAATTTCAAAAATTGAATAAGTTGTGATTTCCTTTAAGAGTACTTTTTTTATTGAGCTCCATATTAAGTGCACATAATTGTAAGAGTGAACAACTTATTCCCCCATACACCATAAATACTGATAAAGACTGGCTGAAATCTGCATCAAATTTCATTTATTAGTAAGTACCCATTTTTTTTTCATCATTTATGTACAATTTTCTAATATTTATCATGTTAGTTACCTTAATGCCTACCACACTGCTATAAAGATGTTGAATAAGTTAATAAGTATAATAATATTAAGCAAAAAATTATTCTAGGGAGAACACTACTGTATGTACTCGCATATAAGTTGAAAGTTTTTGGAGGAATCCTGCTTTTCAGAATTGGGGGATTGGCTTATACGTGGCCAATAAAAAAAACTTCCGTGAATTCTCCCGCGGAATTTTTTGACAGATTTGTTTACATTTTAGATGGTGATGCAGCAGCTTTCCGCATGTTACTGCACAATTGTTTTCTGAACTCAAAACTACGCGCAGGAACACGATCATATCCTCAATTGTGCCCACCACTTAAATTCAGCAGTGTACCTGAAATGTTTCCTTTTCAAGACATTATGAAGAGCAATGAAGGAAATAGTAGGCTGACGTTGGTCAAAACGCCGATAGATGAAATAAACATAAGACAGCGCACACAAGATCTGAAAGGAGGAACGTTTTGGTTTGTGCAGCCAGCGCAGTGTGTTCATTGGCTAGTTTACAAAAACAGAGATGGCACAACAGTCAGAGTGGTACTTCTCAACGATTCAAAATAACCCCCACCCACAGTCTCTCCCCACAACTTGCCCGATCTTTCATTACATTCCTCCCCCTCTTCCCCGCCCGTACAAACTCCTGAACTGATAAAATTTTTTCCGAGGGAGTTCCTTTTCCAATTATACACCATCCCCATGCACACTTACGCTGCAGATTTTTTTTTAAATCGAAGGGCCGTAAAAAACTTTATTTTTTTTTAATTTGCATATTATTTGCATTGCCGTATAATTCACAGAACCAATATATATAACTTTTTTAGCAGATAATCCGTGGATTATACGATGAAAATTACGGTAATAATAAGAAAGCTTTTCGATAGAAAAATCTCACGCTTGTTAAAATTAGACGCAAGAACTTTAGAATTCGTCCAATCCAGGGAAAACTCTCCCTGGTTAACTGTAGTAGTTAAAGCTGTAGTTGTGGATCCCGTTCTAATAGCGTATTTATGTTCCGACATCCGGATATTTAAAGTCCTAAGCGTGGATCCTATGTAATATTTACCAGCACCATTCAGGTCCCTAGAAACAAGTGGAATACAATATACTCCCGGTTTGTTGAATGTTGAGACAGGGTCTCTGTCATTTTGTACCAATGAAAATATATTTCTGGTGCTTATTCCAAAGGCTTGGTTATGTTTGTAACAAGCTTTTTTTCAAAATGGACACAAGAGGGGGGGGGGATTCAATTTTACCAATGTACCTAGTTGAAGAAGTCGCAGTTACCAAAGTAAATCTCAACAGCTGGAACTGTTGTAATAGTCCATGGAAGAAGTGAGCTGGATAACCAAAAGAATGGGCTATGTTCAAGACCCTGGACAATTTCTCATGTCGAGCTCTACAAGATGAAGAATGCATGAAGACACGTTTTATTAAAAAACAAAGGGCAGAGGCTTTATGTTCTGGTGGATATAGAAGAAGCAAAAGGTATGATACCAGGTGCAAAAGATGGTTTTTGACAAACTGAAAACTTAATTTGGTTAGAATTCAGGTCCCAGGAAAGCAGAAAATCCAGAAAGGACAACCTCCCCTCTCTCTCTCCAATTCTCTGGTAAACTTAATAGAAGGGAACTGGGAGGATAGACATTAATTCATTAAGTAGAGACAGTGAAAGTGGCCAAAATACTAACAAGTCATCTACATACCTTATCATAAGTGACAGTTGATAGGGGAAGTCCAGCAGAACCCTTTCCTCTAGGAACTGAAGGAGAACCTCAGCCAATATGGGGGAGAGGGAGGAGCCCATCGGTGCTCCCTCCCTTTGCTGGAAAATCTTATTGTCAAACTTAAAATAAGAACGTCTTGCCACAAGTTTTAGTGCAGAAGCAATAGCATCAGCTTCAAGGGGGAAGTGGAGTTGTCTTCCTGCAATTTATTAGCAATAATAGAATGGACCAGATCAAGGGGTACACTCGGGAACAGAGATACGACATCCAATGATGCCATGATGAACTCAGTGCCATGAGAATTAAAGGCTTTGATATGGGCCAATGCTTGGGTAGAACTCTTAATGGAGACAGAAGAATTTAACGTAAAAGGTTTCAGATAAGAAGCCAGCGCAGTCTCAAGAGGGTTAGCATACCCAGAGAATAATAACCTAAGTGGATGACCAGGTTTATGTGTCTTCATTTTATCGAAGACTTCAGGGACCCTTGGTCAAACTGGAGGTTTCATTTTAGTAGAAATGGAGGTGGGGTGGAAACCTTGGTTTCTCAACTTGCCCAATTCTGTGATAGTTGCAGAAGTTGGGTCGGACCTGAGAACTCGACGTAGAACTGAATCTATGGCTTGGGTCATCTTGGCATGGTAATCACTGCAGTTCAGAATAATGATTTGTTGACTTTTATCGGCGAATTAGGGTTATTGGCTAATTGTAGTAACTGGATCTCTTTCATATTTCAACCTTGATAATATCTTGCTTCGAGTCAAAAGTTTTTTGACTAAAGTGTAGCGAACCGCCTTCCGTTCTTCCTCTGGTAATGTAGTAATTATGTTTTCAACCTGTGGGATTGAATGCAGGGGGCGAAATGAAGGAATTGGGAAACTGTATTTAAACTCTCTACTAAGGGTGGAATGTTGGACATCAGACAGCTGAACTGAACTGAAGTTGAGAAATGGTTCCAGTAAAGTAGAACTCTTAATAGAACCACCATGTAAGTTCGTTGGTTGAATCATAGAAGAGCATTGGAAAATCAAGTCCCGAAGTTTATGAATATGCCTCTGGTTGATGCAGTTTACCTCCATTTGAAGAGCAGTAAAAAAAAAAAATCATCAAACGCTTACCTAAAACGATGTGGTGGGTAAGCCTCGTAAGGTGGGCATACGCTTTATAAGACTTACGGTTCAGCAGGACCTTAATGTATACCACACTGCTATAAAGATGTTTAATAAGTATAATAATAATATTACGCAAAAAATAATCCTTTTTTATCTTCGTTTGCGGGGGGGGGGGTACCATCAAGCTAAAATTTCTTGCCACCCAGCTCTGTAAAAAAAATCTAGGGAGAACACTAAAAACTCCTACTCCAGTGGTTCCCAAAGTGTGCGCCGCGGCTTTCTCACAGGAGTGCCGCGAAATATTACAAAATTTTAATAATTTTATTTCCATTTTCAATTCAATGTCATAGGATACGACATCTAGCAGACCCGGTGCAAACCAGTAACTTACTTAGTAATAACTGTTTGCAGGAGCCTCTACAAATGGTTACTAGATGGCGCTCTACAATAATGTTACAAGCGTGAGCTTTACCCACGCACGATTGCTGACCGATGGGCGCACGTGTGAATTCCGCACAGGCGCTACCGGAAGTAACCTGAGCTTTCGCACCAGCCTCCGTGCTTCTGATAAACATTCCTCACTCATTCTCCGAGCATCTAGAAATGAGACTCTCAGTCCAGATTTTTCGAGGTCACCAGATCCTTTAAATATGCTCATCCATTGTCATTTATGACTCATTTAGTGGTTAGCAGTCTGTTATGTTGATGCTCTGTCGCTGAGTTTCGGAGTTTGTAAGCTTTCGGCATATCAACAGAATAAGTTAAGTTTTAGAAGTTTTTCTTCTCGTATGTATTTTTAAAAATGGATCGGTTTTTACTAAACAGTAATAAGCGTTGTGAAAGTGAAAATAAAGAGGACACACCGTCAAATAGTGGCAAGAGTCTGAAGAAGCGTAAATATAGAAAATATGATAACAGTTATGTGGACTTTGGTTTTACGTCGACAGAAGTCAATGGTGAAGAGAGGCCGCAGTGTGTACTGTGTATGAAAGTTTTGGCACTAGAGTGCATGCTACCAAGTAAGTTGAAACACCATTTAGAAACCAATCATCCCAGCATGCTTAGTAAATCTTGTGATTGCTTTACGAGAAAGTTACAAGAGTTAAATCAACAAAAAGGTAGTTTTTATAAGCAGGCATCAATACCAAGCAATGCTTTGCTAGCATCTTACAAGGTGGCACATAGAATTGTAAAATATAAGAAGCCCCATACCATCACAGAAGAACTCATTCTATCGGCTGCTGTAGATATGGTGAACATTATGATCGGCGAGTCTGCTGGGAAGCTGCTTTCAAATGTGCCTTTGTCCAATAACACCATCAGTAGCAGAATACACCACATAGCTGAGGACCTCAATGATCAATTAATTGAAAAAATGGAAGGTAAGGAATTTGGGTTGCAGCTGGATGAGGCCACAGATAAAAATAATGATGCTCACTTGATTTGATATGTGCGGTTTATAGATGGTAATAACATTGTAGAGCTCTTTTGTAACAGTATCACTGGTAGTGCTAAGGCTCAAGACTTGTTCGAGATCCTTGATACTTTTATAACCGAGAATAATTTGGAGTGGACTAAGTGCATTGATGTCTGTACTGATGGTGCTCATTCTATGTCCGGCTGTTATGGAGGATTGCAGGCACTTATTCGAAGCACAGCCCCCTGATGCACTGTGGACCCATTGCTTTATTCACAGGGAAGCACTCGCGTCAAAATATCTGAGTCCATTATTGAATCAGGTCTTAGAATATGAAGTGAATGTAGTAAACTTTATAAAAAACTCGGCCATTGAAGGCAAGGTTTTTCAAAATACTATGTGAGGATATGGGATCTGAGCACACATTTTTGTTGTACTACAGCACTTCGCGTGGCTCTCTTGTGGTAATGTTTTGTCTCATACGTTTGAACTGCGACAGGAAATTTTTATTTTTCTTAAAGAGGAAGACCACAAGTATACTGAAAATTTTGCAAATGAAGATCACATAAGTATGCTAGTTTGGTAAAACTAGCATACTTATGTGATATTTTTGAAAAGATGAATTCTCTGAATCTCTCCCTGCAGGGAAGCAACATGTACCTTTTTAAAGTCGATTGAGAAAATTTCAGCTTTTACAAAAAAACTAAAACTATGGAAAAGAAAAATGAATGAAGACGGAGGTAAAGAATGTATTCCTTTGTTGCAACAGTTTTTGACCTCCAATGGAGTTGATTTCTCTCAAGGCATGAAATCTATTTTTGAAGAACACTTCTCACAGCTTATCACTTGGTTTGAGAAATATTTTCAAAATTATAATATCCATAAATTTGTACGGATTTAAGATCCATTTCATGCCACTGCTCCATCTGAATTTACTGCTGCAGAAGAAGATGTTGTCTTGCGACAATACGTTGAAAACAAAATTTAGCAGCACGGAGTTACCTGAATTTTGGATATCAGTAACAGATGAATATCTCCTTCTGAGTGGTAAAGCTCAGAGAATTTTAATTCCATTTGCAACTTCTTATTTGTGCGAAGCTGGGCTTTTGGTGGTCACTGTGATAAAAAAAAAAATATCGCGCAAAAATCAATATGGAGAAAGAAATTAGGGTGGCTGTGTCCAGTTTGATTCCAAGATTTGAGAAAATGTGCGGTGATCAACAGGCTCATCCATCCCACTAATTATAATCAGTTGAAGATTTCCAATTACATTTTTTTGTGATCTTCAATACGTGTTTTATTTATTTTTTACCTAAGTGTACTTGTTAGAATTTGACATAGGGCGCCTTGGTAAAACCTGGATTCAGCAAAGGCGCCGAGAATCGAAAAAGTTTGGGAACCACTGCCCTACTCTAAAGGAAATATTTATACATTTGCCGCAAAACTTACATGATCATTTTTAAAATGCTTGAAGTATGTGAATTTGAGGTTTAAAGTTTAAAGATCTAACCAATGATGACAAAATCTGAGCATTCACTACTGGTATTTACCCTGCTCCCCAATCTCCCCCTCTCTCTTGCTATATTAAATACACGGTATAGTCACATTGTTGTGACCACCAGCTAATATCCAGAGTAACTGTCGTGTGCAGCGCTGACAGCAGCTAGACAGGCTGGGAGTGACTCAATAGGGTGTTGGAAGGTGTTCACAGGTATGTGGAGCAAGGCTGACTGCAGTGCATCTGACAGCTGCTGGAGAGTGCGTGGTGGAGGATCCATAGAGTGAACAACATGATCGAGGTGGTCCCACAGATGTTCAATTGGGTTTAAGTTTGGGGAATTAGGGAACCAGGGAAGTACTTTGAAGTCTTTATCGTTCTCTTCCAACCACTCTCGGACATTTCTAGCTATGTGACATGTCGCATTGTCGTGCTAGAAGATCCCTTCCACCCCAGGGAAGACAATCAGCATATATGGGTGTACGTGGTCTGTAAGGATGGATTCATAACGAATTAGGTCCATAGTGCCTTCCACAGGTATGAGTGGACCCAGAGAATATCACGAAAGTGTTCCCCAGACCATAACGCTGCTCCCACCAGCTTGTGTTCTTCCAGCAATGGTTGAAGAGTGTTTGTTCTCCAATGTTTCTCGCCTTATACGCCAACGTCCATCCGTTCGATGAAGCAGAAAACGTGACCCATCGGAGAAAGCAATCCTTTGCCAATCAGCAGAGGTCCAATTCTTATACTGCAGTGCAAATGTAAGCCTTTTCTGCCAATGCATCTTCGTTAGCATAGGTGCAGTGACCATTCATCTGCATCGGAGACCCATACGCAGCTGGGTTCGCTGAACTGTCATTTTAGACACACTTCTGGTTGCCCCCTGGTTCATTCGCCTAGTGAGTTGCTCCACTGTAACATGTCGATTGGCCCTTGCGCACCTTCAAAGTTGACGTTCACCTCTCCCATCAATGGCACGTGGTGCTCCGCAGCTTCCACTTTGCTTATTCGAAATGGCGCCATTTCTGCAATCATGATACACTTTAACCACAGCAGCACACCAACAGTTCACAAACTAAATTGTTTCAGAAATACTGCCACCTTTGGCTCGAAAGCCAATAATCATCCCATTTTGCAAATCTGATAAATTGCTCCTTTTATCCATGATAGCAACAAGTGATATGCTTTCAGAATGCCTACAGCATACATTATATACCCTCCAAGCCAGCTCACGACACGTGCCTTCTTTCATTGGCTACGCACTGTTGATGTTAAAAGTAGAAGGTGGTCACAATGTGACTCGACTGTGTACATTTGCACAGTATAATACCTCACAATATTTATTACTTTTTCTCACAACTTTAAGTGTAACAAGTACTATTGGAAACATCACTGAAACAAATTTATTACTTTCAACATGACATAACTCCAGATAGGAAATCATAAAAATTTGGCAAGTACAAAATTGCTCCTATAGCTGAAATTCTAGGTGTGAATCATAACATTTCATGTAAGCTTATATTGGTAAGAAATTGTTATAATTATAGGTGACTTCCTAGATGTTTCAAATTTCTGCATTCAGAAATGGAAATAATGTTACATACTATTTTTGCCTATTTAAAAATTTCCTGTAGAGCAAAAAAATTCTAAATAGTCAAGTATGGCTATATTTATTTTCGTTCATTGAGTGATATTTCGTATATAAAACAGAAATATTTCTGAACACAGGGCAATTGCCATACACATAACTATAATTAAAATCTCTGTTTTTATTAGCTGCAAGGCCAAAATGCTTTAACAACAAAGTCTTTATATGCTTGACGATTATGGGCAAAACACGTAACAATATTAACAAATAAAGGTAACTTGATCACGCTAGTTACATTAACTGAAAACTTTTACAAAAAGTTTGTAAGTTGGAAGCTTTCGACCTTATCTTAGGTCTTCATCACGCCAATGGAGGACTAAGATTGTTGCCAGATTCTACATTTGAATTTTTCCTATTTTTGTTGCCAAAACTTAGAATTGATCTCCAGATCAACGGAATGTAGAGAGGAGATTCGGAGTTGCAAGTCATTGAGTTGAAAATAATTTCTATGCTTTCACGGTAACGGAGGGCAAAACGATTGTCAAAAGAAGCAATTCGTTTTGCTTCGTTCCAGTGGGGAACTGCAGATGTGTCTTCCATTGTCAAAATAGACAAGGCAGTATTAGGATTGGCTTTCGAAACATCTTTTCTATGTTCTAAAATTCTATGGTTAATGCTCCTGTATGTGCTTCCAATGTATAAGTTATCCCCAGTAGAAGAAGAGATAGGAATGCAGTAAACTCCTGGGAGGTTCAGGCTTTCAACTTTGTCCCTATCCCTTTGTAGAAGTTTCAAGATGTTTGGGGTAGATTTAATGGCAAGATGGTAACCAAAACTTCTAAAAAGAATCTGTAACTTATAAGCATAGGAAGGATGGTAAGGAACAGAACCACAGAATTTCAGGTCTTCTTTCTTGTGAGGAAGGAGGCATTCGATTTTCGAATGGTTTTCATATTTCTTTATGAGGGAGTGGACTGTAACAGCAGGGAAACTATGGGAGAGGGCAATTGTAGAAATTTTGGAGTTCTTCTTGAAGAGAGAGTTGGTTGTTGCAAATGACATGAGCCCTGTGGATGTATGACTTTAATGCTGCAAGCTTGTAGAGATGCAGGGTGCAAGATTTGTAGGGAATGATGTTAGTGGCCGCAGAAGGTTTTCGATAGACGGAACGAGTAATGGAGAGATCAGCGTTTCTGCAGATAGATACATCCAGGAAATCAATTTTGTGATTTACTTCCTTAGATATGGTGAGTGAGCTTAATGGAAGGAAATTTTTCCGTAATGGAGTTGATCAGTATCTGTAGTTCAGACTCGGAATGTGGCCAGCTAATGAAAATGTCGTCTACATATCTTAACCATAGGGAAGGTTGAAAAGGGTGTAGAGGAATGATGTGAAACTTCAATATGTTCCATGTAGATTTCAGCAAGCAGAGGGGAAAGAGGTGAGCCCATGGGGAGACCAGATTGTTGCCTATACACAATTTTGTTAAAAACAAAACAACTGTGTTGATGAATAGTGTGGAAACAATCATAAAGATCTTTGATAAGAGGACTGGGGGAATCAAAATGAAGAATCAATTTCTTCATGAGGAGCATGTAGGAATCAAAATATGGTACAGAGGGAAACAAAGATTCCACACCAAGAGTATACAGATTATCATAAGGAGAAAAGGAATTAGGAAGGTTGTGGATGAAGTTTGAAGTAGAGACAACTGTATGAGGATGGTTGGCTGCCAGGGATTTGCATTTGAGGACCAATCTCTTTTCAAGGTTTACTGCTGGAGAAAAGAATATTCCACTAAAGGTCTGATGGGGTTACCAGCTTTATGCAGTTTCACTTGCAGGAAGAGCCTGGGAGTTCTAAAGTAAGGAGGGGGTGATATATCACCAAGGAAGGATTGAAGAGTTTCTTTCTTAGCTAATCTGTCAACTGAGTTTTTGAGTGAGTTGGTGGTTTCTGACTGCAAAGGGATGCAGTTAGCAGATGTAAGAAAAGAAAGCACTTTTTGGTTTAGAGTTTCTTTACCAATGATGACTGGGCAACCAACTTTATCTGCTTTGCATACGGCTAGGTCATTTTCCTGAATAAATGACCTGAATTCTTTTAAACAAGAAGAAGAGTACTTGATTGGCACAGAATTTTGCTTGGATAAGATAACAGCAGCGTTGGCACGAAGGGATAGGCTGCTGAACAGTCTCAGTTCTGTGGATGGCTGATTCTATAACAGAAACAGTTTGTGGAAGATTGATAGGAAGAGCAGGTGAAAATTTTGGGCCTAATGATAAGAATTTATCCAAGCTAGGAGGAATAGTGACAGAAGAAAGATTTACATACTTTGGCTTGTCAGTAGAGGCTGATGACGGAGATGTTGCTTGACTTTTTTGCTTGGAGAGTAGAAAATTGAATTTCTTTGTATGGCGAGCATATTCATTTACTTCAATTGTTGTGAGGGTTTGGTTGATGCGAACCATGAAAATATCAAGCAAAGCAGGATGAGTGGTAGCAGCCAGTGATTGGTAGCTAATGTAGCAGGAAAGTTCAGTTTTAGCAATGGAGGAACGCAGGTCACGGATAGCGGCAGATAGGAGGTTATGGCTGGTCTGCTGTAGTAACGCACGGCACCGTCCTTTGAAGATGGGTTTGCAGATCTGAAAAGCTTGGGGAAGAATGCCAGAAGTCTTGCAGGAAACAAGAAAACGAAGACTGCAAAGAGAATTAGTGACTTGAGTCCGAAGTTTCCGGAAGGAAATCCAATCTTTCGTCCAGTCCAAAATAAAATGCCCGGAAGTTGCGTAGCTTTGAAACATGACGATTATGGGCAAAACACGTAACAATATGAACAAATAAAGGTAACTTGATCACGCTAGTTACGTTAACTGAAAACTTTTACAAAAAGTTCGTAAGTTGGAAGCTTTCGACCTTATCTTAGGTCTTCATCACGCCAATGGAGGACTAAGATTGTTGCCAGATTCTACATTTGAATTTTTCCTATTTTTGTTGCCAAAACTTAGAATTGATCTCCAGATCAACGGAATGTAGAGAGGAGATTCGGAGTTGCAAGTCATTGAGTTGAAAATAATTTCTATGCTTTCACGGTAACGGAGGGCAAAACGATTGCCAAAAGAAGCAATTCGTTTTGCTTCGTTCCAGTGGGGAACTGCAGATGTGTCTTCCATTGTCAAAATAGACAAGGCAGTATTAGGATTGGCTTTCGAAACATCTTTTCTATGTTCTAAAATTCTATGGTTAATGCTCCTGTATGTGCTTCCAATGTATGAGTTATCCCCAGTAGAAGAAGAGATAGGAATGCAGTAAACTCCTGGGAGGTTCAGGCTTTCAACTTTGTCCCTATCCCTTTGTAGCAGGAAACTGAACTTTCCTGCTACATTAGCTACCAATCACTGGCTGCTACCACTCATCCTGCTTTGCTTGATATTTTCATGGTTCGCATCAACCAAACCCTCACAACAATTGAAGTAAATGAATATGCTCGCCATACAAAGAAATTCAATTTTCTACTCTCCAAGCAAAAAAGTCAAGCAACATCTCCGTCATCAGCCTCTACTTACAAGCCAAAGTATGTAAATCTTTCTTCTGTCACTATTCCTCCTAGCTTGGATAAATTCTTATCATTAGGCCCAAAATTTTCACCTGCTCTTCCTATCAATCTTCCACAAACTGTTTCTGTTATAGAATCAGCCATCCACAGAACTGAGACTGTTCAGCAGCCTATCCTTCGTGCCAACGCTGCTGTTATCTTATCCAAGCAAAATTCTGTGCCAATCAAGTACTCTTCTTCTTGTTTAAAAGAATTCAGGTCATTTATTCAGGAAAATGACCTAGCCGTATGCAAAGCAGATAAAGTTGGTTGCCCAGTCATCATCATTGGTAAAGAAACTCTAAACCAAAAAGTGCTTTCTTTTCTTACATCTGCTAACTGCATCCCTTTGCAGTCAGAAACCACCAACTCACTCAAAAACTCAGTTGACAGATTAGCTAAGAAAGAAACTCTTCAATCCTTCCTTGGTGATATATCACCCCCTCCTTACTTTAGAACTCCCAGGCTCTTCCTGCAAGTGAAACTGCATAAAGCTGGTAACCCCATCAGACCTTTAGTGGAATATTCTTTTTCTCCAGCAGTAAACCTTGAAAAGAGATTGGTCCTCAAATGCAAATCCCTGGCAGCCAACCATCCTCATACAGTTGTCTCTACTTCAAACTTCATCCACAACCTTCCTAATTCCTTTTCTCCTTATGATAATCTGTATACTCTTGATGTAGAATCTTTGTTTCCCTCTGTACCATATTTTGATTCCTACATGCTCCTCATGAAGAAATTGATTCTTCATTTTGATTCCCCCAGTCCTCTTATCAAAGATCTTTATGATTGTTTCCACACTATTCATCAACACAGTTGTTTTGTTTTCAACAAAATTGTGTATAGGCAGCAATCTGGTCTCCCCATGGGCTCACCTCTTTCCCCTCTGCTTGCTGAAATCTACATGCAACATATTGAAGTTTCCATCATTCCTCTACACCCTTTTCAACCTTCCCTATGGTTAAGATATGTAGACGACATTTTCATTAGCTGGCCACATTCCGAGTCTGAACTACAGATACTGATCAACTCCATTATGGAAAAATTTCCTTCCATTAAGCTCACCATATCTAAGGAAGTAAATCACAAAATTGATTTCCTGGATGTATCTATCTGCAGAAACGCTGATCTCTCCATTACTCATTCCGTCTATCGAAAACCTTCTGCGGCCACTAACATCATTCCCTACAAATCTTGCACCCTGCATCTCTACAAGCTTGCAGCATTAAAGTCATACATCCACAGGGCTCATATCATTTGCAACAACCAACTCTCTCTTCAAGAAGAACTCTCCAAAATTTCTACAATTGCCCTCTCCCATGGTTTCCTTGCTGTTACAGTCCACTCCCTCATAAAGAAATATGAAAACCATTCGAAAATCGAATGCCTCCTTCCTCACAAGAAAGAAGACCTGAAATTCTGTGGTTCTGTTCCTTACCATCTTTCCTATGCTTATAAGTTACAGATTCTTTTTAGAAGTTTTGGTTACCATCTTGCCATTAAATCTACCCCAAACATCTTGAAACTTCTACAAAGGGATAGGGACAA
The DNA here is from genome assembly GCA_039090855.1 of Macrothele yani. Classification (NCBI taxonomy): domain Eukaryota; kingdom Metazoa; phylum Arthropoda; class Arachnida; order Araneae; family Macrothelidae; genus Macrothele; species Macrothele yani. The sequence goes on from CM076995.1 coordinate 103,148,228, forward strand.
AGTTGAAAGCCTGAACCTCCCAGGAGTTTACTGCATTCCTATCTCTTCTTCTACTGGGGATAACTTATACATTGGAAGCACATACAGGAGTATTAACCATAGAATTTTAGAACATAGAAAAGATGTTTCGAAAGCCAATCCTAATACTGCCTTGTCTATTTTGACAATGGAAGACACATCTGCAGTTCCCCACTGGAACGAAGCAAAACGAATTGCTTCTTTTGACAATCGTTTTGCCCTCCGTTACCGTGAAAGCATAGAAATTATTTTCAACTCAATGACTTGCAACTCCGAATCTCCTCTCTACATTCCGTTGATCTGGAGATCAATTCTAAGTTTTGGCAACAAAAATAGGAAAAATTCAAATGTAGAATCTGGCAACAATCTTAGTCCTCCATTGGCGTGATGAAGACCTAAGATAAGGTCGAAAGCTTCCAACTTACGAACTTTTTGTAAAAGTTTTCAGTTAACGTAACTAGCGTGATCAAGTTACCTTTATTTGTCTTTATATGCTGAAATGGCAGGCAATTTATTAAAAGTAGTTCCTTTGTGTCAAATGCATTCTAAATTTTGGTTTACTGAAATAAATGAAATGAATTATAACTTTTTATTCAAAGCATGATTTATGTTGTTAGACAAGAAATATTTTATGCAATCTCTAAGAAATGTGGGGGAGAGGGGTGACACACAGATGTGAGAAATTCATTCATGGGAAATTCATACCTTCAAAAGTACTATTTGGAATTTTCCCATTATATAATATATTAAAAAAGCATACTTACCAATGGCTGTAGCCTGCTTTATTTCTTCAAAGCCGAATTCATCAGCTTCATTAAACATTACTAAGACAAGGGCTTGAAAGAGTGAGACTTGAAGCTCTTTATTACCCTAAAAAGAAATTCAATTCCATTAGAGCAAATGTATAAGGGAAAAAAAAATCTGAAAAATAATTTTGTAGAAATAAAAGGCAAGTCATATTAAAGAATTCACACTTCTATGACTACTTTCACACAGATGATGTATGAACATAATAGTGATGAAGCATCCACAAAGTGGTAAAATGAGAAAAAAAAACCCACAGGAGCAGGAGTACAAAAGGTAAACAGAAAAGGGCAGTGATGGCAAGTGGAATGGCTAGTACTTGCAGTTAAAATGAACCAGCATGCAAATACTACAGCTCAGTACAATGCAGGAAAAAGGGAACTGATTTCCACCTTAACATCACATCATACTTTGTAGAAACTGGGGACACATGTCAACAACCCATTCATAATCCTGTACTCACAGCTAAATACAAAAATGGTATTCAGAGTAACAACACTTTGATATTCATAACTGATAAAACATTTGGTGGTTTTGCATATCAAAGGGAAATGAATCTTTCTGAAGAAATTATTTGCAAACACACTGAAATCAATACAAATATCACTGTTGGAACAAATGTGCTGTATTTTTGCTGTTTTACATGTGGCCACTTCTTCACAAAACATTAAGATTTCATCGCCTTGGGTGGAAATCAAACCCACATCTCCCAACTTCCATTAAAGCATGCCATCTGTCACACCATCCAGGCTTCAGTTGCTTGAAACTTCGTCATCCTGGGTGGTACAACAGTAGCATGCTTGAATGGAAATTGGGAGATGAAGATTCAATTCCCACTCTAGGGTGATGCAATTTTCATATTTTCTGAAGTGGCATCACAGAAAACAGTCAAAGTACGGCACATTTGTGCCAACATTGCTATTTGTTGGTTTGATGAAGTCAGGTATCTACTGCAGCAGAGCAACAAAAGTAGATGCATCTTGTAAAAACAGGATGTAACTATGATCAATGCATATTCAGTGCAAACATTTCAAGCAGATTGCAAGCCATGTTACAGTACAGAGATTTTTCTATTTGGGCTCTTTAGGCCAATGATGCAAACCAAAATAGCAAGCAACAACATTTTGGTTCATCCACACTTTGACCGGTTGATTCGTCATCGTACCGGGGAGTGAGATTTGTGTGTTTGACAGTGATTTTTAGTACCATTTCGCCAGCAAAGTGAGCACCGCTCACCAGCGAGAGAGGATTTCTGATCTCCCTCTCGCAATTTTTTTTTTTTTTCGAACAAAAAGTGTTTTGGTGTAGTCAGTTTAGTTTTGTACTTAGAATAAAAACGCCCTTGTCAGGGCGAAGTCCTAACTGACCACAAAACTCGTTTGTGACAAATTGTGAGTACGTCAACGTCGTGCTGGTTCGACCAGTGACAGGACTCTTTGATCCGTCACTGGGCCAAAGCTCTCTCGCGCGCGTGCGTGCGCCCGGATTCTAAGTTTAGGCTTGAGTGGGAGAACCCCAGGGTGCCCACTCTGCACTTAGAAAAACTTTGTTGCATCTCTCTCACAGAGATGCAGACCTCCCAAAAGAGAGTTGTGTCAAAGGGGATCACCCCTAAAACCACCTTGAAAACAAGGAAAAAAAAAAAAAAACACACTTTTTTCCACCAGGGTGCAACCCTCGGAGGTCCAGGCAATGGAAATTCCATCTCCTAAATCCGGATCTTCCCGGTCACCAAAGCAGTGACCTCGGAGCCCTTTCCAAAAGTGAAGCAGCGGGTTGAGACTACCCTAGTAGCAACCACTGGGGAGTTTCTTAACCTGGTGGATAGCTGTGTGATAGAAGTTGGAGAGATTTTGGGCTCACTGCCCAAGTCGATAAGCAAGGCTGCGTCGAGCAGGATCACGGTGGCCCTGAGTAAAATTCAACTCGCCTGCAAATCGCAAGGGCTCCTGACCTCAAAGCTAGAGGGCAAGCTGGTGGAAAGGGAGGAGCGCCAAAGCTCCTCTGCAGGACCAAAGTCTTATGCCGCTGCAGCGAAACGGGTGCCACAAAGGCGCAAGGGTCTGTGCCGACACCAAAGGTAAAAAAGGTGGTGCCAGACAGGAGACACGTGCTCCCGATCTATCCCACCGAAGAGGGCAAGTCGTCTGATGACGTTAAAGTGCAGCCAGCAAAGCTGCAAATAGAAGTTAAAGGCGCACGAAAAGTACGGAATGGGGAGGGGTAGCGGTTGAGTGCTCTCGAAGCATGAGGACATCGCCAAGTTGGAAGGCGAGCTGCGGAGCAATCCCCTGACCAAGGATTGCACCCACCCCACGTCTAATTGTTTATGGTGTCGACGGGGAGGTCTCGCGTGAGGACTTCGAGGCCGGAGTAAAGGAACAAAACCCGGACATCTCGGCGAAATTCGCCATCAAGGCCAAAGAGGGTAAGGCCCACTGGGTGGTGGAGGCCGAACCCCTGGCCTACAAATTGCTGATTAAGCAAGGAAGACTAAACTTGGGCTGGTCAATCCTGCGCTTGAAAGAGTTTGTACGGGAAGTCCGATGCTTCCGGTGCAACGGGTTCGGCCATTTCAGGAGTGGTTGCAATGAAGCAGAGGACAAGTGCGGGCAGTGCGGTGAGACAGGTCACCGGCACAAAGATTGCACTGCTGCTCCTAAGAGCAATAACTGCACTTCCGCAAACAAGCGGTTCAAACTAAAGCTAGAAACAGCTCATTCTAGCTTCAGCAAGACTTGTCCCTCTCTAATCAGAGAGTTGGAGCAGCAGAGAAGCCGAACTAATTATGGTTGATCGGCAAAGGACAAGCACTGTTTTAAGAGTACTCCAACTCAACGCTCACCATGCAAGAGCTGCAACAGGGCAGATCCTCAGGACTGCCAGTGAAGTCGCTGCGAAAATCCTTCTCTTGCAGGAACCGTACCACTCCCATGGTAGGGTAGCGGGGTTTCCCAACTCCTCATGGAGGTACTACTCTCGGTGCGAAAAACCAATGGTAGCCACAGTCGTTCTTGACCCAGATCTGGGAGCTCTGGAGCTTGAATGCACATCCAATGTGGTGGCATTGGGCATTGAGAGCAGTAATAGAAAAATCTTGCTTGTTAACGCATACTGTCCACCTTCCGGTGTTCTCTCAACGTGCTAAACACCATCTCTCGGTTGCTGGATTCCCACCCGCAACACAAGACTATCATTGCAGGCAATTTTAACGCGAAAAGCCCCCTCTGGGGAGACCAAGATGAAGATGGGCGAGGTAGTGAATTCCTGGACTTCGTCATTTCGTCAGATCTGACGATCCGGAATGACCCCGACAGTGTCCCCACGTTCCAAGCTGCCACTGGGACGTCGTGGGTCGACATCACCCTCATGAGGACATCGGTCCTCAACCTACTACAGAACTGGCAGGTACTGGACGATGTGATTTGCAGCGACCACCTTGCTATAACCTTCACAATAGGGTTTGAGAAAGTTGGGAAAAAGCCCAAGTCTAGGTTCGACGCCCGGAACCTCAGATGGTCGGAACTCCAGGGACGACTATCAGATCTGCTAAGAGACAGATGTGCAGCAGATCTTGATGAGGTAGAAGACCTAAACGGATATCTCGGTAAACTAACCAACGAGATAGTAGCGACTTGTGAAGATTGCAGGAAAGCGGGGGTAGGGCAAGACCCCTGCTTCCCTGGTGGTCGGAAAATCTGAGCCTTCTTCGAGGGAAGACCAGACGCAGCAGATGAAGAATGCAACGCGAGAGATTTGACCTAGACAGGAGGGAACGCCTGAAAAGGGAATATAATCTCTCCAACACTATATACCGCAAAGCAATGATAGCATCGAAAAGAGAATACTGGAGACAGTTGTGTGAGACTACCCCTGTCGGTAATCCCTTTGGGATACCATACAAGGTGGCAAAGGGCTCACTCACCGGCCCACTGTTACTGGCATCCGTCAGAACAGAGAGTGGCACCAACACCGCCACTCTGCAAGACACAGTGGAAGTGCTCTTAAACCACCACTTCCTGGCCGATGAAGAGACGGGGGATTCCCTGATCAAATATCGATCAGAGAACGCTGCAGAGATCCACCAGACACGGTTGACGACCCGCCCTTCACGGAGGCGGAGGTAGGTGCTGCAATCAACAGCCTGAACAAAGGCAAGGCCCAGGCATAGATGGGTTGGACCTCTCGGTCATCAGAGAGGTGTTTCTAGCCAACCCAGGGTACTTCGTTGCCCGATTGAATAAATGCCTGGAACGACGAGGATGTTTCCCATCAATGTGGAAGACTGCGCTGCTCGTCCTCTTCAACAAAGAAAATAAGAGCCGAGCAGATCCCACAGCCTATAGGCCGATTTGCCTGTTAACAGCATGGAGTAAGGTGCTGGAAAAGGTCCTTGTGATCCAAGCAACCCATTATCTAGTCAGCCTAGGTAAGCTCACCAGCCGCCAATTTGGTTACACGCCGGAGAGGTGTACTGGCCAAGCGCTGGTCAGCCTTACTAAGCAGGTAAAGCAAAATTGTGCACAGGGAAAGCACACCTGCCTCGTCTCGTTGGACGTGCGGGGCGCCTTTAACATCTGGTGGCCACTGGGGTTAGACCGTCTGAAAAGATTTGGAATCACCAGGAACCTGTTCCTGCTAATAAGCGATTTTCTCTCGCATAGAAGGGTAGAGTTTGAGGTCGGAGATAAGACCTACAGCAGGGAGTACACAAAAGGGTGCCCGCAGGGCTCTTGCTCGGGCCCCTTGTGGTGGAATGTGGTTGCAGATACGGCACTTGCGCTTCCACTGGAAGACGGGGTGCAGCTGCAGGCCTACGCAGATGACCTCATATTTATCGTATCTGCATCTTGTAGGCACGTGATTGAGTGGAAGGTACACACCGCTCTCTCACAACTCGATAGTTGGAGCAAGGAGTGTAAGCTCTGCTTCGCTCCCGAAAAGACAACACTCATGCTAATAGCTAAGAAGGGGGAACTGGTCACCACCGAAGTGGCGCTTCAATGGGCATACTATTAAAGCAGCGAGAGAGATGCGGTACCTAGGAGTCATCCTTGACACCAGAATGTCGGGGCTGCCCAATCTTCGCTTCTTGAAGGATAGATGAACCAGCATCCTGAATAAGATCAACGGAATGCGGCTGACTGGGCCAGCTAAAAAGGTGCTTTATAAGTGAAGGGTAGAGCGCATATTAATATATGCATGTCCGCCTGGTGGTCAGACACCGTGAGAATGAGAAATGGTATAAACCAAATTCAGCGCAGAGCGCTACTGGGCATGACGAGGTGTTTCCGCATGACCTCCACAGCAGCGCTTCAAGTGCTGGCTGGGTGTGAACTGGCGGACCTGGTCGTAGCGAGGGAAACAGTAATGCAGACCCTCCGCTATGGGGACGATGTTTCTTTCCTAGGACACCAGTACCGGTCGTCCGAGGTGGAACTTCTGAGAATGGACTGGACTTGGCTCCCAGCCAACAAGCTTTGTCTGGCCTGGGACAAAGCTCTCCCCACAGGACAGGGGAAGGAACTGTTCACGGACGGTTCAAAAATAGGTGGTAGTGTTGGCGCAGGTTTCTGTGTGATCTCGGATGGCAACGAGACGTACGCGGAACGAGTGAAACTATCGCCCAATTCCTCTGTCTTTCAAGCAGAGTTACTGGCGATCAGAGAAGTACTGCGCTGGGTGCTATCTATCAATAGCGAAGAGGCTTATAGCATATTCTCTGATAGCCAAGCGGCCCTGAAAGTGCTTGGTCAGTTCGGGGGTAAGACTCCCTTGTCAGAGAGATAAAAGCGCTATTCAAGTCAGCGGGAAGTATGAGGGTTACCTTCCACTGGATCCGAAGTCGTGTCAGTACAGTTGGAAATGAACATGCAGACCAGCTAGCGAAGGAAGCTGCTGGTAAAGAGGGCATAGATTTTCAGATGCGAACGCCGTTGCAAAGCGTGCGGACACAACTGAAAAAAGCCACATTAGTGGAGTGGCAACAGAGATGGGATGAAGGGGATACGGGCAGAAGAACACGCCGTATTTTCCCCCGAATTTCGATAAGGCGCATTGAGAGTAATGGCTTTCTTAACCAGGTACTAACTGGGCATGGTGTTTCGTCAGAGTACTTCTGCAGATTTGCGGTTAGGGAGCGAGTGTGCCTGTGTGGTGCCCAGACTGCAGATGTCGCACATATGATTCTAGAATGTGCTTCTCTGTCAGGAAAGAGAACAACTTTGGTGCCAGAATTGGCAAAGACAAGGGACCTCTCAATCCTGCTCGCGTACCCAAGAGCGAGACAGGGGATCATCGAGATGGTCAAGCACCTCATAGAGAAGCAGATGGTCTACCTAATTGAGGGATGACCGCAGAAGAAAGAAGATAGAAGAGGAACTGATGACTCGAGCCCAGAGTCATCACCACAGAACTGACCCTAGTCCTGTGGCAGTGTAAATAAAAATGTAAATAATTTCAATGTAAATATTTATCAATGTTATTCAGTGTGAGAGGGCTCATTGAGCAAAGGACTAACCTCCCACGCACCTCCCACGTAAAGATGAGTTCCTCAGTGTATATTTGTGCATGTATTTTTATTTGAATAAAGGGCGGACGCCCCAAACAATTCGTGCTATCAATCGATTCTCCCAGACCGGGGTAGAGCCATTTTCTAACCCCTGCCCAAATGATACGCACACACGGGTCATGACGGAGAGGTGAGAAGTGCCGGCCCACAGGTGTAGCAGCAAGCTGCGGGTCTACGGACCGATTCTGTCTGGATGGGGGAATGTCAGATCCTGGCAGGATTACTCGCAATGTCGTCACCTTTAATATCGAGAGAGTTTGTTTAACCCTGTGGAGTCCGCAATTGGACGGTACAGGTCAACGGTCATCAGCTAGTTTTCATCCACACTTATGACTGTGTGTTATGTTTCCAGGCAGCAAAATGTTTCCAAAGGATAGTGCACCCTGCCTTATCATGTGTGATAAGACCACATATAGCTGGAAGATCATTTCTGCAATGTTAATCCCTGTGTCTGGTCTTGGTCTCCAAAGTTATCATATTTAATTCCACCTGGAACATTTTAGGAAGACATAGGACAAGATCTTAGCATCAATGATGCATTTCAGGATACTTTACAGACTTAATGGATGGACGTCTTTACAGATGTGTCCCCACATCTCATCATGCCCAATCCACCACCAAAAAAAAAAAAAAAAAAAAAAAAAAGGTGGTCTCACACATTAGTTGGTAAGGGGGTCATAATTTTTTTGTTGAAAGTAAGTACTACCCCATATGTTTATTTAAAACATTTTCCCTTTTAAGTTCAAGGCATTTTTAGTGTTGAATAATGTCCAAAAAAAAAAAAAAAAAAAAAAAAAGGCCAAGTGCTTTAAGAATTTCTTATGTTTCCATTGATTTTACAACACTTTTAATACAGAACATGGTTTAATAAAAAATTTTTTTTAGGTTTGAACTGAATGCGATAACATCTTCCATACATACAAAGACAAGTAATAATAAACCCCATCTATTTCTTCCAAAAATGAGTGGAAATCCAGTGAGTAATTTTCATTACAATATTCAAGGTGACTTATTGGTTTTTATTATTTTTCCATGCAAAGATTGATTGATGCATTAAAAGAGAGACACAGACACTTGATTTTGCTTCAAAAATCTAATTAATCCATCTATGTGGATTCATCATTACTTTTCTTCCATATGTAATAACAGTCAATAACAGACTTTTAAAAGTACCAAAGCTTTACACTGCATATGCTTCTGCTTCAAAAATATCACTGCCTATAATATGGAATGAAGTTCTAGTCTTTTAAGTACAATGAAATCTTTTTTGATTATTTGGATGAATGCTAGAAACAGAAACTTGCTTGTCCCATTGAATGTCTGTAGGTTCATCAAAAATGAAAAAAATTATAATAAAGCTCACTTTAAGTAAACATTTAAAAAATAGAATACATAGCTGCAATCAATGCCTTCTGTGTGCTCCTTGTTACTGCTTATATCAAAAAAGACATTAATACCAAGTCCAGCAAAACCATTCATTTCATTCATATTTCAGAAATTTTCACAGTTATACTCTCACACTTTTATCATTGTTCAGTGCATGTGTTGGCCTTACAAAAATTTATAACTAATGATATCGTATGCCAGAACTGATCATTTTTGAAATTCTATAACACTGCAGATACAATACTGTATTAATTTACTTCTTCCTAAATAAATATATTTCATGAACCATACTTAATACTTGGTCCTGGCCACAGATGATCCTTTGATTCCACACCATTCAATCCAAAAATATGTATACAAATTTTGAATTTGGGATCTAAGAGGGATCACATATTTTTAATAGCATTCTCATATTTAAAAAAGTCCCTCCAAAAATAAGTTTTATTACTATTAATATTGATAAATCTAAATCTCAAAAGAAATTAATACAGTCCCTGGCCATAAGACCCGTCGGAATGTTGAGGTGGACGAGGTTTCTCTTCAGATCTTGTTAGGGCATGCCCAAAGGAAGGATAAAATCTTGGGTAGACATCTAGCAACCCGGGCATAAATTTTATAGGATGCCATTTTGTTTTGGGCATATACGCGCGCTAGTTAGTATTGAATTTCGTAATTTTCTGTTCTTTTCAGTATACCTACACAAAATACAAGTTTTCTGGGTTCTTCATAAATTTCCTATAAGACAAGACTAATTTTACTCCTCCGGGACCCTTGGCTGTGAATATTGAAGGATATGAGAAAAAAAAAAAAAAAAAAACCGTACAAGACCGGAATAGATAATGTATTGAAGTATCGCTATTAAATTACGATACATAAAGAATCACAAATTATATGCAGTGTTAAATGGACATTTTAAGTATTTTACACATGTTTCTGAATGTCACAAGACATGTTGCATTTGCAAAAGGACGTACAAGAAACATTGTTTCTGCGGCACCTGCATTGTTTTGCATGACAGCTTTTGCAAGTACTAAAGCAAAAGTCTGGCAAGAATGATGAATCATTAGCATTGATTGACCATCCAAAATCAGTTGGGCCTAATGGGTCGTCCATTATTAACACGGTAAAGCCAGAGTATACCATGTAAAATGATTTTTTCAGATGACTTTGTAATGAAGAGTTTGTGTAAAGGAAGCCTTGTAAGTTTGGAATGCCAGCTTTGATCATTATTCCAAATAGCCTGGTTTTAAAACCTTCACCAAGTACTCCTCGGATAGCTTAAAGGATTGAATACTTGGAGGATAACATCTACCAAAGTTGTGGAGATATTTTTCTGGTTCTGCCTTGAACGATGACAATTTGGTGTCTATCTTACTGGTCACATCAGAGCCTGTAAGAAAATGGTTAGCAAGAAAGACGTCTGTGATAGTACCTATCTTGTCCACCAGAGTATGAATTGGAATGATATCTTATGCTGACTTTCTCATCCATAGTTCAGAGCATCCATTTTTGTTAACAACCTTGTAGAAATGAGTGAGTATCACAAAAACATCTGTGTGACTTGAAAGCACAACGATACGCTGTAAACCTTCTGTAACAGTGTGGAAAACATGAGTAATACGTAAGTCGGCCTCCTCAACAGTTACTAGAAGGGTATCCATGATTTGTGTGAAGCTTCCATCTTTTATTGCTAAGGCGGGAGTAGGTCCACTTTCAGGCAACACGCCGCTGAGGATACTTTCCCATTGTCAATAAGCTGATACCTTCTTCAGAAACTCGCTCAGGGCATCTTGAGTCAGAATTTTGTTGTCATATGATGCCCAAAATATTTCCACCTGTACAGTAAGCTTCATAATGGTGGCAATGGATGTCAACGGTAGTAGTTACACAGACCTTCTTTCTCTCTCAGCATTTTTAATTGGCGATTAAAGGTAGCTGACAAAAACATAGTCCACACAATTGAATTTACAAACATTCTTAACATTGCTGTTAAAGATTATAAACATATCTTCAAATGTGTCAATTCCCTTAACTGGCAAACCTTCGAAACTGATTCATGACATCAACAACCACACTGGTTTTCAGGGTATGCTGTTTGTGGAAATTCATGTCAGGAGTATCTAATTTTTTGGTCAACTCAGACATCAGTTGAGACCATCGGTTTAACAGCAGCACCATTATCATCTAATAAGGCAGAACGTGAAAAATCGTAGGTTAGAATTTCTGTCAGTGTCATTCCTCTCATTGGCAATATCAATTTTTCTGTGAATCTGCAAATGGTCTTTGATAGCATTTTTCAGTATGCTTTTTTGTCTGCATATCTGGTTGTGCTACACTTAGAAAAGAGGGTAGCCTTTTTGACGAATAGGCGCTGATAGTGGTTTTGAGAGTGTTATAAATCTTTCCTCTTGAAGCATGCAGAACACTTCTTGTGCTGCCATCAAAAATTGGAGCATCTTCTTAGCATTCAATGCTGGAACACATTCAATCGTTAGAATGTTGTGAAGCCTAACTTCACCTTTTACAAGGTGTGGGTTTTCTCCGATTTCAACATACTGGAGCATCTCTTCGATGTTGGCTTCCATTCTGTTTCCGAGGGTTCTTGTTAACTCATTCATTATCAGCTCATAGTCAACTGGTGTAATGTTCAGCAGCCTTTGAAATGTTTTTCTTATGAGAAGGACTTCATGGTAAGCAAGCTCCCATTCAGCAACGTATTCCTTCCTTTTGTTTGGCCAATGATCTCTCCGGCTGACTTCTGAGGGCAGTTTATTGTTTGTTCGAGAGCCATGTCGATCCCTACGGCATTAAACTTTTTATTTGTTCTTCGAACAACAAAATGACCTTTTTGAACCAGTCAAATACATCAGCATAACGAGTCTCAAGGTTAAGCATTTGCTTGAACAGTGAACCCCATCTCAAATAGTTGACTCCATCAAAAATTTGAAATATTGGAAGGACTTCCTACACTGTTTGCATGTAGAGGTTCCCCTCCCTGTCAGCTCTTATGAGGTTCTTCAAAAAACTTATCAGATGCAAGAATTCCTCCAGTATTTGCACTGATCAGAATTCTTAACTTGCTCCTGTATGAAAACATTAAACTATTTCAGCGTTTCTTCTGATGTTGCAATCAGCTCTTAGAACTTGATTTGTGCTTCTTCCGTTGTTGAGCATTGCATAGAGTTGAGCACATCACCAACGTGTGTAGCTAATTCGTCATCATCCTCGATTGTACTCAAAAATGCTTTCCATTTAAGCCTCTCTACCACTTCTGCTAGCATAAACATTCCTTTTACTGACCTTACGTAATTGCTACCTTTGAGGACACTAATACTTCTGGACCAAACACATGGTTTTCAATGAAAAGGTTTTCCAACCCGCTGCCCTTTATGTATTTTCCAATACATGCACGTAGAATTTTAGTCACATGGAAAGATTCCATGAGTAGCACAAGGTCTAGGAATTCACTTGTAATCAACTGAATTTCTGCGGCAGTCATCACATGAAAGTGGCAGTACTTGTTGATAAGGTGTAAAAGCAAGCTTTGGAAATTCTTTACACATGAATACACACTATCATATGCTGTCAATTAAGGCAGTATTGGGAGAAAACCGATATTTTGTAACGGGACATTTTTCTTTGAGATGATAGCATGAATGCCAGACTATGCCAATGTACTTTGGTTTGTTAATCCACCAACACTTTGCAACATACTTATCAATGCCTCTTTTTTTGTTGATCTCATCACACATGGTTAAATGTTAACCTCTACAATGATTTTGAAATCTGCTTCCGTTTCATTAAAAGATGTGACATGCCTGCATCGCACAACACACACGAGATAAAGGCAGATAGCATTGAGAGCACGTGTTCGTGTAGCTTAGTTGGGTGGTTAAATGTTAACCTCTACAATGATTTTGAAACCTGCTTCCGTTTCATTAAAAGATGTGACATGCCTGCATCGCACAACACACACGAGATAAAGGCAGATAGCATTGAGAGCACGTGTTCGTGTAGCTTAGTTGGGAGAGCGACTTACTCAGGAGTGAGGGGACCCGGATTCGATGCCAGGCGCGGACAAACGTGTATGTTGTACAATGGTACGTGAACTCAGAATCACGCCCAAGGATACTGATACGTTTAAAAACATCACTTTTTGAATAAAGCTCATGTTGAGAAATGGCTTCCTAGTTTAATTGAATTAATAATCTAAAGCAACTTATGGGATTTTACTAGGAAATTTTTTCTTTAATAGCAAATTTTCGGAGAAAACTCTTCTCCTTCTTCAGGCTGTCTTGTTGTTGTCACTTTTTCCTTGTCACTATCACGGTTACGGTTTACTTTGACGGTTACGGTTAACCTTGACGGTTTAGGTTATTTTTCAACAAATCCTGCCAGATGTTAGGCAGGGAAAATCCTTTGCAGTCATTGATGATGGAATTTTGATTTTTCTCAATCTCTATTCCTTCTTTCAGTTTTCTTTTTTGGAAATTGCTTTGGAAACTGATTACTTTAAGGGAATTCCAATCCATGCTGTGCCCAGTTTCTCTAACATGCCTATCTAATCCAGTCTTGTTGGAGCAATTTTTTATAGCTGCTTTATGCTCAGCTATACGAGTTTCTAGTCTGCGACCTGCTTCACCTATGTAAGATAGTCCACAACTACAATTTACTTCATAAACTACTCCTTGTATTTTTAAAATGTCTTTTTCTCTTTGAACTATTTTAGGGAAAAAATTTTTAACTTTGTTCTCTAAACTTGGAGCTAGCCTAATATTGTATTTTTTACTAATTCTCTTTAAAGCCTCAAATAAACCTTTGTGATAAGAAATTTTTCTAGTGAATTTCACTTGTTGCTTTTGTGAGTTCTTCGTACCATTAAAATTCAGAAGCTTCTCAATTTCTTCTTTAGGATAGTTATTCTCTGCAAGTATGACTTTAAGCTCTTCTTTTTGGGCTTCTTTTTTATCTGCAGTAGAAACTATTTTATTAATTTTTTCTAAAAACTGACTTGCTACATTTTTCTTAATAGAAACTGGGTGATACGAATTGAAATCCAGTAGTCTTTTAGTATTCATTGGTTTTTTATACCAACTAGTGAGGAATTTTTCATCTTCATAATAGATAGTAATATCTAAGAAGTTTATTCTTCTTTCTTTTTGAAGTTCAATAGTGAACTTAAGGGAATCATCTAATTCATTGAATGAGTCTAGAATTCTTTCTGGAATAATTTCTGAGCTATCTATTATAAATAAGATGTCATCCATGTATCTGCTATATAAGCAGAAGTATGTGGGTTGTACTAGTATCTTTTCTTCTAGTTTTCCCACATAATAGTTAGCCAAGAGTGGGGAGAGTGGGGAGCCCATTGCTAGCCCCGATTTTTGAATGAAAAAGTTTTCCCAAATTGAAAGTAGTTGTTCTGCAAAGAGAAAGTAAGCATTTCAAAAATTCCTACTAATATGTTTTTTTCCTTGTTGTGAAAAACTATTAGGTCTGCCAAGTCTTCCGCTATAAAGTCTATAAGTTGATCTATATTAATGTGAGTATACATAGACACCATATCTAAACTACCCATAATAGGAGAATCTAATTTAGGAAGAAGTTCTAGTTTTTCTTTTAGCTGCATTGAGTTTTTTATCAAGTTAGGTGGCTCTTTTAAAAGATTCTGAAGGTGTGACTTTTTTTTTTTTTTTTTTGGTTGGAGGTTTAACGACCACCGTGAGCAACTCAATGGGCTATAAGCAGTCGCCCGTCCCTAATTTAGGGTCACTGGTTCCAGGGAAGGGAGAGAGCCAGTGCCGTAAGACAAACACAACATCCATGCCTGACCGGGATTCGAACCCGGACCCCTTACGGACGAATGATCAGAGGCCAGCGCCTTAGACCACTGCGCCACCGGGGCGGCGAAGGTGTGACTTTAAAAAATAGTTTAGATTTGAAAGAATAGAGTTTTTTGAGTCTATTATTGGTCTAATTGGTTGGTGTTCTTTATGCAGTTTGACTATTCCATATATTTGAGGTAATCTGAACTGTAATTTTGAGAATTGTTTATAGTTTTCTGGAAGCTGGTTTTTCTTTTTTGAAGTGAAATAAGCTTAGAGACTTTTTAATCAAATCTGGTAGTGGGTTTTCTTTTACTTCTTCATACAGAGGTTTTTTTTAGTTCTTCTTCCATCTTTTCTAGATAATCTTTCTTATCCATAATAGTAATCAACTTACTTTTGTCTGTTTTCACAGCAACTACACTTTCATTTTTTCTGAAATCTTTAAGAGCTTTTAATTGACTATTATCAAATTTTTTTTGAGGTTTCCTTACTTGCTTCTGGAATTTTGTAAGGCTATTGTAGTAATCTGTTCTGAGTAGGTCTGCTTTAATTTGGTCCTCTTTTTTTAAAGTGCTGCAGATGCTTTCCAATTCAATTACCAATTTTTCTGGATTTATTTTTTCTTTGGATAGATTGAAATTACTTCCTTTATTTATCACTTGTAATAATTCTTGGCTAACTCTAGTAGCAGTGTTGTCCTTTACATGACTAAGAACTGCAGTTTTTTTGTTTTTACTGGAATAGTTTTTCTTCAAAAAATTCTCTTCTTTAAGGTTCAGCTTTTTAACAAATTTCTTATTTTTGTTTCTTACTCCAATTTTTAGCCAGCCATCCAATTCTGCTTTTACTGTATCCCTTAAGATTCCAGAAATTTTCTTTTCATTTTCTACTTTTTACTTTTTTATAATAAGCAACATTTTTATATTTTGCTTCAATACTTCTTTTTAACGTTTTTTGCTCTATTTTTCTTACGAAGTTGGCTGAAAGTAAATCTTTAAATGGTTTTCTAAGTCTAAATGAATTTGGAAAAAGTTTATTACCTTGCAATTTTTCAGGAACTTGATTTGAGCTATGGATCTTTCCATCTTCAATGTAGCATGTTGAACTTTCTTGATTGTTTGCCAAGTATCTGACCCATACTCTGTTCTAATTCTTTGAATAAAGCTCATGTTGAGAAATGGCTTCCTAGTTTAATTGAATTAATAATCTAAAGCAACTTATGGGATTTTACTAGGAAATTTTTTTCTTTAATAGCAAATTTTCGGAGAAAACTCTTCTCCTTCTTCAGGCTGTCTTGTTGTTGTCACTTTTTCCTTGTCACTATCACGGTTACGGTTAACCTTGACGGTTTAGGTTATTTTTCAACAAATCCTGCCAGATGTTAGGCAGGAAAATCCTTTGCAGTCATTGATGATGGAATTTTGATTTTTCTCAATCTCTATTCCTTCTTTCAGTTTTCTTTTTTGGAAATTGCTTTGGAAACTGATTACTTTAAGAGAATTCCAATCCATGCTGTGCCCAGTTTCTCTAACATGCCTATCTAATCCAGTCTTGTTGGAGCAATTTTTTATAGCTGCTTTATGCTCAGCTATACGAGTTTCTAGTCTGCGACCTGTTTCACCTATGTAAGATAGTCCACAACTACAATTTACTTCATAAACTACTCCTTGCATTTTTAAAATGTCTTCTTCTCTTTGAACTATTTTAGGGAAAAATTTTTTAACTTTGTTCTCTAAACTTGGAGCTAGCCTAATATTGTATTTTTTACTAATTCTCTTTAAAGCCTCAAATAAACCTTTGTGATAAGAAATTTTTCTAGTGAATTTTACTTGTTGCTTTTGTGGGTTCTTTGTACCATTAAAATTCAGAAGCTTCTCAATTTCTTCTTTAGGATAGTTATTCTCTGCAAGTATGACTTTAAGCTCTTTCACAACAAGGAAAAAAACATATTAGTAGGAATTTTTGAAATGCTTACTTTCTCTTTGCAGAACAACTACTTTCAATTTGGGAAAACTTTTTTCATTCAAAAATTGGGGCTAGCAATGGGCTCCCCACTCTCGGCTAACTATTATGTGGGAAAACTAGAAGAAAAGATACTAGTACAACCCACATACTTCTGCTTATATAGCAGATACATGGATGACATCTTATTTATAATAGATAGCTCAGAAATTATTCCAGAAAGAATTCTAGACTCATTCAATGAATTAGATGATTCCCTTAAGTTCACTATTGAACTTTCAAAAGAAAGAAGAATAAACTTCTTAGATATTACTATCTATTATGAAGATGAAAAATTCCTCACTAGTTGGTATAAAAAACCAATGCATACTAAAAGACTACTGGATTTCAATTCGTATCACCCAGTTTCTATTAAGAAAAATGTATCAAGTCAGTTTTTAGAAAAAATTAATAAAACAGTTTCTACTGCAGATAAAAAAGAAGCCCAAAAAGAAGAGCTTAAAGTCATACTTGCAGAGAATAACTATCCTAAAGAAGAAATTGAGAAGCTTCTGAATTTTAATGGTACGAAGAACCCACAAAAGCAACAAGTAAAATTCACTAGAAAAATTTCTTATCACAAAGGTTTATTTGAGGCTTTAAAAGAGAATTAGTAAAAAATACAATATTAGGCTAGCTCCAAGTTTAGAGAACAAAGTTAAAAATTTTTCCCTAAAATAGTTCAAAGAGAAGAAGACATTTTAAAAATGCAAGGAGTAGTTTATGAAGTAAATTGTAGTTGTGGACTATCTTACATAGGTGAAACAGGTCGCAGACTAGAAACTCGTATAGCTGAGCATAAAGCAGCTATAAAAAATTGCTCCAACAAGACTGGATTAGATAGGCATGTTAGAGAAACTGGGCACAGCATGGATTGGAATTCCCTTAAAGTAAGCAGTTTCCAAAGCAATTTCCAAAAAAGAAAACTGAAAGAAGGAATAGAGATTGAGAAAAATCAAAATTCCATCATCAATGACTGCAAAAAGGATTTTCCCTGCCTAACATCTGGCAGGATTTGTTGAAAAATAACCTAAACCGTCAAGGTTAACCGTAACCGTCAAAGTAAACCGTAACCGTGATAGTGACAAAGAAAAAGTGACAACAACAAGACAGCCTGAAGAAGGAGAAGAGTTTTCTCCGAAAATTTGCTATTAAAGAAAAATTTCCTAGTAAAATCCCATAAGTTGCTTTAGATTATTAATTCAATTAAACTAGGAAGCCATTTCTCAACATGAGCTTTATTCAAAGAATTAGAACAGAGTATGGGTCAGATACTTGGCAAACAATCAAGAAAGTTCAACATGCTACATTGAAGATGGAAAGATCCATAGCTCAAATCAAGTTCCTGAAAAATTGCAAGGTAATAAACTTTATTCCAAATTCATTTAGACTTAGAAAACCATTTAAAGATTTACTTTCAGCCAACTTCAGTAAGAAAAATAGAGCAAAAACGTTAAAAAGAAGTATTGAAGCAAAATATAAAAATGTTGCTTATTATAAAAAAGTAAAAGTAGAAAATGAAAAGAAAATTTCTGGAATCTTAAGGGATACAGTAAAAGCAGAATTGGATGACTGGCTAAAAATTGGAGTAAGAAACAAAAATAAGAAATTTGTTAAAAAGCTGAACCTTTAAAGAAGAGAAATTTTGAAGAAAAACTATTCCAGTAAAAACAAAAAAACTGCAGTTCTTAGTCATGTAAAGGACAACACTGCTACTGGAGTTAGCCGAGAATTATTACAAGTGATAAATAAGGAAGTAATTTCAATCTATCCAAAGAAAAAATAAATCCAGAAAAATTGGTAATTGAATTGGAAAGCATCTGCAGCACTTTAAAAAAGAGGACCAAATTAAAGCAGACCTACTCAGAACAGATTACTACAATAGCCTTACAAAATTCCAGAAGCAAGTAAGGAAACCTAAAAAAAATTTGATAATAGTCAATTAAAAGCTCTTAAAGATTTCAGAAAAAATGAAAGTGTAGTTGCTGTGAAAACAGACAAAAGTAAGTTGATTACTATTATGGATAAGAAAGATTATCTAGAAAAGATGGAAGAAGAACTAAAAAAAAACCTATGTATGAAGAAGTAAAAGAAAACCCACTACCAGATTTGATTAAAAAAGTCTCTAAGCTTATTTCACTTCAAAAAAAGAAAAACCAGCTTCCAGAAAACTATAAACAATTCTCAAAATTACAGTTCAGATTACCTCAAATATATGAAATAGTCAAACTGCATAAAGAACACCAACCAATTAGACCAATAATAGACTCAAAAAACTCTATTCTTTCAAATCTAAACTATTTTTAAAGTCACACCTTCAGAATCTTTTAAAAGAGCCACCTAACTTGATAAAAAACTCAATGCAGCTAAAAGAAAAACTAGAACTTCTTCCTAAATTAGATTCTCCTATTATGGGTAGTTTAGATATAGTGTCTATGTATACTCACATTAATATAGATCAACTTATAGACTTTATAGCGGAAGACTTGGCAGACCTAATAGTTTTTCACAACAAGGAAAAAAACATATTAGTAGGAATTTTTGAAATGCTTACTTTCTCTTTGCAGAACAACTACTTTCAATTTGGGAAAACTTTTCATTCAAAAATCGGGGCTAGCAATGGGCTCCCGACTCTCGGCTAACTATTATGTGGGAAAACTAGAAGAAAAGATACTAGTACAACCCACATACTTCTGCTTATATAGCAGATACATGGATGACATCTTATTTATAATAGATAGCTCAGAAATTATTCCAGAAAGAATTCTAGACTCATTCAATGAATTAGATGATTCCCTTAAGTTCACTATTGAACTTCAAAAAGAAAGAAGAATAAACTTCTTAGATATTACTATCTATTATGAAGATGAAAAATTCCTCACTAGTTGGTATAAAAAACCAATGCATACTAAAAGACTACTGGATTTCAATTCGTATCACCCAGTTTCTATTAAGAAAAATGTAGCAAGTCAGTTTTTAGAAACAATTAATAAAACAGTTTCTACTGCAGATAAAAAGAAGCCCAAAAAGAAGAGCTTAAAGTCATACTTGCAGAGAATAACTATCCTAAAGAAGAAATTGAGAAGCTTCTGAATTTTAATGGTACGAAGAACCCACAAAAGCAACAAGTAAAATTCACTAGAAAAAATTCTTATCACAAAGGTTTATTTGAGGCTTTAAAGAGAATTAGTAAAAAATACAATATTAGGCTAGCTCCAAGTTTAGAGAACAAAGTTAAAAATTTTTTCCCTAAAATAGTTCAAAGAGAAGAAGACATTTTAAAAATGCAAGGAGTAGTTTATGAAGTAAATTGTAGTTGTGGACTATCTTACATAGGTGAAACAGGTCGCAGACTAGAAACTCGTATAGCTGAGCATAAAGCAGCTATAAAAAATTGCTCCAACAAGACTGGATTAGATAGGCATGTTAGAGAAACTGGGCACAGCATGGATTGGAATTCCCTTAAAGTAAGCAGTTTCCAAAGCAATTTCCAAAAAAGAAAACTGAAAGAAGGAATAGAGATTGAGAAAAATCAAAATTCCATCATCAATGACTGCAAAGGATTTTTCCCTGCCTAACATCTGGCAGGATTTGTTGAAAAATAACCTAAACCGTCAAGGTTAACCGTAACCGTCAAAGTAAACCGTAACCGTGATAGTGACAAAGAAAAAGTGACAACAACAAGACAGCCTGAAGAAGGAGAAGAGTTTTCTCCGAAAATTTGCTATTAAAGAAAAAAATTTCCTAGTAAAATCCCATAAGTTGCTTTAGATTATTAATTCAATTAAACTAGGAAGCCATTTCTCAACATGAGCTTTATTCAAAGAATTAGAACAGAGTATGGGTCAGATACTTGGCAAACAATCAAGAAAGTTCAACATGCTACATTGAAGATGGAAAGATCCATAGCTCAAATCAAGTTCCTGAAAAATTGCTAGGTAATAAACTTTATTCCAAATTCATTTAGACTTAGAAAACCATTTAAAGATTTACTTTCAGCCAACTTCGTAAGAAAAATAGAGCAAAAAACGTTAAAAAGAAGTATTGAAGCAAAATATAAAAATGTTGCTTATTATAAAAAAGTAAAAGTAGAAAATGAAAAGAAAATTTCTGGAATCTTAAGGGATACAGTAAAAGCAGAATTGGATGACTGGCTAAAAATTGGAGTAAGAAACAAAAATAAGAAATTTGTTAAAAAGCTGAACCTTTAAAGAAGAGAAATTTTTGAAGAAAAACTATTCCAGTAAAAACAAAAAAACTGCAGTTCTTAGTCATGTAAAGGACAACACTGCTACTGGAGTTAGCCAAAATTATTACAAGTGATAAATAAAGGAAGTAATTTCAATCTATCCAAAGAAAAAATAAATCCAGAAAAATTGGTAATTGAATTGGAAAGCATCTGCATCACTTTAAAAAAGAGGACCAAATTAAAGCAGACCTACTCAGAACAGATTACTACAATAGCCTTACAAAATTCCAGAAGCAAGTAAGGAAACCTCAAAAAAAAATTTGATAATAGTCAATTAAAAGCTCTTAAAGATTTCAGAAAAAATGAAAGTGTAGTTGCTGTGAAAACAGACAAAAGTAAGTTGATTACTATTATGGATAAGAAAGATTATCTAGAAAAGATGGAAGAAGAACTAAAAAAACCTATGTATGAAGAAGTAAAAGAAAACCCACTACCAGATTTGATTAAAAAAGTCTCTAAGCTTATTTCACTTCAAAAAAAGAAAAACCAGCTTCCAGAAAACTATAAACAATTCTCAAAATTACAGTTCAGATTACCTCAAATATATGAAATAGTCAAACTGCATAAAGAACACCAACCAATTAGACCAATAATAGACTCAAAAAACTCTATTCTTTCAAATCTAAACTATTTTTTAAAGTCACACCTTCAGAATCTTTTAAAAGAACCACCTAACTTGATGATAAAAAACTCAATGCAGCTAAAAGAAAAACTAGAACTTCTTCCTAAATTAGATTCTCCTATTATGGGTAGTTTAGATATAGTGTCTATGTATACTCACATTAATATAGATCAACTTATAGACTTTATAGCGGAAGACTTGGCAGACCTAATAGTTTTTCACAACAAGGAAAAAAACATATTAGTAGGAATTTTGAAATGCTTACTTTCTCTTTGCAGAACAACTACTTTCAATTTGGGAAAACTTTTTTTCATTCAAAAATCGGGGCTAGCAATGGGCTCCCCACTCTCGGCTAAC
This sequence comes from Macrothele yani, assembly GCA_039090855.1. Lineage (NCBI taxonomy): Eukaryota > Metazoa > Arthropoda > Arachnida > Araneae > Macrothelidae > Macrothele > Macrothele yani. The sequence continues at coordinate 103,170,064 of CM076995.1, forward strand.
TATTATGTGGGAAAACTAGAAGAAAAGATACTAGTACAACCCACATACTTCTGCTTATATAGCAGATACATGGATGACATCTTATTTATAATAGATAGCTCAGAAATTATTCCAGAAAGAATTCTAGACTCATTCAATGAATTAGATGATTCCCTTAAGTTCACTATTGAACTTCAAAAAGAAAGAAGAATAAACTTCTTAGATATTACTATCTATTATGAAGATGAAAAATTCCTCACTAGTTGGTATAAAAAACCAATGCATACTAAAAGACTACTGGATTTCAATTCGTATCACCCAGTTTCTATTAAGAAAAATGTAGCAAAGTCAGTTTTTAGAAAAAATTAATAAAACAGTTTCTACTGCAGATAAAAAAGAAGCCCAAAAAGAAGAGCTTAAAGTCATACTTGCAGAGAATAACTATCCTAAAGAAGAAATTGAGAAGCTTCTGAATTTTAATGGTACGAAGAACCCACAAAAGCAACAAGTAAAATTCACTAGAAAAATTTCTTATCACAAAGGTTTATTTGAGGCTTTAAAGAGAATTAGTAAAAAATACAATATTAGGCTAGCTCCAAGTTTAGAGAACAAAGTTAAAAATTTTTTCCCTAAAATAGTTCAAAGAGAAGAAGACATTTTAAAAATGCAAGGAGTAGTTTATGAAGTAAATTGTAGTTGTGGACTATCTTACATAGGTGAAACAGGTCGCAGACTAGAAACTCGTATAGCTGAGCATAAAGCAGCTATAAAAAATTGCTCAACAAGACTGGATTAGATAGGCATGTTAGAGAAACTGGGCACAGCATGGATTGGAATTCCCTTAAAGTAAGCAGTTTCCAAAGCAATTTCCAAAAAAGAAAACTGAAAGAAGGAATAGAGATTGAGAAAAATCAAAATTCCATCATCAATGACTGCAAAGGATTTTCCCTGCCTAACATCTGGCAGGATTTGTTGAAAAATAACCTAAACCGTCAAGGTTAACCGTAACCGTCAAAGTAAACCGTAACCGTGATAGTGACAAAGAAAAAGTGACAACAACAAGACAGCCTGAAGAAGGAGAAGAGTTTTCTCCGAAAATTTGCTATTAAAGAAAAAATTTCCTAGTAAAATCCCATAAGTTGCTTTAGATTATTAATTCAATTAAACTAGGAAGAAATTTCTCAACATGAGCTTTATTCAAAGAATTAGAACAGAGTATGGGTCAGATACTTGGCAAACAATCAAGAAAGTTCAACATGCTACATTGAAGATGGAAAGATCCATAGCTCAAATCAAGTTCCTGAAAAATTGCAAGGTAATAAACTTTATTCCAAATTCATTTAGACTTAGAAAACCATTTAAAGATTTACTTTCAGCCAACTTCGTAAGAAAAATAGAGCAAAAAACGTTAAAAAGAAGTATTGAAGCAAAATATAAAAATGTTGCTTATTATAAAAAAGTAAAAGTAGAAAATGAAAAGAAAATTTCTGGAATCTTAAGGGATACAGTAAAAGCAGAATTGGATGACTGGCTAAAAATTGGAGTAAGAAACAAAAATAAGAAATTTGTTAAAAAGCTGAACCTTTAAAGAAGAGAAATTTTTGAAGAAAAACTATTCCAGTAAAAACAAAAAAACTGCAGTTCTTAGTCATGTAAAGGACAACACTGCTACTGGAGTTAGCCAAGAATTATTACAAGTGATAAATAAAGGAAGTAATTTCAATCTATCCAAAGAAAAAATAAATCCAGAAAAATTGGTAATTGAATTGGAAAGCATCTGCAGCACTTTAAAAAAAGAGGACCAAATTAAAGCAGACCTACTCAGAACAGATTACTACAATAGCCTTACAAAATTCCAGAAGCAAGTAAGGAAACCTCAAAAAAAATTTGATAATAGTCAATTAAAAGCTCTTAAAGATTTCAGAAAAAATGAAAGTGTAGTTGCTGTGAAAACAGACAAAAGTAAGTTGATTACTATTATAGATAAGAAAGATTATCTAGAAAAGATGGAAGAAGAACTAAAAAAACCTATGTGTGAAGAAGTAAAAGAAAACCCACTACCAGATTTGATTAAAAAGTCTCTAAGCTTATTTCACTTCAAAAAAAGAAAAACCAGCTTCCAGAAAACTATAAACAATTCTCAAAATTACAGTTCAGATTACCTCAAATATATGAAATAGTCAAACTGCATAAAGAACACCAACCAATTAGACCAATAATAGACTCAAAAAACTCTATTCTTTCAAATCTAAACTATTTTTTAAAGTCACACCTTCAGAATCTTTTAAAAGAGCCACCTAACTTGATAAAAAACTCAATGCAGCTAAAAGAAAAACTAGAACTTCTTCCTAAATTAGATTCTCCTATTATGGGTAGTTTAGATATAGTGTCTATGTATACTCACATTAATATAGATCAACTTATAGACTTTATAGTGGAAGACTTGGCAGACCTAATAGTTTTTCACAACAAGGAAAAAAACATATTAGTAGGAATTTTTGAAATGCTTACTTTCTCTTTGCAGAACAACTACTTTCAATTTGGGAAAACTTTTTTCATTCAAAAATCGGGGCTAGCAATGGGCTCCCCACTCTCGGCTAACTATTATGTGGGAAAACTAGAAGAAAAGATACTAGTACAACCCACATACTTCTGCTTATATAGCAGATACATGGATGACATCTTATTTATAATAGATAGCTCAGAAATTATTCCAGAAAGAATTCTAGACTCATTCAATGAATTAGATGATTCCCTTAAGTTCACTATTGAACTTCAAAAAGAAAGAAGAATAAACTTCTTAGATATTACTATCTATTATGAAGATGAAAAATTCCTCACTAGTTGGTATAAAAAACCAATGCATACTAAAAGACTACTGGATTTCAATTCGTATCACCCAGTTTCTATTAAGAAAAATGTAGCAAGTCAGTTTTTAGAAAAATTAATAAAACAGTTTCTACTGCAGATAAAAAAGAAGCCCAAAAAGAAGAGCTTAAAGTCATACTTGCAGAGAATAACTATCCTAAAGAAGAAATTGAGAAGCTTCTGAATTTTAATGGTACGAAGAACCCACAAAAGCAACAAGTAAAATTCACTAGAAAAATTTCTTATCACAAAGGTTTATTTGAGGCTTTAAAGAGAATTAGTAAAAAATACAATATTAGGCTAGCTCCAAGTTTAGAGAACAAAGTTAAAAATTTTTTCCCTAAAATAGTTCAAAGAGAAGAAGACATTTTAAAAATGCAAGGAGTAGTTTATGAAGTAAATTGTAGTTGTGGACTATCTTACATAGGTGAAACAGGTCGCAGACTAGAAACTCGTATAGCTGAGCATAAAGCAGCTATAAAAAATTGCTCCAACAAGACTGGATTAGATAGGCATGTTAGAGAAACAGGGCACAGCATGGATTGGAATTCCCTTAAAGTAAGCAGTTTCCAAAGCAATTTCCAAAAAAGAAAACTGAAAGAAGGAATAGAGATTGAGAAAAATCAAAATTCCATCATCAATGACTGCAAAGGATTTTCCCTGCCTAACATCTGGCAGGATTTGTTGAAAAATAACCTAAACCGTCAAGGTTAACCGTAACCGTCAAAGTAAACCGTAACCGTGATAGTGACAAGGAAAAAGTGACAACAACAAGACAGCCTGAAGAAGGAGAAGAGTTTTCTCCGAAAATTTGCTATTAAAGAAAAAATTTCCTAGTAAAATCCCATAAGTTGCTTTAGATTATTAACATCACTTTGTTGTTTCAGCAACTGCCAAGAGTTTTTGTCTTCCTTCTGTTGCAGTTTTTGTCTTCTTTTTGTTGTGTTTTTGGCATAAAATACATTTTGAAATTTCCGCATTTATTGAAGTTCCACTCGTTCGGCACAGATATGGCCAACAAGTTGCTTGTTATCCTCCATTTCATTTATTCAATCAGAAACAAACAAAATTCACATCAGTTAAATTTTTTGCTTAGATAAATATAAGTATCCTTTCAAGAAATCACTAAATAAAATACAAAAAAATGGTTAGATTTTCATAAACTTGTTTTATTACTGGTTAAATAGACCTATCTTATAAGAAATTTTATGAGAAATCCAAAAAAAAAAAAAAAAAAAAAAAATGTCATATTTCGCATAGGAATATTGGAAAGAACAGAAAATTACGAAATTCAATACTAACTAGTGCGCGTACATGCTGAAAACAAAATGGCGTCCTATAAAATTTATGCCCGGGTTACCAGATGTCTACCCAAGATTTTATCCTTCCTTTGGGCATACCTTAACAGGATCTGACGAGAAAACTAGTCCACCTCAAACTTCCAACCGGTCTTATGGCCAGGGACTGAACGAAATGTACTTTGCTAACTTAGAAGGTATACCAATACCAAAAAACTTATTCGAATTATGGTTGGTGAAAATGTAGTGAAAATAAACTTATTTTTCACTCTAGAAGTTTCTTCAAAGAATTTATTGCATATTCCATCTCTTCTTTAAATCAATTTTAGGTGTACACAGTCTCACTTTTTGGTTCCATTTTGGTGAGAATTTGTTTTTCAGACACAGTCAGATTATCAGGTTTTGTTGGAAAAATTGCAAGATCAGTAAGATGTAAAAATGCTAGTAGCATGTTCCACATTTATGTGTGCATCCTGGGCTAACCACCACTGCATGTCACATTCACAAGTCACAGAGTCCTTTATTTGATCCATTCTTAATGGCTTTCTCAGTTCTTTACCAAACGTCTTCTTGGTTGTTTTTTACAGCTGTCCACAATTTTAATTCTAATGCACTCATTTACTAAAAACATTCAATCTAACACAGTCCTAACATTTCTTAAAGCTTTATGCCATTCTTAGTTAAAAGGATTGAAACAGCAAATGTTAAAATTACCTGTAACTGCTTCAGCCACCATAAATGCAAAATTAAGCCCACACCAAGAAATGAATTACACTCTTGTTTTGCTATTATTCACACTGTAAATCAATGGATTTTGATAGTTTATTTTGAGTAAATAAAAAAAAAAAGCAAAGAAAAACTTTAGCACCATTTAAAACAACAGCCAACTCAATTGTGATGTTTCCCTCATCAGAGTAAATACAAAAGTGTCAGTTCTACACAACAGTGTTTTGCCCTTGCATGTCTGAACATGTCATTTCCTGCCAGAACAAGTATAAACTTCAGCCTCTGGTGAGCTTCACAGAATTTCTCCCACTTCATCAGTAAATTATCAGTTTGCATTTTTGTTTTATTCCCCCTCCCCCCAAAAAAGGAAAGAAAAGATTTACCCAACATATATTATTTGCATTTATTTATTATTTTATTATTATACAATTACTAGTCAAATCCTGTTAGAATGAACTTCACTGGACAACCAAAATATTTCGTTAAAACAAAATTTTACATTTTACCAAACAATTTCAAAAATCTACCTGTGCATTTATTTTGAAAGTTTCAAATCATTAATTTCAATCTAAGCAATTTTAAAATTTATTATACAGTAAAATAACAGAAATATACAAGTAAAGTTGTCAAATCAAAACTTTACTAACCACTGTTATTTTCACATTTTTTGTTTTCAGAAAACTGATTTTTTTAACATGACAATTTAATTTTTTTTCAGACAAATGAGGAGTACTATATCATACATACATATCATTAAGCAGTTCTCTGAGATTCAGAGGTTAGCTCCTCAAAGAAAGACCTCCTGAAAAGTAAAAATTTAACTACATTTAACTCGAATGGAACTAGAATTTACTTACTGTTGATGTATCAAATGTCTCCGTTTACACAAATCTCACCACACACTCAAGCTTCATTAACATCCATCACACGCTTCAAAAAAGACCTTTTGTACTTCATACTCATAATCCTTTTCTCAAGCAGACATTGTTGAATCTGGTTCTCCCATGATTTCTTTGGCCTTCCTCTTTCTTTCTTTCCTGCCACTTGGATGGAAAAAATTGTCTTATTCAGCACCTCATCACTCATTCTTTAAACATGGCCAAACCACCTAAGAATATTATTCTCCACCTTCCTAACAACATTTTCCCTCACATTATACATTTGCAACACATCTTCATCATTTCTCACACGATCAGAGCATGTCTTACCCCCTCCCCCCACGTAAGAAACACATCTCCCCACCATACAAATGACCTATAATTTTTATGCAGTACCCAGATTTCACTTCCATACATCAGAGTAGGGACAATTACACGTGCACACACAGCCATTCACGACTTCCTTGAGGACCAATCATTCCTGTGAAATCCTCCTAAGGCAGCTATGACTTTCAATGAAGAGTTCCCTCACCAACTGATTTTGCTCCACCTGCCCCCACCTAATTTGTTCTCTCTGTCAAACATACTTCCTAAATACACAAACTCATTCACCTGATCAATCTCTCTGCCATTAAGACTTATCTTGCATTAAATACTAGCAGTTCCTCACTGAAAAACCATAACTTTGGTTTTTCCCTTATTTATACTCAGTTTGAATTTCATACAAACTTTGTACATCTGGGGCAACATACTCTGCAACTCACTTTTGCTCTCTGCCAACAGGACTGTGTCATCAGCATATAGCAATCTTCAAAGCTGCACACACGGATATTATCAGGACATAAACCGTATTATCCATTTTGGCATCATGCATGCATACATAAACATATTCAACAGCCAGCGTGACATTACACAACCTTGTTTGACTCCTGAACCAATAGAAAACCATTTTGATAAAACACCATTTACTGTACACATACTCTACTGCCAGGGTACATGGCTTTCACACTATTAAGTAGATTCCCTGTAATTCCATATTTATTCAGCACCTTCCACAGAAGAGTCTTATTTACTGTCATGTATGCATGTATGTATGTATGTATGTATGTATGTATGTATGTATGTATGTATGTATGTATGTATGTATGTATGTATGTATGTATGTATCATACATACATACATACATACATACATACATACATACATATCACTAAGCTGTTCTCTGAGATTCAGAGGTTAGCTCCAAAAAGAAATACAAACTACCAGAAAATTTTTTACTTACTGCTGCTGTATCAAACTTCTCCATTTACAGCGATCTTGACATACAACTCGGGCTTCACTGACATCCATCACACGATGCACACAAGATCTTCTATACTTCATACTAATGATCTTTTTCTCATGCAGACACTCCTGAATCTGATCCTCCCATTACTTCCTCGGCCTTTCCTTCCTGCCACTTGGGCTAAAAGATTTTCTTAGTAAGCATCTCATGACTCCATTCTTTCAACATGGCCAAACCACCGAAGCATATTAGCCTCCACCTTGCTAACAACATTTTGCTTCACATCACATAACTGCAACACATCTTCATTCCTCACACAATCAGAACATGTCTTGCCCCTCCCCCTTTAGTAACACATTTCTCCAGCACACAAACAATTCCTGTTTCTTCTGCAGTACCCAGGTTTCACTGCCATACATCAGAGTAGGAACAATTACTGTTTCATACACAGCCATGCGGGACTCTCTAGAGAACCCATCATTCCTGTGAAAACCTCCCAGAGCAGCTATGACTTTCAAAGAAGAATTCACTCGCCTACTGATTTCACCATCCAACTTGTTCTCTCTGTCAAACATGCTTCCTAAATACACAAACTCACTCACCTGGTCAATCACAGTGCCATTTATACTTACATTACATTCAGTGCTACCAGTTCCTCTCTCAAACACCATAACTTTGGCTTTTCCCTTATCTATACACAGTTTGAATTTCATGCAAACTTCATGCATCCAGGACAACATACTCTGCAACTCACTTTTGCTCTCTGCCAACAGCACAGTGTCATCAGCATACAGCAATCTGCACACACACACGGATATTACCAAGACATAAACCAGTATTATCTATTTTGGCATCACGCATGCACACATCCATAAATATATTAAACAACCATGGTGACATTACACAACCTTGTCTAACTCCTGCACCAATGGAAAACCATTTTGATAAAACACCATTCACTCGTACACTAGCTCCACTACCAGCATACATGGCTTTTACACTATTAAGTAGATTCCCAGTAACACCATATTCATTCAATACCTTCCACAAAAGTATCCTATTTACTCGGCCATAAGCTTTCTCTAAATCTATGAAGGCAGCAAAAACTTTTTTACCAACAGCCAGATACTTTTCAATCATCATGCGTAATGCAAAAATTTGGTTAGCACAGCCTTTACCAGGCATAAAACCACTCTGAACATCCCACATTTTCTCTGATGTAAGACCAAGTACTTTTTCAATAATGACCTTACGAAACACTTTCCCTAGCACACTGAGTAGCCTAATACCATGATAGTTCTTGCAGCCAGTCTGATCACCTTTTCCCTTATACAAGGGAACAATGATAGCATCCTTCCAATCCCGAGGGACCATTGCTAACTCCCAGCACAACTAGCAAATTTCAGTTAACCAGTCAATTATAGAGTCACTACCATATTTCAACATCTCAGCAGTCATTGCCATCAACTCCCAGAGCCTTACCATTCTGAAGAGATTTTAGAGCTTTACACACCACTTCTCTTGAGATCCCTCCTGTGCTTCCATCCTTCACTGTGACATCATCTGCATCTGTCTCAGAATCATCTTTGCTTTTCTGATCTAATAACTCACAGAAGTATTCACCCCATCTATCACTTAACTCATTGGGCTCCCATATCATTTCCCCAACCCTATTTTTCACGCAACTTACAACTTTGTTTCCCCTGAGTCTCATGTACTTCCAGAAAGACTTCCTATCTTTCCAAAAAGTCAATTCATGCCTTTCCAAATTCTTCATCCTATCTTTTGTCTTACTCTGGCGAGCCAGCTTAGCGGCTTCACGCTTCTTACAGCAATATTCATCCACAGAAACTCTACCTCGTAACATCCCCAAGTAGGCTTCCTTCTTTCTCTTTACAGCCTCTTCAATCTCACTATTCCACCAAGCATCACCTCTATTGTTACCCACTATTGTGGTCCCACAGACCATTTCAGCAGCAGTGACAACACATTTATTAAAACATTCCCACTTCTTTTCTACATCCCTCTCAGAAGATTTCAACTCCTTCAGTTGTTCTCTGAGTACATCAGAATAACGCTGATGATTTTCAGGGAGCCTTTCAACCTTTATTCTTTCCATCCTGGGCCTCTTCATATTCCTTTTCCTCCAACCAACATTTAGTTTCACTCGTGACACTACCAAGTAATGATCAGAACCAACATCTGCACCTCTCATCACACGAGTGTCAGCAACTAAGTGTTTCAGACGCTGATCGTAAACAAAAAAATCTATCGCACTCTTTTGACCAAGAGTACGATTTTCCCAAGTATATGTATGGATATACTTGTGATAGATTTGTTATCAGTTAACAATGTTTTGTTTTCAGTTCCTGACTTATTGCAGTATAAGAGCACAGTTAGGCATTGCTTCGAGTGGGTCAGCCAACATATTTGTTCCCTTGAAGCACTGTTTTCTTTGGATGGAGTTAGAGAAATGTCGCTACCTTATCAAAATTATTAAATACACCACCTTGACTGCATGAGCTTATAAAAAGAGCATCCACTTCTCCTCTCCATTCATTCACCCTTCCCACAGGCACAGTACCTGCCCAACCACAAATTGTTTTGACAATAGTACCCTACCATTCCTGGGAACAATTTAGCCATCCAAAACTGGCTTACAAGTCTTCATGGCCAAGAGCAATGACAAACTGCAGTGCTTTCTCATGGATTAACAGTTCACTAATTAGCATGCTACAGGAATGGATGTCTTAAGACCATGTGAACACTGCTCAGTCACCATTGTAAAATTGTGCAGGAGACATTCTCTTCCTTAGTAGCTAAATAACTGGCTTTTATAATTGATGTTCAGTTTTTTCTCAATCTTTTAAAAAAAGGTGAAAGCACTGATTGGGTGATGCCATCTTTCTTAGCAGCAGCACCCTTTTTCACTCCACAGTCCACTTTGTTGATTTTTTCCTTCCCTTTCTTTCCAAAAATTGCCTTTTTTTTCAAAGAACTCATTTCAAAATTCAAGCAAGGAACAACATAATTAAAACAAACAGAACAAGAAAGAGGCTGAGCAATACGTCTGGCTGCTAGGGTTTCACAACATTCCTTTTGATTTCAAACCAGTTTCAGCTGCTTTTGACACAATGGGGGGGGGGTGCGAAACGATTTGTGTGAGAGGATTTTCATTTCTTGTAAGATGAGAACACAAGAATCTGAATTCATCATTTTTGCCAGAGTTGTAAATACTATTTTAAATAATAATTTTGCTTGGAAATATATTTTTTTTCTCTTCGCTGTAACGAAAAATACATGAAAACTAATTTCATATATGGGAATTAAAAGTACATTACCTCAATGAGATTGATAGGGATTGGTCTTATTTTCATTAAATCAGTTTTTGCTCTAATGGAAATGATTGTATTTCTGCCTATTTAGTTAGATTTTTATTTACGTAATTTGCCCAGGTGTAGTTCCATAAATCTAAATCCCACAGAGCACACATGGGACGCTCTAGAGAGATGTGTTGTGGCACATCGATACACACATGAAACTGTCCAAAAGCTGAAGACCGCCCTCACAGAAGAACGGGTGACGTTACCACAAGAACACATCAACAACCTAGTGTGAAGCATAGACTGACGGTGCAAATCATGCATTGATATTAGGGGTAATCATATCCTTATTGAGGATCTACTGTGTTCCCTTTGTACCATCTTTGGCACTTATACATCTGTATCATGGCACCCAGTGCTATGTAGCCAATTCTGAATAAAGTTCACCATGTCCTTTATTATCTGCAGGTGTGTCGGTGTAGTTTCAGCTATCATTTCGTTAAGTAATGGAGTCCCTATGGTTTAAATTTCACATATCCAGGCCACTCCTGTGCAACGCTACAGGTCAAAACCTGGGTCATCCTTAAGTCCTGCACAGCAGCGTAGAACTAAACGAATTCAAGATGGTGAAAAATCCGTCATCTGCAAATGGGGAAGCAATATGTCATAGAATTATAATAATAATAATAATTTTTTTTTTCTGTGATTTGCAACGAAACCCATGCCTTAACAAGAGACTGGTATGAAGTGAATGATAATGATGGTGGGTGCCACTGACGCACCAACGGGAGGGAGCTGCAGGGCTTAACCCCCCCCCAAGCCCCAAAGAGATTCAGAACGATGCACGTCAACTCTTTTATCTATCATATACATTATACATATTTATATATAGTATATATATAAGAATATGTAAGGTCAGGTGATGCGTAACATCACAGCCTCTCCTTGACAAATGTCAACCCAGCCTTCTCGTGGTGCATCCTGTTCCCACTAAAGGGGCTCTGACGACCGCCAATAGCGGTATAACTATACCATCGGAATTAGAGGAAATGCTATCCCACACTCACCAACCCGCTTGGCCAGCGTGGTGAGTTATGGCCAAACCACTCCAAAATGACTCTAGAACTTATATCTTGGCCCTCAGTCTCCAGCAGCTGGAATGTACCTGGCCAAGGCAGCGGCCAGTGCGACATGAAGGCAGAGGGTGTTAAGAATCCCCGGAGGACCGGACTAGGCTGCCATCTGATGCTGACCTTGGCTACGTATAATGGACGCTCCCTATCTTCTGATTCAAAGCTTCTTGAATTGGAAGAGGAACTACAAAGGATCAAGTGGGACATCGTCGGGCAGACAAAAATGATGTTCAATGCTTTTACAAGAAATGAAGATTTATCGATTGATGGAGAAAAGCTGGAGATAACAGATACGTACATTTATCTTGGACAGCAGATATCAAGTGAGGGTCACATTGATGAAGAAATTAATCGGCGTACAAAACTTGCCTGGAGAGCTTTTGGAAGAAACAGCATAATTTTTAAGAGCAATATGCCATTATGTCTAAAAGGAAAAGTGTTTGATCAATGCATCCTTCCAGTGCTTACGTATGGTGCAGAGACGTGGACCTTAACTAAAAGAGACATACAAAGGCTGCAGACAACTCAAAGAGCCATGGAGAGGTGCATGCTTGGTGTAACCAGGAGAGATAAGAAGAGGAACTCGTGGATCTGCAAAATGACAAGAGTGGAAGACATCATGATCAGACTTAAATCTCTGAAATGGCAATGGGCTGGACATACTGCCAGAAGGACAGACCATCGATGGACAGCTGAAATTTTCGACTTGATTCCAAAGGACAGGAAAAGACCCAGAAGAAGACCACATGGGAGGTGGGTGGATGAAATTTGAAAGTATGCAGGAGTGACATGGAGGAGACTGGCACAAGACAGACTGTTGTGGAGGAAACTTGGGGAGACCTTCGTCCAGCAGTGGATTGATAATGGTTGATAATGATGATATAAGATATGTATATATACACCACGTGTGTGTAGACACACATACAGCTCCCCCCCCCCCCCCAACAGAAATTCCTGGGTGTGCCACTGGTGTGTGCATCAGTGTCTAACATATTATATCATTCTTGCTATGTTCTAATCTGTCAAAATCATTACTGGATTGAGGGAAATCAAATTTTGGGATAACAATATTCTGATTTTAAGAAACAAAACAAAATGGAAGAACAGGATATTTAAGAAGTGTTTTTAATTTTTAACGTAAATCTATTTTTCTGGGTGAGTGTTATATACCAGTTTATCTCACAGCCAAAATAGTGTGATGAGGTGAAATTAAAAAAAATAAAAAATATATATATATATCATCATCATCATCATCATTGTCAACCATTATCAATCCACTGCTGGACGAAGGTCTCCCCAAGTTTCCTCCACAACGGTCTGTCTTGTGCCAGTCTCCTCCATGTCACCCCTGCATACTTTCGAATTTCATCCACCCATCTCCCATGTGGTCTTCTTCTGGGTCTTTTCCTGTCCCTTGGAATCCAATCTAAAATTTCGGCTGTCCATCGATGATCTGTCCTTCTGGCAGTATGTCCAGCCCATTGCCATTTCAGGGATTTAACTCTGATCATGATGTCTTCCACTCTTGTCATTTTGCAGATCCACGAGTTCCTCTTCTTATCTCTCCTGGTTACACCAAGCATGCACCTCTTCATGGCTCTTTGAGTTGTCTGCAGCCTTTGTATGTCTCTTTTAGTTAAGGTCCACGTCTCTGCACCATACGTAAGCACTGGAAGGATGCATTGATCAAACACTTTTCTTTTAAGACATAATGGCATATTGCTCTTGAAAATTATGCTGTTTCTTCCAAATGCTCTCCAGGCAAGTTTTGTACGCCGATTAATTTCTTCATCAATGTGACCCTCACTTGATATCTGCTGTCCAAGATAAACGTACGTGTCTGTTATCTCCAGCTTTTCTCCATCAATCGATAAATCTTCATTTCTTGTAAAAGCATTGAACATCACTTTTGTCTTCTGAAAGTTCATTTTTAATCCCACTTCTTTACTCTTGTCAGCAAGTTCCTGGATCATACTCTGCAGCTCTGATGGGGTAGTTGCAAAAATGACTATGTCATCAGCAAAACGAAGGTGGGTTAGATAATCTCCATTAATCTTTATCCCCTTGTTTTCCCAGCTCAGCGACTGAAAAACACCCTCCAATGTGGCATTAAAGAGCTTCGGAGATATGGTGTCACCTTGTCTCACTCCCTTTCCAATTTTTACGTGTGTTGTATTTTCAAACAGCCTAATCTTTGCACTTGCATTTTCATAGATGTTATTAATAATATTAATGTATGCATCTTCAATACCGCAGGTTTTCAGAGCCATTGTAACTGCTGATGGTTTCACCGAATCAAAGGCTTTTTCATAATCGATAAATGCCATGCACAATGGAAGTTCATATTCCCTCGCTCTTTCAATTAGTTCTCTCAGCACGTGGATATGATCTATTGTGCTGTAGCCACTCCTGAATCCAGCTTGTTCTCTCGGTTGAGCCATGTCCAGTGTTACCTTCAAGAGGTGTGAAAGAACTTTAGTGAAGATTTTATAAACTACTGATAGGAGGCTGATAGGTCTGTAGTTTCCAAGATCCTCAATGTCACCTTTCTTATGTAGCAGGATCATTGCAGCGGTGTTCCAATCCTCAGGTATCTTTCCTTCATTAAGGCATCGAGTGAAAATTTGGGCGAGTACTGTTTCGATTTCTCCACTTGCTTCTTGTATGATGTCTACAGTAATTCCATCTTCTCCTGGAGCTTTTCCCCGCTTCATGTTTTTGATTGCATGTGCAACTTCTGCTGGAAGGACTGGAGGAACTCTGGTACTGGTATCTTTCATGATGTCTGGAGTGCATGTATCATCCCTTTCATATAATTTGGAGTAGAAATCTTTCACTCTTGTCAAAATTTCGCCTCTATTTCTTGTTACAGAACCATCTTCTTTTCTCAGTGCCATAATCTGTTTTCTTCCCTTACTGAGATGTCCCTTTGCTATCTTTAGGCTTTGGCTGTTTTCAATTGCTTTCCTCACTAGTTCACAGTTGAATTTTCTTACGTCTTCAGTGATACTTTTTCTTACTGTCTTGCATAGCTCTATATATTCCACTTTGGAAGTCACATCTTCTTTAGTTGTCCTCATCTCTCTTCTTTTTTGCATCAACATTTTCGTTTTTCCTGATAATTTATTTACATGCAACTTGTTCTTAGACCCAGCTAATTTTGTTGCTGTTTCCATAAGAGCTTTGGTTACTTTTCTGTTAACTTTAGAGATGTCCACTTCTTCCGATGTTAGGCCTTCTAAAGCAGAGAACCTGTTCTTCAGTTCCAACTTGAAGGTATTATGGTGTTTTTTAAGATTGGTTATGTCAATAGATTTTGTTTGTCTTATGAGCTTGCCACGTTCAAGTTTAGTGTTGAGGTGCATCTTACATCTCACCAATCTATGGTCACTACCTGTGTTGAACTTGTTTAGCACACTGCAGTCTTCTATGACGAATTTTTTGTTACACATAATAAAATCAGTTTCACTTGTCGTCCCATTTGGATGTCTCCATGTCCATTTCCTGTGTGGCTTTTTCTTGAAGAAGGAGTTCAAGATGAAAAACCCTTCTGCCTCTGCAAACTCAACGAGAGTATTTCCACGCTGATTTCTGTTGCCGTGACCGAATTTACCTACTGAAGTTTCATTCTGTTGCCGTTGCCCTATTTTTGCATTGAAATCTCCCACATATATATACCCATTTCCAACTAGGTCTTTGTGGAAGTGAGAAAATGCAGAGTTTTTGCTGGTCCTTGATAAAGCCAAGGCTCAGTATTCTCGACACCTTCTACATTCAGTAGTTTTATTTTATTTTTTTATCTTTTCTCCTTTTACTCACACAGGTAGATACATAACCTTTTCTATGTTGTACTAGGTGTGAGTCAAAATTATATCTGTATTTTTTTGCTTAGGTATCTTCTTTATAGAATATATATATATATATATATATATATTCTATAAAGATACCTAAGCAAAAATACAAATATAATTTTGACTCACACCTAGTACAACATAGAAAAGGTTATGTATCTACCTGTGTGAGTAAAAGGAGAAAATAAAAAAATAAAATAAAACAACTGAATGTAGAAGGTGTCGAGAATACTGAGCCTTGGCTTTATCAAGGACCAGCAAAACTCTGCATTTTCTCACTTCCACAAAGACCTAGTTGGAAATGGGTTTCTGCAAGGCCATAGATGCAAGTAACATTCCCACCTAAAATAGTTTAAAAATATATATATAAGTCATGTCCTCCGTAGAGTAGCATGACCTAGCACTAGTTAACAATTTCGCTTGCATCCATTAACCTTCATGGCCCGACCCATGCTCTTCATCTGTTACTATTAAACATAGAGAAGAAGATTAAAGAGAACTCAAGCTGTGAGAGTGACATAATAAATAGAAATGATTTATAACTTTCACAAAGTTTTCTTTAGTTAATTATTATCTTTAACTTATTCTCGTCTTCGTGCTGTCATAAGTTGTAGAGTAGGGGTTTTAGACTCAAGTTTTCTTTCAAAAATCTGTTCGTTATAAATTAACATTTCCTTTTTTAATTGCAATGTAAAATTTGTTTTTCAGGTTTAAATTCTCTCTCAAACGAACTTGGAATTTCGTTATAGCTGAAAATCATTTCTATTTATTATGTCACTCTCACAGCTTGAGTTCTCTTTAATCTTCTTCTCTATGTTTAATAGTAACAGATGAAGAGCATGGGTCGGGCCATGAAGGTTAATGGATGCAAGCGAAATTGTTAACTAGTGCTAGGTCATGCTACTCTACGGAGGACATGACTTATATATATATTTTTTAAACTATTTTAGGTGGGAATGTTACTTGCATCTATGGCCTTGCAGAAACCCATTTCCAACTAGGTCTTTGTGGAAGTGAGAAAATGCAGAGTTTTTGCTGGTCCTTGATAAAGCCAAGGCTCAGTATTCTCGACACCTTCTACATTCAGTTGTTTTATTTTATTTTTTTATTTTCTCCTTTTACTCACACAGGTAGATACATAACCTTTTCTATGTTGTACTAGGTGTGAGTCAAAATTATATTTGTATTTTTTTGCTTAGGTATCTTTATAGAATGTGAATTCTGAATTTTCAAAACTGCTGCGTTGCGCGTTTTGATTTTCAGGTTATTTTGCACCCTTCGTTTTAAATTCTAAAATTTTTTCCTTAGCCTTCAGTTTTGCTCTTAAGTATATATATATATATATATATATGGGATGTAAGGTCAGGTGATGCGTAACATCACAGCCTCTCCTTGACAAATGTCAACCCCGCCTTCTCGTGGTACATCCTGTTCCCACTAAAGGGGCTCTGACGACCGCCAATAGCGGTATAACTATACCATCGGGATTAGAGGAAATTCTATCCCACACTCACCAACCCGCTTGGCCAGCGTGGTGAGTTATGGCCAAACCCCTCCAAAATGACTCCACAACTTAAATCTTGGCCCTCAGTCTCCGGCAGCTGGAATGTACCTGGCCAAGGCAGCGGCCAGTGCGACATGAAGGCAGAGGGTGCTAAGAATCCCCGGAGGACCGGACTAGGCTGCCATCTGATGCTGACCTTGGCTACGTACAATGGACGCTCCCTATCTTCTGATTCAAGGCTTCTTGAATTGGAAGAGGAACTACAAAGGATCAAGTGGGACATCGTGGGGCTAAGTGAGGTAAGGAGAAAAGGAGAAGATCTCATCGAACTGAAAAGTGGACATCTCTTCTACTATCGTGGGACAGATACTGGCAGAACTAGTGGTGTTGGATTTATAATAAACAAGAAACTGAAGGATAAAGTTGTAGAAGTTGAAAGTTCCTCTGACAGAGCTGCACGACTTGTTATCCAACTCTCGAAAAGATACCAGGCTCAGATTATTCAAACTTATGCACCCACCACAAGTCATCCTGAAGAAGAAATTGAAGAATTTTATGAGGAAATTTGTCATCTAAATAATAAAGGTAAGCAGCACTTGAAAATAATTATGGGAGATTTCAATGCAAAAATAGGGCAACGGCAACAGAATGAAACTTCAGTAGGTAAATTCGGTCACGGCAACAGAAACCAGCGTGGAAATACTCTCGTTGAGTTTGCAGAGGCAGAAGGGTTTTTCATCTTGAACTCCTCCTTCAAGAAAAAGTCACACAGGAAATGGACATGGAGACATCCAAATGGGACGACAAGTGAAATTGATTTTATTATGTGTAACAAAAAATTCGTCATAGAAGACTGCAGTGTGCTAAACAAGTTCAACACAGGTAGTGACCATAGATTGGTGAGATGTAAGATGCACCTCAACACTAAACTTGAACGTGGCAAGCTCATAAGACAAACAAAATCTATTGACATAACCAACCTTAAAAAACACCATAATACCTTCAAATTGGAACTGAAGAACAGGTTCTCTGCTTTAGAAGGCCTAACATCGGAAGAAGTGGATATTTCTGAAGTTAACAGAAAAGTAACCAAAGCTCTTATGGAAACAGCAACAAAATTAGCTGGGTCTAAGAACAAGTTGCATATAAATAAATTATCAGGAAAAACGAAAATGTTGATGCAAAAAAGAAGAGAGATGAGGACAACTAAAGAAGATGTGACTTCCAAAGTGGAATATATAGAGCTATGCAAAACAGTAAGAAAAAGTATCACTGAAGACGTAAGAAAATTCAACTGTGAACTAGTGAGGAAAGCAATTGTAAACAACCAAAGCCTAAAGATAGCAAAGGGACATCTCAGTAAGGGAAGAAAACAGATTATGGCACTGAGAAAAGAAGATGGTTCTGTAACAAGAAATAGAGGCGAAATTTTGACAAGAGTGAAAGATTTCTACTCCAAATTATATGAAAGGGATGATACATGTACTCCAGACATCATGAAAGATACCAGTACGAGAGTTCCTCCAGTCCTTCCAGCAGAAGTTGCACATGCAATCAAGAACATGAAGCAGGGAAAAGCTCCAGGAGAAGATGGAATTACTGTAGACATCATACAAGAAGCAAGTGGAGAAATCGAAACAGTACTCGCCCAAATTTTCACTCGATGCCTTAATGAAGGAAAAATTCCTGAGGATTGGAACACCGCTACAATGATCCTGCTACATAAGAAAGGTGACATTGAGGATCTCGGAAACTACAGACCTATCAGCCTCCTATCAGTAGTTTATAAAATCTTCACTAAAGTTCTTTCACACCGCTTGAAGGTAACACTGGACATGGCTCAACCGAGAGAACAAGCTGGATTCAGGAGTGGCTACAGCACAATAGATCATATCCACGTGCTGAGAGAACTAATTGAAAGAGCGAGGGAATATGAACTTCCATTGTGCATGGCTTTTATCGATTATGAAAAAGCCTTTGATTCGGTGAAACCATCAGCAGTTACAATGGCTCTGAAAACCTGCGGTATTGAAGATGCATACATTAATATTATTAATAACATCTATGAAAATGCAAGTGCAAAGATTCGGCTGTTTGAAAATACAACACACGTAAAAATTGGAAAGGGAGTGAGACAAGGTGACACCATATCTCCGAAGCTCTTTAATGCCACATTGGAGGGTGTTTTTCAGTCGCTGAGCTGGGAAAACAAGGGGATAAAGATTAATGGAGATTATCTAACCCACCTTCGTTTTGCTGATGACGTAGTCATTTTTGCAACTAGCCCATCAGAGCTGCAGAGTATGATCCAGGAACTTGCTGACAAGAGTAAAGAAGTGGGATTAAAAATGAACTTTCAGAAGACAAAAGTGATGTTCAATGCTTTTACAAGAAATGAAGATTTATCGATTGATGGAGAAAAGCTGGAGATAACAGACACGTACGTTTATCTTGGACAGCAGATATCAAGTGAGGGTCACATTGATGAAGAAATTAATCGGCGTACAAAACTTGCCTGGAGAGCTTTTGGAAGAAACAGCATAATTTTCAAGAGCAATATGCCATTATGTCTTAAAAGAAAAGTGTTTGATCAATGCATCCTTCCAGTGCTTACGTATGGTGCAGAGACGTGGACCTTAACTAAAAGAGACATACAAAGGCTGCAGACAACTAAAATAAGCATGGAGAGGTGCATACTTGGTGTAACCAGGAGAGATAAGAAGAGGAACTCATGGATCCGAAAAATGACAAGAGTGGAAGACATCACGATCAGAGTTAAATCCCTGAAATGGCAATGGGCTGGACATACTGCCAGAAGGACAGATCATCGATGGACAGCCGAAATTTTAGATTGGATTCCAAGGGACAGGAAAAGACCCAGAAGAAGACCACATGGGAGATGGGTGGATGAAATTCGAAAGTATGCAGGGGTGACATGGAGGAGACTGGCACAAGACAGACCGTTGTGGAGGAAACTTGGGGAGACCTTCGTCCAGCAGTGGATTGATAATGGTTGACAATGATGATGATGATGATATATATATATATATATATATGATTATTGTGAAGCGGAAAGATATAACTGAAACATGTGATGTAAATATCACCTACCTTGTGGAATTACATGCTTAATCTGCAGAGTAAAATTTCCTTAACCTTCAATGTCTCCTGCATATGCAGTTATAACTCGCTCAGTATACTTGAAAATTTGCAATTTGCACTTCACAAAAATGTAGTAGGTAGAAGCTAAGCTTATTTATGCAGTCATGGTGGCATGTGGTGTATGCATATCCATATGTTCTATTTACAATGGTGGATCAAAATGCACTTTTGTATTTTATGTTGTATGTACAAATATTTTTCATGACAAAGAATGGCCAAAGTCCATATAACAAGATGACACTACAAAGATTCATGGAGAAGCATCCCTGATATAACATTGAAAATGAGAAATGAAGGCTCTTCTTCAGCCATGGAATACATGGAGATTTCATTTCCAATGTCTTATTAGGAATACTTTCCCATGAATCTCTGTAGTACAAGTATTTTATTTACAAGGGTTAAAACTGCATTGTAGATGTAGGTAAGCAAAATGATTTGATATTTTTCAATGACAATTTTTACTGTTTACACCTGTTGTTTTCGATTTGCAGAAGAATTGTGGAAATTTTTCTTTGGATTCCTTTAAAAGAATCTGCCCACTTTCTATGTCAGCAAAATTTCTCTTTTTCAATCCATCATCTATAATCTTTTCTGCATTATTCAGCACTCTTTGAGAAGCAGAAAGCTGCTTCTTCAATTCACTTTCTTCTTCTAAGAGCTTCAACTGGTCATCTGCTGACTTTTTTGTCTTGCTTTCTTCTTCCTTGAATTTTCTTCTCAGCTTCCAAGCGATTTTGATATCGTTTGTATGAACCTTTTACAGCTTTGAGAAGCTCTGGAGTTACATTGAAATTTTCAATGTTCTTGCAATGCTCCTGTACATAAGATTTAATTTTCCTTATGACATTTATACTTTGTAGACTTAAACTACTCCTCTGATCTAAGATGTGCTTGTTTACACTAAAGCCTCGTTCACAATCAGCATTGCCATGTGCAAGGGACAACAGTGCTTTTATTAGGATTGCAAGCAATGGAAATTTATCATTTCCATCACAGTCCTTAAGTGAAAAAATTTCAGTCCAATAATAATCGATTCTTTTGTACTGTTGCTTACAAAATTGATCTACCTCATGGCTATTTAGTATTATTTTCCATCCCGATTTCGTTATTTTGATAAAAAAACTTTTTATCAATAGTCCCAGTCTGCAGTCTAATCCATTCATCTGTCAATGCTGTGACATCAGCAGCTGCAATAACATTTGGAACAGCAGCAGCTAGTTGCCTTATGCATGCTAAAGACGAAATTTCGGTACGGAAAAGGGGATGAAGGCACTTCATTCGTTCCAGGACACTGTTGTCAAAAGGCAATACCTTTACCAAGTATTTCACATACTACTAATAAAACAAACGTGCACCTAAGTAGAAATTTATTTTCTGTGAACTTGTCCATGTTTCCATTTCACCTTCAGTGTCCAAGCCAATTTCAACCTTTTTCTTCCAGTTTTCACTTTTATCTAATGAAATTTCTTTTAAATTGAAGCCTTTCTTCTCTTGAAAGCAGGTTACAATCAGGAAACGACCCATAATCCTTTTCACCAAAGTTACTAATTCATCATATAAAATATGAACTAGTGGCTCATTTCTTTGAAATAACTTCAGAAATCCAACAAATAAATCAGCAGCATTTTTCAGGAACATTGCTTTTGCCAAAAGTGTTTTGTTCTGAAATGCTCTAGTGATGGGTTGCAGCCGCAGCATTTCCCTTCTGGAATCCCGACTCTTCCTGAAGAAACTCTGTAGCACTTGGAACTGCTCAATGAATCATATCAATGATGCTTGCAAAGTTAGCCATTGACTGCTAACATGTCTCACGAAAACATGTTCCGGAACTTCCATCAAGCACTGAAGATTATGAAAATCATCACTTCCTGCAGCAGAGCGTTTAAAAAAATAATATATATCAATTAACAAGCTCTCCACATCACCCCCAAAACAATTTAGTGCAGAAGCAAAGCATTGTGTACTTTGTGGAGGGTACATTCCCCAATGTCAATCAAATGAGGGTTTGTATATTTTATTTTCCCTTTAAGGCACTTCATTACATTAGGGCCATCACTATGAAAACTGAGCAGTTTTGTTGGTGAGAGCTCAAATAGGGCAGTCATTACACAACTGTGAATATTTTCTGCTGTGCCATGACCAATGTGGAATGACTGCAAGTGCTCAACAACAACTCTCTTTACTTTTTCACTATAAAAACAAATCAAAACGTCAAGTTGCTATACACGTTTTTCTGCAACAGGAGTCTCATCCATTTGAATAGTGAAAAATGCATTTGATTTATTAATTTCTTGCATCAGGTTTTCCTTTAAATATGGACCCACTCCATCGGATATCATATAGGACAGCTTTGTCCTTGCACATGTAAAGTCAGCTGCAATTTTTGAGTCAGGGAACATACGAGGAAACATTTCTGTAGCAACATCCCCAAATGTGTAAGGAATGTTCTTACTAGCAACAGCAAATGCAAAGAGAGTTTCTGCTGTAGCTGTGTTGTCACCATGAGAGTTGATTATTTTTAATCCTTGGCAGAAACTGGCACCCAAGCATTGCTGAACATTGCTTTTCTTAAGCTGGCCCTTTTCATTTCTGTTCTTTCGACAATTCTCGATGTGCTTTTTCCCTGTAGCATGTCGCTTGATAGCAGACATTCCATGCTGTTTGCAACTTATTGTTGAATTGCATATGAAGCACAAACCTTCTTCTGGTTTAAATCCTTGCATGCACCAATTAGAAATAACATCTCCATTGCTGTCTACTTGCTTTAGTACACCAGCATTGAATTGGGTACATCTGTCATCTGAAAAAAAAAAAAAGTAGTTTACAAACACATTATATTTATAAAAGGTATCAAAATTTGTTTTCACACTTAGTGCGTTGTTTGAAAACATTCTTTATACTAAAGTACAATTTTTGTTCTCATTACTAACTCTGCATGTCTTGCTTTCCAGTAAAGTTTTTAGAAGTATTTGAAATAGAGCGGTCGTAGTGAGCGATGGGTTTGCCTCCTCGGGGCGCTCCGTGGTAACAATCGCACACACAACAGCAACTAGGGCCTCTGTGACTCGTGGAGAGGTGCAAGCTAGTTCTGTGTGACATTGGCGAAAAGACCCCAACTCACTGGGTTTTGTTCCAGAATCCTTAGGTTGAATGACCAACTGGAACCCTCAGCTGTGGGCTAATCCCCCACACTGATGTACTTACATGATTAAAAAGACAAAAAGAAATATTAAGAATGACTCAAGTGTGGGATATGGTGGACCTACCACACTTGAGATGGACGGTCCACCACGGAATTGACCTGGACTTTCTAAACGGCGTGTGAGAAAGAGATCTCGGCTGAGTGAATGTAAGATTGGTGTATGGAATACTAGAAGTATAAATGGCAAGATGAGTAAGGTGATTGAGGAGATGAATAAGTACAGACTGGATGTGCTGTGTGTAAGTGAAACCAAAAAGAAGGAAATTGGGGGAGAAGAAGTGAATGGCACGGTGAATGTGTGGTCTGGAGTATTGGATAATATGAGAGGACAGGCTGGGGTAGGTGTGATTTTAAGTGAAAAGATGAAGAACAACTTGATTCACTATAGTTGCATAAGTGAGAGAATTCTCTGGAGATGGGTTCCATTTCAACTCAGGCAGGGTCGTACCATCATGGTCTCAGATTTCTCTAAAAAAAAATTAAGGGGTGTTCCTTGACTAAAATAAGGAGACCCATATTTTTCTTTCGGCAAAGAAAAAATTTTCCCTTCGAGATAGAGGGTTTCAAATCTTGCACCGTCAAACAAGCTCTCTAGAAAACGGTTATTTTTCCTAACTTCAGCTAGTCATTGCAGCAGAGTTAAAAAAGATATCGTGTTCTTGTATTTTTTTTACATTGTGTGTATAACATATAATAATATATAGTGCTAATATTTGCTACACATCGTATGATTAAAATTTAAAAAAATCGTAAACTTTGTGATTTTTAAAAAAATTGAATTTTAAAAGTTTTTTTTTAAACAGGTTTGGATGAAGTTTTTTCTATATTTGTTTTTTTCGTTAAAGACATACAAATGTGCACTTTATTTGTAATTTTTTGTGTGTCTGTGAAACTGCTAGTTGCAGCGTTTCGGCAGCGTTAAAAACAGCCGATTTTGAAAAAATCTCTAACTTTGCCAACGATTTTCTCAAAAAGGCCATTTTTTAAAATTCTGAAAATTAAATACCTGTTTCATTATCAACAGGAGAATATCTGTGTAAATTTTCACGGACCTGAAAACGCCCGTTTCCGAGTTAGACGCGTTTGAATTCGGTTTGAAAGCCTACGATTTCCCGTGTTCTAAAGGCGCCATTTTGGAAAAATCTCAGGCGCAAAGTACGTACGTTATGTTATCTCTTACCCGAATCAAAGCATTAGATATTCTTTGCCCGAATGATGGAGTGAGAGCATTGGGGTCAGCTGGCCCTGGTTGGATACATCCACCTCACCTGCTCCACTAACAAAGTTGAGTTGCGAAAGACAGCAGCAGCAGTTGTTTGTTTGTTTTACGTATATACTTAAACATCGCATAAGAAAAAACTATGAAAGAGTAGAAAACTGTTGTGAAATAATTTTAAGAAAACGAGTGCAGGCACGTGTACCGTAAGTTATTTTTCGATAGCTAAACAACCTCTAGTTTTTCTGGGAGTTGCTAATTGTAGGCTACTGTCAGAAGAGTAGTTGCTTTTTTGTTATAGTTGCTAAGTTAACCTCAGTTTTTCGTAATAGTAAAATATTCGCTCAGGAGAGTTTTGTCCTCTGCGAACGGGGGAGAAGGTGCAATGCTCTTGACCTCGCTGCTGGGTTGATAGCGCTGGTCGCTACCGAAACTCTGCTTACCTCCGCTCCAAAACGGTATGGCAATTGTCTAATCTACTAAATAAAAAACACATACGCGTGCAAGCTTATTCATAAAATGTAAGTTGAGTATATTTCCTGTTCAATCAACTGATTTTACAAGTAGAATACATATACAACTTATGCACTTATAATAATGTAAAGAATTTTATCTATTTAAAACATATTCATAGATTTAAATTTTTTAAAGGGGGTGATTGTGTTCTTAGTGATTTCCACCTGGGCCACGATAAACCATGCACTGCCCATGGCTTCTGTTCCCTTAGAAGATAATCCTGGATCGATGGGAGACCAGCGGAGTTTTGACCCCCCCCTCTCGTGGTGGTGAGGTGTCTCAAAGCTAGGTAGCTTTCAAAAATGTTTCAACTTAGTTGGCTGGTAACAAGAGGGCCATTTCAACTCCGGCAGGGTCGTACCATCACGGTCTCAGATTTCTCTAAAAAAATTAAGGGGTGTTCCTTGATTAAAATAAGGAGACCCATATCTTTCTTTCGACAAGAAAAATTTTCCCTTTGAGACAGAGGTTTTCAAATCTTCCACCGTCAAACAAGCTCTCTAAAAAACGGTTATTTTCCTAACTTCAGCGAGTCATTGCAGCAGAATTAAAGATATTTTGTTCTGGTATTTTTTATTACATTGTGTATAACGTATAATAATATGTGATGCTAATATTTTTACACATCGTATGATTAAAATTTCGTAAACTTCGATTTAAAAAAATTGAAATTTTTAAGATTTTTTTAACTGGTTCAAATGGAGTTTTTTTCTATACTCGCTTTTTTGTTAAAGACATACATTTTTATGTGTCTGTGAAACTGCTAGTTTCCGCAGCGTTAAAAACAAGCCGATTTTGAAAAATCTCCAACTTTGCCAACGATTTTCTCAAAAGCCTTTTTTTTAATTCTGAAAATTAAATCCCTGTTTTATTATCAACAGGAGAATATCTGTGTAAATTTTCACGGACCTAAAAACGCCCGTTTCGAGTTAGACGCGTTTGAATTTGGTTTGAAAACCTACGATTTCTCCGTGTTCTAAAGGCGCCATTTTGGAAAAATCTATAAGGGGCAAAGTACACATTCTCTTACTCGAATGAGAGTGTTGGATCCGACTACCTCACCCTAACCTGAGCCTAAAAAACGGTCTTGGAAAAAAAAAATCTATATATATAGAGAATTGAATGTATGTCAATTTAGAACCATCAAAGTTGGTATACTATCTCATGGTACCCTAACTTAGACCGTAGACGGTTTTTGGAAGGGGGAGCCCGGGTCAAAGGGCCTCACGCAAAATTTCCGTAAAATCTAGTTTTCAATTTAGAACCATCAAATTTTGTATACTTTTTTCTTGGCACCCTAACTTTGACTAGACGGTTTTGGGAAGGGGTCGGAACCCGGGGTCAAGCCCCCACCCCTACAAAATTTTCGTAAAATATTTTACAAAGTTAGGGTGCCAAGAAAAAAGTGTACCAAATTTGATGGTTCTAAATTGAAAACTAGATTTTACGGAAATTTTGCGTAGGGCCCTTGACCACGGGCTCCCACCCACCATCTACGGTCTCAGTTAGGGCACTATAGTTTACAAGTATATTTTACGGAAATTTTGTGTGGAGCCCCTTGACCCCGGGCTCCGACTCCCTTCCAAAACCGTCTACGGTTTAAGTTAGGGTACCATGCTATAGTATTCCAAATTTGGTGGTTCTAAATTGAAAACTGTAAATTTGTTTAGCAGACATACATTCAAATCTATATATATAGATTTGTTATTTTTTTTTCCAAGACCATTTTTTTAGGCATGTTATCGCCCAGGGTAGGGTCAGGTGGACGGATCCAACGCTCTCATTCGGGTAAGAGAATACGTACTTTGCGCCTGAGATTTTTCCAAAATTGCGCCTTTAGAACACGGAGAAATCTAGGTTTTCAAATAAAATACAAACGTGTCTAACTCGGAAACGGACGTTTTTAGGTCCGTGAAAATTTACACATATATTCTCCTGTTGATAATGAAACAGGGATTTAATTTTCAGAATTTTAAAAAAGGGCTTTTTTTGAGAAAATCGTTGGCAAAGTTGGAGATTTTTCAAAATCGGCTGTTTTTAACGCTGCAGAAACTAGCAGTTTCACAGACACATAAAAATTTGCAAATAAAGTGTACATTTGTATGTCTTTAACAAAAAAACGAGTATATAAAACAAAAACTCCATTTGAACCAGTTAAAAAAAAATCTTAAAAATTTCAATTTTTTAAAAAAATCAAAGTTTACGATTTTTTTAAATTTTAATCATACGATGTGTAAAAAATATTAGCATCAAATGTTATTATACGTTATACACACAATGTAATAAAAAATACCCGAACAAAAGATCTTTTTTTTAATTCTGCTGCAATGACTCACTGAAGTTAGGAAAAATAACCGGTTTTTTAGAGAGCTTGTTTGTCGGTGGAAGATTTGAAACCCTCTGTCTCGAAGGGAAAATTTTTTTCTTGCCGAAAGAAAAGATATAGATCCCCTTATTTTAATCAAGGAACACCTCCTTAATTTTTCTAGAGAAATCTGAGACCGTGATGGTACGACCCTGCCAGAGTTGAAGTAGAATCCCTCTCTTATTACCAGCCAACTGAGTTGAACATTTTTGAAAGCTACCTAGCTTTGAGACATCTCACCACCACGTGAGAGGGAGGAGGGGGTCAAAACTCCGCTGGTCTCCCATCGATCCAGGATTATCTTCTAAGGGAACAGAAGACATGGGCAGTGCATGGTTTATCGTGGCCCAGGTGGAGATCACTACGAACACAATCCCCACCCCCTCTTTAAAAAAATTGAAATCTTTGAATATGTTTTAAATAGATAAAAACCTTTACACCATTATAAGCGCATAAGTTGTATATGAATTTTACTTGTAAAATCAGCTGATTGAACAGGAAATATACTCAACTTGCATTTTATGAATAAGCATGCACGCGTATGTGTTAATTGTTATTTATTTAGTAGATTAGACAATTGCCATTACGTTTTGGAGAGGAGGTAAGCAGAGTTTTGGTAGCGACCAGCGCTATCAACCCAGCAGCGAGGTCAAGAGCATTGCACCTTTCTCCCCCGTTCGCAGAGGACAAAACTCTCCTGAGCGAATATTTAACTATTACGAAAAACTGAGAAGTTAATTTTAGCAACTATAACAAAACAGCAACTGCTCTTCTGACAGTAGCCTACAATTAGCAACTCCCAGAAAAACTCGAGGGTGTTTAGCCATCGAAAATTAACTTACAGTACACGTGCCTGCACTCTTTTTCTTAAAATTGTTTCACAACAGTTTTCTACTCTTTCATAGTCTTTTCTTATGCGATGTTTAAGTATATACGTAAACAAACAAACAACTACTGCTGCTGTCTTTCGCAACTCAACTTTGTTAGTGGAGCAGCAAGAATTTTCTTTATGTATTGGTTATCCCTTCCCCCCCCCGAGAGTTTTATAGGCATGTCATCACTCGGGGAACTGACCCAATGCTCTCATTCCATCATTCGGGCAAAGAATATCTAACGCTTGATTCGGGTAAGAGATAACGTACGTACTTTGCGCCTGAGATTTTTTCCAAAATGGCGCCTTTAGAACACGGGAAATCGTAGGCTTTCAAACCGAATTCAAACGCGCCTAACTCGGAAACGAGCGTTTTTAGGTCCGTGAAAATTTACACAGATATTCTCCTGTTGGTAATGAAACAGGGATTTAATTTTCAGAATTTTAAAAAATGGCCTTTTTGAGAAAATCGTTGGCAAAGTTAGAGATTTTTCAAAATCGGCTGTTTTTAACGCTGCCGAAACGCGAAACTAGCAGTTTCACAGACACACAAAAAATTACAAATAAAGTGCACATTTGTATGTCTTTAACGAAAAAAACGAATATAGAAAAACTCCATCCAAACCTGTTTAAAAAAAACTTTTAAAATTCAATTTTTTTTAAAAATCACAAAGTTTACGATTTTTTTTTAAATTTTAATCATACGATGTGTAGCAAATATTAGCACTATATATTATTATATGTTATACACACAATGTAAAAAATACAAGAACACGATATCTTTTTTAACTCTGCTGCAATGACTAGCTGAAGTTAGGAAAAATAACCGTTTTCTAGAGAGCTTGTTTGACGGTGCAAGATTTGAAACCCTCTATCTCGAAGGGAAAATTTTTTCTTGCCGAAAAGAAAAATATGGGTCTCCTTATTTTAGTCAAGGAACACCCCTTAATTTTTTTAGAGAAATCTGAGACCATGATGGTACGGCCCTGCCTGAGTTGAAATGGAACCCATCTGGATTCGTTTGAAAGTGAAACTTCAGAGAATTGTAATTGTTGTAGTGTATACTCCTTGTGACTAGGAGCCTTCTGATAAGAAAGAAGATTTCTGGAATGAGCTAAAAGCTGTTTTGAGCCAGTTTGGTGCTAAAGAAAAAGTTATAATAGCAGGGGATTTCAATGCTAGAGTAGGTGTGCAGAATGCAATTTCTGACAATGTTCTGGGTAAGTTTAATGATCCTTGTGTGAATGATAATGGTGAAAGATTAACTGAACTCTGCATTGAGAATGGTTTGTGTGTATCTAATACATTTTTCAACCACAAGTATATCCACACATATACTTGGGAAAATCGTACTCTTGGTCAAAAGAGTGTGATAGATTTTGTTGTGTATGATCAGCATTTGAAACACTTAGTTGTTGACACTCGTGTGATGAGAGGTGCAGATGTTGGTTCTGATCATTACTTGGTAGTGTCACGAGTGAAACTTAATGTTGGTTGGAGGAAAAGGAATAGAAAGAGACCCAGGATAGAAAGAATAAAGGTTGATAGGCTCCTTGAAGATCATCAGCGGTATTCTGACCTACTCAGAGAACGACCGAAGGATCTGAAGTCTGGTGAGAGGGATGTAGAAAAGAAGTGGGAATGTTTTAAGAACTGTGTTGTCACTGCTGCTAAAGAGGTCTGTGGCACCACAATAAGTGGGTAACAATAGAGGTGATGCTTGGTGGAATAGTGAGATTGAAGAGGCAGTAAAGAGAAAGAAGGAAGCCTATTTGGGGATGTTGCAAGGTAGTGTCTCTGTGGGTGAATATCGCTGTAAGAAGCGTGAAGCTGCTAAGTTGGTTCGCCACACTAAGGCAAAAGATAGGAAGGAGAAAGTGGAAAGGCATGAACTGGCTTTTTGGAAAGATAGGAAGTCCTTCTGGAAGTACATGAGACTCAGGAAAAATAGGGGAACCAAAGTTCTAACTTGTGTGAAGAATGAGATTGGGGGAATGATTTGGGAGCTCAATGAGTTAAGTGACAGATGAGGTGAATACTTCTGTGTTATTAGATCAGGAAAGCAAAGATGATTCTGAGACAGGTGCAGATGATGTCACAATGCGGGATGAAAGCACAGGAGGGATCTCAAGAGAAGAAGTGTGTAAAGCTGTAAAATCTCTTCAGAATGGTAAGGCTCCAGGAGTTGATGGTATAACTTCAGAGATGTTGAAATATGGTGGTGACTCTATAATTGACTGGTTAACTGAAATTTGCCAGTTGTGCTGGGAGTTAAAAATGGTCCCTCGGGATTGGAAGGATGCTATTATTCTTCCCTTGTATAAGGGAAAAGGTGATCAGACTGAATGCAAAAACTATCGTGGTATTAGCCTACTGAGTGTGCCAGGGAAAGTATTTGGTAAAGTTGTTATTGAAAAAGTATGGGGTCTTACACCATTGAAAGTGTGGGATGTTCAGAGTGGTTTTATGCCTGGTAAAAGCTGCACTAACCAGGTTTTTGCATTACGTACGATTATTGAAAAGTATCTGGCTGTTGGGAAGAAAGTTTTTACTGCCTTCATAGATTTAGAGAAAGCTTACGACCAAGTGAATAGGACACTTTTGTGGAAGGTATTGAATGAATATGGTGTTACTGGGAATCTACTTAATAGTGTAAAAGCCATGTATGCTGGTAGTAGAGCTTGTGTACGAGTGAATGGTGTTTTATCAAAATGGTTTTCCATTGGTGCAGGAGTTAGACAAGGTTGTGTAATGTCACCATGGCTGTTTAATATATTTATGGATGCATGCATGCGTGATACCAAAATAGATAATAGTGGTTTATGTCTTGGTGATATCCGTGTGTGCAGATTGCTGTATGCTGACGACACTGTCCTGTTGGCAGAAAGCAAAAGTGAGTTGCAGAGTATGTTGACTCGGATGCACGAAGTTTGCATGAAATTCAAACTGAGTATAAATAAGGGAAAAACCAAAGTTATGGTGTTTGAGAGAGGAATGGGTAGCACTGAATGTAATGCAAGTATAAATGGCACTGTGATTGACCAGGTGAGTGAGTTTGTGTATTTAGGAAGTGTCATGGCGAAAATTTTAACCTCTGGTGAATTTCGGAAGGACCTGATCAATCTTTCTGTTGGTTTATCGGAGATTAATTGATGCAAAAATTTTCTCCCATGACATACGTTAGAAGAAAATTCCTGGTTGAAAGGCAGGGGAATTCATGCGCAAAATTCGCTTGTCTTAATCACAACCAGGAAAACAAAATGTCATGTTAGAGAAAGGAAAAAAAAAGAGAAAAATAATAATATTTGATTTAACTGACTTTGGGCTTTTGAAAATAATTATTTTATCTGTTCTTTTATCGCGATAGCAAAAGGCGAGTAGGTGTGCAGCTCAGAGAATCAAAATTAATTTTAGTTTAACAAACATCACGGAGCGAGAGAAAAAGAAAATTAAAATTAGTGATTTTCTGCAAAGCAAGAATTCGCCATTTTTCGTTCCTCGTTTAAAACGTCTTGAAAAGTCGCCCAAAAGTGCAACATCTTTTCGTCTTTTGGGTAAGGAATTCAGCAACAGAATATATTTTTAGACCTCAGGGTCAAAAGCTTGGTCCCTACGTGTGAAGGTCAGAGTGTCACCCCTGGCTTGCGTGGGAGTGAAATTCCGTTGGGAAGCTGTGAGTTGCTAGGCTGAAGTTTCGACCAATGGGAGGGGTCAGCGGTTTCAAGCACCCCAGAGTTTTATCCGTTGAGAGAGGTCACTTTTGTTCTTGTCCTCTTGCTGGCCGGGAGGAAGAGGGGACAGCCGAGTCTCTCCTCGCCTTTTGGTGGGGGGAGCATTTTTGCTGACCACCATGATTTGACATCGAGGTAAAAAGCTTAAAGGAGCCTAGTAGCGACGGTCTTCTAGCGTGGGGACTTGTCAGGCTCATGGTTGGTTACATGAAAAAAAAAAAATTACAAGGAGCTCAGGGCTTGCGATGAATTTCTCGCGGATTCCACCAGATGAAAAGAGGTGGAAGAAATTATGAAGAAAGGACAGGACCACCGTAGGACGAGACCTCCTCGGGGCGCAGCGAAAGATGATCACCGATGCACTCCTAAGCATTCTCGTGAGAGCTGATGGATAAAGAAAGGGGAACCTCCGCGCCTTTGCCGTCCACCTTCCAATGCAGCCGACCAAATTCCTACCAGGGATGGGCATCGAAAAGGACAAGGGAGAATTACTCCCTCTGAGAGGGTCCATCATCACCAGCTTCGGGATGTCTTTTGTTTTCCCTGTGTTCAGGTGAAGTGCTCGGGCACATTGTGTCCAAAAAAAGAAAGAGAAAGACATTGTTGGAGGCGAAGAGAGGATCAACAGTGACGGTGTGACGAGAAGATTTTTTTTTATTTGAAACAAGATTTGTTCCTGCCCAGCCCAGAAGGTAAATTCTGACTCAATTTTTTTTTGTATTATGTTGTGACCGCTGCGAAATTGTTGAACGAGTGGGTCAGCAGTGTGAAATCAAATTTATAGTTCTGCGAAAAAAAAAGAAGAAGAAATTTTCTTTTTTTTTTTTAGGTTAGCTGGATGTGGGACAGATGTCCCCATATTGTTGTCGTTCAGTTTTCAAAATTAAGACTTATTAGTTCCTCAGGTATGAGTTCAGAAAAAAGAGAGGGGAGTTGAAAATGTTTTCATTTATGTTTTTTTT
The DNA here is from genome assembly GCA_039090855.1 of Macrothele yani. Classification (NCBI taxonomy): domain Eukaryota; kingdom Metazoa; phylum Arthropoda; class Arachnida; order Araneae; family Macrothelidae; genus Macrothele; species Macrothele yani. Next base: position 103,202,934 of record CM076995.1, read on the forward strand.
TGTGTTGTCGTGTCTGGTATTGTAGCAACTTCCCAGGCCAGTAAATTTTGATGTATCAGAAAAATTTAGTTTAATGTTTGGGCACAGTAAATTTTGGTGCATCAATAATAGTTTAGTTGGGCATGTGATAATTGAAAAGCAGTGTTATTGTGATAAAATAATAGTAAACATTTCTCTCTAGTCTTTTACAGCGTTGAGTTATTTTTTTTTTTTTGAGTGAAGATAAATTATGGGATGATTTATATTGGGATTTTGGGAACATATTATAGTGTGATGAAATTGGAAACCTAAAGTGTTGTTTACATTCTTGGAGTGTTGAGTGTCGAAATTGAGATGGTAGGAGTGTTAATTGATGACCAGTATTTTACATGCTCCAGATGAGTGTTAATCTCCCATTGGAAAGGGGTGATCTTAGGGCAAACCGGGAACTTGTCCTAGGGCAGAGGGCTCTGAGTAGGGAATTTTCACCAGGATGCGATATGTGCAAAATAAAAGTTGAGGTATTTGGGTTCTCAAGTTTAGTATTTTCACAAAAAGAATGAACATCATGGGTTGAGAAGACACACTTTTGCTCACCAGTTCCAGTATTAATTGTTCTTTTCTTTGGCCTAAATTTTCTTGTTTTTACTATAAGGTTAAAAGTCTAAATGTAATTTTAATTTTCAATAAGGTGAAAATATTTAGTGGGTTATGTAAATGGTCAGTGTTATTGTCTGAAGTGGACCTGTGCATTGCCATGGTGCAGAAGAATTTCCTTGCTAGTGATTTTTCCTGGGATATATGTGGAGAGAGATAAGTGATTTTTCCTGGGATATATGTGGATATTGTGATTTAGGATTTCTTGGGATATATAGAGAGATAAGTGAATTTTCCTGGGATATATGTGGATATTGTGATTTAGGATTTCTTGGGATATATAGAGAGATAAGTGAATTTTCCTGGGATATATGTGGATATTGTGATTTAGGATTTCTTGGGATACATAGAGAGATAAGTGAATTTTTCCTGGGATATAGTTGTGTTGGTTCTGCGCCGGATGTGCCTGGAGTATTTAGGGTTGAAGTACGACAGGCTCTTGCAGGCGTGGTTGATCAAGGTGGGATCATGCATTGGTTCGAAAAGGGAGATCCTTGAGGACGCGGTTTTTGGGGGAAAACTTGTCTTCAAACCCCCCCCAGTAGTTTTGCTGCTCACGGAGATATGTACTGCCAGCGAGGGTCGGTCGAGCGTTGCTTCAAGAAATGTGGTGAGATCATGTTAGAGGAAATTCTGTGCCTGATGATGATGTGTCGCACTTGAGGATTTTTCCTTTCCTTTTGCATAGGCTGAAATTGGATTCACGACCCAATTTCACGCCTTCAGCCTGACTGGTATTTTCTTCCTGTGTTGGTTCTCAAAACCCAGGGTAGTGTCTGAACTGAGAGTATTTGCCTCACCGCTACCTCAGTAATTCACTGCAGGTGTTAAATTTAATTTTTGTTTTGTGATTTAGGGTATCTAAATTAATTTGTTTATGATATGCTGTAGTGCTAGGGATGTAAATTCTAAATTCTGGTTGTTAGTGTTAGTGAACTTGATATTTGGTTTGGAAATTTAGTTAATTGGTATTTTTGAGCTTTTGTTTACAGTATAGAGTTATTAAGTATCTTGAGCTATTATGTGAAGTGCAGAGTGAGGTGATTTTTATGAGCAAGCTAGTGCAAGAAGATTGTTTGAATTTCTGAATTATGTTGATGTTATGAGTAGTGATAATTCTTAAGTTAGTGAGGTTTCTTTATAAGTGAAGTGGGTTCATTCAGGGTAGTTCTATAGGTTATGTAATGTTAATTAATGCTTGTGCTCAGTGTAAATTCTGTTTTGAGGATAATTTACTTGGTTTGTTTACTTGCTGATAGTAGATTTGTTAAAGTATAATTTGTGGCTCTTAAAATAACTGTAAATTTAAATTGAAGTCTTCGAAGCTGGTCTGGGAGATTGCAGAGTTTGCTAAGATTGTTTAGGTGCTGTAAATTTAAATCAATAAGTGTAAAATTGCAAATTTGTCATTGAGCTAACTAGGTGAGAGAGAAGAGAGTACGTTTCAAAAGAACAGAACTTGTCCACCTGGTGGAATTCAAAAGAATACAGTAATTTTTTTTTGTGTGTAACCTATGTGAATCGTAGTGGAATTTTGGATGCATACAGTGTGTAAACCATGTGAATCATAGTATAATTTTGGAGGCATAAAAAGTCAATGCCTAGTGTTCAAACCAACTGTGTTGAAATATGTCAGGCTATGCTGTTCATAAGGCCAGTGGCCAAAGAGAAATAGAAAAGAAATTGAGATTCTGTTCTTATACTGCTGTGTTTTAGCAAACAACAAAAAGAAAATGCCATCTGATTGTCCACTAAATGACCTTATTAAGTTTTTAAAGAAAAATAATAAATACAGGCAGTAGCCTTTCAAAAAAAGTCCAAAATTAGTGCAGTGTGAAAATTTTTGTGTGCTGTTGTCTTCCATGACTTGGTCCCATGTACCCCACCTTAGCCTGACTAAGGCTATCGATCCGAATCCTGGTTTTATAAGGTATTTCATAACTGCAATTTTTGTCCTATCCTTTTAAATTGACTTTCACCGCCTCCACAAGTTGTTATTGAACGAGTACATTTTATCCTAGGACTTATAGTGACACCTTTTCATACACATGCAACAATATTCACTTATTTTTGCACTTTCAGGTGACTCAACTCTGCGTGAACACAAACAACGCAAACTTTCCAATAACTTCTTGTGGAATGTAAATTTTCAGATGCATTTTTGTTTAGGATGTTCATGGCCTTCTAATACTTAGAAAATATTTTTGTTTCGAAATGCATCTACCCATCTCCCAAATTTAAATTTTCTATAATTTCCATATTCAATTTCAATACTAGCAGAAATATAGTAATGCTTTTAATAAATATCAATTCAATATACTCAAAACTTTATATATTTTTTCACCATAACAGAAGCATGTTTGACAGAGAGAACAAGTTGGATGGTGAAATCAGTAGGCGAGTGAATTCTTCTTTGAAAGTCATAGCTGCTCTGGGAGGTTTTCACAGGAATGATGGGTTCTCTAGAGAGTCCCGCATGGCTGTGTATGAAACTGTAATTGTTCCTACTCTGATGTATGGCAGTGAAACCTGGGTACTGCAGAAGAAACATAGGAGTCGTTTGTGTGCTGGAGAAATGCGTTACTTACGTGGGGTTTGTGGCAAGACATGATCTGATTGTGTGAGTAATGAAGATGTATTGCAGTTGTGTGATGTGAAGCAAAATGTTGTTAGCAAGGTGGAGACCAATATGCTTCGGTGGTTTGGCCATGTTGAAAGAATGAGTGATGAAATGCTTACTAAGAAAATATTTTCAGCCCAAGTGGCAGGAAGGAAAGGCAGAGGAAGGCCAAGGAAGACATGGGTGGATCAGATTCAGGAGTGTCTGCATGAGAAAAGGATTATGAGTATGAAGTATAAAAGATCTTGTGTGCGGTGTGTAATGGATATCAGTGAAGCACGAGTTGTGTGTCGAGATCGATGTAAATGGAGAAGTTTGATACAACAACAATAGGTAAAAATATCTGGAAGTTTGTATTTCTTTTTGGAGCCAACCTCTGAATCTCAGAGAACAGCTTAGTGATATGTACATATGTATGTATCATCTGAATAGCGATAAAACTTCATTAATGTTATTTTCAAATGTTTTTAGGGTGAATCAAAGATTTTTCATTATTCAGGTGTTGAGAATCTTTTTCAAATACTTGTAAAAATGGAAAGCAAGACTTGCCGCCCCAGTGGCGCAGTGGTCTAAGCGATGGCTACTGACCATTCGTCCGCGATGGGTCCGGGTTCGAATTTTGGTGAGGCATGGATGTTATGTTTGTTGTATGGCACTCGTTCTCTCCCATCCCTCCATCCCTGAAGCCAGTTGCCCTAAATTAGGGACCGGCAACTGCTTATAGCCCACTAAATTGCTCACACTGGTCGTTAAACCTCCAATCCCCCCCCCCCCAAAGAAAAAGCAGGACATGCAGAGAGTAATGAGAACAAGTTGTACTTTAGTATAAAGAATGTGTAAGCACATTAAAAAATCCATTTCGTTAGATAAGGTTTACATTTATTTAGCATGTTTACAAAGGTTAATTCTGATGCCCACCATAAAACATTATAAAGAACATGTCAATGGGTACACTTTTCTTTAGTGCTGTACGCTTTTTAAGATAGGGTGGACTTCTATAACAGCTCTTCAAGTAATTCTGTAAATTCCATATATTTACAAAAGGAAACTACACACCCACCATCAGAGGGAAAAGAAGCTTGCTCTACCACAGAAGAAAGAAAATAAAAACCATAGGAGAATAAAATATATTTATAACATGAAAGAGAGTAAAAATCAAAACACGAGGCAGAGAACACAAATTCTCAGCTTAGAAAAGATGAACTGAATTTTTTGTTTTGCACAGATGATTAATTACTTAAGCCTGAATGGTTAATTATAAGGTTTCTGAATCATTTCTTCCATTCTGACATCAGTCACTTTGATTAATTTCTGAAATAATAGGAATGCAGAATTCAGCATCCTTCATCAAAACACATTCCAAAAGCTTGTTCGCCAAAGTTTCAACACAGAGGTATGGATTCTATCACCTATTGCTTATGCTTCCTTTAATGATAATCTATGTAGCTATAAAATTACCAAATTATATATTTTAAGGGGGAAAATTTTGCAATTGAAATCTATTAGAGCTACTACATATTTATACATTGCATATAATTCTGTTCAATCACTTCCCATTAAAAACCATACAAAATCAAAATTTTGAGCTAGCTGTAACAATTCCTCAAGTAAAAAACAGCATTTCTACTATTATTCTGCATTTGTCTCGAATAAAGAACTCTTTTTCATAAAAAAAATTTATTATTATTATAGCATCCTAATTATTACTATTTAAATACACTGCAAGCAATACAGCCGTGGAGCTAATTTCTTCGCTCCATGATAGTGGGTGTGTGCAGGACTTGTATAAATAAAGCGCATTGATATGTGGAACTACCTAAAGAGCTGACATTCATAAGTCCACCAGGCTTAGATAGTTTATTTATACAGGTTGTCACAATATGAACAATTGGAAATGCTGAGTGATAAAAATGGGACTATTGTAATTCTATGAGAAAGTTCAATCAAGTTATTAATTTATTAGTGACTACAGTAACATTCAAAAGAATGAACTTAGCATTGCGTACTTTCTCATTTAAAAGCAGAAGACTCACTTCAACAGTCTCTGACATCAAGCAGTCAGTTCTGTTTTCCTCCATGGTCTGAACTGACAATTTCATACTTGCACTCAAGGAATGAAGCTCAATAATAAATGCATTTCCATAAAAATTTAAGTTAATAAACCTATCAAACAGAGTAAGAACAAAAACCCTAGGCTGTTATTATTACACTAACTCTGTCCACTTTGTAATAACATCACTTTGCTTTATTTCTGTTATTAAGCTGGTCTATTCCCTTATTTCTCTCAAAAAAAAAAAAAAAGTTTACCAGCCTAACAGCGAAAAAAAAAAAAAAATACAAAAATACCCTTGCTCTTATCTTTGGTAGGTTGGTTGGTGAATTTTTATGGCGCAAAGGCAATGTGTGGCTAAAGAGTGCCAGACAGAAGACAATCAAACAAACAGTGTTAAAAACGAGGTATAATGCTTAAAAAATCCGGCTGATATGGTAAAAATGAAAAATGAGAATGAGGCAAAGTTTAAAAGCTAGATACGATTAAAAAAGCCAATTTGTTTAAAAAGCAAAAGACAGCGAAAGTATAACTGTGGTCATCTAGGAGTTGCTGCATCGTCGTTCCAACAAATGAGAACGAAAAAAATGAAAACGCACATCATGAAATTGAACACAACTACAGAGAAAATGAGTGACAGTGAGTCAGAACATGACCAGACTTCTTCCTTTATTCAACTCACGTCTTAATCCAACCAAAAAGCTTTTTTATTTTTAATCTTAGGTTTGGGTCAATTAACTTATTTTTCTTGAATTTTCTCAAAAATATATGAATGAGTGAAAGCAGACCTACAAGCCTCTCAGAACCAAAAAACAACACAGGCGGGGCATGAAGAAAAAAAAAAAAATAAGATCACAGGAGAAATTTTCCCTAAAGGCTTTCAAAAGCCTCCATTTTCAAGCTAAAATGCAAACATTTCCGGACCCCCCCCCCCAAAAAAAAAAAACATGGCATTTAACAGCAATTCAAAACAGGTGAAACATCAAGAAAAAAAAAAGAAAAAAAAAGCGATTGCGGGAGAAATTTTTGCGTCATACTTCCGCTTCCGGAAATTTTTGTCTTTCTTCTTCTTCTTTTTTTTTACGCTGAAGTACAAAAATTTACGCGAAAAAAAAAAAAAAAGCATTTAAAAGCAATTCAGCACAGATGGAGCACAAAAAATAAAAAAAAATAAAAAAAATAAAAAACAATTACAGAAGAAAGTTTGCTCTGTCAAGACTCCCGCTATAGAAAGTTTCGCTTTGTCAAAATTCCCGCTATAGGAAATTTCTGCCTTTTTCAAGCTGAAATGCACACGCACTTACGAATATAGGTATATATAATGGCATTTAAAAATTCAGGTCAGATGGAACATCGGGGGGAAAAATAACGATTGCGAGAGAAATTCTCGTTCCGTCAAACTTCCGTTTTTCGGAACATTTTGTCTCCTTTTCCAGGCTAAAATACAATATTTATGGAATAAATTATCTTTACAAACAATAACACCAGCGAACATCACAAAAAAAAAAAAGAAAAAAAAAAAGACGATTACCGAAGATAGTTTTGGAGCTCCGTCTAACTTACGTTTTCGGAGAAAGAAATTTTTGAAAGACAGAATTATTCCATACTCAGCATGCAAACACATTCATGCGTGAAAAAGTTAATTGGCCACTCTAACCGCAAAAGTAATGTAATATAAAATCCCCACCACCAAAAAAAAAACACAAAAAAACAAATGGTGTTTTGAAGTGCGCGGCTTTAAGCGAAGACAAAAGAACATCCATCCGATGACACAAAAAAAGACAGTCGCGGAAGACAAAGACAATGGCACAGGTGGTACTTCATCTCTTTTCGGATAGAAATAAATTTCCTGAACTACGAAAAATGTTATATTTCGGATTTGCTGACATTTTACTGCTTCTCTTACGACTGTTAATTAGCATTTCTGCCTGGGATAAATGGGAAAACAACTATACTACCCGCAGTTTATTGAATAGCCATAACGCAGGAATTAGATGCTGCCGCGTCCAAGAGCTGTAGATATCGTTAATGAACATTTACAAATATACACTCAGCAAAAATAGCAAGAATAAATAAAAAAAATTTTCTGTTCATCGTTTGGTTGGTTTTTAGCAACATATTTTTCAAGATTAGCGGCATTCAGATGAAAATAGATTATTTCCGAAACCAAACGGCCGCAAGCCCGTTCTGGGTTGCATGTGCATGGCAAACTCTTAAGCTTTACCGAAGAAAAGCGTACCTCGGACATAAAACCACTTAAAGTAAAAATCAATGCAATATTTAATGATCAAATTGTGAACTTACCTTTTAGCAATTGTGTCATGATAGCTTTCGTACAAAGTTTTTTATATAGCCTTCATCAACGGCAAACTTTCGTTACTGCTGCTTACAATTGGAATCAAAACTATAAGAGAACAGAAAAATTCACTAAAGTTGGTTACATAAGCGCTGCTCCCGCACTTAACACTTGAGCAGAGACGTTTTGGAATGGGATTGCTCTTCTTTCCTCCCCGCTCACACCCTTCAGAAGTAGAATCTGTTTAAGACATTTTCTTGTCGTTCCCTGAAAGAGCCACTCCTCTATTCGTGCGCGAAGTCCCGCATGTAAGGACATCGACATAAATCAGATGATGGCTTGTTAGTAAGGGGTTCCACCCCCACGCAAGGCGAAAATGAGCCTGGCTCACCGCATGCACGGGGCAAAGTTCAGACGTAAAGGAAGAACCAAAAGAATGGTATTCCCAGGTTACAAGTTACACGATATAAAAATAATCCTTTTATTTATTCACAGAACTCGTGAGAAATTTTAATTTATTGCAGAAATGATTTTAAATATCCTAATATTACGCTAAAATATTGATGACCAGAAACAATTCACTTTCGGCGCAAAATTGGCGCAGATTTGATCAAAATCGCAATTTTGTAGCAGGGTGGCGCAACAACAACGTTTCGGAGCGGGCTGGCGCAGGTCTGGCAGCCCTGTAAGAAAAACAGATAAAGAATTTGTGACCCCTAGTGGAAAAATTGTGTATTATTTAGGGAAGAAAATATGCACACACAGTTTGCTTAGTTAGTAGTATCTGATCAAAAAAAGAAATTTTTCAATCGAGTTTTTAGTCCCGCAGATATTGCTGTAAACGGAAACGTGAACTTATGCCCTCTGGTGGCAGACTTGTGCATTAAGAAAAATTTGAAATTATATGAAAACATTTTACAGCAGAAACGCTCTCCAACAAAGAAATAATTTTTCAAATCGGATTCTTAGAAGCAGAGATATTGTCAAAAATAATATATACATCTACGCCCCCGGCGGAAAAGCCATGCATTATTTTAAGAAAGTATTCTCAAAAAGTTTTTCGATGTTAGCGGCATCGATCCACGGAAGAATTTATTAATCGAGTTTTCAGGAGCTCAGATTTTGTTCCAAATGCAACAGATGCAGAAATTAATACTTACACACCCTGGTGGCCAAACCATTTCTTTTTACCAAAAATTAGGAATTATATGCAAAAGATTTCCCATCAGGAGCTGCATCCGCGGGAGAAAAAAATAATTCAAATTGGAGTTTTAGAAGCAGAAACACCAGGGAAAACGCAGTTTACTTTTATGCCCCCTAGCGGAAAATCTATGCGTAACTTTGAAAAAGTGACTATACCTAAAATAGTCTGCGAAATAAATGGAATCGAAAGGTAAACGAATTTTCAATCGGGCGTTTAGAAGCAAATATATGGAATAAAATGTATTTTGAATTTGACATCATCAACCTTTACGCTCTCTAGCAGCAAAATTGTGCATAGCGGGGAAAGAAAAAAAAAAAAAAAAAAAGATCGTCATTTGCACATTTCAAGCTTTTCAATGCAAACAGAATTTTTTCAAATTGAACTATTAGTTGCAGAAATATGGTGTCCACAGACGAACAGACACATGGATGGATAATATGAGCAAGATCTTTTTTTTACAAAAGACGAGCAAAAAAAAAGAGGAAAAATTTATTTTCCGTATTTTTAATTAAAAGATCTGAATTTTTCACAGATGTCATAACTGGGTCATAATAACGGTTACCCTACAAATTTCACTACAGCCAAATGAAAACTTTTTGAATTGTGCATAAAATTTTTTATTATGATGAACTGCGGGCAAACGCAAACATGATTAAATGTTTTAATGGTTAGTTTTCACAATTTTTATCCGCTTCACACAGAATTTGATGGGTTCGTTCCTTTTAGCAATTTATTAAGTGCATTAAATTGTACGAACACTGCAAATGTTAATGAATTAATTATAATTAGTTAAAAAGTTAATATATATCCATAAGGGTAACAAATTGTGTTTCTTTCCTAGGTTTTAAAGTAAAAGCAAAGTAAAAGATGGATGCCAGCAGACCATCCACATCAAAACTTTCAAGTGTGGTTTACTGTTGCAACCCCCTTGGGAAACCAAACCATAAATATAAGAAAAAAATCTGCGACCAGTTTCCAAGAATCTATTGCTACATAACAAGTTGCTCAAAACTGGAGACAAGATCTGTGACAGTTGTCGTAAAGCAATCCAGAAATTTCACTCTGAAGCTGCTGAACATTCCTCTTCACCTTCTGACAGCAATAATGAACAAAAAGCCGAAGAAGTATCAACTCCTGAAAAAGAAGTATCAACTTCTTTTTCAGGAGTTGATACTCTTTTCAGGAGTTGAAGTATCAACTCCTGAAAAAGAGTACGCTATAGAAGCATTTAATAGAGGTTTACAATGTCTGGATGAAACACCAATCAAGAAAAAAACGCCTGCAAGAAAAAAAAAAAATACCCTGAAGAGAAATATAAAAAAGCCCAAGAAACATTTCGAGCAAAATTATTAAAGTTAAGTCCTGCGTCAGAACCAAAGGATATTTCATCTCCTGAACCAGAAATTATAAGACAGTTGAAAGAAAAATTTCATTCCACAGAAAATAAAAGCATAAGAATGCAGATATTGAGTACACTGCCTAAATCTTGGTCACCGAAACGAATTGAAACAGAATTTAGAGTTTCTAATTTTAAGGCTAAAAAGCTAGTAAAAGAAAAAGGTATCATGTCTTGTCCTGATCCAAAGCCAGGAAAGACTTTAGACAAAGACACAGTAAATTGTATAAAAGAATTTTATGAGAGAGACTATGTAAGCCGCCAAATGCCAGGAAAAAAATACTTTGTTTCCATTAAAATAGATAATAAGCGTCAACAGGTTAAAAAAAAAAAAAAAATTAAAATTGCTTCTGAGTAATTTGTGTGAATTGTATACTCTTTTTTTAAAGAGAGATTTCAAGATAAAAAGGTGGGGTTCTCCAAGTTCTGTGAACTTCGCCCTAAGCACTGCATTCTTGCAGGAGCAAGTAGCACACATTCTGTTTGTGTTTGTACAATGCATCAGAATGTTACACTATGATGACACAATGCAAGTTACCTGAATTAACAGGAGACACTGTTCAGCCAATAAACTCCTATAAAGATGTCCTTGCAAACATAATTTGTGGAAACCCTACACCTGAATGTTACTTCAGTCAGTGCAACAACTGTCCAGGATTAGAACAGCTCAAGCAACAATTTGAAGATTGTTTTGATCTAAATAGTATAGAAAATGTGACATTCAAGCAATGGATGCAATTAGAGAAGAGGACAGTACTTGAAACATTATCAAAATCCACACAGGAGTTTTTGGACCTGTTGTTTGGAAAACTTCCAGCCCTGCTTCACCATTCTTTTATAGCAACTCAACAGTCAAGTTACTTAAGACATCTTAAAGACACAATAACAGAAAATCAATACACAGTAATTTGTGACTTTGCTGAAAATTATTCTTTTGTATTGCAAGATGCAGCTCAGGGTTTCCACTGGAACAATGTCAAAGCAACCAACCCTGCATCCTATAGTTATATACTATCGAGATGAGAAAACTCAGAACCCAGGACACGTAAGTTTTGTGATTATATCCGACTGCCTAATTCACGACAGTATAGCTGTCCATCTGTTTCAGCGTTACCTAATTAATTTCATGCAGTCACATTTTTTTCAAAACACTGAAAAGATATTTTATTTTTCGGATGGAGCAGCTTTACAATACAAAAACAAGTCAAACTTCCTCAGCTTGTGCTACCACGAGACTGACTTTAATATAAAAGCAGAATGGAATTTTTTTGCAGCAGCACATGGCAAAAATGCATGTGATGAGATAGGGTGTGAAGCGATTAGCTGCAAAGGCAAGTTTACAACTTTTTTATAATAATTAAATTATGACCCCACGCCAACTCTTTGAATGGGCCACTGCTAATATTGCCTCCATTCAGTTTCGGTTTGCAACAACAGAAAATTACAAAGAGGAGGAAATTATCCTTAAAAGTAGAATAGCTTCTGCTAAGACAAGAAGTGGTACTCAGAAACTCCATTGTTTCATTCCTGCAGGAAAATACAAATTACTAGTCAAAACTTAATCACTTTCTGAGCATTTTAAAGAAGATATATGTGCAACAGATGAAGGGGAAAAGAACATTAGTTTTGAAAATATGGTAGGTTTTGTGATTAGTAAGTACTCAGAGCACTGGTGGTTGGGATGTGTACTTGGTGTGAATGAGGACACAGAAGAGGTAAAAGTGAGCTTCCTGGAGCCGCATGGTCCATCTCCATCATACAAGTATCCTCAATCACCGGATATACTGATGGTTCATAAATCTGATGTTTTGTTAAAAGTTGACCCGACAACAGCTACTGGAAGAGTATATAATTTAACAATGACTGAGACAAAGAAGGCAAATCAAGCACTGGCATACAAGTGTGGCAAAATTTAAAAGAAAGAAAAAAAGCAGGATACATATAGAAGATAAAATAATTTTGTAAGTGTAAATATGCACACAGAACCTTATACTGAATTATGAAATGAATTACTTTGGGACACAGTTTCAAATTACTTAGATGTTTATTTTCATTCTTTAACATTCACAATGTTCAAAAGAACAAGTATGACATTTTACACAAACCACATAAAGAATACCCTTCCAGTTATGGGTGGAACCGGTAAGTACATCTGGCACATTTCAGTTGCATTGTTCTACGTTATTATTTTTTTTATAGTGATCCCATAGCGATCCCATTATGAAACTTTCAGGATATGTAGAAAAGTAATGTTTGTTAAACATATATTTTTTTCAGATTTAAAACAAACAAACATGCTTTTAATATTTCAATTTTAAAATTGAGATTAAATTTTTTAATAGTGTCATGTGGCATATCAAATGAAAGCCCAATTCAAGATCTTTAAAAGGAGCAATAATTCATGACCCTAGCTCTCCTAGAACCCGAGTAATTGACAGTTAAAGTTTGCTCAGATGATGAAATTTCAGGGGTTTTTTGAAATTTCAAAAATCAATAACTCAAAAATGGATGCATTAAAAATTCTGAAAAAAAAATCATGTTTGTTTATATTGATGAATACTACAATTATACCAAGTTTCATAAAGATAAAAAAAATGTCGGGTTGTGAGCCTTGTTCATTTGACATGGAATGACCCAGCTGGAGAACAGCTAACGTTTGTGATGCAACACTGTCTGCAAATCTTTTAACCAAACTAGTTCAGCATAAAAAGAAATGCACAAATCTTAAATAATTCCAGAAGTTTTTTCCAGGGCCGTGGAAAATAAAAGTTTAATTCCAGGAGTTTTCCAGGAAATCCAGGAGGCGTACAAACCCTGTTTAAAAGTTGTTGAAAAGGGATGTCACATTTAAAATTCTGCAAAGCATTTTCAAACAGCTGCTACACTGCAATGCTATGTGAGAATTATACATTAGCACATACTTGTTCACAGAACAACAATATAGATTTGCAAAATATTTAACAGAAACATAAATGTGTTAATTTATATCTTACCCCAGGAAAATCAGCTTTAAGAACACAATGACCCAGGTTGGGCTGCCACTGAAGTTTTCTACCACTGTGCTTCCCAAGATAAAATTTCTTAAAAATCTCCTGGTACTTTACCATTTCAGTAGGCATATGAACTTCCATTGGCTGATAAGTAGGCCAATAACCCATAGTCAATATGTTTACTGTCATGTCAACGTTACCAGGAGGTTTGATATTTTGAAGATACTGGAGAAGAAAAAAATTATAAGCATATGAACTAAGAACTACAGTTTCATATAATTATACACTATGCAGCAAAAACAGAATGTGGCTGAATTAAAATAAGGCAACATAATATATAAGGAAAATAGTTTCCATACATTCCAAGTATTCATTCAAGTATAGATTGTTGAACTACATGTGTGTTACACTCATAAGGAGAATAAAAATATTCAGAAGCTTTCAGCCCAGTTTGGGGCCTTGATCAAATGTAAACATTTGGATTTAGACTGGTTGCCAGATGTGGTGTTTCAAGTTCATGATTACTATTGTTGCCAACCGATGATAAGAGAGACTTACAAATGATGGGAACAAAACAAAGGTTATCGGTATTGCTGTTGGAAGATATGGAAATTTCTATGCTCTCACAAAAATGCAAAGCCCTTTTATGGGTGAAAGGAGCATTCTGTCGGTATTACTCCAGGAAGGCTCTGCTGAAGTATCAGGGAGAATCACCAGGGAGTAATTGGGTCTGCCTAGGGTAACATCCTTTTTGTGCTCAGCCAATTGTTTATTGATACTGTGAAAGTTGAAATGAAGAGAAGAATTCTGTGCACACCTTTCGTCAATATAAAAGATTTGCATTTTCGTGAGAGCATCGAAATTTCCACATCTTTTAATGTACCCATCATTTGGAAGTCCCTTCTATCGGTTGGCAACAATTGTAATCATGAACTTGAGACACCACATCTGGCAACTAATCTAGATTCAAATGTTTACAGGTGATCAAGGCCCAACAAGCTGGGCTGAGAGCTACCGAACCTTTTTAATATCTTTATGAACTAACATGCATGTAGTTCAACAATCTATAATTTTCGGTTACATGCATATTGCAACATATCTAATTCATACAAGTTTTGAAAAGACTTGAAATTCTTTGCTGATAATTCATTTAGTTTTGCTATCATATTCTTCTGAATATTATAAATATTATCAAATCTTCTTAATACTAATATTTCTTTTTTTGTCTTTTTAATCAGGTAAGTACATCAGTGTGGGGGATTAGCCCACAGCTGAGGGTTCCAGTTGGTCATTCAACCTAAGGATTCTGGAACAAAACCCAGTGAGTTGGGGTCTTTTCGCCAATGTCGCACAGAACTAGCTGGCACCTCTCCAAGATTCACAGAGGCCCTAGTTGCTGTTGTGTGTGCCATTGTTACCACGGAGCGCCCCGAGGAGAGTGTGATAGATTTTGTTGTTTACGATCAGCGTTTGAAACACTTAGTTGTTGACACCCGTGTGATGAGAGGTGCGGATGTTGGTTCTGATCATTACTTGGTGAGAAACACGAGTGAAACTTAATGTTGGCTGGAGGAAAAGGAATAGGAAGAGACCCAGGATAGAAAGAATAAAGGTTGATAGGCTCCTTGAAGATCATCAGCAGTATTCTGACTTACTCAGAGAACGACTGAAGGATCTAAAATCTTGTGAGAGGGATGTAGAAAAGAAGTGGGAATGTTTTAAGAACTGTGTTGTTACTGCTGCTAAAGAGGTCTGTGGCACCACAATAGTGGGTAACAATAGAGGTGATGCTTGGTGGAATAGTGAGATTGATGAGGCAGTAAAGAAAAAGAAGGAAGCCTATTTGGGGATGTTGCAAGGTAGAGTCTCTGTGAATGAATATCGCTGTAAGAAGCGTGAAGCTGCTAAGCTAGTTCGCCACAGTAAGGCAAAAGATAGGAAAGAGAAAGTGGAAAGGCATGAACTGGCTTTTTGGAAAGATAGGAAGTCCTTCTGGAAGTACATGAGACTCAGGAAAAATAGGGGAAACAAAGTTGTAAATTGTGTGAAGAATGAGATTGGGGAAATGATATGGGAGCCCAATGAGTTAAGTGACAGATGGGGCAAATACTTCTGTGAGTTATTAGATCAGGAGAGCAAAAATGATTATGAGACAGATGCAGATGATGTCACAATGAGGGATGAAAGCACAGGAGTGATCTCAAGAGAAGAAGTGTGTAAAGTTCTAAAATCTCTTCAGAATGGTAAGGCTCCAGGAGTTGATGGCATAACTGCAGAGATGTTGAAGTATGGTGGTGACTCTATAATTGACTGGTTAACTGAAATTTACCAGTTGTGCTGGGAGCTAGGAATGGTCCCTCGGGATTGGAAGTATGCTATCATTGTTCCCTTGTATAAGGGAAAAGGTGATCAGACTGAATGCAAGAACTATCGTGGTATTAGCCTACTGAGTGTGCCAGGGAAAGTGTTTGGTAAGGTTGTTATTGAAAAAGTACGGGGTGTTACATCAGAGAAAGTGTGGGATGTTCAGAGTGGTTTTATGCCTGGTAAAGGCTGCACTAACCAGATTTTTGCATTACGCATGATGATTGAAAAGTATCTGGCTGTTGGGAAGAAAGTTTTTACTGCCTTCATAGATTTAGAGAAAGCTTACGACCGAGTCAAAAGGACACTTTTGTGGAAGGTATTGAATGAATATGGTGTTACTGGGAATCTACTTAATAGTGTAAAAGCCATGTATGCTGGTAGTAGAGCTTGTGTACGAGTGAATGGCGTTTTATCAAAATGGTTTTCCATTGGTGCAGGAGTTAGACAAGGTTGTGTAATGTCACCATGGCTGTTTAATATATTTATGGACGCATGCATGCGTGAGGCCAAAATAGATAATAGTGGTTTATGTCTTGGTGATATCCGTGTGTGCAGATTGCTGTATGCTGATGACACTGTCCTGTTGGCAGAGAGCAAAAGTGAGTTGCAGAGTATGTTGACTCGGATGCGCGAAGTTTGCATGAAATTCAAACTGAGTATAAATAAGGGAAAAACCAAAGTTATGGTGTTTGAGAGAGGAATGGGTAGCACTGAATGTAATGCAAGTATAAATGGCACTGTGATTAACCAGGTGAGTGAGTTTGTGTATTTAGGAAGCATGTTTAACAGAGAGAACAAGTTGGATGGTGAAATCAGTAGGCGAGTGAATTCTTCTTTGAAAGTCATAGCTGCTCTGGGAGGTTTTCACAGGAATGATGGGTTCTCTAGAGAGTCCCGCATGGCTGTGTATGAAACAGTAATTGTTCCTACTCTGATGTATGGCAGTGAAACCTGGGTACTGCAGAAGAAACATAGGAGTCGTTTGTGTGCTGGAGAAATGCGTTACTTACGTGGGGTTTGTGGCAAGACACGATCTGATTGTGTGAGGAATGAAGATGTATTGCAGTTGTGTGATGTAAAGCAAAATGTTGTTAGCAAGGTGGAGACCAATATGCTTCGGTGGTTTGGCCATGTTGAAAGAATGAGTGATGAAATGCTTACTAAGAAAATATTTTCAGCCCAAGTGGCAGGAAGGAAAGGCAGAGGAAGGCCAAGGAAGACATGGGTGGATCAGATTCAGGAGTGTCTGCATGAGAAAAAGATTATGAGTATGAAGTATAAAAGATCTTGTGTACGGCGTGTAATGGATATCAGTGAAGCACGAGTTGTATGTCAAGATCGCTGTAAATGGCGAAGTTTGTTACGACAACAATAAGTAAAAATATCTGGAAGTTTGTATTTCTTTTTGGAGCTAACCTCTGAATCTCAGAGAACAGCTTAGTGATATGTATGTATGTATGTATCAAATCTTCTCAATTTCAGCTTGAGAAACAGAAAATTTTCTGAATTCTACTGGAGCCATGGCAGGAAAGTGAGGAGAGTGGCTGAACACTGCTACTTGCTAATGAGCCAGAAGAATACAACAGCAACTGTGAGATAAAACAAATCTCTATCTGACACGGAAACTGGGTAAACTTTTTACAACTACCATGACATTTCTATATGTCAGGGTAGTTGTAAAAAGTTTACCCAGTTTCTATCTTTGGTGGTGTCCTCTGGTGTCACGAACGAAAATAAGTAACGCCACCAACGAATCAACAGCGAGAGGGGAGGAGGGACCGAGTGAAGAAAACTCCAAAGAATTGCAGGTGACAGCCATTTGCAATCTTTCCTAACTCTGAAATGGGCGTGTATGCCTGAAACACGTGTAAGTTCCACCCTAGTGGGAGTGTCCTTTGCGACACAGCACGAAGAGCAAGTAGGACGGCCGGAAGTGTTTGAAAGGTTGAAAGACAGCGGTCACAAGGTTTTTAAGATTTTTAACTTTTTATCTGTTTCATTAGGATTTCTAACTGGAATTTCTTTGTTTCTCAAAGCTTGAATGCTCACCTAAGTGATTTTTTATGAAAAAATACCTAAGGACAATGTAGGGCCAAGTTTTTTGGATGTTTTTTCGTTTGATAATTAAGGTTTAACAAAAATTTTGTCCGTTTCATTGATTTTTAGCCAAGACTTTGTTTTTTAAGTCATAATCACCTTTTAGGCATGAACCATGATATTTTAACGTCAAAAATTGAAAACAATAAAAAGAAGAGGACCACCAAGAAAAACATTGTGAGTAGAGCCTTTTTTATTTTTTTTCATAGTAATATGTCTCAAATACAAGGAATTTTTCAACTTCTGACGTCCAGAATATAACGTGGCAAAAGCGAACGCTAAGAATTTTCAAATAATTGAAGATATTCAATATATTTATAAGAACACGTTTTAATTTAAATTTGTTTCCCATCATGGGAAATAAATTATATGGTTTGGTTTTAATATGTCTTATTGTAATGCAATTCAAATCACAAAATTTGGGTTAGTTTTCATTCAGGTTGACACTTGCATACTGGATGTGTTGTATCAATACACTGACTGGTCATGTCACTTTGATTTTTAGCTGCTATATCTTCATCAATTCTCTGACCCAATTTGTGAGCTCTCTGTCTGTTTAATGTAGAAATTATTACATGATCATGGAATCTGTTAAACCCACATTCCTTTTTCCCTCATTCTGTTATAGTGAGGTCTCCCTGTTAATTGCATGTGAGTAGGCACATTATCTTGCAACTCCGCCAACCAAGTCTGCAATAACTTTGGACCTTATCAATTCCTTATTAATGTTTAACTCACTCGACAGCATTCCCCGTGCTAATCCGTGGTTGCTGGCTAGTTAATTGCACAGTATATCCACCAGCCCACGGCTGAAAGCCATTTTCAGTTATCCACTTAAAGGATTATCTTCTACATGATCCCTATCAAGGTGTCTACCAGATTTACAAAGTGGAATTTCTCGATTTTTTGGAGACCTATTATTTTTTTCTTGACCTAATGACAAAAGCTTCTGAAGCATTTTGCAAGCTTAAAAAATCATGAAATAAATAAAATATTAATGAGCTTAGGCCTCCCCTAAGCTAAATATAACATAGCTGTGTAAACACACACACACCACACAATTTTCCTACTGTATTCATTTAGTTTATCATTTTTTTTTATGCTTACCATTTTGCCCCTTTTGATTGTGGAAAAAAAAAAAACAACTCAAAACATAGATGAGGCCTCAGAAACTGAAGAAAACTTCTCTGTGAAAGAGGACATACACAGTAGTTTGAATGCCAATTAATTTGGGTCTCCTCTCAGTTTTATTACGTTTCAAAAGCTTATGTTGTGGTTATGTATATTACCTTGAATAAAGGTTGTTAATAACTACTTATGTGTTCAAATAAATGTGAATTTTCTAGAAAAAAGTTCAGTGAGGTTCTTACAGTGAGATTACACTTTAAATTATACATACATACATACATATCCCTAAACTGTTCTCTGAGATTCAGAGGTTGGCTCCAAAAAGAAATACAAACTACTACATAGTTTTTACTTACTGTTGCCGTATCAAACTTCTCCATTTACAGCGATCTTGACATACAACTCGGGCTTAACTGACATCCATTACACGCGGTACACAAGATCTTCTATACTTCATACTCATAATTTGTTTCTCATGCAGACATTCCTGAATCTGATTGTCCCATGTTTTCCTTGGCCTTCCTCTGCCTTTCCTTCCTGCCTCTTGGGCTAAAAGATTTTCTTAGTAAGCATCTCATCACTCATTCTTTCAACATGGCCAAACCACCGAAGCATATTGGTCTCCACCTTGATGGCATTTTGCTTCACATCACATAACTCCAACACATCTTCATTCCTCACACAATCAGAACATGTCATGCCACAACCCCCCCCCCCCCGCATTTCTCCAGCATACAAACGACTCCTATGTTTCTTCTGCAGTACCCAGGTTTCACTGCCATACATCAGAGTAGAAACAATTACACTCTCATACACAGCCTCTCTTCCTGTGAAAACCTCCCAGAGCAGCCATGCATTTCAATGAAGAATTCACTCGCCTACTAATTTCACCATCCAATTTGTTCTCTCTGTCAAACATGCTTCCTAAATACACAACTCACCCATCTGGTCAATCACTGTGCCATTTACACTTACATTACATTCCGTGCTATCAGTTCCTCTCTCAAAGACCATAACTTTGGTTTTCCCCTTATTTATACGCAGTTTGAATTTCATGCAAACTTTGTACATCCGGGACAACATACTCTGCAACTCACTTTTGCTCTCTGCCAACAGGACAGTGTCATCAGCATACAACAATCTGCACACACGGATATCACCAAGACATAAACCAGTATTATCTATTTTGGCATCATGCATGCACGCGTTCATAAATATATAAAACAGCCATGGTGACATTACACAACCTTGCCTGACTCCTACACCAATAGAAATCCATTTTGATAAAACACCATTCACTCGTACACAGGCTCTACTGCCAGCATACATGGCTTTTACACTATTAAGTAGATACCCAGTAACACCATATTCATTCAATACCTTCCACAAAAGTGTCCTATTTACTCAGTCGTTAGCTTTCTCTAAATCTATGAAGGCAGCAAAAACTTTCTTACAAACAACCAGATACTTTTCAAACATCATGCGTACTGCAAAAATTTGGTTAGTGCAGCCTTTACCAAGCATAAAAGCACTCTGAACATCCCACACTTTCTTTGATGTAAGACCCCATACTTTTTCAATAACGACCTTACCGAACACTTTCCTTGGCACACTTAATAAGCTAATACCACGATAGTTCTTGCAGTCAGTCAGATCACCTTTTTCCTTTTACAAGGGAACAATGATAGCATCCTTCCAATCCCGAGGGACCATTCCTAACTCCCAGCACAACTGGCAAATTTCAGTTAACCTATCAATTACAGTCACCACCATATTTCAACATCTCGGCAGTTAAGCCATCAACTCTTGGAGCCTTAACATTCCGAAGAGATTTTAGAGCTTTACACACTTCTTCCCTCCTGTGTTTTCATCCTTCACTTTGCCATCATCTGCACCTGTCTCAGAATCATCTTTGCTTCCCTGATCTAATAACTCACAGAAGTATTCCCCCCATCTTTCACTTAACTTTTTCAGCTCCCATATCATTTCCCCAACTCTATTCTTCACACAACTTAACACTTTGTTTCCCCTATTTTTCCTGAGTCTCATATACTTCCAGAAGGACTTCCTATCTTTCCAAAAAGCAAGTTCATGCCTTTCCACTTTCTCTTTCCTATCTTTTGCCTTACTGTGGCGAACCAACTTAGCGGCTTCAAGCTTCTTACAGCGATACTCATCCACAGAAACTCATACCTTGCAACATCCCCTAATAGGCTTCCTTCTTTTCTCTTTACTGCCTCTTCAATCTCACTATTCCACCAAGTATCACCTCTATTTTTACCCACTATTGTGGTGCCACAGACCCCTTCAGCAGCAGTAAACACACAGTTCTTAAAACATTCCCACTTCTTTTCTACATCCCTCTCACAAGACTTCAGCTCCTTCAGTCGTTCTCTGAGTGCGTCAGAATAATGCTGATGATTTTCAGGGAGCCTATCAACCTTTATTATTTCTACCTGGGGCCTCTTCCTGTTCCTTTAACCTACATTCAGTTTCAGTCGTGACACTACCAAGTAATGATCAGAGCCAACATCTGCACCTCTCATTACACGAGTGTCAACAACTACGTGTTTCAGATGTTGATTGTAGACAACAAAATCTATCACACTCTATTGACCAAGAGCACGATTTTTCCAAGTATATGTGTGGATAAACTTGTGGTTGAAAAATGTATTAGATACATACAAACCATTCTCAATGCAGAGTTCAATTATACTTTCACCATTATCATTCACACAAGGATCATTAAACTTACCCAGAACATTGTCAGAAATTGCATTCTGCATGCCTACTCTAGCATTGAAATCCCCTGCTATTATAACTTTCTCTTTAGCACCAAATTGGCTCAAAACAGCTTTTAGCTCATTCCAGAAATCTTCCTTCCTATCATAGGGTTCAGAGTCACAAGGAGCATACACTACAACAATTACTATTCTCTGAAGTTTCACTTTCAAACGAATCTAAAGAATTCTCTCATTTATGCGACTATAGTGAATCAAGGTGTTCATCTTTTCATGACCTTTAAATTATACAGTAATATTTTCATAATTTACACTTTATCGCATGCACATTGTTTTTATTCGAACTTTTTTTTCTTTTTTTACATAAGTTACATATATTCATGACCTTAAATTATAAATAGACCACTGAAACGATGAAAGTTTTTCGTCTTTAGCACAATTTAATGATTAAAAGATGAGAAATATATACAATTAAAACCATGAGCAGTTTCGAGGCAACGACTGCCTCTTCTTCAGATGTAATAAATAGAGACACATTTAATCTATATATAATATAGATCATTGCATTGTGGGAAGCATGGTAAGTAATTAGCCAATGGTAATCTACATGCGCCAAAATGTTGCGTATACTGTTGGCCCAATGGTCTGTGAAGAAATCACGGAAATATATTATAGAAATAAGAAATGGTGTAGGGTGGGGTGAACATTCAATTGTAAGTTTATATTACAATTTATAATTTACTGTATTAATAAGTGATTTCCACATGCTATGTAACTCATAGGGGGCATGTTCATTACAACATTGCTTACTGGAAGCCTTTATATATATATATACACTTTCTGCAATTAAAAGGTCACCAGGTTTACTAGGAGTATTTATTATTCTTACATTACTCCAGTCGGGATTAAGATCATCTTGTATAACAGATTTGGCTAGGGATGAACAATACATGCCTGTTTTAATATTGTATTTATGTTCTTTAATTCGTAATTCAATATTACGTTTTGTAGAACCCACATAATTAGAGGCTGCTTGTCCTGTAGTTGCCTTAACCAGAGGGATATTGTAAATACCCCACTGTCCCATTTTGCTGTTCTGTTCACGATCCTTATGAACTACTGAAAACAAGTTTCGTGTTCGTGAACCAAATTTCAAGCCATATGGTTTACATAGTTGTGTTAAGGCTCTCCTCAAATGTGGATTATATTGCATAGAGCCAACATATATGGAGTCGCAGTTGGTGTTTCTTAACATTGTAGCATGTAGGGCATATTTGACCTTGCCAAACACTTGCCTAATCAGATATTTAGGGAACTCATATTGCTCAGCCAAACCAAAAATGCAGTTAACTTCTTGCTGAAATGATTCAGTAGTTGATGAATGTGAGTGAGCTCTTCTAAACAAATAGAATAATGCTGTCAACTTATGTTGTTTAGGGTGTGATGAATAATAAGATATTAAAACATGTGTATGACAGGGTTTTCTATATACACAAGTGGTAATGCAATTAAGGCTATTGTCCTTACGAATAAGAATATCCAAGTAAGGTAAGCAGTTATTGGCTTCAAATTCTATCGTGCGCCTCATAGTTGGGAACATGGATGATAGTTCGTTGGTGAATAAGTATAAATCATCCCGTTTGTGAGGCCATGCAACCAGAATGTCGTCAACGTACCTTAAATAAAGCAACGGACGGTAAGGGAAAGAACTAAGGGCCTGATTTTCAATGTACTGTAACAAAATTTCAGCTAGAACAGCAGACAGGGGGAACCCATTGGGGAGGCCTTCAACTGTTATTAAATGCTGTCTTTAAATTTGAAATATGAACGTTTCTTAACATGACGAAGTGCATTCATAATAGCATTAATTTCTGAACTCGGGATATGGGAATCAGCAAGTTTTGCCTCAGTAATCTGATGTGTCGCCTCAACAGGTACATTAGGGTACAATGAGACCACATCAAGAGATGCCAAAATGAAAGGCTGCGAATGTGCCTGAAGCAATCGCAGTCGTTCTATAGCTTTTGTGGAACTTTTAATAGAATAATGTGAATCTACAGTATAAGTGGCTAGATATTGGGCCAAGGCTTTTTCTAAGGGTCTGGTGGGGCTAACATAGCCTGACACCAGAGGACGAATGGGAAAATTCTCTTTATGCAATTTAACCCGTCCAAACATATCAGGCACACGATAGCCGTGGGGAGGGGTGAATGCATGCAAAAATCCTTCAGGAAAAGAATAAGCCTTTTTTAGTCTTTGAAGAGCCGCAACTGTGGCCTGACTAGGATAACTTTGAATGATTTTGTGTGTAATAGTATTAATAAGTATTAATAACTTCATGCATTTTTTTAACATAGTCACAATTATTCAATAACACAATCTGATGAGATTTGTCTGCAAGTACAATAGACAAGTCATTATTGTTTTTGAGTTCAACTAATTGTCTTTGCTCTTGAATAAGATCAGGTTGTGGGATAGGGTAACAAGAGTCATGTTGTAAGGTATGGGCCATTATCACTCTGGCGTAATCCTTATGCTGTTCAGGAATACATTTAACTATGCTTTCCACCTGGGTAATAGTGTTTAGTATAGATCCTTTAGTTGGTGGATAAGAGAATTTTGCTCCCTTATGCTCCCTTGATTTGCAGACTGTTAACTTCAATATTACTGAGATTTTTAAACTTTGTTAGAGCTGGGTGTTCCGGGCTACCATGGTAGGTACGACAGTAGTCAGTTTGTTTTCCAACACTTTTGTCGACCAACATACACAGTTTTTTGATATTCAAAATTGAACACCCAGTTTTTTGATATCCAAAATTGAACACCCTGCTATTGTAGATCAGGGGCTCACCATTACTTGTGCTAATACTGTGAAAAACCCAAGTCACACCCTTTCACGTAGTGGTCAAGTGTCACGATGTTGAAAACATTTAATTCCGAGCTGCCCTCCATCTCTGTGTTCTCGAATGAGCAACTTTTATTGAATTTTTGAATATTTCTTTACAAACTTTTATGAAATTTTAATCTCAAAGCAGCATGGGTATTGTTTTTAATGACCTGCTGCTTAAGGATTTCTCAAAATTCTTCAATCGACCCTAGTTTTTCATTTTTTTCTGTTACTGAAGAAAAAAGTGATGCAGTAAAGAGCAGACAACCAAAGGACTACTACACAATTTTTTACTGTTCTAAATCATACATAAAATACAAATTACTGTTTTATGTACAATACACTTCTTTTGCTTCATTACTTTTCTTTACTTTTGGTCACCACCGAGTTCACAGGACCAGAAGATATTTGAAGATTAAAAATCACTGAAGTTTAATGAAAATTTCAGGTTTTAATTCATGAGAACATGATAGAAAAGAAACAATATACAAAGTGTCCAAGAATTATAGGACACATTACAAAATTATGTACAAAAAAAACTATGAGCATTGTCTGTTTTTCTATGTCACGTATTACGAACACGGTTTCTATATTTTTGTTTTGCAGAATTGTTATTCCCAGAATCTGATAGATGGTGCTAGGTGTGGCCTGATGAGGAATGCATGCGAAATGCGCAATCAGTAGTCATGTCATCCGTACAGCAGAAGGCAGTGTGTGTGTTATAGCTTGCAGAATTAAAGTCTGTCATTAAAGTTAAAAGAGAGTACCGTTTAGAGTATGGTTGTAATCCTCCTTCAACGAATTCAATTAAGTGGTAGATGAAACAGTTTAAAGAAACTGGCAATGTGGAACATGTGGAGGAGCCAGTAGGCCTAGCGTCAGCAGTGAGACGGTTGACCAAGTTAATAAAAGTTTCTGACGAAGCCCCAGGAAATCCGTTCGTAAAGCAAGCAGAGAACTGTGCATTCCAAAATCGACAGTTCATGATATCTTGCACAAGAAATTAAAGTTTCATGCTTATAAAATGCAAATAGTGCATGATCACACTCTGTGATACGATTTCGCTGTGGATATACTGAATCGAGTGGAAAACAACGAAAACTTTCTCAGTACTGTAATTTTTAGTGATGAATCCACATTTCATGTATCAGGTATTGTGAATCGTCACAACTGTAGGATATGGGGCAGTGAACCGCCTCATGCTGCTATTGAACTGGAATGTGATTCTCCAAAAGTTAATGTGTGGTGCACCCTATCAAAGAGAAGTGATTGGCCCTTTCTTCTGCGAAGAAACCATAAATGGCAACATTTACTTGGATATGCTAGAAAATTTCGCTATACTCCAGATCAAAAGATATGACAACGTTGTTTTCCAACAAAACAGCGTGCCTCCGCATTGGTCAACGTGTGTACATAAGTATCTAAATGAGCATTTCCCCAACAGATGGATTGGGCGTGGTGGTCTCATTCCGTGGCCTTCTTGCTCTCCACATATAACTCCATTGGATTATTTCATGTGGGGTTATGTGAAGGATCATGTCTATCAGATGCCTTGTACTGATTTGCAGGAACTGAAGCAGCGTATCACAGCTGCTATTAATTCCATAACTCCTCAGATGCTTGCCAATACATGGTATGAAATCAAGTATCGCTTGGACGTACTACGATTAACTAAGGGATCTCACATCGAAATTTATTAACTTGTGTAGTTACATTGTAAGTTAGTACAGTCAGTTTCTTTCTATCTGTTTAATGTTTTGTTTTATATAATTTTGTAATGTGTCCAATAATTCTCGGACACCCTGTATATTGCATGGAAAGTTTTTATTTGCCAGATTTGAGGGAATGAATTTATTTTAGTACTTCCTGAGTGTGGGGTTTGGAGTTCGGACTTTATCAGCGTCAGCTCAATTTTTCTTGGAACCTCTCTTCCCAGAGTCTACCAGCTTAACTTCCTTCCTTTCCCCTTAGTCCACTAGCTAACTAACTTTTTTCTGCCTCGTTGCTCTTTAATTTCCTACTCTTACATGGGATGAGGTCATTTCTTTTTTTTTTTGATTGGAGGTTTAACGACCACCGTGAGCAACTCAATGGGCTATAAGCAGTCGCCCGTCCCTAATTTAGGGTCACTGGTTCCAGGGAAGGGAGAGAGCCAGTGCCGTAAGACAAACACAACATCCATGCCTCACCGGGATTCGAACCCGGACCTCGTTCGGACAAATGATCAGAGGCCATTGCTTAGACCACTGCGCCACCGGGGCGGCAATGAGGTCATTTCAACACTTGGAGAAGAAATTCTCGTGCTCCTCTCCCTTATGTTAATGACGTAAGTGATGGGCTGTAATTTATTTGTGCTGTATCCATGCTACTTTGCAACAAGGATCTCTCTCTTTCATTTGTCGGTGAGGGCGGGGGTCTCAGGGATGTAGCTAGGACCCAGACAGGGCTAAAGGGCCATTGGGGGGGCGTTCAGTGTTACACTACAAACTAACCTTTTCCCCGAATACAGACGCAAATTTTTCTTTGTTTTTTTCCCTCCCTTTGCTAATTTACTTCACTATCTAATAATTTTTTCCATTTCACAAAGTAAAAACAATAAAATAAAATACAAAATATAAAAAACGAGGGACTGAAAGAAAACTGAACCGTCTTGAAAAATATTTAAAAAATTACATTCTCTGAATTTATTTGATTGTGGTTGAGTCACAGATTCCTTATTGGTGGATGAACTATACTGCTCAAAATAATTAGGAAAGCATGTGACTTTGGTGACATTACGCAGGCCAGTCGTGAGATATCTTGCAGAAATGTGCAAAATGTGAGTGTGACGTAGACAGCTGATTCATGCATGTCTTTAAGCAAATTAGCGCCTGTGACATCAGAATGCATAAAAACGAAGGTTTTCCAGGAGGTCCTTTTATTCTGCCACGCTTATCGTGACATTTGGTTTCTTGAAGTTCAGTTTCAATGATGTCACAGCAGCATGATTTACCGAAATCAATGGCATGGAGAGCTATTGGGAGGCTGGAAGTAGGTCAGACACAGCAAATGGTAGCAGAAGCCATTGGAATGTCACAAAGAGTAATTTCCTGACTATGGACATGATTCCAGAACATGGGAAGTGTTCGATGAAGGCAAGGTCAAGCTTGTCCACAAACAACTACAACAAGGTACAACTGTTATCTATTGTTAACAGCCCATCGGAACAGGCAGAAAAATGCTGCTCAGTTCCAGCAAGAGCTTCTCATATCAACAGGATGAAAGTTGTCATCTCAAACTATTCATAATCGTATTTACCAAGGTGTCATATATGTACATAGACCAATGGTGTGTATCCCTTTAACCGCAAGGCACCGTACAGCCCATGAAAACTCTGCTGCGGAATATCATGGTTGCCACATTTTGGTATACCTTATTTCCGTCCATATTGTGTATTTTATTTTCAATAACGTGAGTCGCACATGATTTTCCTTACAATATCTGTAGCTCTCCCGATTCTTCTGAGCAGTGTATTTAATTATTTTATTTTACTATTCTGGTCCTTTCTGTGGATCCCCATAACAGCATCGAGGAGTTACTGATGTCGTAATTTGACTCTTTCTACTCTCTTTTTTCAGTTCTTCAGTCCCAAGTTTTTTTCCGACTTTTATCACGGGTTTTCACTCACTGGTGCTCGGAGATAGGCTCTTCTTGCTGTAGTAAACAGCCAAATCCCCTTCCTTCCCTACTCAAAAACCAACAGACCTCAGATTCATGCCATCAACCCTTTTCTTCCACACACAGGCATCATAAAACTGCTGCTACTGACCCCAAAACAATGAATAAGAAAAGTTAAAAGCTCTCTCTCTCTCTCTCTCTCTCTCTCTCTCTCATAAAGATTTCTTTTTTGCACTATTTTCCACAGCCTATAGAGATGCATATTTAGCTTCCACCCATATCTGCTTCCCTTGACATTACTTCTTTGCAGGCAATTAACTACATAGAAGTTTCTTAACAGCAGCTTCACATCTCATACAGTCCCTTATCAAGTCACAAATAGAGTTATCCCTTCTGGGCAATGTAGTTCCTTCTGCGCAACTACACATCCACACTTCCGGGTTTTTTCTGCCCCCCCCCCCCTATTCTTTTCTTTTCGGGAGGAGGGGGGGACTTTCTTCCACATTTTATGCTTCTTCAAAAAAAAAAAAAAAAAAAAAAAGTGGCCATTTCTCTCTTTCCTGACCCTTAACACCAACAAGCCGTGTGCCTGTGTGGTTGAGAATCATTGGTGCAACTGTTTCTACAGATTTACCCCGAGAAGTTTTTTTTTTTTTTTTTAGTCATTCATTGCTTCGCATTGTATCGTCATTTCAATTTCACTTTGCTAAAAAAAGTTCAATACACAAATAAATAAGGTATTTACGCTTATAATGGAGCACAACAGTAATTTTTATAAACCAGGGGGAAAATAAAAATTCAGAGAATTTACAACAGCAGTCTTCCAAGAGAGGGGGGGGCTGAGCCTCCTCACAGCTATGCCACTGGGGGGGGGGGGGTCTATATGTCTTTCTTGGACAATACATACATGAGGCTGATGAAGAAAAAAACAAAAAAAAAGCTGAACTTTTTAACCAGGTGAAAAAATCTGAACATTCGGCAAAATAGTGTCAATATAATGCAGCTTTAAGCAAGACTGAATTGCTTACTGTATTTTATTAATATGAATATTAAACTGGAGCACACTGTATTCAAAATATAAAATTACTGAATTCAAAACAAAATATAATGGTTATAAAAGACACTGCTTCAAATGTTTTTTTGTTTTTTTTATTGTTCTGTTTTACTTGCTAGACATCAGCTCAAGTTTCCTCTCGTGAACAAACTTGGTTTTCTTCGCAAGTTCTGTAGCTATATTTGCCTTTTGCTGACTTTGTAGCTGCATAGCATCCATTGCCTAACTTTTCTTTCTGCTGATATCTATTCCTTTCCATTTCTTCACTGTTGTTTTTTCTTTCTTTCTTTTTATGCCCTCAGATGACAATAATTTCATTCATCATGCTGAAAGAACTTTTAAGGTGAGGAACATGAATGCATATCAAAGCTTTCACTATTTTAGGTAAATGGTGCAACTTTGAGAATATAAATATTTTTTGAACACTATGCACCAATTTTTACAAATTTTCTAACTTCCTCACTACCGTTTTTGGAAGCTTTCCCCTCACTTATCAAGCTGAAATGCAAACATTTATGAAGGGAGGGATAACACTTAACAACAACAAAGGATACAGGGAACATTGTGGGGGGAAAAAATTATGATTACAGATGTAATATTCACTCTGTCAGACTTCCGTTTTCAGACATTTTCCCTCCATTTTCAAGCTGAAAATTTATAGAATAAAATATTTAACAATACTGGGCAGAACGAACACCGAGCGAGACAGGAGAAATCTTTACTCCGTCTAACTTCCATTTTCAAAAGTTTTGGAAGTCGACATTCCGTCCTCAGATGGAAAACACCACCACCACCCACTTTTTTTTTTTTTGTTCAGAGTTGTGTATCAATCTCCTGAATGACTCAAACGATAACATAAAGGAAAAGGCATAGTTCCTCGAATCCATGGAAAAATTATTTCATGCCTAAAAGATTACAGGGAAATTTTCCTGACATCAAAAAAAAAAAAAAAAATTTCCATTTTCGAAAATTTTTTCTCCATTTTTAAGCTGAAATACAAATACAGTATTTATGGAATAAAATGATATTTAACAACAATGCTGGGCAAAAGGAACATCATGAGAAAAATAAATTATGATTATAGGGAGGGGGGGGGACTTTGCTCTGTTTAACCTTTGTTTTTTAAAGTTCTCAAAGATTAAATGCCGTCCCCACAAGGAAATCCCCCTCCCCCAAACTCTATTCAGTTTTATTACATCGATCTACAGGATGACTCAAATGACGAAGAAAAAAAGAAGAATCTTATGAGTTAAGATTACAGGGAAATTTTCCCCGACATCAAAAATTTCTGTTTTCAGAAAATTTTCCTCCATTTTTAAGCTGAAATACAAATATTTATGGAATAATATGATATTTAACAAACAGCACAATGCATAAGGAACATCGCGAAAAAAGAAATTAGGACTATACCGGGGGGGGGAGATCTTTGCTTCGTTCAACCTGCGTTTTCGAAAGTTTTGAAAGATGAAATACTGTCCCTAGACTGAAAACAACCAGCCCTTCCAACTAATCCCACAAAAATTTATCTTCAGTTTTACATCAATCTACAGGATGACTCAAACGACAAAGAAAAAAAAAGCGGAATCTGCGGAAGAATTTAATGTGTGAAGATTACAGGCAAAATTTTCCTGACAACAAAAATTTCTGTTTTCGGAAAATTTTCCTCCATTTTTAAGATGAAATACAAATATTTATTGAATAAAATAATATTTAACAACAACGCTATGCAGTTTGAATGTCGCAAGAAAAATAAATTACAATAATACAGGAAAAACCCTTTATTCCGTTTAACCGGCATTTTTTAAAGTTCTGAAAGATGAAATACTGGTAACAGATGAAAAACGATCAGCCAACTAATCCCCAAAAGATTTTTCTTTAGTTTTACATTTATCTACAGGATTACTCATATGAGATGAAAAGACGGAATTCTGCGAATCCGCAGAAGAATCTCGTGTATGGTAACTGAGAAAATATTCTTATAAATGCTCTTAAAGAAGGTTCCACAAAGTTTTTCTTTTAACAACAGAAAATGAAAAACAGAAAAAAATTCGCGACCTTAAACCGAAATTCGCGATAAATTCATCACTTTTGTGACCTTTTTCCCGTTTTGTTACTTTCGTGACCAGCAGTCTGTCTTTTTTAAAACAATTAAATCACAAAAACATTTGTGCTTCGTTCCCATAAGCTGTCCATACCATTTTATACATTTTGGTGGAACTTTTTGCCAGATTTACTGAAAACTTGGTATTAATCCACTATTCCAATTTTGGAGAGGTTCCTGACAGTGACATTAGATATGAAACACAAAGAAAGCTCACACACAAAAAAATCTTATTGCCAACAGGTTTGGGCTGACAGAACTGCCAAGCTCACACTTCTATGTTTATTTCACATTCTCTCCCTGATACGATATTTGCATTAGATACAGGGGTCGCGCTGCCGATCACATTGTTCGCAATTTGCGAAGAAAAAAATATATTTGGCGATGGAAAAAAAGTTTTGGCAAAAATATTGGCGATTACCTTTTTGAACTGTTATGACACTTTGGCGAAAGAAATTGAATTTGATGAATGAGTTGGTGAAAACTTTAAAAAAGCCAGCAACTGCTGAGACATATATTTTTAAATTCAGCAAATTAATTTCTTGCTGCATTGCATACTAGGTGAATCAATAAAGTTCAGTGAATGTCATTATAACACATACAAGGAAAGGCTGTGAACAGTGTGTGCATCTGCATGTCACAGTCAAATACATGAGCGAACATGTCTGCAACTGTCAAGCTGTGAGAAAGGGTGTGGCATAGAGAGCATGTCACAGCAGCTGATAAAGGTGCAGGTTGTTAGTGGGCAAAACTGGAGCAAAGAAACAATATTAAATTCTGTTTCAAATTGGGAAAATCCACAACAGAAATGCGTGCAATGCTGAAAAAATTAGCAGGGGATGATGCAGTAACCTTGAAGTATATTTTTAGCTGGTTCAAGCATTTTCACAAATGAAAGGACTCTGTTGTATAAGCTCCTCAGATGGAAGGCCCACAACCTCCAAAAATCCTGAAAACATTGAGAAAGTGAATGATGGCTGCCTGAATGTCTGAATGATCACCAAGGAACTAGGTATTAATCATGAAAATGTCCGTATTGAGGAAACACAAGATCTAGTTAAGATTTGCCCCACACCTTCTAACCATGAATCAGTGCTGCATTGAACCATCCATTGTGTTCAGCTGACCACCAAAGGGAAGAGGTATTCAGACATTTCTGACAGTCATGTGGACATGATGACTCAGCTGCAGATGATAACAAATAAAGACTTTCCCCATAGCTTCCACAGAAGTTATACAAACAATGCCAAAAGTGAATTGCATCGGTGGGTATGTATTCACCAAACTTTATTGACACGCCTTGCTTGTATATTACTAGCACACTAAAATGTGTACATTTGATATAAAGGGGTCAAAAACTCATGCTCAGAAAAATGGTAAAAGAAATGGACACCATTATGTACACTTATTTATACAAATAGAAAAACAAAACATCTGCAGTAACAAAATCAACAATATTTCCTTTGTATGTTTGGAACTTCAAATTTAAAATTACAAAAAAACAACAACTTCAAATTAACACTACTGAATTTAAAAAGTTTGGAGAAACCATGTGGTCTATTACTGATATACGTATAACATATTACAAATATAAAATGGTTAAATGCTTAAGCTAATACTTGATATAACATAAAATTCTTTCTTGGTCACAAGGACCAGTTGTTATACATAAAAATACACTTGTGATAAAAAAAAATATGGCACGTGATATATGTAAAAAAAAAAAAAAAAAGGTTAAGTAGTGATAGAACAAAAAAAAAAAAAAAAAAAACAGTATGCATCAACACACTAAAATTTAACCTGGTTCAGATCCTTGAACTCTGCCAAGTGAAAAAAAAAACCTGCACAAAATTTAATTTACAAAGTTGGATTTACTGAACACACATAAACACTTAATAAAGGTGACTCAGAATTTTAAGGTATAAAAACTGACTTCAGTTGCATTTATTTGGCCAGGCCTCTCGCCTGGCTAAAATTTTGGTGAATTTTACAATGTAATTTTGCTTTTTCTTTTAGACATACCACCACCAATGGTGGCAGAAACTGCTTTTTCCAAAACACCCACAAATGCCAAAAATGAGTTTTAGAGTCCAATTCAATTTAGTAGGGTGTATAATTCTAACTTGTTACATAATTTTCTGAATTGTTTTCTATTTCATTATCATTTTAATTTGCAAATTTTTACTCAGTGTATTAAACTTCAATATTGATCAATTAGCATTCTTTTTAGAAAAATGACATATAAATTTGATATTTCTTTTTGAAATAAATTCACTAGTATGGCCTACAGCCGGCTATCAATAATAATGATACTCTTAACTGTGTTTTTCATTACAATGACTTCACAAAAACATAATGCACAATACAATAGATACAGAAATAAACTTTGGCCAAAAAATAAAATGAATACTATGTGGTTTTCAGAGTGTAATGCATTACCACTGTCTCTGAAGTTTTTTTTTTGTTTGTTTGTTGGTTTACTTCAAACCAATTTTACTCCTCCCCTTTTAGTAGACATCAATGAATTCATTTTTCAACACATTTACTTTTTCAATAAAACTTTCAAGTTTACTTTGGACTGCATGTGAGCTTAAAATTCTACCCATTCATCATCCCTCATCTCAAAAATACACACACACATATATATATATATGCTTAGACACAGTACTGGCTTCAAGGAATAGTACCAACTTGATGCACAGGAAAATTCAAAATTTGGTTATTTTTGTAGGATAACTCTTTCACCAATTGGAGCTTAGGGAAAGTCTTTTCCCCGAGTCAAAAGAAGGAAATTATGTTGTGCTACAGGTGGCCAAAAAGGTGTCGAATCAAAAAAATTTACCTTTTTTCTTTTCTTTAGATAGATTTCACTTCAAGGGATGGTACTGGTGGTTGTCGCTGATCATCTCCGGACGTCTGTTGAGAAGAATAGGATTGGGTATGCTCTGGGATTCTGAGGGTCTTGTTTCAATTTATCATCCTCTGTTTTGCAGGCGAAAAGGAAATTGGCTGACATGGCTTTTCTTTCATGCTGGCTTCGTCGGTTCTTCCCGGAGGGTTATTGGAACTGGCTGGGGGCGACCCAAAACATCTCGCTTCTCGGTTTCACGTCTAAGAAGCTGCTTCCAATATGGCTTCCAAATGGAGTAAGTGATATAATCAGCATTACGGACTAATGCCCGAAGTTCAGCAATGAGACAGCGGACTCATGCTTTCCTCTCAGCAGCATGGTCAAATAAAAAAATTACAGAATTTCTTTTTTTTTTTTTACCATCAGGAGAACCTGGGAATAAGTGTGGACCAAGGCAAAAATAACCAAAGGTCCGTAACATAAAGGACCTTTGGTTAGATTTTATAACTAACCAAAGGCATGTGCTCCCGGACCGCTCAGGCCAGGAGCACGTGCCTCACAGAGCAACAACGTGCGAAATACTTTGACAATATCAGGTAAAAATACCTTAGATATTATGTATATTTTAATCAAATGCATATTTATAACATAAGACAACCCTTAAGGCTGCCTCATGAATTGCATTTTTCGTAGTGTATTTTCATATTTATGTAATTCCATAAAATAAACAATTTTATGTTCAGTTTGTTCACCAAATATAATATTTTGACATGAATGTCTATGGCATGTCTATAATGCAAAATATTGTACATTTTCATTTAATAATATTTGTGTTTGACATATTATCCAGGTGTACACCTCAAAATCATAATTTTACCCTTTTAAAACTCTAAAAGTTTTTCATATTGATTGTGCTATACTTATACCCGTAAAGGAAAAAACTGTAGATTTGACAAAACATTAAACTACTTGTTTTAAATATAACTCTTTAAATGTTTATAATTGCCACTTTCAGTTCTCACACACCCTTAATCACACTAATAATCCTCACTGTTATGATCTTGTAACTTAAGAGTATAATATATTTGAACCAATTTCCTTGAATGTTTGAAGCTGAGCCGGTTTCTTGTAGTATTATGGACAAAAGACAAATTAGAGAAAAGTCTTTCAAGTTGAGCTAAAGATAATGAGATGTCGATTAACTTCAAAGCAACTGCTGACAACTCCTCATGGTGCTAACTGGCGAAGTACCAGAATGTCCGTGGTGATTTAACACCCTTCTTCATAAGCGTTCCAAACTTTCCAGATTTTTCTCGATACTGTTGAAAACTGGTTATCCCCGAGAGGTCGAGGTTCTCTAAAATGAACTCCTCTACTTGTTCATGATGTTTTTCATTTATTTTCTGCCCCTGGTACACAGGATGGAGAACATTGGCTGCAAGGCTGTATACATTTAGCGATTGGTTTCTCCATTTTTCTACATGTGGCATGAGGTCCTTATGGTCCTCAGGTAGACGTAAGTCCATCCACAATTCAACTGCACCTGCAGCAGTTGCTTCTTTTTCTGGCATATATTTATTAGCTGACTTACTGGATTAAGCACTGTGATTGTATCGGAAACTTCTTTGAGTAAGGCACTATCATAGAGGAGGGACTTAATTTGAGAAGACAATTTATCAGCTTCATCACTGGCAGCAACTTTCCTCATTGCACTTAGATTGTTAGTCAAGAGCAAACAGGCATCCCTCCGAGAACACCAGCGAGTGTCTGCAGCGAGGCATAATTTAGAGCCACCATTTTCTGTCAGTTCATGTTCGCCATCAGGGTGCTTGAAAGACCTCAACACCCTGTTCCCACGAGATACAATGTTTTTCCAGAGAAGATCCTTAGCTAGAAGATTTCCAGTATGGGCATTGCAGGCAGAATGCCACAGGCCGTGATTTTTACCCATTTTAACCATGTTACTGGCGTTGTCGGAAACTGTACAATAAATATTCCCATTGTATCATTAGTTCTGGGTGACATTGGTGAAAAGACCCCAACTCACTCGGTTTTGTTCCAGAATCCTTAGGTTGAATGACCAACTGGAACCCTCAGCTGTGGGCTAATCCCCCACACTGATGTACTTACCTGATTAAAAAGACAAAAAGAAATATTAAGAATGACTCAAGTGTGGGATATGGTGGACCTACCACACTTGAGAAGGACGGTCCACCACGGAATCGACCTGGACTTTCTAAACGGCGTATGAGAAAGAGATCTCGGCTGAGTGAATGTAAGATTGGTGTATGGAATACTAGAGGTATAAATGGCAAGATGAGTGAGGTGATTGAGGAGATGAATAAGTATAGACTGGATGTGCTGTGTGTAAGTGAAACCAAAAAGAAGGAAATTGGGGTAGAAGTGAATAGCACAGTGAGTGTGTGGTCTGGAGTATTGGATAACATGAGAGGACAGGCTGGTGTAGGTGTGATTTTAAGTGAAAAGATGAAGAACAACTTGATTCACTATAGTTGTGTAAGTGAGAGAATTATCTGGATTCGTTTGAAAGTGAAACTTCAGAGAATTGTAATTGTTGTAGTGTATGCTCCTTGTGACTCGGAACCTTCTGATAAGAAAGAAGATTTCTGGAATGAGCTAAAAGCTGTTTTGAGCCAGTTTGGTGCTAAAGAAAAAGTTATAATAGCAGGGGATTTCAATGCTAGAGTAGGTGTGCAGGATGCAATTTCTGACAATGTTCTGGGTAAGTTTAATGATCCTTGTGTGAATGATAATGGTGAAAGATTAATTGAACTCTGCATTGAGAATGGTTTGTGTGTATCTAATACATTTTTCAACCACAAGTATATCCACACATCATCATCATCATCATCATTGTCAACCATTATCAATCCACTGCTGGACGAAGGTCTCCCCAAGTTTCCTCCACAACGGTCTGTCTTGTGCCAGTCTCCTCCATGTCACCCCTGCATACTTTCGAATTTCATCCACCCATCTCCCATGTGGTCTTCTTCTGGGTCTTTTCCTGTCCCTTGGAATCCAATCTAAAATTTCAGCTGTCCATCGATGATCTGTCCTTCTGGCAGTATGTCCAGCCCATTGCCATTTCAGGGATTTAACTCTGATCATGATGTCTTCCACTCTTGTCATTTTTCGGATCCACGAGTTCCTCTTCTTATCTCTCCTGGTTACACCAAGCATGCACCTCTCCATGCTTCTTTGAGTTGTCTTCAGCCTTTGTATGTCTCTTTTAGTTAAGGTCCACGTCTCCGCACCATACGTAAGCACTGGAAGGATGCATTGATCAAACACTTTTCTTTTAAGACATAATGGCATATTGCTCTTGAAAATTATGCTGTTTCTTCCAAAAGCTCTCCAGGCAAGTTTTGTACGCCGATTAATTTCTTCATCAATGTGACCCTCACTTGATATCTGCTGTCCAAGATAAACGTACGTGTCTGTTATCTCCAGCTTTTCTCCATCAATCGATAAATCTTCATTTCTTGTAAAAGCATTGAACATCACTTTTGTCTTCTGAAAGTTCATTTTTAATCCCACTTCTTTACTCTTGTCAGCAAGTTCCTGGATCATACTCTGCAGCTCTGATGGGGTAGTTGCAAAAATGACTACGTCATCAGCAAAACGAAGGTGGGTTAGATAATCTCCATTAATCTTTATCCCCTTGTTTTCCCAGCTCAGTGACTGAAAAACACCCTCCAATGTGGCATTAAAGAGCTTCGGAGATAT
This sequence comes from Macrothele yani, assembly GCA_039090855.1. Taxonomy (NCBI): domain Eukaryota; kingdom Metazoa; phylum Arthropoda; class Arachnida; order Araneae; family Macrothelidae; genus Macrothele; species Macrothele yani. The sequence continues at coordinate 103,240,756 of CM076995.1, forward strand.
GGTGTCACCTTGTCTCACTCCCTTTCCAATTTTTACGTGTGTTGTATTTTCAAACAGCCGAATCTTTGCACTTGCATTTTCATAGATGTTATTAATAATATTAATGTATGCATCTTCAATACCGCAGGTTTTCAGAGCCATTGTAACTGCTGATGGTTTCACCGAATCAAAGGCTTTTTCATAATCGATAAAAGCCATGCACAATGGAAGTTCATATTCCCTCGCTCTTTCAATTAGTTCTCTCAGCACGTGGATATGATCTATTGTGCTGTAGCCACTCCTGAATCCAGCTTGTTCTCTCGGTTGAGCCATGTCCAGTGTTACCTTCAAGCGGTGTGAAAGAACTTTAGTGAAGATTTTATAAACTACTGATAGGAGGCTGATAGGTCTGTAGTTTCCGAGATCCTCAATGTCACCTTTCTTATGTAGCAGGATCATTGTAGCGGTGTTCCAATCCTCAGGAATCTTTCCTTCATTAAGGCATCGAGTGAAAATTTGGGCGAGCACTGTTTCGATTTCTCCACTTGCTTCTTGTATGATGTCTACAGTAATTCCATCTTCTCCCTGGAGCTTTTCCTCGCTTCATGTTCTTGATTGCATGTGCAACTTCTGCTGGAAGGACTGGAGGAACTCTGGTACTGGTATCTTTCATGATGTCTGGAGTGCATATATCATCCCTTTCATATAATTTGGAGTAGAAATCTTTCACTCTTGTCAAAAATTTCTGTTTCTATTTCTTGTTACAGAACCATCTTCTTTTCTCAGTGCCATAATCTGTTTTCTTCCCTTACTGAGATGTCCCTTTGCTATCTTTAGGCTTTGGTTGTTTTCAATTGCTTTCCTCACTAGTTCACAGTTGAATTTCCTTACGTCTTCAGTGATACTTTTTCTTACTGTCTTGCATAGCTCTATATATTCCACTTTGGAAGTCACATCTTCTTTAGTTGTCCTCATCTCTCTTCTTTTTGCATCAACATTTTGGTTTTTCCTGATAATTTGTTCACATGCAACTTGTTCTTAGACCCAGCTAATTTTGTTGCTGTTTCCATAAGAGCTTTGGTTACTTTTCTGTTAACTTCAGAGATGTCCACTTCTTCCGATGTTAGGCCTTCTAAAGCAGAGAACCTGTTCTTCAGTTCTAACTTGAAGGTATTATGGTGTTTTATAAGGTTGGTTATGTCAATAGATTTTGTTTGTCCTATGAGCTTGCCACGTTCAAGTTTAGTGTTGAGGTGCATCTTACATCTCACCAATCTATGGTCACTACCTGTGTTGAACTTGTTTAGCACACTGCAGTCTTCTATGACGAATTTTTTGTTACACATAATAAAATCAATTTCACTTGTCGTCCCATTTGGATGTCTCCATGTCCATTTCCTGTGTGGCTTTTTCTTGAAGAAGGAGTTCAAGATGAAAAACCCTTCTGCCTCTGCAAACTCAACGAGAGTATTTCCACGCTGGTTTCTGTTGCCATGACCGAATTTACCTACCGAAGTTTCATTCTGTTGCCGTTGCCCTATTTTTGCATTGAAATCTCCCATAATTATTTTCAAGTGCTGCTTACCTTTATTATTTAGATGACAAATTTCTTCATAAAATTCTTCAATTTCTTCTTCAGGATGACTTGTGGTGGGTGCATAAGTTTGAATAATCTGAGCCTGGTATCTTTTCGAGAGTTGGATAACAAGTCGTGCAGCTCTGTCAGAGGAACTTTCAACTTCTACAACTTTATCCTTCAGTTTCTTGTTTATTATAAATCCAACACCACTAGTTCTGCCAGTATCTGTCCCACGATAGTAGAAGAGATGTCCACTTTTCAGTTCGATGAGATCTTCTCCTTTTCTCCTTACCTCACTTAGCCCCACGATGTCCCACTTGATCCTTTGTAGTTCCTCTTCCAATTCAAGAAGCCTTGAATCAGAAGATAGGGAGCGTCCATTGTAAGTAGCCAAGGTCAGCATCAGATGGCAGCCTAGTCCGGTCCTCCGGGGATTCTTAGCACCCTCTGCCTTCATGTCGCACTGGCCGCTGCCTTGGCCAGGTACATTCCAGCTGCCGGAGACTGAGGGCCAAGATTTAAGTTGTGGAATCATTTTGGAGGGGTTTGGCCATAACTCACCACGCTGGCCAAGCGGGTTGGTGAGTGTGGGATAGCATTTCCTCTGATCCCGATGGTATAGTTATACCGCTATGGGCGGTCGTCAGAGCCCCTTTAGTGGGAACAGGATGCACCACGAGAAGGCGGGGTTGACATTTGTCAAGGAGAGGCTGTGATGTTACGCATCACCTGACCTGGGAAAATCGTACTCTTGGTCAAAAGAGTGTGATAGATTTTGTTGTCTACGATCAGCGTTTGAAACACTTAGTTGTTGACACCCGTGTGATGAGAGGTGCGGATGTTGGTTCTGATCATTACTTGGTAGTGTCACGAGTGAAACTTAATGTTGGTTGGAGGAAAAGGAATAGAAAGAGACCCAGGATAGAAAGAATAAAGGTTGAAAGGCTCCTTGAAGGTCATCAGCAGTATTCTGACTTACTCAGAGAAGGATCTGAAGTCTGGTGAAAGGGATGTAGAAAAGAAGTGGGAATGTTTTAAGAACTGTGTTGTCACTGCTGCTAAAGAGGTTTGTGGCACCGCAATAGTGGGTAATAATAGAGGTGATGCTTGGTGGAATAGTGAGATTGAAGAGGCAGTAAAGAGAAAGAAGGAAGCCTATTTGGGGATGTTGCAAGGTAGAGTTTCTGTGGATGAATATCGCTCAAAGAAGCATGAAGCTGCTAAGCTGGTTCGCCACACTAAGGCAAAAGATAGGAAGGAGAAAGTGGAAAGGCATGAACTGGCTTTTTGGAAAGATAGGAAGTCCTTCTGGAAGTACATGAGACTCAGGAAAAATAGGGGAAACAAAGTTGTAAGTTGTGTGAAGAATGAGATTGGGGAAATGATATGGGAGCCCAATGAGTTAAGTGACAGATGGGGTGAATACTTCTGTGAGTTATTAGATCAGGAAAGCAAAGATGATTCTCAGACAGACGCAGATGATGTTACAATGAGGAATGAAAGCGCAGGAGGGATCTCAAGAGAAGAAGTATGAAAAGCTCTAAAATCTCTTCAGAATGGTAAGGCTCCGGGAGTTGATGGCATAATTGCAGAGATGTTGAAATATGGTGGCGACTCTATAATTGACTGGTTAACTGAAATTTGCCAGTTGTGCTGGGAGTTAGGAATGGTCCCTCGGGATTGGAAGGATGCTATCATTGTTCCCTTGTATAAGGGAAAAGGTGATCAGACTGAATGCAAGAACTATCGTGGTAGTAGCCTACTAAGTGTGCCAAGGAAAGTGTTTGGTAAGGTTGTAATTGAAAAAGTACGGCATCTTACATCATTGAAAGTGTGAAATGTTCAGAGTGGTTTTATGCTTGGTAAAGGCTGCATTAACCAAATTTTTGCAGTACGCATGATGTTTGAAAAGTATCTGGTTGTTTGTAAGAAAGTTTTTGCTGCCTTCATAGATTTAGAGAAAGCTAAAGACTGAGTAAATAGGACACTTTTGTGGAAGGTATTGAATGAATATGGTGTTACTGGGAATCTACTTAATAGTGTAAAAGCCATGTATGCTGGTAGTAGAGCTTGTGTACGAGTGAATGGTGTTTTATCAAAATGGTTTTCCATTGGTGCAGGAGTTAGACAAGGTTGTGTAATGTCACCATGGCTGTTTAATATATTTTTGGATGCATGCATGCGTGATGCCAAAATAGATAATAGTGGTTTATGTCTTGGTGATATCTGTGTGAGCAGATTGCTGTATGCTGATGACACTGTCCTGTTGGCAGAGAGCAAAAGTGAGTTGCAGAGTATGTTGACTCGGATGCACAAAGTTTGCATGAAATTCAAACTGAGTATAAATAAGGGAAAAAACAAAGTTATGGTGTTTGAGAGAGGAATGGGTAGCACTGAATGTAATGCAAGTATAAATGGCACTGTGATTGACCAGGTGAGTGAGTTTGTGTATTTAGGAAGCATGTTTGACAGAGAGAACAAGTTGGATGGTGAAATCAGTAGGCGAGTGAATTCTTCTTTGAAAGTCATAGTTGCTCTGGGTGGTTTTCACAGGAATGATGGGTTCTCTAGAGAGTCCCGTATGGCTGTGTATGAAACTGTAATTGTTCCTACTCTGATGTATGGCAGTAAAACCTGGGTACTGCAGAAGAAACATAGGAGTCGTTTGTGTGCTGGAGAAATGCGTTACTTACGTGGGGTTTGTGGCAAGACACGATATGATTGTGTGAGAAATGAAGATGTATTGCAGTTGTGTGATGTGAAGCAAAACGTTGTTAGCAAGGTGGAGACCAATATGCTTTGGTGGTTTGGCCATGTTGAAAGAATGAGTGATGAAATGCTTACTAAGAAAATCTTTTCAGCCCAAGTGGCAGGAAGGAAAGGCAGAGGAAGGCCAAGGAAGACATGGGTGGATCAGATTCAGGAGTGTCTGCATGAGAAAAAGATTATGAGTATGAAGTATAAAAGATCTTGTGTATGGCGTGTAATGGATATCAGTGAAGCACGAGTTGTATGTCAAGATCGCTGTAAATGGAGAAGTTTGATACGACAACAATAAGTAAAAATATCTGGAAGTTTGTATTTCTTTTTGGAGCTAACCTCTGAATCTCAGAGAACAGCTTAGTGATATGTATGTATGTATGTATGTACGTATGTATCGTTCTTTAGCTAGCTTTTTTTTATTCACTGACCACATCACAAAGTGCTTCATCTGTTTCTAGCGAACCAGACATTTCAAAGGCATCAAGAAAAACACTTTCAGCTTTGCCACTACTTCCACAGGGATTGTGAAGATGTGTTACAACATTTTTCATGCTGTTCGATTCAGTTTTCCAACAGTCTATGAGCAAAACGGAGTCTGTGTCTGCAGCACTGATGGTGATCTTAGTAACTTCATCATACACTTTGTCCAGAAGTTTATCAGAAAGGGCTTTTGTTGTTGTTGGTTTACAGACAGGCCACATTTTTTGACAGAACTGTTTAAAATGCATCGATTCTACCAAACTAAAGGGGATGCTGCAACCATAGAAAACCTTGACAATAGCAAGATCTATTTCTTGCTTTGTGGAGGCATTAATCCTGTCCGAAAAATTGGTTATCTGTCATTTAACCATGGAAGGTATAGAACTTACAGTGATGGGTGATTCAAGGTAGAAACTGTCTTCCTCTTCATAAGATGAGGAGGGTACACTCGTCACCACGGACACGGTTGAGCAGGATCTGGGGCTTGCAACTGGAACCAGAGGATTGTCAATGTCTATAGATATTTCCGAGTCCGATCGATGCAGGGTAAAACTGGAACTCACCGGAGGTGGTGGTGGTAGTGGTTCAGGAGCTATGCAGAAGTCAGGGTGCAGACCTTCCTGTGGGCTTTCAGATGCTCCCTTGCTGTATTCTTGACAGTTCATCCACATTCACAAAATTTGGCACAGTTCTTGTGTTCCACTTTAAGTGGAATAAATCAGAGTTCCTCGTACACATTATAAAGAGGTTGACCCCCGCGATTCATAGTGGGAAGAGTCTTCAATTAGAATGTTGAACCTCCTTCACCGACTAGTGAAGATGGAAAAAAACGGTGTTTATTAAGAACGCTCTCAGCTTTGAACTGAAGCCAACACTAAAACCTCCTGCATTTAAATAACAGAAAGCATGTGTAGTTCGCATAGTTATAGTTTTACCGCCAAATCAATGAGAAGTTGCCGAAGCTGTTGAACTTTTGCGTCTGCCTAGCAGTGAATCACTGTAGAGACAGGAGGCGCCAGCCAGCAGCACGCGCATGGATATCAAAGGCGAGTCGCAAGACAATGTCTCATTTTGATTGTTCCTATCGTCTCATTTTACTTTAAACTACACCGCAGCATGATTTCTGACTTCCTTTGCCGAACATAATATTTTAAAGTGGGCCCCACACTAATTATCATAAAGAAAAAGATTTCCCCATGTGAATGTGAAGGCTAGGGGAAGAAAAGAAAAAAAAAAAAATATGACGTGATACTGATGTGTGTGGTATCCTGATGGTATGTCATGTGGATGTGGCAGTTTGCACTGTTCCAATAAGATCATATAAAAATACTGAATGGTATGTTGGTTTTTAAAAGATCTCCATTTTTTGTGGTATTTGTACATAGCAAGTTAATTAACAGCACAAAGCCACGTTTCTTTTAATTTTTGTATGTATTTAACGCATTTTTACGTATTTAACGTTTTCTATGTATTTTGAGCGTTTTTTAAGCGTAATTAACGTGTCACGTAGAAAACCTTTTTTCACATGTAATTGCACAACCCTGAGTGGAAATAAGGATCGTGCTCTAATCCTCAAAACCACTAACAGAAAAACAGCAACACATCATACTACTTGAAGGTTTAACAGTTTTATACAGTATTTGGTATATATATATATATAAAAAGCAGTGGAAAAGGAAAAAAATGCTTTTGTTCACATTCTGGCTCTACTTTTTCTTTATTTAGTTTTGTGTTTATTTTTGCCTTATTATTGCAGAAAGGTTTTCAATACAAGAGGGGAACTCACTGTTTCTGGAAATCATGACATTGTGCTACGTGGGGCGGGGGGCATAAAAACTGGAGGCAAACTAAGTTTTTTGTTTTTGTCTCGTAACGAAGCAATCTGAATGGTTTAACAAGTTCTAAAAGTCACTTTTCAATCGTGAGGATACCATGGATACAATGTTAGACATGAGGAAGAATGCACATTTTTCTGAATTAAGTATGGAAAGATGAAATATAACCAGAAACCTTTTAACACAGTTGAGATGTTAAAAGATCCAATATAGAAATGGAACTGTATTGAATGCAATAAGCCCATCAATGGCATTATTGTGCTTTGAACATTTAAAAAGCCAAAGACTGATGAAGCCGTGAGCATTTCAAATCTGTCAGGCATGTAATGTTAATGTAAAATGGCATTTTTCAAACAAGTGCTGCTAAATTATATTTTTCCAGCTCTCAGTATCCCAGCAGAATAAATCAAAGTACAAAATTGCAAATTTTTTGAGGCTAAATTTAGAAATACCTTTTAAAACAAAACCATGCAAACGTTACTGCAGGCATAAAAGGAGCCATATTTTTACTATTTCCCTCTTCTGAAAACTTGAAAATTGCATCACCTCGGAGTGGAAATTGAACCCACATCACTGCATTTCCACATTCGGGCACACTACCATTACACAACCCAGGACAATGAAGTTCCGAGCAACTGAAGCTAAGCAGATGTAGCTTAAGAATCTGAATATCATTCAGACTGCAAAAACATCTGATTTACAGCCTTCAGAACAAAAATATTCCAAAATAAGTTTCATCAGACATTTTGTTGCACTCCCATCCCTCAGAATGAGATATTTGTGTACTTATATAACTTGCTTTATAAATAGACTGTATTTACACATTATTTTTGACACACAACCTTCCAGAAGAAAAATGCATAAGCATATAATTCATTGACAATAAATATATTCATACAAAGATACATCCTACTCATAATACTTACTTGCTTAAATGCTAACATTAATTCTTTGGATAATTCCATGTCTTTAAACATTCCTTCTAATTTACTGGTAAATGCAGCGCCACATTCCTGCTTTAATTTCGACAACATGGACTTTTCAGCATCAACAGATGCACTTTTACCAACTAATAATCGTTTAGCCAAATCTTTCTTGTAAAATGCTTCAAAGACATCTTTACCTATAATAGATCAAAGACACCAAGAAACAAAATGCTGATTCAACCTAGAAAAATTTTTACCACACCACTTAAGTAAAAACTATAATAAATTTCATAAACATGAGTATCTACATTAACAGCACTTGCACTTACAAATTTCAATGAAGCAGCTGCTTTAAAATGAATTTAAGAACCCACTGAACCCCCCCCCCAAAACCAAACTTATTTATTGTTTATTATAGTGCAATGCATGAATTCATGCATAACTGCAAAATTTTTCATGGCTATTGTAAACCTTATTTTGTATTTTATTTAAACGAATCCCATAAGTTGTAAATGATTTCATTTAGAAAAACTCTCTTGCTTCAGAACTACTAGATTTGACATTGGGTTTTATACATCCAGGCTAGCAGCTAATGCACTTGGTTAATGCATACCAGTGTACTGTGATATTGATAAATTAAATTTAGACACAATGAAGTGGCAAATATAAATCATTACGTGCTGTAATAGAAATTGTAAGTAATTTTACATAGAAAATGTCCCCCCTAAAACCTACAATTACTGAAATCTCAATTACAATCATTACATATCATTTGAAGAATTTTGAAAACACACATACACAAACAAAAGTTTCACAGCTGGTATATGGTAATGAATGGAATTCTGTTAATTGTAATACGTATAAAGTTCATAAGTTGCACGCACACGCACACACAAACCAAAACTATGATTTCCTTTATCCAACATAGGGTGTTTGAAAAGTTTGTAACCTAAGAATGAAGAGGTAACTTTACAACATTATAGCTTCCTTAATATTCGTTTTTCATTTGAGGTTTAACAACCACCATGAGCAACTCAATAGGCTATAAGCAGTCGCCCGTCCCTAATTTAGGATCACTGGTTCCAAGGAAGGGAGAGAGCCAGTACCGTAAGACAAACACAACATCCATGCCTCACCGGGATTTGAACCCGTACCCCTTTCAGACGAATGGTCAGAAGACATCGCTTAGACCACTGCGCCACCGAGGCGGCCCTTAATATTCATTATGTATAACTCTTCATATGGTCACCCAACAAGTTTCATTATTTTATAATTATTTCCACCCCTGCCCCTGTTCCAAACCCATACATGCTCCAAAGTTGCATGTGAGAAGGAAATGGGGAGTGTCAACACCTGTAAAGTCTTCCAGTGTTTGGAGGAAAGGGAAGCTAATGCCGATGGTCAACCACAAGTATGGACATAACCAGAAATCACATTAACAGTTGGACAGACGTATTTCATGCATCAAAAACGAAAATTATTTCCTAAAAAAATCAAGATGTATTTTTACAGATCCAAAAATTATCCATTTTGCTTTAAAAACCAACCTCTACATTTTTTTTAATTATCATTACTATGTTTTTTTCACGGCTGTTCTACACGTCATTTGTGCAATCATGAACGTGATTCCTCCTGCATTCCCCACCCCAGCTCTGCAACTCTTCTTGGGTTTTACATATCCCAGGCTGAAGGAAAACATTACCATAAAAGGCCTAAGGCACGTGTGGAAAAAATGTGTTATCTATGTCACAACTTGGGAGGAGAAATTCCAATGACCTTTAGCTCTGTCATGCTGGGCATGGCATGACAGTGGTACAAAAGGGTTGTTGGATGCATGTGCGCACAAGCTCAAACCAAATGGAGGGGAAGGCCCTTAAGAGTTCCAAAGGTCTGTGGATAATTTTGTCGACAAAGAAATAGCCATTCTGCATATAAAAAAAGTTGGGGGGGGGGGGGGGATTCCTGTGTTTACAACTTAAATGTTTTTTATTGTACTTCTGTGTTTTGGGGAAACCTCAAAATATGCGTAAGCATTGTATTGCAAACCAAACAAAAATTGCAGACAGTAAAAAATATATATGTATATTTTCCTCTCACACTAAAGCATCTAGAAATATTACAAAATGGACCATCAGATAAATTCACTTTGATCTTTTTCTGTTAAATAAGCTTCCAACCTTCTCTCCATTAAACAAAGATTGCTTGACATTACAGTATCTGTGTGATTGACACCACATTTTCCTGGTGTCTTTTAGCCTCCCCACCGCCTTCCTTTTTTTTTTTTTTTTTTTTTTTTTTTCATCCCTTTCGTTCGCAGGAACTGAAGACACCTTTCTTCCCTCTGTTTCATTTGCAGGCCTACGTGGTACATCCTGACAATCACAAACTAAACAGGTACTATTTACAATAAAACACACGGGATGGTAAGTAAGCAAAAGGAAGACAGGAAGTATTCTGTCCTTTATTGTTTAGACGTGGCCTTTAAGAAAGAGCAATTACCTAAGGGGAATCGAAATAAATCTTTGTCACAGAGGTAAGGATGCACGTTTGCATGTTTTTAACCTTAGGAATTATTACTGTCTTTTAAATTTTGCTATACTTATTAAATTAATTAAAATAACTGCATGACCAAACAACAGATTTTTTTATTGTAATGCATGTATTTTTAATAGAATAAAAAAATGTTTTTTGGAAGTGAGAATTTTTATGGCAGTTGTTTTCAAACTGGGAAGGGGGGGGGGGGGTGCTACTTCTAGAAATCCCAAAACACTACTTGAAAATTGTGTGAAAAGTATTTTTAACCCCTGTCCAAAGACTTACTGTAACCACTGGTTGTAACCCTGGAGAGAGGATGCTCCTTATTATTCCATTGTAAAAAACATGCAGCCAGTGATGACTCCTCCACAGAGGATGAGAAGATCATCCTACCGTTTAATTTTAGATAATTACATTCATAATGAAATATTTGAAAAGATTTCTTTCATGAACATGTAAGAAAAAACAAAAATGAGGTATAACTGCAGTCGTGAATGATCCTCGAAACTGGACGTTTGTACAAAGCAGCACATCATTGTTGTGTGTGGAAGCTGTGCGATGAAAGAGTGGGGAATTTTACTAACCGTCATCGCTCACCAGCTCTCTGTCCATTGAGTCACCAGCTCTGTCCATTAAGGGCATGCAGAATTAAACAGCAGGCTGAGGAAGTCTTCAGTCATTCTACTAGCTGTTGCACGTTGCTTACTCTCGGTCCCACGTTCGATGACCCTCTCTTGAAAGACACCACAAGCTGTTGGCACATGACACCTGCTGATCAATGCACAGCTCAAGTCGACTGATCTTGTTTCAAGCGAGAGAGCTCTGTGAGGCGAAGGAAGTGTTTGTATTCAGCTAAGTTTTTTGAAGTTCCAACGTGTGTTCTATTTTGTGTTTTAATCTAACACGTTTTTCAACCACAAGTATATCCACACATATACTTGGGAAAATTGTACTCTTGGTCAAAAGAGTGTGATAGATTTTGTTGTCTACGATCAGCGTCTGAAACACTTAGTTGTTCGCACTTGTGTGATAAGAAGTGCTGTTGTTGGATCAGATCATTACTTGGTAGTGTCACGGGTGAAACTGAATCTTGGTTGGAAAAAAAGAATAAAAAGAGGCACAGGATGGAAAGAATAAACATTGAAAGGTTCTCTGAAGATAATCAGCATTATTCTAACTTATTCAAAGAACGACTGAAGAAGCTGAAGGAATGAAGGAAAGAAGTGGGAATGATTTAAGAACTGTGTTGTCACTACTGCTGAAGAGGTCTGTGGCACCACAATAGTGGGTAACTAGAGGTGATGCTTGGTGGAATAGTGAGATTGAAGAGACAGTAAAGAGAAAGAAGGAAGCCTACTTGGGGATGCTGCAAAGTAGAGTTTCTGTGTATGAATATCGCTGTAAGAAGTGTGAAGCTGCTAAGCTGGTTCACCAGAGTAAGGCAAAAGATAGGAAGGAGAAGGCGGAAAGGCATGAATTGGCTTTTTGGAAAGATAGGAAGACTTTCTGGAAGTACACGAGACTCAGGAAAAACAGGGGAAACAAAGTTCTAAGTTGTGTGAAGAATAGGGTTGGGGAAAGGATATGGGAGCCCTATGAGTTAAGTGAAAGATGGGGTGAATACTTCTGTGAGTTATTAGATCAGGAAAGCAAAGGTGATTCAGAGGCAGATGCAGAGGATGTCACAGTGAAGAATGGAAGCACAGGAGGGATCTCAAGCAAAGAGGTGTGTAAAGCTCTAAAATCTCTTCAGAATGGTAAGGCTCCAGGAGTTGAGAGCATTACTGCCGAGATGTTGAAAAATGGCCGTGACTCTGTAATTGACTGGTTAACTGAAATTTGCCAGTTGTGCTGGGAGTTAGGAATGGTCCTGTGGGATTGGAAGGATGCTATCATTGTTCCCTTGTACACATATAAGGGAAAAGGTGATCAGACTGACTGCAAGAACTATTGTGGTATTAGCCTACTAAGTGTGCCAGGGAAAGTATTTGGTAAGGTCGCTATTGAAATAGTACGGGGTCTTACCTCAGAGAAAGTGTGTGCCAGGGAAAGTGTTTGGTAAGGTCGCTATTGAAATAGTAAGGGGTCTTACCTCAGAGAAAGTGTGGGATGTTCAGAGTGGTTTTATTGCCTGATAAACGCTGCACTAACCAAATTTTGCATTACTCATGATGATTGAAAAGTATCTGGCTGTTGGTACGAAAGTTATTGCTGCCTTCATAGATTTAGAGAAAGCTTACGACTGAATAAAGAGGACACTTTTGTGGAAGGTACTGAATGAATATGGTGTTACTGGGAATCTACTTAACAGTGCAAAAGCCATGTATGCTGGCAGTAGAGCTTCTGTACAAGTGAATGGTGTTTTATCAAAATGGTTCTCTATTGGTGTAGGAGTCGGACAAGGTTGTGTAATGTCACTATGGCTGTTTCATATATTTACGGATGTGTGCACGCGTGATGCCAAAATAGATAATAGTGGTTTATGTCTTGGTGATTTCTGTGTGTGCAGGATGCTGTATACTGATGACAATGTCCTGTTGGCAGAGAGCAAAAGTGAGTTGCAGAGTATGTTGTCCCAGATGTACAAAGTTTGTATGAAATTCAAACTGAGTATAAATAAAGGAAAAACCAAAGTTATGGTTTTTGAGAGAGGAACTGGTAGCACTGAATGTAATGTAAGTCTATATGACACAGTGATTAACTAGGTGAATGAGTTTGTGTATCTAGGAAGCATGTTTGACAGAGAGAACAAATTGGATGGTAAAATCAGCAGGCAAGTGAATTCATCATTGAAAGTCATGGCTGCTATGGGAGGTTTTCACAGGAATGATGAGTTCTCAAGATAGTCCCGCATGGCTGTGTATGAAAGTGTAATTGTTCCTACTCTGGTGTATGGCAGTGAAACCTGGGTACTGCAGAAGAGACATAGGAGTCATTTGTGCGCTGGAGAAATGCGTTACTTACGAGGGGGGGGGGCAAGACATGGTCTGATTGTGTGAGGAAAGAAGGTGTGTTGCAGTTGTGTGATGTGAAGCAAAATGTTGTTAGCAAGGTGGAGACTAATATGCTTCGGTGTTTTGGCCATGTTGAAAGAATGAGTGATGAGATGCTTACTAAGAAAATCTTTTTAGCCAAAGTGGCAGGAAGGGAAGGCACAGGAAGGCCAAGGAAGTCATGGGAGGATAAGATTCAGGAGTGTCTGCATGAGAAAAACATTATGAGTATGAAGTATAGAAGATCTTGTGCATGGCGTGTGATGGATATCAGTAAAGCCCGAGTTGTATGTCAAGATCGCTGCAAATGGAGAAGTTTGATACGGCAACAGTACGTAAAAATTATTTGGTAGTTTGTATTTCCTTTTGGAGCTAACCTCTGAATCTCAGAGAACAGCTTAGTGATATGTATGTATGTGTGTGTGTATGTATGTATGTACTTTCTCATTTACTTTTTCATATTATTTCATTTTACTTCATGAGAAAGCAAAAAAAATGGCAGCATTATAGGCAACAAAAAACACTATTTTTCAAGGATGGCCTGTAAAGAGAGGGCACCCAAAAAACAGTGCTGTGTGCAGGGTCTTGATAGTTCTAAATCTGCCACTGCATTTAGTGCTGTGCTGTAGTACATAATCTGAAAAAATAGCAAGTAATCCCACTCCAAGTAGTTCAGAACAAGTCAATGTAAGCAATTCTTGTGACTGTGTTTAGTTTTCCAAAAGCCATTTAGCACACTCAGTTATGGTGAGAAAGAAGAACTTGTATCAAAAGTGCGACCTTCTCCTTTGCTACGAAATTGATCTGATTTCGAAAGACAGGAGGTAAACTAGTAAAACTGAGTGTTTTTAGCTTGCAAATATGCTGAAATAGGGTGGCACTGAGGGAGTAAGAAACTAAACAAATGATATTGTTGGTTGTGTTTATTTTGGGTACTAAAGAATGTTTGGAACAGTGAGGTAGCTACTGACTTAAACAATTTAGAGAATGTTTTAGGAAAATGTCTTCAACAAACTAAAGAACACATTGCCGCATCAATTTCTCTCAAAGAAGTTGAAAAATCTGAAATAATAAAAGCATTCTGTCTAAGAAATTTCTTTAAAGAAAATACAGAAAACACAATACCATGATGAAAAAAAATCAGCACCCATTGAAATGTTTAATAGACTCAACATGTTTATTAGCACTTCAAGAACTGTGTTTTCGTGGTCACAATGAAATGTAAAACACTGCCAATAAACAAAATTACAGTAAACCATAAAACTGAATGTCTACTTAGTGTCCAAAAGTTCTTGGCGAGACTCTGCCAGAAGTGTCCAAACTTGCGAATTTAATTTTGACCATCCTCGCTTCAAATGCCTCAGCAGAAAGGAACTTCTCTGCACTGAAACAGTGCATTTGTAAGGTGCATTTTGATTTATTTTTATCGTTATGTTATTTATTGTATTTCATTGTTCTTATTGTTCGGTTTCTATGCGTTTAGCTTTAAGTCATTCAGTATTTAATTTTTAAGATTTTCATATATCCTTCCATAAGCTTTACTTTTCATGCTCTGTCCCACATCCTACACATAATAAAAACCAGGAGTTGCCCCTGCATACAGTACAGTTCAGTTTTGAAAGCCTGAAAGATGAACCACACTCCAGTGACTTGCCAAATGCATTACTCTTGAACTTGTTGGCAGTGATAATAATTTAGTAATGTCTAATCAGCAAATAACAATTTGTCACATTTCAGGTGTTGTAGGAATTTCCTCTGAACACATGCATCGCACACAATGATGAAGGTTTTGGCTATGTGAAAAGTGTCAGCATGATGGGTCCCAAAGACAGTCTATCAAAACCACACAACAGTAGTAGAGTCATGTGGATTCCAAGCAGATACTGAAAATTTACCAGAAAAGTTTGCATAAAGGAAAAGACATGGATCACCTCTTTCAGCCAGAGAAAAAAAAAAGGAAAGTTCCAAACAATGGAAGCACACCAAGAGTCTCACCCTTCAGGAAAGAAAGTCAAGTTGTTTACTTTTGTTGGCACAGTGATAGCACAAGATTTTGAGGATGCTGACAGGGTGTTGCAGGTGGCTTACCTTTTAGAGTGGCAGCACAGTCACTTGAAAATATTATGTAGATTTTGTGAGGCATTAGCATGAAAATATAGACAAATGCCCTAGAAAGTTCTGTAGAGGTGATTTTCATTCCATCGTGAGACACCTGCACACAGGATTACAACTGCTACAGCAACATGGTGTAAGTGCAGCCTTGAAATCTTAAACCACCCACCATACTTCACCAGGTATATCCCCCTCAGATGTTCATCATTTAAGTAATTTGCAGAAAAACGTCTATTTCCCCATTGCTGTCCTGGAGACATTTCTGGAAGACCAAGAAAAAACTTTCTACACAGCTGGCATTAATGTGCCACACCATTGACAGCACAAGTATATTGACTCCAAAGGGGACTATATTGTACTACAACACATATTTCTCAAATAAATCCTTCATATTAAGAACATAAACTTTTTAAACACCCCTCATAATTCAACTACTGGAATTCTCTCAATCAGAATGTCTTTAATGAAAAATAAAAAAAAATATTACTTCTGACATCATCTGTTGCCACCACTAGTCATAAATACTTCAATTTTCAACTTACAGAGGGTGTTTCATATCTGTAACCTCAGTTCACTAATTCCTCCCCCACAATTCAACTCCAAAACTGAGTAAGCATTGGCATACAAACACACACAGCTTGTTTTTGTTTTTTTATTAATAGCTGAGTTGCTTGGACTTTGGCAACTTCATTAGCTCCTTCTGGACTTTAGAAGTTGCTCTATCTCATCTCTAATTATTCATTCTGAACAAGCATAACTCAATTCAAACTATAGATACAGTCAAACCACAGTCATAGGGAAGGGATGTTGGTTGCTTTAAGAGCGGGGGGGGGACGTCTAGCCATATAATGCTCACAAGAAGAGAAATAATGTGAACAGACAGCATGGGATATGGACATGCAACTCTTCCAATAACCAGCAAGATAACTCCATGCAGGAAGGAACAAAACAGGCTATATAACACACCATCCAACTGTTTTGGCAAACACTATGGACATAACTTGGAATCAGTTCTATTTCTGAAATATCAGATTTCATTCTTGAAAAGTGTGCAAAAAAACCTCCAACCAAATGTAGTAGGCATACATTTTCCACCACTTTGAACTAATGCCTGCTAATATAGCACTGTAGGTGAAATGGTGGCTTTTATTTTCATCTTTTCTGAAGAACCTCTTCAAAGCTCAGTATTATATTAATATAGGAATGCTTAGATAGATGTGAAAATTTCAAGGTACATGGGCACCAATGGACTCACGAGTGAAAAAGTATCATGTCACCGATTTTGATGTCACAAGAAAATGTATGCATGAATGTATGTACATACGTAATCACTAAGCTGTCAGAGGTTAGCTCCTCAAAAGAAAGGAACTGCCAGATAAATGTTTAACTGATGGAACTATAATTTGCTTACTGTTGGTGTATCAAATGTCTCCATTTAGAGTAATCTTAGCATACCGTTTGAGCTTCACTGATATCCATCACACGACACACACAAGACCATCTGTACTTCATACTCATGATTTTTATCTCATGCAGACATTCCTGAATCTGATCCTCCCAAGATTTCTTGGGCCTTCCTCTATCTTTCTTTCCTGTCACTTGGGCTAAAAAAATTATCTTAGTAAGCATCTCATCACTCATTCTTTCAACATGGCCAAACCACATAAGGATGTTAATCTGCATCTTACTAACAACATTTTGCCACACATTACACAACTGCAACACACCTTCCCTCCTTACATGATCAGAGCGAGTCTTTCGACAAACCCCATGTAAGTAATGTATCTCTCCAGCATGCAAATGACTCCTATGTCTCTTCTGCAGTACCCAGGTTTCACTTTAGAGTATGAACAATTACACTTTCATACACAGACATTTGGGACTTCCTTGAGAATCCATCATTAGACTGACTACATAAACAAATATCATACAACAGTGTGAAAGCATATAATAAACTATAAACAACAGTAATTAATTTTGATGTCAATACTATGACGTAATGAGCTACTATGTGATGTGACAGAATGCACTGAGTTGACACCACCTGCAAGTTACTTTAGGAAATGCAAAGTTCAAATAAAATAGTGTTATGACAAGAATTTATCTTAATGATATTGCAAGTTATATAATATCAATTATTTTTTAATTTCTTCTGAAATAAATGGCCCACAGAAAAAAAGTATATGAACATGAAAAAACTGAACACCAAAATTTTTTTTTATCTTCTGAACCTTCCATCTAGTCTTATATTTATTAAAACATACCTGAGTAGTTATGATAATTAACACAGCAATCAAACATCTCTGAATTGACTGTATTTACTGTTCTTCACATAATATCAATAACAACAGAAAATTTAAAATTTCATCACTCTGGAGCGGAAACGATGAAATTTTAAAGTTTTCTGTTGTGATTGATATTATGACGAACAGTAAATACAGTCAATTCAGAGATGTCGAATTGCTGTGTTAATTATCATGATGTATTTTCCCCATATTATGAGAAGAATATTTTTTCCACGCTATATATCTAAGTAGATTTAATTCAATTTTTTTTTAAAAAAACAAACTTGATAAAGTTATTCCACTTAATTTAGATTTACTTCATAACTTATGAATGCAGGAATTGGAAGATATTCTTCAGAAATGAAATGTGACAAATTTCCACAGGATTACATATTTTCTTTAAAATATTGTGTATTTCATTTCTAATCAATTTAAAAAAGTGTAAAATTGTATTACATCAACAAATTTCTACATTATTTTTCTTACAGAATTTTTTATGAATATTTTTTACACTGAACAACTGTCACAGTGTTGAAAAATGATAAATATTAGTACCGTGGATAAATCTAAACAGGACCATTATCTTATCCAACAAACGCTCCAGCTCTTCTTCTGTTGCTTCCTACAAAATGAAAGAGACAACTTTGAAAGAAATAATTTCTTTGTATTATCAGAAAGGTTTTTTTAGGTAAAAACATAAAAAAACTTGACATGTATCAACCAAAACTACTTATATTTACAGGGGTAGGAACAATAAAAAAAGTTCAGGACACAGTTTTTTTTTAATTTCAGGACAATTTCAGGACATATTTTGACAGAGCTGGCAGGTAAATTAAATAAAATATTGGTAATAATGTAGAAATTGTTATTCTTTTACCAAAAAGCTACCTAAATTATGACCCAATTGTTAGCAGGAAGTTGTTTTCACAACCACAGCTTTTCTTTCTTTCAGCATGGGAAACAGCTCCCGCTGTCATTGAAACTTCGTCCTAACAATCAACTTTATTTCTATAAAATCATAGTAAGAGTGCTTCACTAAAATAAAAATTTTTGGTACTTACAACTAGACAACTTTATTAACACTTGGAAATTCTGCCTTCAAATTCTACTATTGATTTATGCATTTCTCTCAATTTGTTGGTTGTTTTTTCTAGTTCTATATTTCCTGTTGATAACATCATTTGGACAACTTTTATGTCACTCATGCTGTTTTCCTTTATTGCACTGCCCAATTTTTTGAAGCTTCAGCCAAGAGCTTATGAGCAGTTTTCTGGTCGTTCATTAAGGAATTTTCTTCTGTCTTAAGTTTGGACAGCTGATCAAGCCTCACCCGCTTATTTTGCTTTTCCAAAGTCTGCATAGTTTGTTTTTCAGCCTTTCTTTTAGCATTTCTTTGCTTCCTTTCCTCTTCCTTTTTGCTGTTCCAAGTAGGAGGCATATTGTGTGTAAACCTGCTTTACACTATTTACAAGACCTTTAGTTATGGGTATTGAAAGTATGAAGTTATTGTGCAATTGAATCACTTCTTTGCAGATATGTAATGATCTGATAGATAACTCTGAAAGTGACATTCTTTCTTTTGTGACAGTGTAGTTGTTCTGGGGACAGTGTTCTTGTGACAGTGTAGTTGTGCAGGAGGTGCATTTCCATGTGACAATGTCAAATATGTCTTCACTAGGGCTGATAATGAACTGTATTTTAGTAAACCTGCAGAAACTTTAATGCTAGCCACTGCTGATCAATAGTTACAAATATCATTATCTTCCTCGTAACTTTTACAATGAGCTGCCATGTCCTCATACATGTAAATTGACCACTCTGTATTTATCTTATCACAAACACTGTCAGTTTTGGTGACTTTAAACATACGACGACTCAGGCATTTCACAACATCTTTTGCACTTTCGTCCTTCTGAAACAAAGGATGAATAGACTGGATGTCTCGTAGAAGAAAGTTATGCAGTGGTATTTTTTTAACAAATATTCTGTTGCAGCGATGAAACAGCTTCTTATCCCCAGAAATACTTTCTTCTTATTTATGTCTTTGTTCTGTGCCAGAATATGGCTGGCACCAGTACTAACATCAGTTTTATCCAAAGGCAACTAATAGTCACTTTTCTGAAAGTTAATTTTTAAAAGTTTAGATCCTTCTTTTGTGCCAACTGCATCTGGTTTTAAAATTTTTAACATTATACTGTGCACCAGTTCATTTAGTTTGCTGCATAACACGTGAATAATGGGTTCTCATATATGAGACCGAAAAAGAGAAAAAAAGCTGAACTTTTTAACCGGGTGAAAAATAAAAACATGCTGCGAAACAGCATGAATATAACGCGCCATGAGCAAGACAGAATTGGTCACTGAAATTTATTTATATGTAAATATTAAACTGGAGCACATCACTGTATTCAAAATATATATTTTACATTTAGCGACAACAGGATAAATAGAATATTGCAGAGAAAAAAATTACAATTACGGGTGAAATCTTGACTCTGTCAGACTTCTGTTTTAAGAAACTTTTCCTCCGTTTTCAAGCTGCAATGCAAATTTTTATGGAATAAAATGATATTTAACAACACTACTGGGTAGAAGAAACATCGCGAGAAAAAAAGGATTACGATTACGGGAGAAACTTTCACTCCGTCTAACTTCTGTTTCCAAAAAGAAGTCTGACCCCCCCCCCACCAATCCCTGCCAAATTTCTGTTCAGTTCTGCATCGATCTTGAGAACCATCGAAAAAATGATGATGGAAAAGGTGTAATTCTTCGAATCCACTGAAGAATCTCGTGCTTGAAGATTACAGGGAAATTTGTGCACCGTCCAACAACTTTCGTTTTCGGAATTTTTTTCTTCCATTTTCAACCTGAATTGCAAATATTTATGAAATAAAATTATATTTATCAATAATACTGCGCAGAAGAAACATCGCGAGAAAAAGAAATCCCGATTTCGGGGGAAAATATTCACTCTTGTGAAGTTTATTTAGTCCTTTTTTCAAAGCAACATGCATGAAAACGAAATACTATCCCCAGACCAAAAACGACCTTTCTCTCAATTAATCCTCCAAAATATTTCTTCAGTTTTGCATCAATCTCAAGAATAACCCAAATGATGACCAAAAAAAAAAAAAAAAAAAAAAAATGGAATTCTGCAAATCCGCTGAAGAATGTCATGTATGGTTCATCGTTCTGTAAAAGCTTGAGGTATGGCATAAATATTTCTGTAAAAAAAAGCACAAAATGCAAGTAAATAATAGTATGAGGATGTTTCAATTGAGAAATTATCTGATCGTACCTAGAACCAAGTTTTACATTTTTCTGCTTTGGAAGGTATGTACAAAAATACTCAATTAATGAGAATACTGTTCCATAATTCTCTCACAAACGTGCCCCAGGATTAGCCACCTGCTCTCAACATGATGAAGGGAAACATTTTTAGCTGCACAACCCATTAGGTTTTCCAATTGTATATTGTGATAATCTTCCCTTTGACAAGCAGACATTTTGAACCACTGATAAATATCAGTAGCAAGAGTAACAATATCAATGTGAAGTTTATTTAGTCCTTTTTTCAAAGCAACGTGCATCACATGCAAACAGCAGGTCTCAAAATCAATCTAGTCAGGAATTGACTACAAGTTCAATTCAGTGTTCAATTTCTTGAGAACAGACAGGTTTACATTCGGACTATCCATAGAGATTGCAACACCTTTTCTAAACTTAGCCCATTCGAATTATAAAATCTAGAATTAATTTTACAATTTTATCTGCTTCTGCATGTCCCAAGAATTTAGAGTAACAGTATGAAGTTACAATTTTTGTACGACTTTCTGACCAATACGATATATGAATGTCAAATTGCTTCTTTACCTGTACTGTAGTTGTTTCAGCAAAATAAATGGTATAAAAGGAAGTCCCAATATCACGAAAAAAAATGGCTTTGAAGTATGGAGTTAAGCCAAAGTTCACAGATTTTTTATCGGACAACTTCAGACATTTTGCAATGGCAGAATCATCAAAAATAGAAGAATATACTTTGGCTAAGTCATCAAATGACTGAAATGAATAACTGTTCTTAACAGCTAGTAGTATTATTAGTAGAGCTTCTGCTTTCAAAACTTTATCACTTATTGCAGTTGGTTGCCAGTGTTGGACACTTTTACTGATTACCTGTAAAACATTATTCGATGATTGGACACTTTTACTGGTTAACTATGAAACATTTGATGTTTGGAAAATAAGCTGTCCAGACATGCTTCTGGCAGCTGCTTTATGTTACTTCCCATCTGCATGTGAATGCACTTGCAAAAATCCCATATTCTGTCCTTGTCGCACAGAATGCACATGGCTGAAAAGATATCGTCATTAGCACGGCATCAATTTTTCACTAAGTTCCCATTTCGGTCTTTCTTGTTATTTTCAAACCAAGCTAGTGAAAACTTGTTTTCTGTGCCATTTCAATTAGAACTTAAACAAGATGGATAATGGAATATGCTGTTTGTTATCAAATCTGACACGGTGCCAAAATACAGCGGGGGGAAAAGCAGGTACAAAATAGACAACACTCGTATACATCAACCAGGCAAAACATCCATGTTGCACATCCTTTGTTTAGAACTCTTTCGTTTCATTTATGCTTTTAGTTTCGGGGAGCACGAACATGCAAGAGCCACAGCTACACATAAAACAAAGTCATTAGCGCTTTAAGCCCCGCCTCTTCCTATGGAGGGCAATGGACAACAAGCATCTCATAGCAACAAATTAGGACGAAAATCCCAGCAAAATTACCAATTTTTTTTACAGCACAAATTAAATGCCCAGAAAATTCGAGTTTTGCTAATGGCATTACTATTTTGAAGAATCAGAAGGGCAAAGGATCTCTAAAGGGTCATGCAAAGACTGCAAAGTGAGGTTGCTGAGTGACTGGATAAGCCATCGGATAAGCAGTGCCATATTGTCTCGAGCTACTGCGGCGCAAAGACAACAGCAAAGTGAGGTTTGAGTGCCAGGATCAGGATCACGTGACTTCTGTTTGATCTTCGGGAACCTTGTTGCACCGAGACGCTTGTCATCAACAAGGGAGGAGCATCGCAGTTCACGGCAGATCCTCAGGCAATCTCACAAAACCGGAAATGCATTCACCTGACACATCACAGCTTACAGGAGTGACAGTTCTAGAGGATGACGTCACTCAAGAGCTCTCCCACTTTCGTTCCATTGTTTTTATTTACATGGTATTATTCTTGTAAATGCTGGGTGATGAATCACTATACAAAGGTTTACAGTTTATTCTTAAAATTTCAGGATTGCATTCAAATTTTCAGGATATAGAACAAAAATAAGGACACTTCAGGATAAAAAAATAAAAATCAGGAACTTCAAGAATTTCAGGACAACTCCAACCCCTGTAATTTGGGATATATTATGCAAAATATAAAAAAAATTATATAAATGCATATTTCAAATTATTGATTTCAGTTTATCACTCTGTAAGATAGCATTATATTTTTAGAAGGATTCTTACGTGAATACAAAGTTTATTAATCAGCAAAACAGATTATTACAAATCAAAACAAAAAAGTGCAATCCAGCTGACAATTATGAAAGAACTATTAGTTATAAGATATTTTATCTACATGAACATACATGCATGTATGTATGCAAATGTTGCTAAACATCACAGAATTTCTAAATCAAACAGTACGATTAATGCTATGTATTCTTTCACAATTTCAATTACACACACAGAAATTTACACACACAAAAGATCAATTTTTAATTTCTGAACTGTTGTTAGTAAACTGGTAAAATTTGAAGTAAATGAAAGGGAATGGGCTAGTGTCATCCACACTGCATAACAAATACTGAAAACAGGGCTTGATGGACTTAGATCATGGGTCAGCAAAATCGCCAGATTTTGAAATAATTTTTCACCAACACATCTCCAATTCTTGTGCTTTTTTTTTTTTTTTTAGCAGGTAGCTACTCCTAACTTATGAAATCCCTGGAAATTTCAATTTTTTTATTTTTGATAGATTAGAAGATATTATTTTTTGAATTTTGGTGCATGGCGGAACATGTTTCATGTAAAAACGCAAATATCTCCATTATTTAGAATAAAAAGAAATACATAAATTATCATTCTTTCTTCATTTTTACCAAGGAATCTCCATTGGTGCAATGCACAAGTTTCTATCTGCTTCAGTTTTTGAGATATGTGCTATGAGAGAGCCTTTCTTGGTTGCTTGAAAAGGCAAAGTAGTACAGCACTTAGAAAGCTGCAGTTATTATTCTTTACAAAAAAAAAAAAAGGTTTAATCTATCAAATGACGAAAAAAACAAAAACACCTTGGGCTTTTGCCTGAGCACAAATAATTTTTTTTTAAAACATAGTACATGGCCAGTGCATAGCCACAGTGAAAGTGCAGTCGGCGAAGTATGCTGTGGTGTGGCTATGCTGGTGCAGAGACATACTACCAGAAGAAGAACGGCATCCCTTCCGCACGCAAGAAGTGATCACGTCAAGCGGACACATGACATGTATTGTTGAGCACACGTTTTTAAAGGAAATGAATTCATTTAAAAAAAAAAAAGCATGATTAGTTCATGAACAATAAGTTTATTTCGATGTTTTACAATGCTGTGATCAATTTCCATGTCTGATTTTGATTATTAGGTGTGCAACTTAATTCTCGGCTCTAACCGCAAGCGATCATAGAACATCGGCAAATGCAAATAGCTGTGTACGATAATGGCCGATTGCAGCAACATCCAACAGCTTTCCAGGCAACTGTAACCGCTCACAGCTGTAGTGACAGAAGCAGGGATCATAGCATACTTCTGGAAAATTTTAGGTAAGAATTTTAGGAATTTTAGGAATTTTTAGAAAAATTTTAGGAAAATTTTAGGAGTGTATTTCAATAAAAACTAGATGTATATTTGTATACATCTAGTAAAACAACTTTGTATGCATTGTAAAGAGTTTGCTTCACACCCTTCAACCATATATACTGATAGACTGCGCATGACATCAAAATTTCTGGCTCCAACATAAAATCACATGACAACAGTCAAAAAGATGGGTTACACCTGCTGTGCTTATGGTTGCTCTGACCGATATAGTAAAGAAAGTTCTATGATTTTTCATGGGTAAGAAACGAATTAAATACCTAAGTCAATAAAGTTCAATTACTTAACCAGAAACTTGCAGCTATTGATATAAAAATATAGTAACTTAAGAAAAAAAAAATGGAATGCATGTTCCAAATTCTTCGCAAATGTTCATCACATTATAAATCACAAAATGTAAACAACACGATCATGCATGTATATAGCTCATAAGTAAACTTACCTGAAGAGTTTTCATTATATATGAGGTGCATTCACATAATACACCGAAAACACTGAAGTTCTGCAGCGTAAATTAGTAATCATAACAGCATTTGTACACGAAATTTGGAGTCTGATGATGGACGTGCCCAATGTTTGAGCCATGGCGGCTTTGATGCAGCTATTGCCAATGCGCAGTCCATTAGTATATATGGTCAAAGTTCACACCCAAATTTTTTGCATAACGTCTAATGTCTAAAGTTTAAGTATGATTTACTTCTAATGTTCAGTTCTTATCTTTTCACGTGTTATTATCATATTCAAGTATATTTACCACATTCAAGTTTCACTTTGAACATTAATATGCTGTTGAACCAGAAGCAATTCACAATTTTCACAGTAAAGTTTTCAGGTTTCACATTAAACTATAATATCCTAAAAAGGTAATTGAAAACCAAGAACTATGTACAATTGTTCACTGAATTACTTTTTTCATATTATTGTTTTAACCTTTTCCTGATTAGCCTATCTTTTTCTGCTTCCACCACAACTAATTTACTTTCAGTTTTCTTTATTTCAGCTGAAACTTGTATGATCAAGTTAGAGGCAACTGCTATTTCAACAGTATTTTGTTTTTCTACAGCTTTTCTCATTCTTTCTGTTCCCTCTTGAATTACTGCTAGGGAGGCTTCTTTATCTTTTTTAAGCCTATTTATTTCTGCATCATTTTCTTTTATTTTGTCATCAAACTCAGCTTTTCTTTTTTCTCTAGCTGCTTTTCCTTATTTTCCCTCTCTTTCTTCGAAAATAAAAGCATAACAAACAGCGCGAAAACTAGCTCATAAATAGAATATTTGAAACACTCTCAATGTATGCACTCTCAATTATTAGGGATGGTAGAGGGGAAGGGAATAGAACTATCCAAAATTAGCATGTTTTCGTTGCGCTAGGCGCTTAAGCACGGCTGAATTCCTTCAGATACCCCCAATGTTCAAATGATTGAAATGTGCTGATGTTCATGGAATGAAATGGTTGATCAGCTATGATGACCGCATAAAAGTTCGGGGTGGGGGGGGGGGGCTTTATTTTTTTTATTTTTTAGTTTATGCAACATTTTACATCACTCCAGTATTTATCTTGTCATCATCAACAATCGCAATGCAACTACCGCTTACGATCGCGGATATCAGCAACCGAAAAATCTGCCATATCTCTAAGTGATATAACACACAGTATCCTATTACAGTGTATTGTAATTGAAAAAAAAAAAGGATGTGGAAAAAAGAAACTTTCAGAAATTAAGATCATCAAGTCATGCGTTTCAAAAATCCGTTTTCCTTTATAACGTTTGAAAACATGTTTTTGCTTTTTTACCTGTAGTGTAAATAAAAAAACTATGTTGATTTTTTTTTATGGAATCAGACGTCCCGTATGTCTGATTGTCTTCATCTGAGTTCACACTTTAGCTACTGTGTACAAGTAGACCTATTTTTTCAGCTCAAAAATATGTAGTTTTGTATATATTCACAGTATAAGTCATTCCTTATTCCCACAGAACTGAATTCAGCATATGCAAAATGAAGATCATCAAGACCCGCCCAACACTATGTTTCTGATTGTCTGCTGTTTATATTCAAGAAATGCAAACATGGATCAATGGTGAATGCAGCAACTATGATTTTTATTTATTACCAAGAAAAAAAAAAAAAAGAGCCGTGAAAGCTGTAAAGCTGAAACGGATATTTCTCTCGAAACCCCCCCCCCCATGCACAAAAACATTCCAATTAAGATCAAGCAGCAGGAGGACGCGTCCACACAACACAACCTTTGGAATTACCTGATGGAATGGCTTCTTTTGATTTGGCACATCGCCATAAATCACCACCTGCAGCTCACTGAACTGTCAAGTTGCATCCTTCCTCCTTCACTTTAACTATAATAGAAACTGTAAAAAAAAAAATGCTCCCCAATTTTCGACAAAATTAAATTACCAAATTTACGTCATGATGTTGCAATTTACTAAAATACGTTTGTTTATCTGCTGAATATTGCTTAAATCCATTGAAAACTTTTTAATTATAGATGATTTTTTTATTAAAACAGTAACTCAGACGTCTGAATAAAAACGTGTTTGTAATTCAAATAGAGTCCATATCATCACAGAAAAAAATTTAAGGATCACTCTGTTTAAATAAACCATGGCATCTAAAAAAAATAATTCACTTGCTTTTCCCGTAATTTATAATTACTGTTTCTTTTTTTCAATCCGATTATGCAACGTTTTTTTTTTTTTTTTTTGCATCTGCTAAAGTTCCTAACGGAATTTGGCAGAAATTTGCACTAGAACTTTATTGTGATGTATCTTAACTACTGTAAAAATTTTACTGTGTTATTTTCAAAATTCAGAAAAAATGGATTTCTGAAAATATTCTCTTAGTCCTTTAGTGCTGTGGAAGTGATAAACAGGTGTTTGCTTTCTTCCCAACCAAGGGCTTCAGATCAGCGCTCCCAGCTGTCAATCAACCGTTGCTATGGTAACACCCTTTCTGCTGGAGGCTCACTCTGTCCAAAGAGGCACACATACTTGTCCATAATAAAAATTACCAATGCTAACTTTTAAAGTTTTAAACCGATTCAACTGGAATTTTGGAAGTGAGCTTCTGTAATCCAATTACAGTGAATGTAAAAATTTCAGCCACTTTCGTGAAAAATTCGCAAAGATAGTTTTCTTATTTTTTATCATAAGTAGTGGAAGTCTCTTGAGGGGAGGGAGGGTGGCATGCACATAAACAAGAAGATGATGAATGTGTTGTTCAGGCATACTCCTCACTGGTGGATGCCAGCTGACTTGGTACATACGCGACCCCCTGCAAATGCTAAATGCCTCTTCTTTCCCCTTCTGTTCTCAATTGTCGGACGGACATCAAGCTCCCCTTCGACCTACTAGTAATCATCCAATTTTATTGCACTGGAAGTAGTGCCTTTTTTTTTCTTTTTTTCCCCCCAGCCAAATTAGGATTTGGTGCACATCGGAAACCGCTGCCGGTGGTTTCTTTGAGAACAGAGAAAAGGAACTTTAAAAACTGAAGGGGTAACAGTAACACGATTTCCTACAAGGGCATAAAAGCACTAATTTCAAATTTCAAGGCTTTTCAAGACGGCATTAAAAAAACACCGTTTTTCCAGGATATTCCAGGCCTTGAAAACGTAATCATGATTTTCCAGGACTTTTCAGGTTTTCAAGCACGCGTGCGCACCCTGCGTAATGGTAAATTTATTGGCGTTAATAACGGTTGTGTTTTTAATAAATAAGCTTACGAAAATTTTAGGATGAATAGCAAATTTTAGGTCTAATTTTAGGAATTTAAGGAGGGTCACAAAATATTAGGAATTTTAGGAATTTTAGGAGGAATGCGATCCCTGCAGAAGGGACAAAAGTTGACGGTGAAAGCAATGTCGTTCGAGAAGCAACATTTGAGGCACTGCCTCCTGTTCATGTTTCAGCTGGAAAAAGCGCTGCGGAAGCCCAGCAAATGATCTGTGCTGCTTTGGGTGAGGCTGCCGTGTCCTACAGTAAGTGTAAGAATTTCAGAAGGTTCCAGCGGTTTAAGCAGGGAAATTTTGATCTCTGTGGTGTACAACGTCCGGGTCAGCCACAGAAAGTTGACAATGAGGAACTGGCACAACTGTTGGACGCGGATCCCTGATGCACCCAGTCAGAGCTCGCCCAGGAACTTGGAGTAACACGATAAGCCATTGCGAAGCGCCTGCACAAGCTTGGACGGATTCACAAGGAGGGCCGTTGGGTGCCCCACCAACTCACAGCTGAGAACAAGTCTAGGCGCTACAATGTTGCTGTGCCCTTGCTCTCCAGATTAAAGAAGAAGGATTTCCTCCACAAGATTTTGACCTCTGATGAGAAGTGGATCCTCCAAGATAATCCTAAGCGGCGCAAATCGTGGGCTTATCCAGGTCAGCCTACCACCAGTACCACCAAACTGAATATCCATGCCAGGAAGTTGTTGCTGTACATATGGTGGGATCAGCGCGGTGTCGTACACTATGAGTTGCTCAAACCTGGTAAAACGGTCAATGCTGAGCGTTATTGTCAGCAACTCATTCGTGTGAGTGATGCACTGGAGGCGGAAAGGCCATACCCTGGCAAGGGCAAAAGTTCGGTCCTGTTGCTTCAGGATAATGCGCGTCCACACACTGCAAAAACGACTTTAAACACGATTACCAACCTGGATGGAAGATTTTGTCTCACCCGGGGTATTCTCCAGACTCCGCCCCGTCGGATTATCACTCTTTCGCTCCCTGCAACATCACCTGAGTGATACGCACTTCGCTTCTGTTAAGGAGGTCCACACAAGTATTGATGACTTTATCAACTCAAAACAGCCCTCTTTTTTCCACAGTGGCATTTGGCAGCTTCCTGACTAATGGCTCCAATGTATCCAACATGATGGGGATTATTTCTCTGATTAAGTACATATTCGATTTGCTATAATTTGCTGTCAACGTTTCGTGCCTGTGGCCGAGAATTTAGTTGCACACCTAATACATTTGATCAAAACAGACAACAGGGAATTGAACTTCCATGGAACACATCTTTTTTTTTCCCCCCCCAATAAAAAATTTAGCGATTATCATAAAATTTAACATCTGAAGGTTTTACAGTGTGCAAAAGATTTTCCCTGTGTTTTATGTTATCATCTAGATCATTTCTTGAAATCGATGCAAAACCAAAGTTATTTGGGGAGGGAGAGGGTTGTAATGTGTGGATTCATTCTACAAAAAAAAAAAAAAACTTTGCTTAGAATCTGGATTATGAAAAGAGACCCTGAATTAAGGAACTAAATAATGTGTGCATAGCATACTGCCAATGCTTTCGAATGAAACTTAAAATATAGAACTGACATACTAAGAAACAAAATTTATGCACAAAATTTTCATCATTACTACAGGATGTCTGAAAAATAACTGTGCACTGAAAGTAACGGTCGTAGTAAGCGATGGGTATGCCTCCTCGGGGCGCTCCGTGGTAACAACAGCACACACAACAGCAACTAGGGCCTCTGTGAATCTTGGAGAGGTGCAAGCTAGTTCTGTGTGACATTGGCGAAAAGACCCCAACTTACTGGGTTTCGTTCCAGAATCCTTAGGTTGAATGACCAACTGGAACCCTCAGATGTCGGCTAATCCCCCACACTGACGTACTTACCTGATTAAAAAGACAAAAAGAAATATTAAGAATAACTCAAGTGTGGGATATGGTGGACCTACCACACTTGAGAAGGACGGTCCACCATGGAATCGACCTGGACTTTCTAAATGGCGTATGAGAAAGCGATCTCCGCTGAGTGAATGTAAGATAGGTGTATGGAATACTAGAGGTATAAATGGCAAGATGAGTGAGGTGATTGAGGAGATGAATGAGTATAGACTGGATGTGCTGTGTGTGAGTGAAACCAAAAAGAAGAAAATTGGGGTAGAAGAAGTGAATGGCACGGTGAGTGTGTGGTCTGGAGTATTGGATAATATGAGAGGACAGGCTGGTGTAGGTGTGATTTTAAGTGAAAAGATGAAGAACAACTTGATTCACTATAGTTGCATAAGTGAGAGAATTCTCTGGATTCGTTTGAAAGTGAAACTTCAGAGAATTGTAATTGTTGTAGTGTATGCTCCTTGTGACTCGGAACCTTCTGATAAGAAAGAAGATTTCTGGAATGAGCTAAAAGCTGTTTTGAGCCAGTTTGGTGCTAAAGAAAAAGTTATAATAGCAGGGGATTTCAATGCTAGAGTAGGTGTGCAGAATGCAATTTCTGACAATGTTCTGGGTGAGTTTAATGATCCTTGTGTGAATGATAATGGTGAAAGATTAATTGAACTCTGCATTGAGAATGGTTTGTGTGTATCTAATACATTTTTCAACCACAAGTATATACACACATATACTTGGGAAAATCATACTCTTGGTCAAAAGAGTGTGATAGATTTTGTTGTTTACGATCAGCGTTTGAAACACTTAGTTGTTGACACCTGTGTGATGAGAGGTGCGGATGTTGGTTCTGATCATTACTTGGTAGTGTCACGAGTGAAACTTAATGTTGGTTGGAGGAAAAGGAATAGGAAGAGACCCAGGATAGAAAGAATAAAGGTTGATAGGCTCCTTGAAGATCATCAGCGGTATTCTGACTTACTCAGAGAACGACTGAAGGATCTGAAATCTTGTGAGAGGGATGTAGAAAAGAAGTGGAAATGTTTTAAGAACTGTGTTGTTACTGCTGCTAAAGAGGTCTGTGGCACCACAATAGTGGGTAACAATAGAGGTGATGCTTGCTGGAATAGTGAGATTGATGAGGCAGTAAAGAAAAAGAACGAAGCCTATTTGGGGATGTTGCAAGGTAGAGTCTCTGTGGATGAATATCGCTGTAAGAAGCGTGAAGCTGCTAAGCTGGTTCGCCACAGTAAGGCAAAAGATAGGAAGGAGAAAGTGGAAAGGCATGAACTGGCTTTTTGGAAAGATAGAAAGTCCTTCTGGAAGTACATGAGACTCAGGAAAAATAGGGGAAACAAAGTTGTAAGTTGTGTGAAGAATGACATTAGGGAAATAATATGGGAGCCCAATGAGTTAAGTGACAGATGGGGTGAATACTTCTGTGAGTTATTAGATCAGGAGAGCAAAAATGATTCTGAGACAGATGCAGATGATGTCACAATGAAGGATGAAAGCACAGGAGTGATCTCAAGAGAAGAAGTGTGTAAAGCTCTTAAATCTCTTCAGAATGGTAAGGCTCCGGGAGTTGATGGCATAATTGCAGAGATGTTGAAATATGGTGGAGACTCTATAATTGACTGGTTAACTGAAATTTGCCAGTTGTGCTGGGAGTTAGAAATGGTCCCTCGGGATTGGAAGGATGCTATCATTGTTCCCTTGTATAAGGGAAAAGATGATCAGACTGAATGCAAGAACTATCGTGGTATTAGCCTACTGAGTGTGCCAGGGAAAGTGTTTGGTAAGGTTGTTATTGAAAAAGTACGGGGTCTTACATCAGAGAAAGTGTGGAATGTTCAGAGTGGTTTTATGCCAGGTAAAAGCTGCACTAACCAGATTTTTGTATTACGCATGATGATTGAAAAGTATCTGGCTGTTGGGAAGAAAGTTTTTACTGCCTTCATAGATTTAGAGAAAGCTTACGACCGAGTGAATAGAACACTTTTGTGGAAGGTATTGAATGAATATGGTGCTACTGGGAATCTACTTAATAGTGTAAAAGCCATGTATGCTGGTAGTAGAGCTTGTGTACGAGTGAATGGTGTTTTATCAAAATGGTTTTCCATTGGTGCAGGAGTTAGACAAGGTTGTGTAATGTCACCATGGCTGTTTAATATATTTATGGACACATGCATGCGTGAGGCCAAAATAGATAATAGTGGCTTATGTCTTGGTGATATCCATGTGTGCAGATTGCTGTATGCTGATGACACTGTCCTTTTGGCAGAGAGCAAAAGTGAGTTGCAGAGTATGTTGACTCGGATGCACGAAGTTTGCACGAAATTCAAACTGAGTATAAATAAGGGAAAAAACAAAGTTATGGTGTTTGAGAGAGGAATGGGTAGCACTGAATGTAATGTAAGTATAAATGGCACTGTGATTGACCAGGTGAGTGAGTTTGTGTATTTAGGAAGCATGTTTGACAGAGAGAACAAGTTGGATGGTGAAATCAGTAGGCGAGTGAATTCTTCTTTGAAAGTCATAGCTGCTCTGGGAGGTTTTCACAGGAATGATGGGTTCTCTAGAGAGTCCCGCATGGCTGTGTATGAAACAGTAATTGTTCCTACTCTGATGTATGGCAGTGAAACCTGGGTACTGCAGAAGAAACATAGGAGTCGTTTGTGTGCTGGAGAAATGCGTTACTTACGTGGGGTTTGTGGCAAGACATGATCTGATTGTGTGAGGAATGAAGATGTATTGGAGTTGTGTGATGTAAAGCAAAATGTTGTTAGGAAGGTGGAGACCAATATGCTTCGGTGGTTTGGCCATGTTGAAAGACTGAGTGATGAAATGCTTACTAAGAAAATATTTTCAGCCCAAGTGGCAGGAAGGAAAGGCAGAGGAAGGCCAAGGAAGACATGGGTTGATCGGATTCAGGAGTGTCTGCATGAGAAAAAGATTATGAGTATGAAGTATAAAAGATCTTGTGTACGGCGTGTAATGGATATTAGTGAAGCACGAGGTGTATGTCCAGATCGCTGTAAATGGCGAAGTTTGATACGACAACAATAAGTAAAAATATCTGGAAGTTTGTATTTCTTTTTGGAGCTAACCTCTGAATCTCAGAGAACAGCTTAGTGATATGTATGTATGTATGTACTGAAAAAGTAACACTTACCATGTCAAACTGGTTCCTACAAGAGGTGTTGGAAATGGGCCCCACCGACATCCAGGCCTGTCTGCACATGCTTATGCATGTTGGTAAAGACCTTTCTCAGGGTATGTGGTGTGATTTGTTGCATGTGGGTCATTAGTGCAGCCTGTAGCTCTTGAAGTGCATGTGGATTGCCTGCGTACACCTTCTCCTTCAGTGCTCCCCACAGAGTTGGGCAGTATCAGATCTAAAGACCAGGTAGGCCACAGTTTCCGAGAGATGATGCGATTTCCGAAGAATTCCTCCAGAAGCTGAATTGATGCACCAGCAGTGTGAGCAGTTGCACTGTCTTGCTGGAACCATCCTTTGTTGATTTTCCATTCTGTGAGTTCGGATATGAATGGTTGGATAATCTGGGCATGGTATCGTTCTGAGTTAATGGTTTCACTGAAAAAAATAGGCCCAATAATGCAAGTACAAGTCATGGCACACCAAACACTGACCTTCTGGTTGTGGAGAGGAACTTCCTTAAATTCGTGGCGATTTTCAGTACCCCACAGATGAGTGTTTTGGCTGTTGATGTACCCAGACAGGTGGAACCATGCCTCATCTGTAAAGAAAGTTACGTCCAGAATGTCCTTTCCTTTTTCAGACAGTAGCTCTTGGAACCACCTGCAGTACCAAATGGCCTCATGGTCTGTTTCTTTCAGCTGATGCATGACACACACTTTGTACTGGTGGAAACGCAACTTCCTTTTCAGAATATCATGGGCTGTACTATTTGGCACATTAGCTTGTTGTAACAACCGCCTCACAGACTTGTGTGGATTCCTCTGTATCCCGTCCTGGATATCCATATCCTGTGCAGTCTCATCTGCCATGGATGGCCTACCAGGGCGGCGAACATCCAGAAACACTGCCAGTTTCCTGAAACTTTGCTATGAGCTGATGCACTGCATTATGGTAGGGGACATCTGCACCATGAAATTTCCTAGCAAACTGTTTTCACACTTTGTCCATACACTTGTCGTCATGGCAAAAAATATGTTCCACTAAAAACACTCTTTTCAACTGTCAACACCATTGTCCTTATGCCAAGATGAGTGATCAATCGACACATCTGCCTTTGTCAACCAAGCGCTCGGGAATGACCTTCACTTGTGTGCGTGCCTCGGGGTGGGGAGACATGAAGGTTACCAGACACAGAGCACTTCCACATTGCGAGTCACCTACTGCAATTCCATTCAAAATTTCTTTATTATTACATTACTGAAATTCATACATTCAGTGCACAGCCATTATTCGGACACCCTGTAGAATAAAAATAAAAATTCAGTGTTTCACATCATATGTACAGATCCATAGATGTTGGCAGGTATGACATTCATATGATTCTCCACTTGTTGCAAGTGAGGACACAGTCATCAGACTGTGCTGGTGCCTACCTTATCTGACACTTTTGCACTACAATAATAAGCAAGAACGAAGTTCCACTTAGATCTATAACATGCGGTGCCAATGCTATCATTTAAAAGTAATGATATAATCTATATTTTCAGTTGATTTTTACTTTTTGGTTTGTTTGCTTCTTGGTTTAATTACCACCCTCAGGAATTCTTAGGGCAGTAAGCTGTGCCTGTCCTTAATTTGGAAACACTGGTTTCACAGTCACTCTTACTTTTCCCTGATGTAGAACAAGTACACTGCTCATGCCTTACTCTGACAACTAGCCAGAAACCAGTGCCTTTAACTTTAACTGCTCAGCCACTGAGGTGACAATTATGACTTCCTTTAATAGCCATACCAAGCTGAAAACACCAGTTCTTGTTCAATC
Source organism: Macrothele yani (assembly GCA_039090855.1). Taxonomy (NCBI): domain Eukaryota; kingdom Metazoa; phylum Arthropoda; class Arachnida; order Araneae; family Macrothelidae; genus Macrothele; species Macrothele yani. The sequence continues at coordinate 103,275,781 of CM076995.1, forward strand.
ACTAAAGTTAAACAGTTTCAGGTGCAATCAGTTACTTGGGAAGGTACTTACTTTTTAATGAAATGAAATGGCTGCTGTTATCACAATGTGAACTTGCTATGCAATCTTCACTGGTTTATTTGAATTTAGTGACTAATCACTTATATGCTAGCACACATACTTTGTGCTATGATTCAGCACTTTTGAGAATCACATCCTGCCTTTTTTTTATTTATTTTACCAGCAGCATACAAAAAGCAGGAAAATGTAGTTCTACACACAAGTTCAAAAGATATTTTCACCACAACAACGCATAAGTAAGATAGTAACAGATTTGTCTATGTGAAAAGATTCATATCGTGTATAACGGAAAAATTAATTTTTATTTGCTGAAATTTAAATATTTCACATGTATATAATAGACTAAACAATTTAAAAGAAAAGAAAAAAACTCTTTACCTTGTTCCCAGCACGTAATTTTGAGTCAACAAATTTAGCTGAAAGAGAAGGATATAAGTAGAATACAATGGAATTCAAAAGTTTAAAAGTTTTAAATATTCTCTAAAAGTTTTAAATATTAACATATGAAAACACACTAGGAAAACAACTAAAAAAATTTGATAATGAAAAACTTACAAGTGAGCAAATGACAGTGAACAAACACTACAAGTAATTTTCTGCATATCTTTAAAAAATGCTCTCTCTCTCTCTCTCTCTCTCTCTCTCTCTCTCTCTCTCTCTTACAATATTTTTTCATCTCTCTTACTTTTTCTTTCTCTTTTACCTGTGCCAGCTACAAATCACATTCAAACAATTTCTTTTGTATTGAGAAAAATAAACCATGAAAAAGGGGACTCATGCACATTCAAGTTTTTGTAGTGATAAGTTTTCCCATGTATTTTTGTATTTTGCAAAATATCTACACTTCTGAATACCTGGACAGCTCAAAACCTCTGCAGCAACAATATATCATACAAAAGTTAGTAGAAGGGCTGAACCAACAAAGTCATGAAACTTTTTTTATATGCAAAGTAATGAAACAATTTCGGATGTTTTGACTGATGGACTTTTATGCAGTCCCATCAAATCATTGTGACATTGCTCCTTCCTGTGTAGATCTCATACAGATCTTAACAGGTAATGCATGGTTTTCAACTTCACACCCACCACATCAACAGTGTCCAGCAGTTGAAACCTTCAGATAAAGTAGTGAGCTGCTTATTGTTAGTAGTTTTGCAGCACGTCACAAATGGTTTGGGTGTCTCCAATTACACATTCTACATAGAGAAAACCTGACTTTATATATGATCAGGACACAGGGATTTAGAGCATAAAGTAGTTATATATACCATAGGCATGGTGTGCAACAGTCCAATGAGAAATTTTAAATAGGAATTTTGGGATTTTTTTCCAAAATTTTAAAACAACTGCTTTTCTCGAAAAAAAACAAAAAACAAAAAAACAAAACAAGAACAGTAAAATTAGTATGAAACACTTAGAGAACCACATTTTTTTTTTCATTTTTTCATGTTGCTTAATGCATGATGGTACTAAGGAATATTATTATTTATTCATGAGTTTATAATAAGCTGTTATTATTACTCATGAAAAAATAAAAAGAGACATTTTAAAATTATGCTATATTGATTTACATTGCCAGATCAAATTGAAGTTGAATGAATTGAAGCGACAAAATATAACTTCCGCACCTCGTCGAAATGCATGCTGATGGCAAAAATTAATGTAATTTATCCAAAATTAAAAAAAAAAATAGCTATCGTTTAAACAAATAAGATAGGATCATAGGAGATGTCATTTTCAATTATTCATGGTTGAAATATTCAGGTTCTAAAGACGTACCGTCCATACAATACTAAATGAGTAATGCAATTTTCAGAAAACTCTTCTTACCTTATCACTCTGTCTCTTTACTTCTAGGAAGAAAGATGCTATTGCTGGCTACATTCTACAGTTCATTGTAATTTGTTTTAGTGGATAGTGGGAGCTTTCAGCTTTGTAGCTCAAATGAGGTGAGTGCGATAGCAGTCTAGTGTAGTGTTTCCCAAACACAACCGGTCCGTCACAAGGTTTCCGGCGGTCCGCGGAAACGGAGGAAAACTTGAGAAATGGTAGAGATTTCCGAATTTGACCAGTAAAAACAGTGCAACCATCCTAAAATGGTTGTTTCTAAACTTTAAATAAATTCTAAAATATAGGGGATGTTGCCCGTCCCAGAACAGGGTGAAATTTTTAATTGAAGCAGATTGAAAACAAATCAAATAGACGCCGGATTCATTATATGCTATTTATTTCCGTTTTTCAAAAGATCTTGCGATATATAACATTCTGTGTAAAATGTGTGCTGTTGTTTAACAATTTTCCTTGCAGTCTAGTTGTTTTTGTGTAAACTTTCACCTGATTGGGGTTTCGAGTATCAGCAATGTGCTTTTTGTGCGACACATGTTTTTAGATGCAATTTTGCTCTCTTTGGTTATATTGAATCAGAACTGTGCATAAAAAAATGCAAAAACAAATTTTTCAAAATCTTAACAAAACGGGCTGAAATTTTGATCAAGACCATGAATTGGCAATAGGAAGAGTCCCTCAAATTTTCACCGGAATCGATTATGAAAAATGCAATTATGAACAGAAATATATACACAGAAACGATCAATTAAAATTCTGACGGCAAATTTAAACAGTTTTTAACCAATTCAGGCGAAATTTGGAGGTCATGTTCCTATGAGCGATTTATGGTATTCATTAAAATTTCAGCCAGTTTCATAAAAAAATCGCAAAGATAATTTTTTCCCTTTTTTAATTGATAAACCATCTGTCAGAGATTTGCTGCCCACGCACCTGAAAAACTGACGACAAGTGAGTGCCACAGAATGCCGACGTACTGTGACGTCAGCGTTCCAGAGAGGCCTGGGTGATTATATATATGATGTCATTAATGCAAATTCTCTCTCGGTGATACAGTGAATCATCCCGATGGACCCAAGATACTTGAATTCTGTTCACTAAGGCAATAAAGTGTAATGATAAAATTTTTTTAAAAAATGCCATTTTTACATCGTTAAGTGTCATATTTTTAATACAAGAAAAAAATTATAAAAAATTTAAAAGCATCACACAAACGCCTTTAGGCGCGGGGCCCTGTGCTACTGCGGCCCTGCTACTTAGAAACTGACTTTTAACGTCCTTTCTAGCGAAAATAACGATAAATTTAGAACTCTTTTTCCAAATCAAAGGAGACTATTGCAAGACGAAAAAGATTACTCTGTCTCGTACATTTGCGCTGATAAAAATGACGCTGCAGCAGGATGGATAATTGGATGACATCGCGGCAGTGCTACGGGGAAGTCTCGCATTAAGGGCAACACAAGTAAGCGAACGGATTTCACGCACGCAGTGCCTGCAGCCTAAGTGCACTTGGTGTCACCATTGGTCTCAGGCGCGAAGCGCCACCTAGCGGCACTTGCTCTGTTGTAGCAGACGATGCAGGCCAGATACGGAAGTATAGCTAAGGACTTGTCAACGCCAGCAACAGAATTCTGACTCAACTTATGGGGTAGAGAGTGGTTACTTCATACAGAAGAAAAAAAATGCAAACACCGGTTCCTTATGTAAAGACATAACAGGGTCCGGGTGATTTATTAATTTCCATACTGCATTAAAAAAAAATTAAGGATCTGCTACTCTTTTCTGAAAAATTTTAGGAATTTCATGACATTAGCAAAATTTTAGGAATTTTACGACGACTGCGCACCCTGCATAGGTAATTAATACCCAGCTGCAGATTAGTGGACGCTTTTCCTTTTTAAAAATGCTGAATTCTGAACAGTATCTACAGATCTTCAAAATGTTCAGTGAAAAACGTGAAAAAAGGCTTTCACATTCAGCAGACCTTACTTTGCGTGATTTTCTGTTTGGAGCTTTCTCAAGAATCATGCTTCCAAAAGCAATACAAGCACTACAGGATTACCTAATACCAATTTTATAGCACACATAAGGTAAAAAAATTTACATCACTTGACTGACAATGTGAGTCAGGTAAATTTGTGTTTGATGGCTGGTGGCAGGCATTTTAAAAATTTGTGATTATCTTGTGTATTAAGCTTCAAGCATGTTTTTTAGATAAACACCCTGTTTTCTACATATGTTCCATCAAATAAAATATTGGGTTTCCTCCCTTTTGTCTTTGGAATATGGCTTGTATTTAATGGTTTAACAAAAAATGTACACTGATACACTGAATCATTACAAAATTTTCTTCTAGATCTGAAAGTGGATAATATGATTTCTGATGCACACACATTAAAGCATTATTTAGCATACAGTTTCTCAAAATGTATTTGTGACCCTTTTGAAGAGTCACCACACAAGTTCCCAATAATTATTTAGAACACAGTTATATCCACAAAAATATATGCGAAGTTCTCACAAATTGTTTGAAATATTATGGCCAATGGGGCATTAACACAGGTTAATCTCATTATTTTATTCCCAAAAGTTAACATATTTCTCTTTGTTTACTACCACAAGACATGAACACACTACACTGGCTTCAAAGGAAAGGAGAGACAGCAAAATTCTACATAATTGAAGAAACAGAATAGGATGGTCATACAAAAAGTAACGGGACTGATTTTACATGGGGCAGAAGTGTAACACAATAAACATGCTTACACTTACATACTTTTGAAGTATTCTCCCTTGACCTGAATGCACTAGTCCTACTTTTCTATCCACTTCCAGAAAGTGTCTTCAAAGCCCTTGCTAGACATGTGGTTCAGGGTACCCATCAAAGCACTGTTCAGTTCAGTATTTGATGCAAACTGATTCCCACAAAGCTGTTTTTTCACTTCAGGGAATAGATGGAAGTTACATGGCACCAGGTCGAATGAATATGGAGGGTAAATAAATAAATACAAATGGACTTGAAGCTGATGAATTTTAATATTTCTGACAGCTATATGACTGAAAATCTTTTCAAATAGTCAAACTCCATCAGAGCATGTACTGTACATATGAAACACACTTTATATTGGGCAACCATGGTTGACTTCAAATTTTCGTTCAACAAACATTATCTTGCACTGTTGGGATCTACTACATGATTTACAGACATGCTCAGAGCTCGACGAATTCTGGGCGCCAGATCGCCCTGGTGCCTGGAAAACTGACAGTGGCACCCAATTCTTTTTTTTTTTTTTAACTTCAGATTCATACTTTGCAGTAAATACTGTACTTTACTGTCATATAATCCATGGTTTATCTGCTAAAAAGTTATGAATTCTAGTTATGCAGATAACACACCAGTAATTTCAAAAACAAGTTTCTTCCACATTTTAAAAGATCCTCGTGGTAATTATCAGCAATGGTGATGTTATTGGAAAAGTACCGAAAATGTTGTAACAGAAAAATGTAACACAGTATGGAGACAGAGGACGGCAAAGAGATTCAGGGTTTGTATGCTTTTGGGGAAAAACAATTTAAGGACTTTCCAGGACTTTTCTAGGATATATCCAAAAAAATTCCAGGATGATTATTATGCTTTACAGTATCATGGTGAAATTGTTTAAAAGTAATTTTGGTTTTAAGTAATAAAAATGGTGAAAGATGTAAATGGATGATTGTGCTTTTTTACTCATTACATTTCTTTTTAATGTTTTTAATTGGACAATTACCCAATAATGCAAACTGAGTCATGGTGGTGCAATTACTACAAGGCCTATCTCAGAAAATCGTTTCCCTCAATCTGAAAATGATTAATTCAATCAGTCATTTTAGCTGCACCACTATTCTGCACTATCTTCCCATGTAATCAGTCTATTATTAAATTTTTTTTTTTTGATTGGAGGTTTATCGACCACCGTGAGCAACTCAATGGGCTATAAGCAGTCGCCCGTCCCTAATTTAGGGTCACTGGTTCCAGGGAAGGGAGAGAGCCAGTGCCGTAAGACAAACACAAACATCCATGCCTCACCGGGATTCGAACCCGGGCCCCTTACGGACGAATGATCAGAGGCCATCGCTTAGACCACTGCGCCACCGGGGCGCCCGTCTATTATTGATAACAATTGAAATTACTATAAAGTAAATAAAGCAAGGGCAGATCCAGAATTTAAGAATGGGGAGGGCACACGTCTAATCAGTTAAAAGAAGTATAGCAGGAAACGTGATATAAGTCTATGCTTGTTAGTGGAAAAATTGAGAATAGCCTAATAGAAAAGTTGAAAATAGGCGAAAAATATTCTTCATAGAAAAAGCTAAGCTAAGGAAAAAGAATTTTTCAAATACATCTCTCAAAAGCAAAGATAGTGAAAAAAAGGTTTCCACCTTAATGCCCCTAGTGGGAAATCTTTTGCATTATTTAAAGAGCATAATGCTCCACATCTGTATTGTAGTGAATGGCATACAGTAGAAAAGAAATTTCTCAATAGGGTTTTTAGAATGAGTTACAGCTGCAAATTGAAGTACGAAAACATCACCTAACAACAGAGCTGTGAACTACAAAATTCCTCATATACTAGTCTGAAGTGTTCTACAAGGTAAATGGCATCTGGTGTTGAAAGAATTTTTTAAATCGCACATGTAGCAGCAGAGATATTGAGAAAACAGATTAAAAATTGGCAACCCCTTGAGGCGAAATTGTGCATTATTTTGGGAAGAAAATATGCACACAGAGTTTAAGTGGTTAGCAGTATCTGGCCGAAGAAAAGTTTTTCAATTGGATTTGTAGAACCGCAGATATTGCTGAAAACGGAAATGTGAGCTTGCATCCTCTGGTGGCAGACTTGTGCGTTAAGAAATTTTTTTAATTATATGAGGAGCATTTCGCAATAAAAATGCTCTACCAGAAAGAAAGATTTTTTAAAATCAAACTCTTAGAAGCAGAGATATCTAAAAAAATAAGATATGCATCTATGCCTCCTGGCAGAAAAACAATGCATTATTTTAGGAAGAAAGTATTCTCAAAAGGTTTTTCAAGGTGAGTGGTATCAGTCCGTGTAAGAATTTTTTCAGTCGAGTTTTCAGGAGATCAGATTTAGGAGCAAATATATCGAAGCAGAAATACACACTTACGCCCCCTGGTGGCCAAACTGTTCTTTACCAACTATTAGAAATTATATGCAAAACATTTACCATTGGGAGCTGTATCCAATACAGGAAGAAATTTTCAAATCAGAGTTTTAGAAGCAGAGATATCAGGGGAAATGCAATTGACCTTTATGCGCTCTAGCAGAAAGTCTATGAGTTACTTCAAAATATATCAAAAACATTTTGCACCCGAGACACTATCCGACAAAGAAGAAATTTTTCAAATTGGACTCTTGGAAGCAGAGATATTGACAAAAAAATAAGATATACATCTACGTCCCCTGGTAGAGAAACCATCCATTATTTTAGGAAGAAAATATTCCAAAAAGGTTTATCAGTGTGAGTGGTAGCAGTCCACAAAAGGATTTTTTCAATTGAGATTTTAGAAGCTCAGATTTTGCTCCAAATACATCAAAAGCAGAAATTAACACTTACCCATGATGGCCAAACCATTCTTTAACAAAAATTAGAAATCATATTCACAACATTTCTTATCAGGAGCTGTATCCTGTTCAAAAAGGATTTTTCAAACTGGAGTTTTAGAAGTAGCAATATTAAGGAAAACACAAAATACTTTTACGCCCCTAGTGGAAAATCGTTGTGTAACTTGAAAAAGTGACTATACCTAAAATAGTCTTCGACAAATGGAATTGAAAGGTAAAAGAATTTTTTCAATTGAATGTTTAGGCAAATATATAGAATAAAATATATTTTGAGTTCAATATCTTATGCATTTACGTCCTCTAGTGGCAAAATTATGCATAGTAAAATAAAAAAAATAAAAAAATGGAATGCAGGCATCATCATTCGCACATTTCAAGCTTTCCAGTGCAAAAAGAATTTTTCAAATCGGACTAATAGTTGCAGAGAATTGGTGTATACAGATGGATGGACGGACAAACCAGTAACAGCAGTATGATCTTTTTTACAAAACACGAGCTAAAAAACAGGTACCGATTTTCTAAATGAAATTTGAATACATTTTGAAGCACTAATTTCAAATTTCAAGGCTTTTCAAGACATAAAAAAAACACTGTTTTTTCAGGATATTCCAGGTCTTGAAAATGTAATCATGATTTTCAAGGACTTTCTAGGTTTTAAAGCACTCATGCGCACCTTGGAGATTGAATATATTTTTTTACTTGTGAACATTCTGATCGAAAGTATGATGCGAAGCATGTGGTACTTTTTCTGCTCACGGAAGCCTACATTCTGTGAGAAGCCCACAGAGTTATTCCATGGCACGCAATCATTTTTCGAATCGCATTCGTTAGTTTTGCTATGCTAATTTGGTTTTTGTTCACTATTCAGTTGAAACATATTCAGAAAAGAGACAAATACTACATATTGTTGTATTTTCTACAGGTTTTTTAAGTCTAACTAATGAACTATGGTAATGTTGCTAAATCCAAGAATTTTAGTTCTTTATTTACTTAAAAGTAACAGAGAAATACTTAAAAATGACAGTTGCTTTTTGAATATAAGGATTGTTCCTTTCTTACTTCTTTAAACTTTACGGTCGGTCATCCTGTGAATCATGGCTTTTCTGTTGGAAACTATGGTTCAGATCACCACGACAGGCATGGATTATACGACAATCTTTTTTCTTCTGAATTTTGTGGTTTACCCATACGATGCAAGGGATTACACAACGTAAACAATTTTTTTCTCAGAATTTCACAATCTACGGATTACATACTGCTGTGAATTATTCATCAGATATATGTGCAAGTGTTTTTTTTTTATTCATTTTTTTTTTTAAATAAAATCAAAATCTAAAATTTTACGTATTTATTTATTTAAAAGCAACAACTACAAGAATGGGAAAAGAAAATAATGCAGCAAATTGGAACTTTGTTTTGCAATAAGCAGTTTGGGTAAAAAGAAAAATTTGACAACAAATATACTTCATCACTTCTTGTTCCAGCATCATCACTACATTACTTTTATGCATTATTCTTTAAAATTTGACTTCGTTTCACCTGGCACCTAAATTTTGGGAGCTGGCTCCTAGATCTGGAACATATTTGTCGAGTCCTGGACTTGTTCACCTCCAAACAGGGCCCGCTTAAGGTTTTATGGGGCCCTAGGCACAGTAAGCGGTGCGGGGCCCCTACAGCAAAATGATAATCCCATTCTCAATAGTACCTCTCTATATTTTTTCAGGACAGTTTTCTGCCTACACTTTTGTTATTATATAATGTTCTATATGTTGCTGTCTTATTTACTGAAAATTTAATTACCCTACACTTCTACCTGAGGTTCCGTTATACGACGACTTCACATGCTTACCTGTTGTTGTTTTTTTTGGTCCACAATTACTATCTACTTCATCCATGAATATATCTGTTGGTCTTATGTTGGGCCAGTTCTTGGCTTTTTATTTTCAGAATTTTTGAAGTTGGAACGTCATCCTCTTTCAATCCTACTTCTACGAATGGATCGCGGCTTGGTACTACACTTTCCAATGTCTTTTTTGTTTACTCTTTTCAGTTTTCTCTCTCTGCTAAACCTACGTATACGCATTTCACGTGGACTATCGTTGTATTGAACAATACCTCCCGCTATTCCTATTTTGTTTTCAAACGGGGATTATGGACACTGGCAGAGAAGTTTTTCTATCCCGCGTGTGGTTTTCCCAAGCGTTTTACCCCAACCCCCTTCATAAACATACCGACGTACATCGATGCAACCACTTGTTGGTACGTAGGCTACCTGATGAGAACGTTAGTTCAAAATCATATAGTAGTGGGGTAATTCCATGTCAAGTGATCCAACAGAGGTTGCTTGACTATTTTAGAAAAAAATAATTTTTTGTTTGTGGTTATCTATATGAATGTAGAGTTCAAAAAGAATATTATTTTTTTTTTTTTTTTTTTTGTAATTCCAATGGTGGCCATTTTTGTTTCATGGAGCGTGCTGATTTTTGCATTTGCAGGTGTTTACAGTAATTTTCATTACTCAGGACTGGTTTATTCTAGGTTACTGAAACGAACACCATTCTCTTCATAAAGAAACAGTCTAAAATTTTTATCCAGTACACGTCTTATTAAATTTGCTTCTAAATTAGTCAAAATACACTCTCAAATTTGATGTTTAGATACACATTCTAGAAAAAACCTAGAGTAAAAAAATATAACCCAAAAAAATAAATGAAAAGCTGGGGGGGGGGGATACTGGGATTTTGGGGGCACCTGAAAATTGGAGGCCCTAGGCCTGTGCCTTATGGGCCTAGTCGGTAATCAGGGCCTGCCTCCAAAGATTTGAGCTCAGTAAAATAGCTATGTTTATGATTGTTCATAAACATTGTGCACACAGTTTCCTGCAGAAAAAAACAGTTAACTGCACTAAATCTGGGCTTCTAGAGGCAAAAACACTTGCGAGGTTACATGAGTGGGTGAATGTACACATCTGGAGAACACAATTGCTTAATTTTTTATTGGGAATCAATTAGCTTTTTTTCTGAGTGAAAAATGTTTTTCATAAATGCACAGACTGAGAGATGAACTTCATTAATACTTAAATTAAAGCAATATCATATTCTTAATAACTTGACATTCAAATACTGTCATTTAAGTAGGACAACTTTTCATGAAGCTGTCCTACTTAAATGACATATTTGAGAATCTGAACGCTTTAATTTTTCTTCAAGGCCAACGCAGTAATATTCTTGAGCTCAATGACAAACTAAAACCATAAACAGAGTTATACTTCTTCAGGGGTCGATCATTTGATACAGTTGGGCGACCATATCTTTACAAAAATATTTTTAACTGTGATGTCTTCACTTTCAGAAAAATTTTATCTTAAGAAAATTATTTTAGTGTGATGACATCTTGAATATTGTTGTATTTAACTACGCTTTCTTATTTTTTCATCATTATGAACTGTTTTCAGTAAAACAGTCTCTGATGGATGCATATCAATCACTGCATCATCACTAGTGGCAGCTGAAGCGAACCTTGCTGAAAGGAACCCCAAAGCATCATGGGATTATTTTTTCCCTGCACACATTTTCCAGAGCTAACTCAGAAGTACGGATGGGCACATCGGTGGATACTCATTCCGAAAAATTCACGCATCGATAGTATCGGTGGAAATTTTCGATGCATCAGCAAAAACCTCGATGTTCTGCTAAAGAGCCAAAGAATTTTAATCTTTCCCATATGCAGAAGTTATGGGCACATCGATGAATAAATCGCTGTTCAATATATTGGCATGGTTCACACGCTTTTTCAATCACAAAATTCCAGGACTTTTGGGGTTTTTTTCCAGGACATATGATCCAAATGCTCTTATTTAAAATATAAGTGGAACCATAGGTCTGTTCAACCTGTAACCTACAACAAACAACTTTCTATATACTTGGGCAAACTTAATAAACAATGCAGAATGTTAAAAATATCCACTGCAGCTAATCAGAAACTTAGAATCACAAATAAATACTGAAATGCTAAAACTGCCACTGAAAATGTGACCACATTTAATATCCACTGAACTTACATATACAATATACTACACTGATATTGAGAAAAATTTATTTTTTTACTTTGGTTTTAGTTCAATTATTGGAGCAAATTACTGAAAAAAACATAAAACTCAAAAATGCATAGGTAAGTGGCATTACTTTTGAAATGCTTTCATATACCACACAATCAATACATAAAAAATACTATTTATATTTAATTATTTTGAAATAATGCTTACATTGGAAATTTAAGGGTAAGAAAAGATGAAATATTTAGAACTTTTTCAAAGGACCAAAGGGATTGTTATTTCTTAAACACATAATAATGTGAGCAAGTATTTGTGTTACATTTTATTTGGAGAAAGAATTTTCAACATAATATTGATGGCGTAGGTATGCTTTAAATTTGTACTCGCCAGCAAACAAAGTATGAACAAAAATTTTCAACGTGAAATGAAAGAGAATAATGGGGAAAACCTTAAATACAAGGGCTGTGTACAACTGCATTCATAAGTGATCAAGGCAATTTAACTGGGCATGACTAGAAAACTAATTATAGAAGATGCAAAGTGATTAGTTTGCTCAGAAAATACTAACAACTAGATTTAAGTTTCTGTTATTAGAAAGCATTCTGATTTTATGGCAAATTTTTATATAAAGCGTTCATTAGCAAATTTCAGTAAAGGTCAAAATAACCCACAAAAAAAAAAAAAAAAAAAAAAAACCATTCAGCTCTTTACTTCCACCAGTGGCTAAAAAGTATGTAACAAAAATTTACAAATGACACATAAAATGTTTACCAAAGCAGAAGGAAGGTATTAGAGACAAAGAATTTTATATCGAACAGTTAAAAGAAGAGATATAGAAGGAAACATGATATAACTTTATAAATGTCATCGAAAGGAAAAAAGAATTTCTTCAACTGGATATTTAGAAGCAAATATATGAAATGTGGGATGTAAGGTCAGGTGATGCGTAACATCACAGCCTCTCCTTGACAAATGTCAACCCCGCCTTCTCGTGGTACATCCTGTTCCCACTAAAGGGGCTCTGACGACCGCTAATAGCGGTATAACTATACCATCGCGATTAGAGGAAATTCTATCCCACACTCACCAACCCGCTTGGCCAGCGTGGTGAGTTATGGCCAAACCCCTCCAAAATGACTCCACAACTTAAATCTTGGCCCTCAGTCTCCGGCAGCTGGAATGTACCTGGCCAAGGCAGCGGCCAGTGCGACATGAAGGCAGAGGGTGCTAAGAATCCCCGGAGGACAGGACTAGGCTGCCATCTGATGCTGACCTTGGCAACGTACAATGGACGCTCCCTATCTTCTGATTCAAGGCTTCTTGAATTGGAAGAGGAACTACAAAGGATCAAGTGGGACATCGTGGGGCTAAGTGAGGTAAGGAGAAAAGGAGAAGATCTCATCGAACTGAAAAGTGGACATCTCTTCTACTATCGTGGGACAGATACTGGCAGAACTAGTGGTGTTGGATTTATAATAAACAAGAAACTGAAGGATAAAGTGGTAGAAGTTGAAAGTTCCTCTGACAGAGCTGCACGGCTTGTTATCCAACTCTCGAAAAGATACCAGGCTCAGATTATTCAAACTTATGCACCCACCATAAGTCATCCTGAAGAAGAAATTGAAGAATTTTATGAGGAAATTTGTCATCTAAATAATAAAGGTAAGCAGCACTTGAAATTAATTATGGGAGATTTCAATGCAAAAATAGGGCAACGGCAACAGAATGAAACTTCAGTAGGTAAATTCGGTCACGGCAAAAACAGAAACCGGTGTGGAAATACTCTCGTTGAGTTTGCAGAGGCAGAAGGGTTTTTCATCTTGAACTCCTTCTTCAAGAAAAAGCCACACAGGAAATGGACATGGAGACATCCAAATGGGACGACAAGTGAAATTGATTTTATTATGTGTAACAAAAAATTTGTCATAGAAGACTGCAGTGTGCTAAACAAGTTCAACGCAGGTAGTGACCATAGATTGGTGAGATGTAAGATGCACCTCAACACTAAACTTGAACGTGGCAAGCTCATAAGACAAACAAAATCTATTGACATAACCAACCTTAAAAAACACCATAATACCTTCAAGTTGGAACTGAAGAACAGGTTCTCTGCTTTAGAAGGCCTAACATCGGAAGAAGTGGACATCTCTGAAGTTAACAGAAAAGTAACCAAAGCTCTTATGGAAACAGAAACAAAATTAGCTGGGTCTAAGAACAAGTTGCATGTAAATAAATTATCAGGAAAAACGAAAATGTTGATGCAAAAAAGAAGAGAGATGAGGACAACTAAAGAAGATGTGACTTCCAAAGTGGAGTATATAGAGCTATGCAAGACAGTACGAAAAAGTATCACTGAAGACGTAAGAAAATTCAACTGTGAACTAGTGAGGAAAGCAATTGAAAACAACCAAAGCCTAAAGATAGCAAAGGGACATCTCAGTAAGGGAAGAAAACAGATTATGGCACTGAGAAAAGAAGATGGTTCTGTAACAAGAAATAGAGGCGAAATTTTGATAAGAGTGAAAGATTTCTACTCCAAATTATATGAAAGGGATGATACATGCACTCCAGACATCATGAAAGATACTAGTACCAGAGTTCCTCCAGTCCTTCCAGCAGAAGTTGCACATGCAATCAAGAACATGAAGCGGGGAAAAGCTCCAGGAGAAGATGGAATTACTGTAGACATCATACAAGAAGCAAGTGGAGAAATCGAAACAGTACTCGCCCAAATTTTCACTCGATGCCTTAATGAAGGAAAGATTCCTGAGGATTGGAACACCGCTACAATGATCCTGCTACATAAGAAAGGTGACATTGAGGATCTCGGAAACTACAGACCTATCAGCCTCCTATCAGTAGTTTATAAAATCTTCACTAAAGTTCTTTCACACCGCTTGAAGGTAACACTGGACATGGCTCAACCGAGAGAACAAGCTGGATTCAGGAGTGGCTACAGCACAATAGATCATATCCATGTGCTGAGAGAACTAATTGAAAGAGCGAGGGAATATGAACTTCCATTGTGCATGGCTTTTATCGATTATGAAAAAGCCTTTGATTCGGTGAAACCATCAGCAGTTACAATGGCTCTGAAAACCTGCGGTATTGAAGATGCATACATTAATATTATTAATAACATCTATGAAAATGCAAGTGCAAAGATTAGGCTGTTTGTAAATACAACACACATAAAAATTGGAAAGGGAGTGAGACAAGGTGACACCATATCTCCGAAGCTCTTTAATGCCACATTGGAGGGTGTTTTTCAGTCACTGAGCTGGGAAAACAAGGGGATAAAGATTAATGGAGATTATCTAACCCACCTTCGTTTTGCTGATGACGTAGTCATTTTTGCAACTAGCCCATCAGAGCTGCAGAGTATGATCCAGGAACTTGCTGACAAGAGTAAAGAAGTGGGATTAAAAATGAACTTTCAGAAGACAAAAGTGATGTTCAATGCTTTTACAAGAAATGAAGATTTATCGATTGATGGAGAAAAGCTGGAGATAACAGACACGTACGTTTATCTTGGACAGCAGATATCAAGTGAGGGTCACATTGATGACGAAATTAATCGGCGTACAAAACTTGCCTGGAGAGCTTTTGGAAGAAACAGCATAATTTTCAAGAGCAATATGCCATTATGTCTTAAAAGAAAAGTGTTTGATCAATGCATCCTTCCAGTGCTTACATATGGTGCAGAGACGTGGACCTTAACTAAAAGAGACATACAAAGGCTGCAGACAACTCAAAGAGCCATGGAGAGGTGCATACTTGGTGTAACCAGGAGAGATAAGAAGAGGAACTCGTGGATCCGAAAAATGACAAGAGTGGAAGACATCATGATCAGAGTTAAATCCCTGAAATGGCAATGGGCTGGACATACTGCCAGAAGGACAGATCATCGATGGACAGCCGAAATTTTAGATTGGATTCCAAGGGACAGGAAAAGACCCAGATGAAGACCACATGGGAGATGGGTGGATGAAATTCGAAAGTATGCAGGGGTGACATGGAGGAGACTGGCACAAGACAGATCGTTGTGGAGGAAACTTGGGGAGACCTTCGTCCAGCAGTGGATTGATAATGGTTGACAATGATGATGATGATATGAAATGCATTTTAAAATCGATACGATCTCCATTTGTGCCCTCTATCCGAGAAGTTGTGCTTCGAAAAAAACCCCGGAACGAATGGATCATCATTCTCACATTTTAAGCTTCCCAATACAAAAAGAATTTTACAAATAAAACTAATAATTGCAGAGATAACATCTCCCTGGTTGGACAGACAAATTGATAGCATAAGCACGATGCAAAAGATACTAATAACGCAGCTTCAGTCCTCCTAACAGACAAGAAAACCAACACCTCCCCCGTGTGTTTTGCAGGGGGTGGGGAAGGAAATTTGTCAGACATAAGTTATGTCAATAGAAAAATTCTGAACTACAAAATATCGTGCAGGGACAAAAAGGTAGGAATGGATAAAATTCCAGGACATAAAACAGAATTTTAAGACATTTCCAGGACAAAATGAAATTCCAAGACAAAACCAGTATTTCCAGGATGCGTACGAACCAAGGAGGTTAGAATAGATAGAGTAAGGATGACGTCACAAACCTGAAGCACTTTGAGCAGATGAATTTAATGCTCAAACGTCTCACCAACATGGTGGCAGAGACTGTGATTGGTTGTGACTCGTCAAACACGTCTCACCAACATGGCGCCAGAGGCTGTGATTGGCTGTGACCCGTCAAACACGTCTCACCAACATGGCGCCAGAGGCTGTGATTGGCTGAGACGTCATGATCGTGACGTTTCGGTGGCTTCACTTTGACTGCACGACGGGAACGGCTGGCCCTTACTCCATCTATTCTAACCACCTTGGTATGAACCATGTATTGGTGACAGCTCACTAATTCAACATCTAATAACCTATATATAACTTAAATAACTTAAAACGCCTGATGTATTATAAACCTTGATGTATTGGCCCCTGCAACACTGATGATAAAAACTCGATTTTTAGCAACAAAATATCGAAAAAAAAAAAAGACTGCGATATTTCGTTGTCGAAGAAAAAAACTTTAAAGTAAATTCATGACACAGAAAGGTGATATTCCCTTTCTCTTTATAAGAATACAAAAAAGAGACATTCACTTATCCCAGAAATTTTTTGAGGGGGTTACGCTTTTGCAGTTTCAAACATCAGTCACGAAACCTCATTTTGGGAGAAGGGGGTTCATACTGTTTCCTGTAACATCAAGGGAAGGAACAAAATTTTTAGCGATAAAACATCAAACAAAACGGAAAAAAAACCCCAGCTAATTCACGACATATGAAGATTATATTCCCTTCCACTTTTGAAGAATGCAGCAAATAGAAATTCATTTACTTCACATAGAAAATATTCTTTTGCAGTTTCAAACATCAATTATTGCTTGCAAAAACAGCGATGCTCTAAAACACCGATATTTTTTGCCCATCCCTACTCCGATTAATCTTTGCAGTACCAGCAGGGATTCTGGAAAACTTATTCTCATATGACGATGGGTTTGCCTCCTCGGGGCGCTCCGTGGTAACAATGGCACACACAACAGCAACTAGGGCCTCTGTGAATCTTGGAGAGGTGCAAGCTAGTTCTGTGTGACATTGGCAAAAAGACCCCAACTCACTGGGTTTTGTTCCAGAATCCTTAGGTTGAATGACCAACTGGAACCCTCAGCTGTGGGCTAATTCCCCCACTGATGTACTTACCTGATTAAAAAGACAAAAAGAAATCAATATCCGGACTCAAGTGTGGGATATGGTGGACTTACAACACTTGAGAAAAATGATCCACCACAGAATCGATCTGGACTTTCTAAACGGCGTATGAGAAAGAGATCTCGGCTGAGTGAATGTAAGATTGGTGTATGGAATACTAGAGGTATAAATGGCAAAATGAATGAGGTGATTGAGGAGATGAAAAAGTGTAGACTGGATGTGCTGTGTGCAAGTGAAACCAAAAAGAAGGAAATTGGGGTAGAAGAAGTGATAGGCACAGTGAGTGTGTGGTCTGGAGTATTGGATAATGTGAGAGGACAGGCTGGTGTAGGTGTGATTTTAAGTGAAAAGATGAAAAATAACTTCATTCACTATAGTTGCATAAGTGAGAGAATTCTTTGGATTCGTTTGAAAGTGAAACTTGAGAGAATTGTAATTGTTGTAGTGTATACTCCATGAGACTTTGAACCTTCTGGTAAGAAGGAAGATTTCTGGAATGAGCTAGAAACTGTTTTGAGCCAGTTTGGTGCTAAAGAAAAAGTTATAATAGCAGGGGATTTCAATACTAGAGTAGGTGTGCAGAATGCAATTTCTGACAATGTTCTGGGCAAGTTTAATGATCCTTGTGTGAATGATAATGGTGAAAGATTAATTGAACTCTGCATTGAGAATGGTTTGTGTGTATCTAATACATTTTTCAACCACAAGTATATACACACATATACTTGGGAAAATTGTACTCATGGTCAAAAGAGTGTGATAGATTTTGTTGTCTATGATCAGCATCTGAAACACTTAATTGTTGACACCTGTGTGATGAGAGGTGCGGATGTTGGTTCTGGTGATTACTTGGTAGTGTCACAAGGGAAACTTAATGTTGGTTGGAGGAAAAGGAATAGGAAGAGACCCAGGATAGAAAGAATAAAGGTTGATAGGCTCCTTGAAGATCATCAGCGGTATTCTGACTTACTCAGAGAACGACCGAAGGATCTGAAGTCTGCTGAGAGGGATGTAGAAAAGAAGTGGGAATGTTTTAAGAACTGTGTTGTCACTGCTGCTAAAGAGGTCTGTGGCACCAAAATAGTAGGTAACAATAGAGGTGATACTTGGTGGAATAGTGAGATTGAAGAGGCAGTAAAGAGAAAGAAGGAAGCCTATTTGGAGATGTTACAAGGTAAAGTCTGTGCATGAATATCGCTGTAAGAAGCGTGAAGCTGCTAAGCTGGTTCGCCAGAGTAAGGCAAAAGATAGGAAGGAGAAGGTGGAAAGGCATGAACTGGCTTTTTGGAAAGATAGGAAGTCTTTCTGGAAATACATGAGACTCAGGAAAAATAGGGGAAACAAAGCTGTAAGTTGTGCGAAGAATGAGATCGGGGAAATGATATTGGAGCTCATTAAGTGAAAGGTGGGGTGAATATTTCTGTGAGTTATTACATCAGGAAAGCAAAGATGATTCTAAGACAGACACAGATGATGTCACAGTGAGGGATGGAAGCACAGGAGGCATCTCAAGAGAAGAAGTGTGTAAAGCTCGAAAATCTTTTCAGAATGGTAAGGCTCCAGGAGTTGAAGGCATTACTGCCGAGATGTTGAAATATGGTGGTGACTCTGTAATTGACTGGTTAACTGAAATTTGCCAGTTGTGCTGGGAGTTAGGAATGGTCCCTCGGGATTGGAAGGATGCTATTATTGTTCCCTTGTATAAGGGAAAAGGTGATCAGACTGAATGCAAGAACTATTATGGTATTAGCCGACTAAGTGTGCCAGGGAAAGTGTTTGGTAAGGTTGTTACTGAAAAAGTACTTGGTCTTACATCAGAGAAAATGTGGGATGTTCAGAGTGGTTTTATGCCTGGTAAAGGCTGCACTAACCAGATTTTTGCATTATGCACGATGATTGAAAAGTATCTGGCTGTTAATAAGAAAGTTTTTGCTGCCTTCATAGATTTAGATAAAGCTTATGACAGAGTAAATAGGACACATTTGTGGAAGGTATTGAATGAATATGGTGTTACTGGGAATCTACTTAATAGTGTAAAAGCAATGTATGCTGGTAGTAAAGCTTGTGTACGAGTGAATGGTGTCTTATCAAAATGGTTTTCTATTGGTGCAGGAGTTAGACAAGGTTGTGTAATGTCACCATGGCAGTTTAAAATATTTATGGACACGTGCATGCGTGATGCCAAAATAGATGATAGTGGTTTATGTCTTGGTGATATCCATGTGTGCAGATTGCTGTATGCTGATGACACTGTCCTGTTGGCAGAGAGCAAAACTGATTTGCAGAGTATGTTGTCTCGGATGTACGAAGTTTGTATGAAATTCAAATTGAATATAAATAAGGGAAAAACCAAAGTTATGGTGTTTGAGAGAGGAACTGGT
This sequence comes from Macrothele yani, assembly GCA_039090855.1. NCBI lineage: Eukaryota > Metazoa > Arthropoda > Arachnida > Araneae > Macrothelidae > Macrothele > Macrothele yani. The sequence goes on from CM076995.1 coordinate 103,295,513, forward strand.
AGCACTGAATGTAATGTAAGTATAAATGGCACTGTGATTGACCAGGTGAGTGAGCTTGTGTATTTAGGAAGCATGTTTGAGAGAGAGAACAAATTGGATGGTGAAATTAGTAGGCGAGTGAATTCTTCATTCAAAGTCATGGCTGCTCTGGAAGGTTTTCACAGGAATGATGGGTTCTATAGAGTCCCGCATGGCTGTGTATAAAAGTGCAATTGTTCCTACTCTGATGTATGGCAGTGAAACCTGGGTACTGCAGAAGAAACATAGGAGTTGTTTGTGTGCTGGAGAAATGAGTTACTTACATGGGGTTTGTGGCAAGACACAGTCTGATTGTGTGAGGAATGAAGATGTGTTGCAGATGTGTGATGTGAAGCAAAATGTTGTTAGCAAGGTGAAGACCAATATGCTTCGGTGGTTTGGCCATGTTGAAAGAATAAGTGATGAGATGCTTACTAAGAAAATCTTTTTAGTCCGAGTGGCAGGAAGGAAAGGCAGAGCAAGGCCAAGGAAGACATGGGTGGATCAGATTCAGGAGTGTCTGCATGAGAAAAAGATTATAAGTATGAAGTATAAAAGATCTTGTGTACTGCATGTGATGGATGTCAGTGAAGCCCTAGTTGTATGTCAAGATCGCTGTAAATGGAGAAGTTTGATACAACAACAGTAAGAAAAAATATCTGGTAGTTTGTATTTCTTTTTGGAGCTAACCTCTGAATCTCAGAGAACAGCTTAGTGATATGTATGTGTATGTATGTATGTATGTATGTATATGAAGAAAAGGAGCAAGATGAGGGAAGTGCGGATCATTCACTTTATGTGGGATCGGGTTGTGATATATGAGTGACTTTTTTCAATGTTATTTTATTTATTTATTTTCCTCCAGCACTTAAAAACCTTTACCTTTGATGACTTTCCTGGTTTAATACAATCTGGAGTGTTATTATTATTACTATTATTTTCCAAGATCTCAGTAGAAGCATTATCACAGAGTTGTACATACACTATATTGACAAAAGTCACCTTGAAGAGAAACACAATATAGAATTTACTGACATACATTAGTGTGGTGCCGGTCCACCTTTGGCCTTAGTGCATGCACTGACCCCTCGAGCTTTCAACAAGGTTTTGGAACACAGCGATAGGTATGCGCTTGGATTCAGTATGTAATGCTGCCGCTAACTGTTGCTTAGTAGTAGGCCTTGATTCCAAATTTCGTATGCGGCACTTTAATTCTTCCCATAGGTGCTCTATGGGATTAAGATCAGGGCTCTGTGCTGGCCAGTCTACACATGATACAGAATCAGCGTCAAACCACGCCATAACAGTCCTTGCTTTATGGCTCCATGCATTATCCTGCTGGTACCAACAAGGCTTGGTTCCATAGTATTGCCACAGAGTTGGTAGGGCATAATTGTCCAGAATATCGAGGTAGACATGCTGGTTAACAGGTTTGTCCATGATAACCAATGGGCCTGGATCATACCATGAAAAACACCCCCACACGAGTACACTGCCAGCTCCAAACTTGACTGTAGAAACAGTACACTGTGGTAAATAGCATTCCCCTGGCTGCCTCCATACCCACACACGGCCACCAAACTGATGAATTATGTGTCTGGATTCACCAGTCCATAGGACCCGTTTCCATTGATCTACGGCCCATGACAAATGTTCTTTACACCATGCTAAACAACAAGTAGCATTTCGAGTGGAGATTAAAGGCTTATGAGCAGCTGCACGACCAAGGTAACTCATGGAATCAAGTTCTCTGTGATATGGTACATGTACATACCAAGGTTCCAGCATTTTTACTCACCTGTACTCTGAGGTCTTGTGCAATACTCCGTCAATAAGCTGTAACGACTCTACTGAGGCTTGGACGTCCTCCATCACCGATTTTCTTTGGTCTGCCAGTGCATTTTGCTACTTGAGGCACACCATGTGTTTTCCACTTATTCAGTACATCCAAAACGGATGACTTGGGTATGTTTAAACGCCTCTCGGTTTCTCTTTTGGACAACCCACTAATATAACACCGAACAGTCTTTCCTTTTTCAAAGTTGGTTCTCTCCCGCCGCGACATTTCCACTCAACCTCACAGTGCGATATGATTGCGGTCAGCTGCAGGCTTGTTTTTATACTGCTTGCAGCTGTACTGTGTATCTTAACAACACAGCGAATCCATTAATTTGCTTTTGAAGGGGTATCCAGTGACTTTTGTCAATATAGTGCATATATCTGCATACACAATCATCAAAACAGAAAACTTGCTGCAAATTCAGAAAGTGTGAATCATGATTAGCAATAGAATAAGAATAAATTAAAATAAATAAAAAAATAATTACTGTAAGAATAATAATTAGATGTTTAAAATTACTCTAAATACAAAAATAGGGTAAATTTCAAAAATATGGCAGAGTTTCACAAAAATCGGTATGACAGGGGTAGGAGCAAAAAAATTTTTTTTTTCAGGACACAGTTTTTCTTAAATTTCAGGACATATTTTGTCGGAGCTGGGAGGTAAATTAAATAAAATATTAGTAATAATGCAGAAATTGTTGTTCTTTCACCAAAAAAACTACCTAAATTATGGTCCGATTGTAAGCAGCAAATTGTTTTCACGACAGCTTTCTTTTTTTCAGCATGGGAAACGGCTCCCGCTGCCACTGAAACTTTGTCCTAACAATCAGCCTTATTTCTATAAAATCATAGTAAGAGTGCTTCACTAAAAAAAAAAAAATTTTGGTACTTACAACTAGACAACTTTATTTACACTTGGAAATTCTGCCTTCAAATTCTACTATTGATTTATGCATTTCCCTCAATTTGTTGGTTGTTTTTTCTAGTTCTATATTTTCTGATAACATCATTTGGGAAACTTTCATGTTGCTCATGCTGTTTTCTTTTATTGCACAGTCCAATTTTTTTGAAGCTTCAGCCAAGAGCTTATGAGCAAATCTGGTCATTCATTAAGGAATTTTCTTAAGTTTCGACAGCTAATCAAGCCTCACACGCTTATTTTGCTTTTCCAAAGTCTGCATAGTTTGTTCTTCAGTATTTCTTTTAGCATTTCTTTGCATCCTTTTCTCTTCGTCCTGCTGTTCCAAGTAGGAGGCATATTGTGCGTAAGCCTGTTTTACACTATTTACGAGGCCTTTAGTTATGGGTATTGAAAGTATGGAGTTATTGTGCAGTTGAATCGCTTCTTTGCAGATACGTGATTATCTGATAGATAACTCTGAAAGTGACACTCAATCTTTTGTGACAATGCTGTTGTTTTGGGAGAAGCCCCTTTCAGGAGGTGCATTTCTATGTGACAATGTCAAACATGTCTTCACCAGGGCTGATAATGAACTGTATTTTAGTAAACCTGCAGAATCTTTAATGCTAGCCACTGCTGACCAATAGTTACAAATATCATTATCTTCCTCGTAACTTTTACGATTAGCTGCCATGTCCTAATACATGTACAGTGACCACTCTGTATTTATCTTATCACAAACACCGTCAGTTTTAGTGGCTTTAAACATATGACGACTCGGGCGTTTCACAGCATCTTTTGCGCTTTCCTTCCTCTGAAACAAAGGATGAATAGATTGGATGTCTCGCAGAGGAAAGTTATTCAGTGGTAGTTTTTTTAACAAATATTCTGTTGCAGCAATGAAACAGCTTTTTATCCCCAGTAACACTTTCTTCTCATTTATGTTTTTGTTCTGTGCCAGAATATGGCTGGCACTACTACCAACATCAATTTTATCCAAAGGCAACCAATAGTCACTTTTCTGAAAGTTAACTTTTAAAAGTTTAGATCCTTCTTTTGTGCCAACTGCATCCGGTTTTAAAATTTTTAACATTATACTGCGCACCAGTTCATTTAGTTTGCGGTTTAACACGTGAATAATGGGTTCTTCATTCTGTAAAACCTTTAGGTATAAATATTTCTGTAAAAAAAAAAAAGCACAAAATGCAAGTAAATATTGCAAGGGATATTTCAAGTGGGAATGTATCTGATCGTACCTAGAACAAAGTTTCACATTTTTCTGCTTTGGAAGGCATGGCAAAAATACTCAATTAATGTAGAATACTCTTCAATAATTCTCTCACAAACAGGACCTAGGGTTAACCACCTGCTCTCAACATGATGAAGGAAAACATTTTTAGCTACACAACCCATTAGGTTTTCCAATTGTATATTGTATTGTGATAATCTTTCCTTCGACAAGCAGACATTTTGAACCACTGATAAATATCAGTAGCAAGAGTTTTCAATATCAATGTGAAGTCTACCTAGTCCTTTCTTCAGAGCACCATGCATCATATGCAAACAGTAGGTCCCAAAATTAATCAAGTCAGGAATTGACGGCAAGTTCAATTCAGCATTCAATTTCTTGAGAACAGACAGGTTTACATTTGGACCATCCATAGAGCATTGCAACATCTTTTCTAAACTTAGCCCATGCAAAGATTTGAAATCTAGAATTAATTTTACAATTTTATCTGCTTCTGCATGTCCCAAGAATTTAGAATCACAGTATGAAGTTACAATTTTTGTATGACTTTCTGACCAATGTGATATATGAATGTCAAATTGCTTCTTTACCTGTACTGTAGTTGTTCGAGCAAAATAAATGGTATAAAAGGGAGTCCCAATATCACGAAAAGATCGGCTTTGAAGTATGGAGCTAAGCCAAAGTTCACCACATAACTGATTTTTTTATCGGACATCTTCAGACATTTTGCAATGGCGGAATCATCAAAAATAAAAGAATAGACTTCAGCTAAGTCACCAAACGACTGAAATGAATAATTGATCTTAACAGCTAGTAGTATTAGTAGAGCTTTTGCTTTCAAAACTTTATTACTTATTGCAGTTGGTTGCCAGTATTGGACACTTTTACTGACTGCCTGTAAAACATTATTTGATGATTGGACACTTTTACTGATTAACTGCGAAACATTATTTGATGCTTGGAAAACGAGCTGTCTAGACATACTTCTGGCAGCTGCTTTATGTTTCTTCCCATCTGCATGTGAAAGCACTTGTAAAAATCCCATATTGGCAATGCTTTTAGTCTCCTTGTTGCACAGAATGCACGTGGCCGAAAAGATATCGTCATTAGCATGGCACCAATTTTTCACTAAGTCCCCATTTTGGTCTTTCTTGTTATTTTCAAAACAAACTGATGAAAACTTCGTTTTCCGCGGCATTTCAATAAGAACTTGAACAAGATGAATAATGGAATGTGCTGTTTGTTATCAAATTTGACACGGTACTGCAAAAACAGCAGAAAAAATTTGGTACAAAAAAGACGACACTCTTATACATCAACCAAGAAAAACATCCTTGTGGTATGTCCTCTGTTTAGAACTCTGTCATTTCAGTTATGGTTTTGGTTTCAGGGCACAGGAACAAGCAAAAGCCACAGCTGTACATACATAAATCAAAGTCATCAGCGCTTTAAACCCCACCTCTTTCTATGGAGGGCGATGGTCAACAAGTGTCTCGGCGCAACAAATTAGGGCAAAAATCCACGCAAAATTACCGAATTTTTTTATGGCAAAATGCCGAGAACAATCAAATTTTGCTAATACAGAGACGCCAACATCTGAAGGAAGTTATCAGTAGTCTATATGCGTGGTGTGCTTAGTTTTTCCGTAGCGAAGTCAAGTCAAGTTTCCACATTAAAATTTGCAGGGTAGCCTGCGTATTTCCCAGAGTGCACTGCTACATTTTAATCTGGATAGAGGACGATACTTGGATAAACTTTGCAACGTACTAAGTACTGTTAAAATGGAAAAAACTTGGTAAATACACAAAAAATACATACCATTTCAACTCTGCCTTTCAATATGTTATATTAATAAATATGTTATGCCATAAGTGCGTGATACAGCTCACTTATGGTTATTCCTCCCGCTTTTTAAAGTGTAAATGCCGACCGTAATAGTCTTTTCATCCGTGTGCAATTGAAAAATCAAATGCACACAGCGAATGAAACCTATGGTTTTCGGTTTTCGGATACCCGAGGCGATTTTTGACACAGAAATTCTTGCGAATAACTCTCCTTGAATTTTTGACAACTTTTTTGCTTTTTAGATCCATGAATATTAGTAGAGGATAGTGGCCATTTTACCCGATGCTATCGCAAGTTAATTCGCACACGACAAGAGCAAAGACCAACAACACACAGAACAATTAACTTTGAAAGGTTGCATAGCTTTATTATGCGGATAAATAGAAAATTAGCATTAAATGCTTATGATATGATAAAACTAATCAAAAAGGTATTTTAAATTGCATAAATAAATCAATTCTGAAAAAAAGGATACAATAAAAAGGCAATGCAAATAGAATAAATTACAATAAAAATTCATGCAACGTTTGATTAACACAATAAAAGTTTTCTGTTAAGATGAGGGGAAATAAAATGTCACAACTTAATATGCAAGTGAGTAATGAAAATAAAATCATCAAATAAAAAAACAAAAGGATTAAAACTGAAATTAAAAGATTCCCAGCAAAGAATGATCTGGGGAAAACAATCTTTAAAACAAGCTATTAAGGAAGAAAGTTCTTGTGAATCTCACAAGATAAAATAAAACACCCCTCTGCTTAGCAGAACATTTTTACCAGAGAAAAAAAAAAAAGTGCGCTTCGCAAATCTGTCAGAGTAACATAAACAAAAGCTCGCTGCTGACAGCGAAGGAGGAGCGTGAGAAAATATGTCACATCTGGCAGGCACGCGCAGTAGTAACAGTCAGGAAGAAGAAAGGGGAAAAACAAGCAGGTGTTTCGCAAGGAACATCGCTTCGAAGCATCATAAAAACCATTACGTTAAACATTTGACAAATAAATATATACATCGAAAGCAAGATAAGGCTGTTTAGAACAATTGCATGATTAAGGCGAAACATAAAACACATTTTTTAAAGGTTCATAACATAAAAGTTGAAGGAATACACAGCACTTTTACGTTAAATAAAATATAATCTAGGAATAATCAATATTAATTAATTACAATATTTAATTTTGAAGACGAATATGATAAAGATAATGAAAGGAATGCATGCCGCTGCTGCTGTTGTGGTGAGACATTTGCTTTAGTTGTTTGCGAAAGACGGAGGGAGAGAATTTCTCTTGCTCTGGGCAAAGAATCGCTGCGCGCGAACATCAACTCTCGCTGAGCAAACATGCTTGCCGGGTGACGGCTTTATGATGTTAATACAAAAATCATTACACTTGACTATGCTAACCTTTTTTTTTTTTTTAAATTAAATTTACCAGGAATATCCCAGATTTTTGGAAAAATTTGTAGTTTTTCACACCTTCTCCGTAAGTCCGCAGTTTGAACATGATATCCGTAGAAATCCATAGTACATATATTAGATATTTCGGAGGATCCATAGTACATAGTACTTGGCATCTCTACTAATGGTGTTACTATTTCGAAGAATCGGAAAAGCAGAGGACCTCCAAAGGGTCATGCAAAGACAGCAAAGCGAGGTTGCTGAGTGGCGGAATAAGCCATCAGATAAGCGGTGCCGTATTGCTCGAGCTATGGTAGCGCAAAGACAACAGCAAAGTGAGGTTTCAATGCCGGGATAAGAATCATGTGACTTCCGTTTGATCCTCAGGAACCTTGTTGCGTCAAGACAAGTTCACAGCAGATCCTCGCGCAATCTCACAAAAGCGGAAATGCTTTCACGCGGTACGCCGAAGCTGACAGTTCTTGGAGATGACGTCACTCAAGAGCTCCCTCACTCTCGTTTTTTTTTTGTTTTTATATATATATATATATATATATATATTTATTTAAGGTTTAACCACTACCGTGAGCAACTCAACGCACTCTCGTTCCAGTTCTTTTTATTTTTGTGGTACTTGTAAATGCTGGATGATGAATCACTATACACAGGTTTACACTTTATTCTTAAAATTTCAGGATTACATTCAAATTTTCAGGATATAGAACAAAAATAAGGACATTTCAGGACAAAAAAATAAAAATCAGGAACTTCAGGACAACTCCGACCCCTGGTATGATCTTTAAAAACCTGAATGGACCCCTGTTCTTATTTAACAAGAATAACGACACACAGAGTAGCAGAGAAGGAAATATTTGCCCCCCCCCCACACACACACACACACTGAAATTCCACATTGAGAACTACTTTCTGGGTTGCAAGATGGAAAAGATGGAAAATTACAATTGGATTAGGGATGCTTGCAACACTAAACACAATGAGCGAAAATCCTCACTGTTACTGAAGAATTGATTGGCCTGTGTGTCTTGCAGAATTTTAGATTAAAGTGCAAGCTGAGCCTGCTAATTAAGTGAAAAATGTGCAAAAATCCTGACTCTCATTGTGACATTCTACTGATATAAATCAGGATTTTCAAGAAATGCCACAATAAAATTGCAAGCACCGTCATAAATAATTGTGAAGAATGGCTATTTCAAAAATAAAAGTGCCCCTCCCCAGTCTAATGCTAGCCCTTTTATAATTCCAGAATAAACTGGTATGGTGCCACACAGGAAGCTTTTGATTAAAACTATGGACAGTCCAAATCATGTATAAAATGTTGAATACGAATTAACGGGGGAGGGGGCTCATAAAATTGTGTTCCTGGCTGACGACAGCAATATTTTTCCCTACCGGGGAAAATACACGAGTGTTGGCAACACTGCATCATTCAGTAAACGCATGGTTAATAAGGGTAATGAAGCAACGTGTTCATTATTACATTCCACATGGTTATTAGTTTCGTTAGTTGATGCTAAAATTAGTAGACCTATACAAGCAACTATACTTACAAAATGAAATGTCAAATGGTTTTATCTGAATTATTTATAAAACAGAAAAAGACCAAGGCACCAGTGAGTGATAGTTTGCTTGCCGGACCTTCATCAACAACAGTCCAACAGAATTTGATTCATGAAACTGATTCACTGCATGGTGATGTAGATATTGTGGACATGTATAGTTCTTCTACGAACTTAATTGGGGGCTGTATCACGTTGCAGCAACTTGAAAAGTGGAAAAGCAGCAGGCCTTGACTTTCGTACAAAGCCTCTGGTGAGATAACTTGTTCCTTCTGCAGTGATGTACAAAAACATTGTGCCTTAAAAGACAGCAAATTACATATTGAAACAGCATTCATCAAAGGGATGAAAGTCAAGAACAATAAAAAACTGAACGACAAAATCAGTGACCATGGGAGATGCAAGGTTTACCTAAAATGTGTTCAAATATTGGAAGAAATAAAAAAAATGAAAGACTGCCAGCAGCATTGACAACAGAATTTCGACTGCTGGGGGGGGGGGGTGAAGAGAAAGTTGAGGTAGCTGCACATAATTTCCGTACAGCTTACCTAATTAGTAAAAGAGCTGAGCCATTCAAACTGTACAAAGAGCTATATACATTGCAGTTTTTAAATAGTACTAATGTTGGAAAAATGCTTCATTCTGACCACAGTTGTATTAACATTATTTATTTTATAAGCAATGAAATGTCAAAGTCATTAGCACAACATTTAATTCAATCAGGCTGTGTATTTAGTATACTTATTGATGAAAGCACTACTATTTCAAATAAATCAAATTTCATTTTGTACGTTCGATGTATGTTTGATGATGAGCCATGCAGTATTTGTTTGATATTATAGAATTAATTTATCTGACTGGCGAGGCAATTGCGGACAGCATTTCCTTTTATTTTAATAAACATGGCATTACAGATGAAATATTATGCACGCAGCTAATTGGATTTACATCAGATGGTTCAGCCAATTTACAAGGAGCTTATAGGGGAGTGGTTACATTCTTGAAGAGTAGGTATAACCAAGATCTGATTGTTATTCACTGCTTAACCCTTTAACTGGCTGGAATGAATTAACTCGGGTTTAGCAAAATGGAATGAAATCAGCTCGAACAAATATATTCGTTGTCTGAGGGGGCAGAACTCGGCTGGAATGAGTGGATTGCTCATAAGAAAGTGCTATTATTTACATTATTATTCAATGTGGCTATTTAAAGGGATGATTGACGTTAATCCTTTTCGACTTCTCCTAAAATGGCTATCTGGCACTAATCCTTTCATATTGACGTTAACCCTTTGTCTTTTTTAACCTTCTTAAAGGGCTATGGCGACGAACTTAACAATGGAGATAGATGTTTGATTAACTTGTTTCTACTCAGTGACATGATATCCGAGTCAGGGGGACTAGCACTTTTCCATCATGACTTGGGTCATGGAGCAGAGGATAAAGGACTAGAAAGAAACTCTAATTGCAGGTGCCAAGTTTATGATAAATCCTTGAAGAAATGAGAGGGAGAAAGAATTGTTTTTTCATAGCTTTCGTAAAACTTAGCCGCTATGTGAATATTTCTGTTTGGAGAAAGCAGAAAATTTTGGGCACAATTTGTTTCAGACACATCAGCAGCTTAAAGGGTTAAACCACAAGCTTGAACTTGCTGTAAATGATGTTATTAATTCAATGTCAGTCTCTCTTCATTTTAAATCATTTGTAGACTCTTTATATGGAATTTTTCTCAGTCAGTCCAAAAAATCAAAGGGAGATAGAAGTTGCTACTACTTTGGGATGTGAATTCAGAAAAATAGGGAAAATGTTTGCGTTTGACATTCGGTGCGTGGCATCATCTTGCTCTACATTAAAAGCTGTAGTGACAAGCTACTCGTCAGAGTAGCAGAATGCAGATGTACGTGGATAGTTTCCAAATTATTAGCGGATTCTGCAGACAGTTTTTGCTTGTAGATTTAAAAAAATACTAAAAATGTTATTTACAGCAATTAAAACACTCACTCAAGGCTTTACTCAGATTAATATACTTAATTTTATTTTAACTTGAATTTTTACTTATTTTTCACAGTTCTTATTTTTACAGGCATTTCTGACCTTTAGATTTTATCAAGATCTGTTTTCTCAATGTATAGAAACTATATCAAAAGTTTTGTCTACACAGAAAGAATTTAGATTTTATTGCCAGGTTGCTCCTGCAGTTGTCAGTTATTACATTAAAATCTCTTCCTTATGTACTTTGTAAGTCCACTATTTTTGAATTAAGTTGTTGAAAATGATATTTATAATTTTTGAAGGTTCATTAATGGAACTGCTTTTCTGGATGTAAAAATTTTCTTTAATTAGTTTCTTGTTTTCATGAGGCTCAGTCCAATATTTTAATATTTTGCCATGAAGGTCCATTTCACACACATTGCTGCACATTCAATTGTAGTGTATTTATTTTGTCCTCATTGAAATCTGTAATTTTTTAGTAAATATTTATTGTTTTACTAATTTTTCTTCAAATTATCTTATTCTATTGCTCTCATGGGTTGAAGCAAGTTTTCTGTTTCAGTGGTTGTGTATGCGGATACATTTTGGTTTTATACAACTCTTCTACTCGCCATTAGTCCAATTTTTGAAAAATAAGAAATGTGATGATTCAAATTCAAGAAAGCAAGCAAACTATCAAGGATTGTTAGAAAAGTTGACAACATGGACTTTTACTGTAGAGTTAACATCATTCAGAGACATTCTATAAGTTCTAAAACAACTATCACTGTATTTTCAATCACAGAATTCAGATGCAATATCTGTTTCATCTGAGATAAGTGTGTGCATTAACTCATTAAATGCAATGAAGCAAGCTGAAAGGATTCATCTTAAAGCAGCAAATGCTAAATATTCACAAACTGGGAAATATCAGGGTCAAGATATAAAATAACCATCCAATAAAAACATAGATTTTCGGCAGTTTAAGGAAACAGTTCTTATAAGGCCTAATTTATAATTTGAATGCAAGATTCTCAAATGCTAACAACTTTTTTTAAGACTGTGAAGTATTAAACCAAACATATTGGCCTAAAAAGCTGCAGTGAACTTGTTTTATTTGGTGATGACAGAATTCAGTCACTTTGCAATTCAGTAAAAAAAAAAAAAAAAAAAAATCAAGAAGATTCTATTGTTTCAAAAACCATTAAGGAATTCCGTATGTTTAAGGAAGTAAAAAACCAAGAACATTTAGGTAATTCATTAAAGGAACTATTTAACAAAATTAAAGTAGTGCCAGTGTCTTTGGCAGAGTGTGAAAGAGGGTTCAGTATAATGAACAATACCATGACCAAGCTAAGGAACAAAATGAACATTCAAACACTATCACAGGGATCATAGCATACTTCTGGAAAATTTTAGGTAGGAATTTTAGGACTTTTTAGAAAAATTTTAGGAAAATTTTAGGACTTTTTAGAAAAATTTTAGGAGTGTATTTCAATAAAAACTAGATGTATATTTGTATACATCTAGTAAAACAACTTTGTATACATTGTAAAGAGTTTGCTTCACACCCTTCAACCATATATACTGATAGACTGTGCATGACATCAAAATTTCTGGCTCCAACATAAAATCACATGACAACAGTCAAAAAGATGGGTTACACCTGCTGTGCTTATGGTTGCTCTGAGCGATATAGTAAAGAAAGTTCTATGATTTTTCATGGGTAAGAAACGAATTAAATACCTAAGTCAATAAAGTTCAATTACTTAACCAGAAACTTGCAGCTATTGATATAAAAATATAGTAACTTAAGAAAAAAAAATGGAATGCATGTTCCAAATTCTTCGCAAATGTTCATCACATTATAAATCACAAAATGTAAACAACCCGATCATGCATGTATATAGCTCATAAGTAAACTTACCTGAAGAGTTTTCATTATATATGAGACGCATTCACATAATACACCGAAAACACTGAAGTTCTGCAGCATAAATTAGTAATCATAACAGCATTTTTACACGAAATTTGGAGTCTGGTGATGACGTGCCCAATGTTTGAGCCATGGCGGCTTTGATGCAGCTATTGCCAATGCGCAGTCCATTAGTATATATGGTCGAAGTTCACACCCAAATTTTTTGCATAACGTCTAATGTCTAAAGTTTAAGTATGATTTACTTCTAATGTTCAGTTCTTATCTTTTCACGTGTTATTATCATATTCAAGTATATTTACCACATTCAAGTTTCACTTTGAACATTAATATGCTGTTGAACCAGAAGCAATTCACGATTTTCACAGTAAAGTTTTCAGGTTTCACATTAAATTATAATATCCTAAAAAGGTAATTGAAAACCAAGAACTATGTACAATTGTTCACTGAATTACTTTTTCATATTATTGTTTTAACCTTTTCCTGATTAGCCTATCTTTTTCTGCTTCCACCACAACTAATTTACTTTCAGTTTTCTTTATTTCAGCTGAACCTTGTATGATCAAGTTAGAGGCAACTGCTATTTCAACAGTATTTTGTTTTTCTACAGCTTTTCTCATTCTTTCTGTTCCCTCTTGAATTACTGCTAGGGAGGCTTCTTTATCTTTTTTAAGCCTATTTATTTCTGCATCATTTTCTTTTATTTTGTCATCAAACTCAGTTTTTCTGTTTTTCTCTAGCTGCTTTTCCTTATTTTCCCTCTCTTTCTGCTTCCTTTCTTTTACCTTTTTTATTCTTCTTCCTTCAGCTTATCAACATACTCTTTATAAAATTTATGTGAATCACGAACACTATTTAACAAATTTCTTGTTATGGGAACTTTACTTACACATCCATAGTGTTTAATGGCCCCTTTAACTATTCTTAATGATGTTATAGTTGAGTCTTTTAAGTTAGCCTTGTCCTTCCTTAACAGAGTAGTGTTAAACGAAAATCCCCTTTCTGCATCAGCATTACCATGAGGTAAAACTAATATTGACTTGATGAGTTTAACAAGATTTGAGTATTTTTCTTTTCCGCTAGAGTCTTTAATACTAAATATATTACGCCAGTAATGATCAATCCGCACTGGAATATGCCCTTCCTCTGAAAATTTCACTAGTTCATCTAGAGTTGGCTTATCGCAATTTAAAAGTTTCCATTCTTCTCTTACTCTATCAATTTGTTCCTCAGAAAGATGCAAAACACTTGAAATTCTGGTTATTTCCGAAAGTCCTTCAGTGACTGAAAGTAGAGTTGACTCTTTCTTTGGTTCTTTTACCTTTAAAACTTCTATGTCTCTTAGCTTTTGCTTGCAGAATGGCAAATTTGACTTTAAATATTTTGTGGTTGCAATTAGTGATGATCTTACATCTAAGAGAAATAATTTCTGCCTGGTCTCCTGAACATTCCTGAGGAGATTTTTTGTCTTCATACCAACTTCTAACTCCCCTAGTTTTTTCCATGAATTTTTGTTTTCAAAATCTACATTCTTTAGGTCTTCTCCAAATTTCCCTGCAATAACATCATCTTGGATAAACTGAGCCATAACATTCCTCATTAAAGTATTTAAATCAGAATATAACTGGTGTATTTTTGGTTCTTCACTCTCTGATAACATAATGAAAACTTTTCAAAATTTTGGTGTGAAAATGAAATTAATGCTAAATAGCAAGGAGTTAGCTCATTTTTCAGGAAACAGTGAATTCTTTTTTACCTTGCCGAATTGCGTAGTTGTTTTTCAAAAATTTTTTGAGATGGCAAGAAGTTTAAAAAATATTCTGTAATATTTAGCCATTGATCCAAGAGCCTCTGGGCTACAGAACCAACGGTTAACCATCTGTTGCTGACATGACGCAAAAGAAATTTGGCAGTGACCAATGTTATATCCTCGACAGATTTATAATCCTCTCGTCTTGCAGCACTACTCTTTAAAAAGTAATGCATATCAGTAGCAAATTTGTCAAAATCTATATTTAAGCTGGTCAAAAAAATTTTAAATGCATTACTAACAACATGCAGGTTGCAAAAACCTAGTTCCAAAGATTTCTGGCCTGTTTCTTGTTTTACAACTTCATTGAATTTGCGTAAAAAGCACTTATTTACATTTGGGCTGTCCATGGATACACAAATAATTCTGTTCAACGAAATATTGAAGGATGATAACACATCAAGAATTTCTTTTAGCAAAATATCTGCTGTTATTGGGATGTAAGGTCAGGTGATGCGTAACATCACAGCCTCTCCTTGACAAATGTCAACCCCGCCTTCTCGTGGTGCATCCTGTTCCCACTAAAGGGGCTCTGACGACCGCAAATAGCGGTATAACTATACCATCGGGATCAGAGGAAATGCTATCCCACACTCACCAACCCGCTTGGCCAGCGTGGTGAGTTATGGCCAAACACCTCCAAAATGACTCTACAACTTAAATCTTGGCCCTCAGTCTCCGGCAGCTGGAATGTACCTGGCCAAGGCAGCGGCCAGTGCGACATGAAGGCAGAGGGTGCTAAGAATCCCTCGGAGGACCGGACTAGGCTGCCATTTGATGCTGACCTTGGCTACCTACAACGGACGCTCCCTATCTTCTGATTCAAGGCTTCTTGAATTGGAAGAGGAACTACAAAGGATCAAGTGGGACATCGTCGGGCTGAGTGAGGTAAGGAGAAAAGGAGAAGATCTCATTGAACTGAAAAGTGGACATCTCTTCTATTATCGTGGGACAGATACTGGCAGAACTAGTGGTGTTGGATTTATAATACACAAGAAACTGAAGGATAAAGTGGTAGAAGTTGAAAGTTCCTCTGACAGAGCTGCACGACTCGTTATCCAACTATCGAGAAGATACCAGGCTCAGATTATTCAAACTTATGCACCCACCACAAGTCATCCTGAAGAAGAAATTGAAGAATTTTATGAGGAAATTCGTCATCTAAATAATAAAGGTAAGCAGCACTTGAAGATAATTATGGGAGATTTCAATGCAAAAATAGGGCACCGGCAACAGAATGAAACTTCAGTAGGTAAATTCGGTCACAGCAACAGAAACCAGCGTGGAAATACTCTCGTTGAGTTTGCAGAGGCAGAAGGATTTTTCATCTTGAATTCCTTTTTCAAGAAAAAGCCACACAGGAAATGGACATGGAGACATCCAATTGGGACGACAAGTGAAATTGATTTTATTATGTGTAACAAAAAATTCGTCATCGAAGACTGCAGTGTGCTAAACAAGTTCAACACAGGTAGTGACCATAGATTGGTGAGATGTAAGATGCACCTCAACACTAAACTGGAACGTGGCAAGCTCATAAGACAAACAAAATGTATTGACATAACCAACCTTAAAAAAACACCATAATACTTTCAAGTTGGAACTGAAGAACAGATTCTCTGCTTTAGAAGGCCTAACATCGGAAGAAGTGGATATTTCGGAAGTTAACAGAAAAGTAACCAAAGCTCTTATGGAAACAGCAACAAAATTAGCTGGGTCTAAGAACAAGTTGCATGTAAACAAATTATCAGGAAAAACCAAAAATGTTGATGCAAAAAAGAAGAGAGATGAGGACAACTAAAGAAGATGTGACTTCCAAAGTGGAATATATAGAGCTATGCAAGACAGCACGAAAAAGTATCACTGAAGACGTAAGGAAATTCAACTGAGCTAGTGAGGAAAGCAATTGAAACAACCAAAGCCTAAAGATAGCAAAGGGACATCTCAGTAAGGGAAGAAAACAGATTATGGCTCTGAGAAAAAGAAGATGGTTCTATAACAAGAAATAGAGGCAGAAATTTTGACAAGAGTGAAAGATTTCTACTCCAAATTATATGAAAGGGATGATACATGTACTCCAGACATCATGAAAGGTACCAGAGTTCTTCCAGTCCTCCCAGCAGAAGTTGCTCATGCAATCAAGAACATGAAGCGGGGAAAGCTCCAGGAGAAGATGGAATTACTATAGACATCATACAAGAAGCAAGTGGAGAAATTGAAACAGTACTCGCCCAAATTTTCACTCGATGCCTTAATGAAGGGAAGATTCCTGAGGATTGGAACAATGCTACAATGATCCTGCTACATAAAAAAGGTGACATTGAGGATCTCAGGAACTACAGACCTATCAGCCTCCTATCAGTAGTTTATAAAATCTTCACTAAAGTTCTTTCACACCGCTTGAAGGTAACACTGGACATGGCTCAACCGAGAGAACAAGCTGGATTCAGGAGTGGCTACAGCACAATAGATCATATCCACGTACTGAGAGAACTAATTGAAAGAGCGAGGGAATATGAACTTCCATTGTGCATGGCTTTTATCGATTATGAAAAAGCCTTTGATTCGGTGAAACCATCAGCAGTTACCACGGCTCTGAAATCCTGCGGTATTGAAGATGCATACATTAATATTATTAATAACATCTATGAAAATGCAAGCGCAAAGATTCGGCTGTTTGAAAATACAACACACATAAAAATTGGAAAGGGAGTGAGACAAGGTGACACCATATCTCCGAAGCTCTTTAATGCCACATTGGAAAATGTCTTTCAATCACTGAACTGGGAAAACAAAGGGATAAAGATTAATGGAGATTATCTAACCCACCTTCGTTTTGCTGATGACGTAGTCATTTTTGCAACTACCCCATCAGAGCTGCAGAGTATGATCCAGGAACTTGCTGACAAGAGTAAAGAAGTGGGATTAAAAATGAACTTTCAGAAGACAAAAGTGATGTTCAATGCTTTTACAAGAAATGAAGATTTATCGATTGATGGAGAAAAACTGGAGATAACAGATACGTATGTTTATCTTGGACAGCAGATATCAAGTGAGGGTCACATTGATGAAGAAATTAATCGGCGTACAAAACTTGCCTGGAGAGCTTTTGGAAGAAACAGCATAATTTTCAAGAGCAATATGCCATTATGTCTTAAAAGAAAAGTGTTTGATCAATGCATCCTTCCAGTGCTTACGTATGGTGCAGAGACGTGGACCTTAACTAAAAGAGACATACAAAGGCTGCAGACAACTCAAAGAAGCATGGAGAGGTGCATGCTTGGTATAACCAGGAGAGATAAGAAGAGGAACTCGTGGATCCGAAAAATGACAAGAGTGGAAGACATCATGATCAGAGTTAAATCCCTGAAATGGCAATGGGCTGGACATACTGCCAGAAGGACAGACCATAGATGGACAGCCGAAATTTTAGATTGGATTCCAAGGGACAGGAAAAGACCCAGAAAAAGACCACATGGGAGATGGGTGGATGAAATTCGTAAATATGCGGGAGTGACATGGAGGAGACTGGCACAAGACAGACCGTTGTGGAGGAAACTTGGGGAGACCTTCGTCCAGCAGTGGATTGATAATGGTTGACAATGATGATGATGATGATATGACCCAGAAAAACGCTTGTTAGGTATCGGCAAGAAACAATTTATTTCTGAAGACCAGTACCTGAGATACACATCCAACTGCCATTTCACTTGTGTATTTGTAGTTTCATCAAATGCTATAGTAATCTTTCCTGGGCTACTAGATGCAATGTCTTTTTTCAAATCCTCTTCAAAATATTTTGACAATCCATGTGATATCACATAAGCAACTTTTTTTCTTTAAGTTGCATTTTGGCTGCAATAGCAGAATCAGGAAACATTTCTTTGAAAAGTTCAACTGTTTCAGTGCATGAAACAAAAGACATATTGTCCTTAGCAACTTTCATGGCCCACAATGCTTCGGCTTTAGCCAACTGTAAATCATGACTCAGTACTTCACTAATATTTGTTTTGGGCTGAAGATCCCGTCCTCCAGAGGCTTTCAGGATGGACTTATTTTGAAATTTACTTTGAAATTTCTGCAAATGTTTTTTTCCTTTATGATGCGCTTTTACTTGTGAAAAACCACTATTAGAAATGTTGAAAATTTCTGAACACAATATACACTTAGCAGAAAATATTGTTTCAGTTGCAGAACACCATTCTTTCAACTTCACTCCGTCCAATTCTTTGGCGAGCCACGCATCTTGAAATTTCGTTTTGGATTTAGGCATCTTAAGCACTTGTATTACTAACCAGAAAATGAAAGGGAAGTACAAAAACACGTTCCAATATTGCAAAACCAGACAACTTCCCGAAATTTGGCTGCGAGGATGTCAGAAGATGGAAAAAAAAAATGCAGGTCACCACTAGAGAACTGAACCTGCACACAGCACAGAGAACACCATAAAAGACGCAAAACCAGAAACTATCATACGCATCTCACGCAAGTTCAGTCAAAGCGAGTCGGAGCTGAGATATATTGCGCATCGAAGGTCGCTGTCGCCGATGCACGATCGAAGGTCAATGATCACGTGCTCTACTGCTTGCCACGATAACACTCAGCTACCATCCCATCGTCATTACCGGAGGTTACGGAAGGAGACCACATGTTTCCTCTTTGCTTCCACCCACCTGCGGTTTACAATAACAAAACATCAGCAGAAAGAGGAGGTTCCACAAGGCATGTACAAAAATAAAGTATGATCTTCTGCGTGCCACGGAGTTCGTCTGCAAAGCGCAAACCAGGGGTGAAAATGACCCTCCCCTTTTCCCTTAGATCTCTTGTTACTCTCGAAAACTGTCCGAAGGCAAAAAAAGTGGAGCGCCCGCCCCGAAGCAAGTGCATCTCGATGGCGTCATTTTCCCCTCCCTTCAGCAGCACAGCATATAGGCTGTGTTTCTACAATAACAGGTCTTTTTACCTTACCGTAATGGTAAATTTATTGGCGTTAATAACAGTTGTGTTTTTAATAAATAAGCTTACGAAAATTTTAGGATGAATAGCAAATTTTAGGTATAATTTTAGGAATTTAAGGAGGGTCACAAAATATTAGGAATTTTAGGAGGAATGCGATCCCTGCTATCACCTCTAATGTTTATATCAATAAATGGACCTGCTTTAGAAGATTTTCCAGCAAAACGGTTTGCAGCTGATTGGATAAAAGAGGGCCATCACTCTGCTACAGACATACCTCATCGACAGGAAACGTCAAGGACATCCTCTCATTCAAGCAAACTATTTGTTTAAGGTAAATGTATTTTTCTTTGTTTTGTTATTTTGTTTCCCCTTGATATATTTTTCATAATTACATAAATATGTTCTTTTAAAAAAGCTAAATTATTCATCTAATTTGCAGTGTTTTATGCGGCCTTTCATTAGCGTAACTTGAGGAAATGTTATTTACTTTTGAAATGTCAGCGTGTGAAGCATGTTGGTACAGGAAACATTGGCTAAACACCCCCTCCCCCCATGACATGAAACTTGATTTGCACTCTGATCAAATGTGTGCATGTGTCATCAGTGTGATTTTTGAAATATATACTCTGACAAATACAGAAAGAATTATAATTAGCACCTGCAATTTTTGAACTGCTACTCCGTACAGACACCAATAGCATGAAAAAAATAATATTATTATTTCTAATGATGTAACTGCTCTTAAATCATGGAGGCCATGTAAATTTGTTCATTTCCTTAAAGAGTTACAGTAAAAATGTTTGAGGAGGCCTTAGAAGATCAAGGTATCACAAAATCATTTGAAAAGTCCTTGCTTAGCTCATTCAATTTTGCTTTTCTTTATAAACTGTCAGCAAGTAATATAAGGAAAAAAAAAGTTTGAAATTAAAACTACAGCAAAGTACTGGAAATCAAATAGTGATATGAAGAATATCACTTCATTATGTGTGAAATCTTAGAAAAAAAAAATCTTACCTATAAGTTCTGCTGGTTTGTTTGGTCGTTGATTGATGAAATGTTCAAATGCTTCTTTAAGAGAATTTACAAACTTTTCATTTTTCTGGAAACAGTGATTGACTACAGTGTCCATTTGATCTTTAAAGTCTAATAATTCCTGAACCATAGTCTTATCTTTTTCAGGATTTGTCACAATTACACGACCCCGTTTCTATTGAAAAGATGCAAATTTGTTTGTGTTAAAAACTGCAGTTAAGTTGAAAACAACAACAAAACACACACACACACACACAAATAAAACATTAAAATTAATACACCATGGCAAATTTTCAGAAATACATTGTCTCTATCAGTATCATGTTAACATATCTTCAGAAATCCAAATACAATATGCCACAGGAATCAGCAATCACAAACTAACGAAGTAAAAATATGACTTACTTACATTTTGCTTCATTTCATACATCTTATTATGGGTATATCCTCTCCTCAAAACTATTTCTCTTTCAGCTTCATGTTGAATTTTTTATTGATATTGTATATATATATAATTGAATTTTTTATTGATATTATATCATCATCATTGTCAACCATTATCAATCCACTGCTGGACGAAGGTCTCCCCAAGTTTCCTCCACAACGGTCTGTCTACTGCCAGTCTCCTCCATGTCACTCCCGCATACTTTCGAATTTCATCCACCCACCTTCCATGTGATCTTCTTCTGGGTCTTTTCCTGTCCCTTGGAATCCAATCTAAAATTTCGGCTGCCCATCGATGGTCTGTCCTTCTGGCAGTATGTCCAGCCCATTGCCATTTCAGGGATTTAACTCTGATCATGATGTCTTCCACTCCTGTCATTTTCCGGATCCACGAGTTGCTCTTCTTATCTCTCCTGGTTACACCAAGCATGCACCTCTCCATGCTTTTTGAGTTGTCTGCAGCCTTTGTATGTCTCTTTTAGTTAAGGTCCATGTCTCTGCACCATACGTAAGCACTGGAAGGATGCATTGATCAAACACTTTTCTTTTAAGACATAATGGCATATTGCTCTTGAAAATTATGCTGTTTCTTCCAAAAGCTCTCCAGGCAAGTTTTGTATGCCGATTAATTTCTTCATCAATGTGACCCTCACTTGATATCTGCTGTCCAAGATAAATGTACGTATCTGTTATCTCCAGCTTTTCTCCATCAATCGATAAATCTTCATTTCTTGTAAAAGCATTGAACATCACTTTTGTCTTCTGAAAGTTCATTTTTAATCCCACTTCTTTACTCCTATCAGCAAGTTCCTGGATCATACTCTGCAGCTCTGATGGGGTAGTTGCAAAAATGACTATGTCATCAGCAAAACGGAGGTGGGCTAGATAATCTCCATTAATCTTTATCCCTTTGTTTTCCCAGTTCAGTGATTGAAAGACATTTTCCAATGGGGGCATTAAAGAGCTTCGGAGATATGGTGTCACCTTGTCTCACTCCCTTTCCAATTTTTATGTGTGTTGTATTTTTAAACAGCCGAATCTTTGCACTTGCATTTTCAAAGATGTTATTAATAATATTAATGTGTGCATCTTCAATACTGCAGGATTTTAGAGCCATTGTAACTGCTGATGGTTTCACCGAATCAAAGGCTTTTTCATAATCGATAAAAGCCATGCACAATGGAAGTTTATATTCCCTCGCTCTTTCAATTAGTTCTCTCAGTATGTGGATATGATCTATTGTGCTGTAGCCACTCCTGAATCCAGCTTGTTCTCTCGGTTGAGCTATGTCCAGTGTCACCTTCAAGCGGTGTGAAAGAACTTTAGTGAAGATTTTATAAACCACTGATAGGAGGCTGATAGGTCTGTAGTTCCCGAGATCCTCAATGTCACCTTTTTACGTAGCAGGATCATTATAGCGTTGTTCCAATCCTCTGGAATCTTCCCTTCATTAAGGCATTGAGTGAAAATTTGGGCGAGTACTGTTTCGATTTCTCCACTTGCTTCTTGTATGATGTCTACAGTAATTCCATCTTCTCCTGGAGCTTTTCCCCGCTTCATGTTCTTGATTGCATGTGCAACTTCTGCTGGGAGGACTGCAAGAACTCTGGTACTGGTACCTTCCATTATGTCTGGAGTACATGCATCATCCCTTTCATATAACTTGGAGTAGAAATCTTTCAATCTTGTCAAAATTTTGCCTCTATTTCTTGTTACAGAACCATCTTCTTTTCTCAGTGCCATAATCTGTTTTCTTCCCTTACTGAGAGGTCCCTTTGCTATCTTTAGGCTTTGGTTGTTTTCAATTGCTTTCCTCACTAGTTCACAGTTGAATTTCCTTACGTCTTAAGTGATACTTTTTCGTACTGTCTTGCATAGCTTGCCTTTCTCGAAATCAGAGAGCTCCGAACTGTGTGGCATATTGCATGCAACTGGTTGCGTTGTTGTTTCCCACATGATATTTAATGGTGGCGGCCGTGACGTGTATCAGGACCGCAGATATCGTCGATTGCATGGGTGTCCAATTACTTGTTGGTAGATAGTGTATATATATTCCAACATGCCAGTATATGTGTTGCCATATTTTTGGTTTGTAATTCCAGTTCTTTGAAATTACCAATGAAATATATATACTTGAATTATTTATTTATTTATTTATATATATATATTTGAATTTTTTATTTATATATATATATATATATATAATTGAATTTTTCATTGATATTTATTTTAAGATGAATTATATTTATTTAATCAACAATATTTAAATTTTGCGTTAGGCTATTGCTAACAATGCATATTGTAACATTCAAACTATGCCCATGTGATCGACGTGTCAATTCGAATTATTAGAATAACAAAGTTACCTTTAAAAGCATTTAAAACCATTTACAAATCTTATTGTAATTTGGAATTCACATATTTACATCTATTTAAAAACATAAGGCTAAAAGTTTCACTCACGAAAGCGTGCTTGTTTATATAGAGAAATGAAAGAGTTTAATGGCATTTTTGCTTTGTTTTTTTAAATGGATGTAAATATGTTTATTTTTTTAATTACAATAGCATTTGCAAATGGCTTTAAATTATTTTAAAGGTAACTTTATGTGATATCAACAATTTGAACTGAAACTGTTCAGACCATGTAAATGCAGTTTTAATGTTACAATATGCATCTTAAACAATAGAACTAATACAGAATTTAAACATAAATAAATATTATGATTAAATACTTAGTACATGATAAAATAAATAACAATAATAATAATAATAATAATAATAATAATAATAATAATAATAACAATAATAAATCAATTTGAATAGTCTTATAACATGAGGCTGAAAGAAATGAAGTTTGTGGAAGAGTGCATGGTTTTAATAAGATATGTAAAATGAAGCAAAATGAAGGTAAGTAATATTTTTACTTTGCTGATTCACAATTGCTGATGCCTATGGCAGTTAATAATTTAAATTAAAATAAAACAATTTTAAATTCAGCAAGAACAAATGTAGAATAAAATTGTATTAAATGAATGCATGACAAAGTAGGAGATTAGATAACTAAAGCCAAGCTAATGAAATCTTCACATGTGTGCCATAATTGTTAGATCTTGATTAACGGAAAAGACATCTACAATGTGCATCCTCCTTTCTTGGGGCACTGTAAAGTATGCTCATATGCAATTTTAGTAGCTCAATTACTTAGCAACTAAATCATTACCAATGAAATTTAAAGGAGATTCAACTATCATTTTGATCAAAATTCATTTAGTGAACACAGTAGTATGTGACATCAATCAGCAGCATTTTGTGATTACAAACACATCACCAATTCTTCTAGTTTGAAATCAATTTTTCACATCTACAGTTGAAATAAAATGAGACTACACGAACTTCCAATATGAATGGAATTTCCCATTCAGACTGTTTCTAATAGTGCATAAAAATTTTTTCTTAGGAATGTGATAACCATTAATTAGTTATCATGACAAGAACAAAATAAGTAAATCACACATGAAAATTCAATAACGTAAAACAGCCAGTAATAAATACAAAGCTTAAATATGAAAAGATGGGGTGTAGTGTGGTGTGACAAAAGATAAACCTGACATAAAAGAATTTGATAATGTAGCATAATGAAATAAAGATTTCACACAAAATTAGATTTAAAATACAACTCAGATAGTAGTTTTTAATAACTTAATGGAGCAGTTCCCAGAAAAACAAAAAATGTGAGATGTAATGAGAAAAATAAATGAGAGAGAGAGAGAGAGAGAGAGAGAGAGAGAGAGAGAGAGAGAGAGATGCTTATTAACATAACATATTTACAACTCTGAAACAACTACAAGCTCGTGAACAATAGTTTTCCATGTAAAGCATATATAGCCAAACAGAATATTCAAAAAATTAATGCTTTCAAGTCTCTGCAATTTACAGGAGCCTTCTGAAAACTGCTGAAGTTCTTAATTTAAAAAAGTTGCACATCTATTTGAAAAAGTAATGTATAATACGAAATCTTTCGTTAGAAAGCATTATAAAAACCTATTTTCAATATTATGTATTTTCATTTTCACAAATTTGAAAACAAAATCGAATTTGAAAACAAAAACCAACAAGTAATTGGACACCTGTGATAGCAAAGGAAAACTAAGTTTATTCACCTTCAATAGTTGGTGGAGCCTCCACGAGCAGTGATTACAGCTGCGACCCTCCGGGGCATACTCTCAACCAGGCATTGTATGACGGCTAGCGGTATTTTCTTCCACTCGGCTTGGAGAAGACAGGTCAATTCCTTCACCAATTTCGGGGGGGGGGAGCTTAAGTCGAGGCTCCAACTCGTCCCAGAAGTGCTCGATAGGGTTACGGTCCGGGCTTTGCACAGGCCAGTCCATTCGATTAACCCTATTGTCACCATACCAAGCCATGGTGGACCTTGCAACATGACAGGTGGCACTGTCATCCTCAAAGAAACATGGATCCACCCCATAAAACTGCCACAACGTAGGAAGCGAAAGGTCATCCAAAATGGTGCAGTAGGTCTCGGCGTTGAGTCTACCAGGAATTGCGACCAAGGGTCCCGTGTCATACCAAGAGAAACACTCCCATAGCATAATTCCACCACCGCCGAACTTCACAGTTGGCACAATACATTCCGGCAGGAGGCGTTCTCCAAGCAGACGCCAAACGCAGACCCTGCCATCCGAACGGCAGGGGGTGAACCTTGATTTGTCGTTCCAGAGAACCTGTTTCCATTGTTCAACAGTCCATTGTCGACGTCCTTTGCACCATGTTAGCCGAGAAGCGCTATTGGACTTGGTGATCAAAGGCTTGTGGGCGGCAGCTCGTCAATGATAACCGAGTAGATGGGCTTTCTTACAGATGTATTTATCGAAAGAACACTCCTGGATGCCTATTGAAACTCCTCACGGATGTGGCCCATCGATTTGTTGCGGTTCTTCCAAATTTCTCTGGCCAGCACCCATCGGTCTCTAACTCCCAGTTTTGTGGGTCTGCCGGGTCGGGGCACATTCCGACAGTCACCTCTCATCTTCCACTTGCCAATCACGTAGGCCACTGTCGATTTTGGGTACTTCAACTTGCTGGATATGTCACGTATGGATCGGCCATTTCTGTGTTACCCGACGATTACACCTTTCTCGAAATCAGAAAGCTCCGAACTGCGTGGCATCTTGCATGCGACTGGTTGCGTTGTTGTTTCCCACACAATATTTAATGGTGGCGGCCGTGACATGTATCAGGACCGCAGATATCGTCGATTGCAGGGGTGTCCAATTACTTGTTGGTAGATAGTGTATATATATTCCAACATGCCAGTATATGTGTTGCCATATTTTTGGTTTGTAATTCCAGTTCTTTGACCCTATCAAACTATTAGCATAAGACTTATTCCAAGGGATTTTTCCCAGTAAAAGATTAAAAGATGTTAAGGAAATGAATCAATGTGATGATGATTCAGTATACCAAATAAATCACTGAGAGGCAACTGAAAACATTTGTGTGACTTGAAATGAAATAAAATGAAGGAAGTAGACATTCGTCATACATAACACGATACGCAACTTGCTCATTAACCACCTTTGACGAAATGATGATCACTTCTACATTTAATCAAATTAAAAAACGGTATTTACAAGTTACAACATATGATAGATTAAAACACTAGATCTTTCGAACACACTAGTGATCTTTATCAGGTCACCCACCTAATGGCATCAAGGTACGTCGACACGCAATAAATATGTAGGGATTTTTGATGACCCAAATAATGGGTAGAGCACATGCTCACGAAAGTTGTTGTGAACACAGAGAGAGAGAGACATAGAGAGAGACAGGTAACAGTACTGCAAACGAAGAGAGTAAAAATGATGCTACACAAGTATTAATAATTCAGCTGTAATTATTATTTCCGCAATGTTCAAGTAGAGCAGTCTATGTTCGTGGGAGGAAAGAAGGTACGTCGTCATTACAGCAAATACCTCTATAATGGTGAATATATAAGTATTCTGCAAAGAGGGTCATGCTTTTGGTGCTGTGTGTAATGAAGAATTTGGATTCACCCCATAATGGTCTATGTGTGCCGCTAGCTACCAATCAGGCTAGGGCTGTCGAATGTGAGCCTGTTCTGACATCGCGCGAGTGTTCGAGCAAACGAGTTTTTAAATTACGTAGGGTGGAGCCTATGTACACTTGATCTATTTCATTGGGGTTTAAAGCTTTCAGGGGAATAAGGTAGACGCCGCACCTGTGTTAGGTTTCAACGGGATCCCTGTCACGTTTAATTAGAGTGTACAAATTGCGTGTTTGTAAACCAAAGTTTATATTAAACTTGGCACATGCATGTTTTAGAACGCTGGTGCAGCCGGTAAAATAGCTCATGGATCCTACGTACCTGGTAAGGGTGCTGCGGGTTTTTTCTAATGCGGTAAACGCAAGTTGTCGATGCCTGCAGAGAATGGTGTGTGCCAGGTCTTTCAGGTACCGAATTTGCTAGCAATGACAAAAATTCGTGGAAGTTCAATGCGCCGTAGGCGTACAGATGACGAATGCGTAAATGCCCGTCGTACCAGGTAGCGCAGGGAAGCCAGCTTAACAGATAAAGGCTGCGCTGAGTTGTATGGGGCTATAATAGGGTGGGATGTGGGTTTACGGTACACTGAGTATTTTAAAGTGAAATTTTGGGGGTCCCCGTTCTATGAGCAAGTCTAAGAATGGGAGTTTTAAGTTATTTTCCAATTCCAAAGTGAGGTTTATGGAGCGATATTTGGAATTTAACAAACTGAGAAAATGCAGCAGGTCGGAATGTGGATGTGGCCAAAAGACAAGAATGTCATCCACATAGCGGGTGTAGAGGAGGGGTTGGAGCGTACATACGCCAAGTACCTCATTCTCCAGGGTTTGCATGACAACTTTAGCGAGAATCGCTGAGAGGGGTGAGCCCATAGTGGCGCCTTCCTCTCAGAAACAGTTTTTTAATTTGATTAAATGTAGAAGTGATCATTTCATCAAAGGTGGTTAATGAGCAAGTTGCATATCGTGTTATGTATGACGAATGTCTACTTCCATATGAATATCACTTGTAACACGAAGTTCGTCTACAGTCTGTTAAAATGAAGGATTTTCATCATTCAGACTTGATTCTAAAAATGAGGAAGACACAGGAAATATTCCTGAGATAAAGATAATCCAATATATATGCATAAGAAATGGCTCAAGTAAACACAATGTTTGAAGAGAAAAAAATTAATAAAATCTTTCAAATTTATAAATGCCTTTCCTGTTCATTTTTTAGATGCATAATGTTGATATTTTAGTCACTTGGATATTTTTACTGAAAACAAACTATAGGCCATGATCTTTGCTTTCATGGTAAATACACGACTTTCAACACAAAATAAAATACACTATTTTAACATCTCACATACTGTCTGACTGCACTGTATTTGGATGGCACATCGTAAACAATGTGATAGCATTTTAAATTTCAAGAAAATTTTTGACTTTCTTAATAACAGCTTCCACTTTTTTCTTCTTCCTTTTTTGTTTATTATTATTAATAGGCAACATGTAACATCACATATGCTGATTTACTTCTGTATTCAGTGTATGTTACAAACATGCCAAGCAAAGAAATAATGAAAAATGTTGTTTACTGATGTGAAAATACAAAATAATCCAGAGGGCAAAAATAGGGCAAAGGCAACATTGACCATCAGATGGAAGACAGCATACAATTTCAGGAACTGGTGCTGAATCACCAAAGATGAATTAATTATCCTTACAAATCATGACTAATATGTGAATGAATATAGTCACATTTGCCTCCTCCAACCCCCTCCACCCTCAAAAGTGTGCTAATTCTATACAACCTATAAAACTTTTAAAAAATCAGCAAAAAAATGCATGACGATGCAAATTAACTATGACAATTTAACAATTGTGAAACCAAAAAAGTTGCTTCTGGGCTGAATTACCAACTTCAAGGCAGTGGAAAATAACTTTAAATTTCTGTTCATTAAGTCACTGTACACAGTGATTTCATTACAGTGTACTAATTATTTCAGTATTAATAGCTTAATGCTTGTAATTTTGTTAACCCCTTAGCTTTCCATTTATTTCTGGATGACCTACAATCAGCGTCACCTTGTTCAGATCCGCGTAGGAGAGCATCATATTTCTTACTAATGTTCTGGCATTTTAAAAATGTCTGTGGTAGTACAAAACACCAATGAAATTAAAGGGAAAAACAACTCTACATTGCTTATAGTACTTCACATGAATTCATGTATATTTTCATATATAAACAAATATATATTATTCAAGGTCAGGTGATGCGTAACATCACAGCCTCTCCTTGACAAATGTCAACCCCGCCTTCTCGTGGTGCATCCTGTTCCCACTAAAGGGGCTCTGACGACCGCAAATAGCGGTATAACTATACCATCGGGATCAGAGGAAATGCTATCCCACACTCACCAACCCGCTTGGCCAGCGTGGTGAGTTATGGCCAAACACCTCCAAAATGACTCTACAACTTAAATCTTGGCCCTCAGTCTCCGGCAGCTGGAATGTACCTGGCCAAGGCAGCGGCCAGTGCGACATGAAGGCAGAGGGTGCTAAGAATCCCCGGAGGACCGGACTAGGCTGCCATTTGATGCTGACCTTGGCAACGTACAACGGACGCTCCCTATCTTCTGATTCAAGGCTTCTTGAATTGGAAGAGGAACTACAAAGGATCAAGTGGGACATCGTCGGGCTGGTGAGGTAAGGAGAAAAGGAGAAGATCTCATTGAACTGAAAAGTGGACATCTCTTCTATTATCGTGGGACAGATACTGGCAGAACTAGTGGTGTTGGATTTATAATAAACAAGAAACTGAAGGATAAAGTGGTAGAAGTTGAAAGTTCCTCTGACAGAGCTGCACGACTCGTTATCCAAGTATCGAGAAGATACCAGGCTCAGATTATTCAAACTTATGCACCCACCACAAGTCATCCTGAAGAAGAAATTGAAGAATTTTATGAGGAAATTCGTCATCTAAATAATAAAGGTAAGCAGCACTTGAAGATAATTATGGGAGATTTCAATGCAAAAATAGGGCACCGGCAACACAATGAAACTTCAGTAGGTAAATTCGGTCACGGCAACAGAAACCAACGTGGAAATACTCTCGTTGAGTTTGCAGAGGCAGAAGGATTTTTCATCTTGAATTCCTTTTTCAAGAAAAAGCCACACAGGAAATGGACATGGAGACATCCAATTGGGACGACAAGTGAAATTGATTTTATTATGTGTAACAAAAAATTCGTCATCGAAGACTGCAGTGTGCTAAACAAGTTCAACACAGGTAGTGACCATAGATTGGTGAGATGTAAGATGCACCTCAACACTAAACTGGAACGTGGCAAGCTCATAAGACAAACAAAATGTATTGACATAACCAACCTTAAAACACCATAATACTTTCAAGTTGGAACTGAAGAACAGATTCTCTGCTTTAGAAGGCCTAACATCGGAAGAAGTGGATATTTCTGAAGTTAACAGAAAAGTAACCAAAGCTCTTATGGAAACAGCAACAAAATTAGCTGGGTCTAAGAACAAGTTGCATGTAAACAAATTATCAGGTAAAACCAAAATGTTGATGCAAAAAGAAGAGAGATGAGGACAACTAAAGAAGATGTGACTTCCAAAGTGGAATATATAGAGCTATGCAAGACAGCACGAAAAAGTATCACTGAAGACGTAAGGAAATTCAACTGTGAGCTAGTGAGGAAAGCAATTGAAAACAACCAAAGCCTAAAGATAGCAAAGGGACATCTCAGTAAGGGAAGAAAACAGATTATGGCTCTGAGAAAAGAAGATGGTTCTATAACAAGAAATAGAGGCGAAATTTTGACAAGAGTGAAAGATTTCTACTCCAAACTATATGAAAGGGATGATATATGCACTCCAGACATCATGAAAGGTACCAGAGTTCTTCCAGTCCTCCCAGCAGAAGTTGCTCATGCAATCAAGAACATGAAGCGGGGGAAAGCTCCAGGAGAAGATGGAATTACTATAGACATCATACAAGAAGCAAGTGGAGAAATTGAAACAGTACTCGCCCAAATTTTTACTCGATGCCTTAATGAAGGGAAGATTCCTGAGGATTGGAACAATGCTACAATGATCCTGCTACATAAAAAAGGTGACATTGAGGATCTCAGGAACTACAGACCTATCAGCCTCCTATCAGTGGTTTATAAAATCTTCACTAAAGTTCTTTCACACCGCTTGAAGGTAACACTGGACATGGCTCAACCGAGAGAACAAGCTGGATTCAGGAGTGGCTACAGCACAATAGATCATATCCACGTACTGAGAGAACTAATTGAAAGAGCGAGGGAATATGAACTTCCATTGTGCATGGCTTTTATCGATTATGAAAAAGCCTTTGATTCGATGAAACCATCAGCAGTTACCACGGCTCTGAAATCCTGCGGTATTGAAGATGCATACATTAATATTATTAATAACATCTATGAAAATGCAAGTGCAAAGATTCGGCTGTTTGAAAATACAACACACATAAAAATTGGAAAGGGAGTGAGACAAGGTGACACCATATCTCCGAAGCTCTTTAATGCCACATTGGAAAATGTCTTTCAATCACTGAACTGGGAAAACAAAGGGATAAAGATTAATGGAGATTATCTAACCCACCTTCGTTTTGCTGATGACGTAGTCATTTTTGCAACTACCCCATCAGAGCTGCAGAGTATGATCCAGGAACTTGCTGACAAGAGTAAAGAAGTGGGATTAAAAATGAACTTTCAGAAGACAAAAGTGATGTTCAATGCTTTTACAAGAAATGAAGATTTATCGATTGATGGAGAAAAACTGGAGATAACAGATACGTACGTTTATCTTGGACAGCAGATATCAAGTGAGGGTCACATTGATGAAGAAATTAATCGGCGTACAAAACTTGCCTGGAGAGCTTTTGGAAGAAACAGCATAATTTTCAAGAGCAATATGCCATTATGTCTTAAAAGAAAAGTGTTTGATCAATGCATCCTTCCAGTGCTTACGTATGGTGCAGAGACGTGGACCTTAACTAAAAGAGACATACAAAGGCTGCAGACAACTCAAAGAAGCATGGAGAGGTGCATGCTTGGTATAACCAGGAGAGATAAGAAGAGGAACTCGTGGATCCGAAAAATGACGAGAGTGGAAGACATCATGATCAGAGTTAAATCCCTGAAATGGCAATGGGCTGGACATACTGCCAGAAGGACAGACCATAGATGGACAGCCGAGATTTTAGATTGGATTCCAAGGGACAGGAAAAGACCCAGAAAAAGACCACATGGGAGATGGGTGGATGAAATTCGTAAATATGCGGGAGTGACATGGAGGAGACTGGCACAAGACAGACCGTTGTGGAGGAAACTTGGGAGACCTTCGTCCAGCAGTGGATTGATAATGGTTGACAATGATGATGATGATGATGATATTATTCAAACTTATGCACCCACCACAAGTCATCCTGAAGAAGAAATTGAAGAATTTTATCAGGAAATTCGTCATCTAAATAATAAAGGTAAGCAGCACTTGAAGATAATTATGGGAGATTTCAATGCAAAAATAGGGCAACGGCAACAGAATGAAACTTCAGTAGGTAAATTCGGTCACAGCAACAGAAACCAGCGTGGAAATACTCTCGTTGACTTTGCAGAGGCAGAAGGGTTTTTCATCTTGAACTCCTTTTTCAAGAAAAAGTCAGACAGCAAATGGACAAGGAGACATCCAAATGGGACGACAAGTGAAATTGATTTTATTATGTGTAACAAAAAAATCATCATAGAAGACTGCAGTGTGCTAAACAACTTCAACACAGGTAGTGACCATAAATTGGTGAGATGCAAGATGCACCTCAACACTAAACTTGAACGTGGCAAGCTCATAAGACAAACAAAATGCATTGACATAACCAACCTTAAAAAACACCATAATACCTTCAAGTTGGAACTGAAGAACAGATTCTCTGTTTTAGAAGGCCTAACATTGGAAGAAGTGGATATTTCTGAAGTTAACAGAAAAGTAACCAAAGCTCTTATGGAAACAGCAACAAAATTAGCTTGGTCTAAGAACAAGTTGCATGTGAACAAATTATCAGGAAAAACCAAAATGTTGATGCAAAAAAGAAGAGAGATGAGGACAACTAAAGAAGATGCGACTTCCAAAGTGGAATATATAGAGCTATGCAAGACAGTATGGAAGAGTATCACTGAAGACGTAAGGAAATTCAACTATGAACTAGGGAGGAAAGCAATTGAAAACAACCAAAGCCTAAAGATAGTAAAGGGACATCTCAGTAAGGGAAGAAAACAGATTATGGCACTGAGAAAAGATGGTTCTGTAACAAGAAATAGAGGCGAAATTTTGACAAGAGTGAAAGATTTCTACTCCAAATTATATGAAAGGGATGATACATGTACTCCAGACATCATGAAAGGTACCAGTACCAGAGTTCTTGCAGTCCTCCCAGCAGAAGTTGCACATGCAATCAAGAACATGAAGCGGGGAAAAGCTCCAGGAGAAGATGGAATTACTGTAGACATCATACAAGAAGCAAGTGGAGAAATCGAAACAGTACTCGCCCAAATTTTCACTCGATGCCTTAATGAAGGGAAGATTCCTGAGGATTGGAACAATGATCCTGCTACATAAAAATGGTGACATTGAGGGTCTCAGGAACTACAGACATATCAGCCTCCTATCAGTGGTTTATAAAATCTTCACTAAAGTTCTTTCACACTGCTTGAAGGTAAAACTGGACATGGCTCAACCGAGAGAACAAGCTGGATTCAGGAGTGGCTACAGCACAATAGATCATATCACGTACTGAGAGAACTAATTGAAAGAGCGAGGGAATATAAACTTCCATTGTGCATGGCTTTTATCAATTATGAAAGTCTTTGATTCGGTGAAACCATCAGCAGTTACAATAGCTCTGAAATCCTGCGGTATTGAAGATGCATACATTAATATTATTAATAACATCTATGAAAATGCAAGTGCAAAGATTCGGCTGTTTGAAAATACAACACACATAAAAATTGGAAAGGGAGTGAGACAAGGTGACACCATATCTCCGAAGCTCTTTAATGCCAATTGGAGGGTATCTTCAGTCGCTGAGCTGGAAAAACAAGGGGATAAAGATTAATGGAGATTATCTAACCCACCTTTGTTTTGCTGATGACGTAGTCATTTTTGCAACTACCCCATCAGAGCTGCAGATTATGATCCAGGAACTTGCTGACAAGAGTAAAGAAGTGGGATTAAAAATGAACTTTCAGAAGACAAAAGTGATGTTCAATGCTTTTACAAGAAATGAAGATTTATCGATTGATGGAGAAAAACTGGAGATAACAGACACGTACGTTTATCTTGGACAGCAGATATCAAGTGAGGGTCACATTGATGAAGAAATTAATCGGCGTACAAAACTTGCCTGGAGAGCTTTTGGAAGAAACAGCATAATTTTCAAGAGCAATATACCATTATGTCTTAAAAGAAAAGTGTTTGATCAATGCATCCTTCCAGTGCTTACGTATGGTGCAGAGACGTGGACCTTAACTAAAAGAGACATACAAAGGCTGCAGACCAAAGAAGCATGAAGAGGTGCATGCTTGGTGTAACCAGGAGAGATAAGAAGAGGAACTCGTGGATCCGCAAAATGACAAGAGTGGAAGACATCATGATCAGAGTTAAATCTCTGAAATGGCAATGGGCTGGACATACTGCCAGAAGGAAAGACCATCGATGGACGGCCGAAATTTTAGATTGGATTCCAAGGGACAGGAAAAGACCCAGAAGAAGACCACATGGGAGATGGGTGGATGAAATTCAAAAGTATGCAGGAGTGACATGGAGGAGACTGGTACAAGACAGACCGTTGTGGAGAAAGCTTGGGGAGACCTTCGTCCAGCAGTGGATTGATAATGGTTGACGATGATGATGATGATATAAACATAATGAATGCAAGCACAAAGGAGCTACTTAGGACAGAAATTTTGGTCTTTGAAAAAATGTTTTCACATATACAGGGGTTGTACAAAATAACGGAAACACCTTGAAACAATAGGTGTTATGCACCTAATATGGTGTGAAAGCACCCTTGGTATTTAAAACTGCTTGAATCCTCCTTGGAATGGACACATACAAGTCCTGGAGGGTGGTAAGTGGTATGTTGTACCATTCTTCCTGCAGAAACTGCTCCAATTCCTTAAGAGACGCTAGAGGAGGATAACGGGATTCCACTCTGTTTCTAACACAGGCCACAGGGGCTCAATGATGTTTAAGTTTGGTGATTGTGCAGGCCAGGGAAGGTGTGCAACTTCATTCTCATGTTCCTCAAACCATGATTGAACAGTTCGACTCCTGTGAATCGAGGCATTATCATCTTGAAAGGTGCAATCCCCTGACGGAAACAATGTCTGCACCATTGAATGCACATGGTCAGCCAACAGTGACATAGTCACCGCTAGTGATCCGTCCATGTAAGGTGATAATGGGACCTGCTGCAAACCACGAGATCATGGCTCAAACCATTAAGGAACCACCCCCATGCTCCACTGTAGGAAGGAGACACACTGGGTTGTAGGCTTCTGCGGGTGTTCTCCACACGTAAACCCGTCCTGTGGTGGGGAATAGTGAGAAACTTGATTCATCGGAAAACAAGACATGTTTCCAGTGATCCGCAGTCCACGTTTTATGTTCCTGGCACCACTGTAGTCTCCGTTTCATATTCACCTGTAACACCAGGGGTTTTGCAATCGCAGTTCTGCCATAAATATTGTGCATATGCAATTCCATTCACACGGTATGAGTCAGCACTGGGTTTTGGAGATGTGCGTTAAGCTCAGCGGTCACTTTCGTCGCCGTGTATTTCTCCATGTGGTCACAATCCTCTTTAACGTCCTCTTGTCTCTCGCAGTGAGTTTGGTTTTCCTTCCACAGTTGTGTCTCACAGATGATGTTGTGCCGTGAACATTGTATGCTGTCATGACCTTTCGACACGGTACCTTTTGACCCCCCCCAATACCTGTGCCACTGTGGTTACCGACGCACCAACCAGACGGGCTCCTACAATCTGCCCTCTTTGGAACTCTGACAGGTCACTCATTGTGCCTTCACCTCACCTGGAACGAAATTATGCAAACACCGATTTACAATGCAATCACACAGATCCTTGTGACTATAAGCAACACTTTTTTACAAAAAAAAAAAAAAAAAAAAAAAAAACATTGTAGCCACATGTTTGTTTTAGTCAAAAAGCAGCACATACCAGTCACTGTTTTCAGCAAGGTGTTTCCATTATTTTGGACAACCCCTGTATTGTATAAATGTCTAATGGCAAGAATTTTTAATTGTGACAATCTACTTTTTAAATCAATTCCAATTAGTAGTTCTAATTCTGACTATTATATAGCTCTAATCATTCCACTATTCTCTTTTACGTGCTATATTTCAAAGTAACTTGTACGAAATTCTAGCGGATAATGCTTACCTTGGCATTCCTTTCTAGCGATGGGAACATTTCACGCACGTGTTTTCCGGTCTTTGTTGATGTTATTGTCCTAAAGTCCGTTGTATGCGATGACTTGGCTTTACTTCTCACACTTTTCGCTGGGTATACTCATTGGATCTTTGCCTTAGGATTCCAAACACATAAATTTTTACCGTTCTTTATACTCGAAATTTTCGCCCATCCTCTGGGCATCCTCAGGAGCGTGGCGACTTTACCACCGATGTTCGTGGTTAACTTAGCGCTAATGGAGTCCGATACTCCTTGTTGCCATTCGTCGGATATACTTTCCTGGATATATTTCGTTATCAAGCCCGGCTGGAGCCATCTATGTTTCATTAAAAACAACTTTTTTTTTTCTTTTTTTCAATTTTTCTATCCTGGTTTTCTTGTCTTTTTTGCCAGTTTTTCTTTTGTTGTTGTTTTTCTTGTCGTATTAGTTCTTTCCAAAGGTCTGATAATGTGCTAGGTCATTCTGGTTACATACCCTTGCTTTATTTTTATAGATTAATAAAGGAGGGAAGAAGCTTTATTTTATAGATTAATAAGGAGGGAAGAAGCAATTTATGAAACATAGATGGCGCCAGCCGTGCTTGATAACGAAATATATCCAGGAAAGTATATCCGACGAATGGCAACAAGGAGTATCGGACTCCATTAGCGAAGTTAACCACGAACATCGGTGGTAAAGTCGCCACGCTCCTGAGGATGCCCAGAGGATGGGCGAAAATTTCGAGTATAAAGAACGGTAAAAATTTATGTGTTTGGAATCCTAAGGCAAAGATCCAATGAGTATACCCAGCGAAAAGTGTGAGAAGTAAAGCCAGTCGTCGCATACAACGGACTTTAGGACAATAACATCAACAAAGACCGGAAAACACGTGCCTGAAATGTTCCCATCGCTAGAAAGGAATGCCAAGGTAAGCATTATCCGCTAGAATTTTGTACAAGTTACTTTTTAAATGAATTTTCTTAAAATTCCTTAGTCTCTTCTTGATATATCAAAGGATCAGGCATTTTTTTCTTTCATCTCACGTGAAATTAATGTTGAAAATTAGCATTTACCCTGAGATAGCAGTATTGTTTTTCAAATTTATTACATAACTTTCAGCAAAGTAAAATTCTTGCTCCGTTCCTTGAAATATCCAGGAAAGATGAAATTAAAGTTCAAATTCAACAATAAAGGTACTACTCACTATGCTGCAAAAGTAACTTTACAAATCACAGAAATGATGCTAGCTCTAGCATGAACAAGGTTATTGAACCTAGGTAATCGAGGTAGTTGCCTTCAATGCACGATCTTAATAACAAGAGTCACTCACAATACAAATTTAAATTCGTTGGCTGAATTTAAAGATTTTATTGTATAAGAACTTTCGGGTTTTCCTAGAACCCATCATCAGATACAGAAGAAGGAATAAATTTAAATAAAGTGTTACGTGAACATAATATAGATATCAGATATGAATATGACAATGTCACATGGCATCAAATTGTCAAACGACGTGGCATGTATCATAAAATAAAGAAAATAGAATGCAGGTATACATAAAATACTGCATTGTAAAAATAAAGGAAGGTTAGTAGGTATAAATTAATTGTGTTGTTCTCATCAGGAGACACAAAAAAGAGCATTATAGCAGAAATCGAGATTAAGTGATTTCGTCCTTAGTTTGTCTCGTATTCGGAACTGTAAATAGTTTCCAGATTGTAGGTACAGATACTGGAACATTGTCATTACAGCATAAATGTCTCTGAGTAGCAATTACAAGGCTCTCAGTGAACAGCAATGAAGAGACAGCACTAGGTGTTACGATGATGGAAGCATCATTCCAAATTGGATAGTGCAGGCCATCGCACACGAGTCGAGACAATGCAGAATTTTTAAGTCCATTCTTTACGGCGTATTTATGTTCATTCAGTCTTGTTGCTAGTGTACGTTTTGTAGATCCTATATATTTACTATCGAGAGTGTCAGCATCAATACTTTTAAAGGGGATGCTGTAAATGCCAAATTTGTTTAGCTTTGTTACCTGGTCTTGATCTTTTTTAATTAACTGGAAAATGTTTGTAGTACGTATTCCGAATTCCAGGTGAAAGTTTCTGCAAATGGCTTTGAGAACAGGTGTTATGGTTGAATAATAAATAATCTATGGAACCTATATATCTACGAGGTTGTTGGTCCCTCTGGAGAGTAGTTGAGATTTCTTGGTGGAGCTTCTTAAGAGCTTTTTTATGATAAAAGTGAGAAAGCCATGGTTGAGGGTGATGTTGAATATATTGTTAATTTCACATTTACGTCTGCTGAAACTAGATGAATGTGTGATGGCTCTGCGTAGAAGGAAAGAGATTGAGGAGAGTTTATAGCTTTTTGGATGTGCTGAAGAAGCCGGGATCAATGTAGGTACAGAAGCGGGTTTCCTATATACAGAGTGTTGCAAGGTGCAAGCGACAGCATCTCGTTCAAGCATAAAATCCAGGAATGGCAATTTACCTTCACTTTCCAGTTCAATGGAGAATTTTATGGTTGGGATTTGGGATAAGTGTTCAGCAAAAGTTCGTAGGTCAGCTGGTTTGTGATCCCAGAAGAGAAGTACATCATCAACATATCTCATGTAAAAGCACGGAGGTTGTTGATATTCTTGTAGCACTTTATTTTCTATGTGCTGTAGTAGAATTTCCGCTAGAATCGGAGATACTGGTGATCCCATTGGGGCGCCCTCAGTTTGGCGATAAATAATGTTGTCGAATTGAAAATATGATCTGTTTTGAACTAGTTTTAAGGCTGCAATGATGGATTGGATCGTTTCTGGTTCGTATTTAAGTTCAAGTAGTTTTGTCTGAATGATGTCATGAACAGTTTTGATCGGAAGATTAGGGCACAAAGAAATGACATCGAGAGAAGCCATAATAAAGGTTGAGTTATTTGCATTAAAGGTATTTGATCTTGTTAATAGCTTGTACTGTGCCTTTAACAGAGTAGAGTGAATTAGTAACTAGTGGTTGAAGGAAATTAGTTAGTGCCTTTTCTATAGATTTAACAGCATCTACTTAATCAACAATAACCATAGAATTAAGTGAGAACACACACAGAGTTACGTACAGTAATAAAATTCATTAAGCAGAAGTTTTCGACTGTTCACCTGCGATCAGCTGAATCAGAGGACTGGCTCCACGAACTAAAGTGTGTGTTGGAGGTGCAGAAACTGTTTCCAGATTTTAGTAGAGATCAAAATAACTTGGAATTGGTGAGGGATTTCAGAATTGCAAATCTTGGCGAACAAAATTTCAATGCTTTTTGAAAATGGAGAGATGCTTCGTTAGTAAAAGAGTCAAGTTTTTTAGTTTCTTTTGAGAGGGGAACTGCAGAAGTGTCTTCAAAGGTTAGTGCTGATAACGTTATTTTCGAAGACCATTTGACACATCTTGTTGGTGTTCACATTATCTTGTGTTGATGCTTCAGTACGTACTTCCAATATACACTGAGAGTCCAGAGGAGGTTGAAATAGGAATGGCATAAACTCCAGGAAAGAGACAGGATCCTTGTCTTTAAGCAGGCACTTTTTACAGGAGGATCGAGTTTCACAGGGAGAGTGTAGCCCATAATTTTGAAGAGTTAACAAATCTTATAAGAAAATGATCTGTAGAAAGGGATAGATACAACCAATGAATGGAGGTTTCTCTTTTAGTATTGATGTGCAAGTTGACAAAATTTTTATAGGGGAATCAGGGAGAATTTTGTTTATTGTAGAAGGTGGAAAATCATGGGCTTCAGCAATTTTCTTAATTGCAGCAACTTCTTCTTTGAAGGATGATTCACTGTTGTAGATAATCCTGGCACAAACAATATAAATTCTTAAAGCAGATAGGATGAGAATGGGATTATGTTTGTTACTGAAGTAGGCTTTTCTGTAAACAGATCTGTTGAGACAATTCTCCTGTCTTATCAAATGGATGTCCAGGAAGTTAATTAAAACTTAGCTGTGATTCTTCATTTGATTACTATACGTAACTGTGTGTTCTCACTTCATTTCATGGTGGTTGTTGCATTGTTGTGTGAAGCCTGCTGTTTTTAATCTTCTTAATCAGCATATTCATCAGAGAAAACACAAGTTATTTCTTTCTTTCTCTTTTTTTTGGTTTTTATAAGTTGAAGCCAAATTTTAACTTTCAAACAGCTAAAGGTGCAGCAAGGATAGATAATGTGTGGACAATCCTTGCTAAGTTGCAAAACTATAATTTAGTCCTGCTATTTGGCACTGCATGGTCATCACCCTACCTGCAGCCAAGCTTAGGTTCATGTCTTTCACTCAGCACATTTGTTCTAATCATAACACAGCATGTGATTTTTCTAGCCTGGTGAGTTCAGTTCATCTAAAACAAAAAGCAGACAATGGTGGATGATAGTATGTCTATCACAAGTATGGTGTTAAAATTTTTTGAAGGTCCAGACATGAAAACTTCCAACATTACGACAAAGTGATGACTTTAAATCTTACAGTGCCAGTCTGATAGAGAGACAGAACACTTAATTGCTTCAGTTCGTAAACTTTCTTGTAATGGAATTTTGCAATCATGTCATTTAGTGTCTTACTCCACCTCTATGAGCTCTATGTTTCTACTATACATAGACAACACAAAAAAGCTACTGAAGAACAGCTACGAGTGACAAAACAGTAGCACAGTAAAAACCATGTCCACCATCTGTGACACTGAGCAGCGGCGAGGCAGTGTAACAGAAAAAACATTTTTACCACAACATTAAAAACTGGTTGTGGTGTGACACCATCTATGAAATACCATATATACTTGCATGTAAGCCAAATGTGTTTGGAAGAAATTCTACTTTCAAAATTGGGGAGGGAGAGGGTCGACTTATATGCGAGCCAGTGAAAAATAGGGCTGGACTTCAGTGAATTCTCCAGCCAAATTTACTGGCGGATTTATTAACGTTTTAGACTGTGGTTTTCCACGTGCAACTGCACAACAGTTTTCTGACCTTCTGAAAACTATCCTCAGCTGTGTCCCATCATTTTGAGGAGGGCATAGCTATGGATAATAACTGGAAGGTATAGTTATTCCACTCTCAAGACATCATGGAGAAAAAAATATTCCTTCCATCTGCCAATGGTGTACACACACTGAAGAAGAAAATTATATGTGATTACAGAAATTTTTCACATTCCATTCTACATATTTTATGTGCATTCATTAAAAAATATATGTAAGTATTCTGAAAAAAAAATCCGACCCTGTTTTTCATTTCACTATTTATATCACGTAATGGCACATCAAAAGCCGTGATCTCAAAGTAAACAAATTGCCAACAACTGCAGTGTGAGGATTCACGTAACACCTCTTTGAAAGTATTTCCAAAAATAAAAAGAAATTACAAAATATTTTTCCACCCAGCCACTAGTCTGGTAAGTGGAAAACCTAATCCTGTTTCAAATAGAGACCACGAAATTTTTATCTTCCAAACACGGAGTACCTCATTACTTCCGATGAACAACCGTGGGACACCATTTTTCAAACTGGGCACACAGTTTCTCAGATTCCACATAAATCGCTTAGCTGTTGGAGTGGGCTGGGCCTCAGTCAATCAGACGTCTCTCCTCTCTCGAGTTTTCACAGCAAGCATGAGTGTCTTCTGCTCCATGTTGGTGAAAGCCATCCATCTACGCCATAGAAGAGCAAAGTGAAAAAGGCTGATATGGCCTTGTTACTTCTGGGTTGAAAATTTTGTGGGATGCAATTTCACCAGAAATGGTTATAAAGTTTCTCAAAAAATGCTGCATAAGTAATGCAATGGATGTTACTAGAGTTATTTGGAAATTCCAATAGTGAATCATACTTTGAAAGTTTTGCAAAAGATAAACTCAGAAATTTGTATAATTAATTTCAATAAATATATTTTCTAAAATCTTGAAATTTAAGGTTGGCTTGTGTGTTGGTCAAGCTTTTTTACAAATTTTGAGCTCTTGAAATAGGGAAGTCGGCTTATATGCAAGATTGGCTTGTACATTAGTATATACAGTAATTAGAATACAATGAATGAGGGGGGAGATGAATTTTCATGCTGATTACATTTAAACAAAGAATTACAAAGTAGACTTTCAACACAGCTCAGCCTGGTCTTGATCACCTGTAAACATTCAGATTAAGACTGGCTGCCATATTTGCATTTTTGAGCACATCACTGCACTTGGTGCCAAACATTAAAATGAATTTTCAAATAATTGGGATGAAGTAAGGAATATCAGTATTGCAATTAGAAATTCAAACTTTAATGCTTTCAACAATACACAGTGCCCTTTTGTTGTTAACAGCAGCAATTTTCGTATAAAACTTCTAGAGAGGAACTGCTGATGCATCTGCGTGAGTCAGTAATACCAAGGAAGAGTTTGGTTTTCCCTGAGTAACATCCTTTTTATGCTTGCAAGGCCAAACATTTATAAATGCTGCAACATGTATTCTAGTTGGATAATGCTTACCTAGGCATTCCGTTTCTAGCGATGATTCACTTTTCTCACACGTTTCGGGTCTTCGTTGAAGCTACTGTCCTATTGTCTGTTGTATGTGCAGCTACCTTTCACATCCAACACACTGCTTACTTTGGGTAGATTCAGTAGATCTTCACTTTAGGATTCAACAACTTCAATTCTTTACTGTTATTAATGCTCTAAAATTTTCACCCAGTCTTTGGGCATCCTTAGGAGCGTGACAACTTTTCCACCGATGTCCGTGGTTTATTTCTCGTCAATGGAGTCCGATACCCCACGTTGCCATTCGTCGGACACACTGTATTAGATACTTTTCTTAATTAAACCTAGCTGGCGCCATCTATGTTTCACTAATTCTACATTTTTTTAACCCCAGCGCCTTCGCAAAATGGTTTTTGATGTCGTCTTTCCGTATTCTTCTTCTTTTCATTTCCTATTAAAGAGCTAATAAGACAAGAAAAAGAACAATAAAAGAAAAACCAACAAAAAAGACAAGGGAACAGGAATAGGAAATGAAAAGAAGAAGAATACGGAAAGACAACATCAACGATCATTTGACGAGGGGAAAAAAAAAAGGTAGAATTAGTGAAACATAGATGGCGCCGGCTAGGTTTAATTAAGAAAGGTATCTAATACAGCGTATCCAACAAATGGCAATGTGGGGTATCGGACACCATTGACGAGAAATAAACCACGAACATCGGTGGAAAAGTCGTCACGCTCCTGAGGATGCCTAAAGACTGGGCAAAAAATTTAGAGCATTATTAACGGTAAAGAATTGAAGTTGTTGAATCCTAAAGTGAAGATATACTGAATCTATCCAAAGTAAGCCGTGTGTTAGATGTGAAAGGTAGCTGCACAGACAACAGACAATAG
Organism: Macrothele yani; assembly: GCA_039090855.1. NCBI lineage: Eukaryota > Metazoa > Arthropoda > Arachnida > Araneae > Macrothelidae > Macrothele > Macrothele yani. Next base: position 103,339,457 of record CM076995.1, read on the forward strand.
GACTATAGCTTCAACGAAGACCCGAAACGTGTGAGAAAAGTGAATCATCGCTAGAAACGGAATGCCTAGGTAAGCATTATCCAACTAGAATATTTCCAAGTTTTTGAAATAATGCACGTAAAAATGAATAGTAGCCTTTTTCGATTGATTTCTAAGTCGGAATATGAACTGCTAATATGAATTGCTACAATATGTGTCACCAATGTAATATGATATACCACCAGAAGTAGAAATGGAAAACTTGTACACTTCAGGGATATTAAGGTTTTTTATTTTGCTCATGTTCCAGGATAATATGTTTCATGATGGTGGAGTTAGATTTGATTCCAACAAGGTATACACAAGATTTGAAAAATTTACATAGTTTATAGTAACACTGTACTAGTGATCTGATTTTTATTGGTGTAGGAAGTAGACACATTAGCATTTCCAAGCTTTCGCATATCAACCAGATAGCTTTTTCAAGGAAGTTAGACAGAAACTGTAACTGAAAATAGATCGCATTAACAATTTGAACGCGGAAACTTTACTTGACAACAATGGATACGATGTTATATTCATTTAAAGATATGACGCATCATTTTGGTTGCACGTGCGGTATCCTGGTACGCAGAAGGCTTTACTTGAAGAATTGGTTCCAAATTCGTGGCAACTCGAGTGAGACGCAATCATTGCAAGTATCGCTGTTGGTAATGATCTCCAAGGTTTCCCGAATGGCTGTACCTTTAGGGGTAGAGTAGATAGCTAACTTCTTTATATCGTCCCACATGGGAGTAGCGGACTTGAATTTCACTTCTCTGGATAGAGCTGCGGGTACTTTACCGTATTTCGTGTCTCTTTTATGTTTGTTGACTCCGATTCCAAACGAACGCTTGGTCATTCCAATGTAGTATCGTTTAGAGCTGTCCGGATACTGTAGGGGGATCGCATAAACACCTGCTTAGCAGGAGAGAGGTGGTTTTTCAGTATTTCCCTTTAGCATAGTGTATAAAGATGCAGGAGACCTTATGCCGATGCCGTAGTTCATCTTCTTCAGGGCGTTTTTGAGTTTGTAAGACACATTTGGTATGTAAGGAATTGAGTCTAAATAACATATCTGTGGCACTATCCAGAGAAGTGAAATTCAAGTCCGCTACTCCTATGTGGGACGATATAAAGAAATTAGCTACCTAGTCTACCCCTAAAGGTACAGCCATTCGAGAAACCTTGGAGATCATTACCAACAGCGATACTTGCAATGATTGCGTCTCACTTGAGTTGCCACAAATTTGGAACTAATTCTTCAAGTAAAGCCTTCTGCCTACCAGGATACCACGCGTGCAACCAACGTAATGTGTCATATCTTTAAATGAATATAACATCGTATCCATTGTTGTCAAGTAAAGTTTCCACGTTCAAATTGTTAATGCATTCTATTTTTCAGTTACAGTTTCTGTCTGACTTCCTTGAAAAAGCTATCTGGTTGATGTGCAAAAGCTTGGAAATGCTAATGCATTTACTTCCTACGCCAATAAATCGGATTACTAGTACAGTGTTACTATTTACTACTTAATTGGTGTACTGTTCCTTGTTATCAATTTGACATACTTTATATGTAGAACGGTCTTGAAAAGAATACATCCAGTGAAAAAACTGTAACTGATTTTCAACAAACGAGGAAGGGAGAGCTGTGGTACTCTTGACTTGAAAGTTATTTTATAAGCTTATCCACCAAAAAACTTGGGAAATAGTGATGAGCTGTAATGATTTTGAATTTGTATTCATAGGTGAGAGAAGCTGAGCAGCTGCAAATAACATTGGAATGAGTAATAAAGGAATTAAGAACAGGCAACTTGTATACAACAAAGGTATGAGTTGTGAAAAGAACTATGTTGGTAGCACCAGCAGGTTTGCAAAAAATAGAAGGTTCAATGCTGTTACCAGTTCTTGTGAGGCAAACATCCAGAAAATAATTGCAGTTGTTGATTTCTTCATGGACAGAAATCTGATAGATTGGTAAAGTTCTGTGATTTTGGTGATGAGCAAAAGCTAATCAGAAGTAGAATGAGGGCACACTGCAAACATGTCATCAACATAGCCAAACAATAGGCTGGAGAAGGTACCTTGCAGTAACAGAATTTTCAATATGTTGCAAAAAAATTTTTCTACAAGGGTGGAGAAGAATGTTCTCACAAGAACTTCTTGTTACCATAACATACGTGGGGAAGGGGGCTCAAAATGTTGCCAACGATATAGAACAAAGTTATACTTACTTGATAATATCAAAACTGGAATGCATTATATACGGACAAAAGCTTCTGAACAACAACTTAATACCAAATGAACTGCAACTTGAGCAGACATCTACCGAACCATGATTTATTAATAAGGATTTGGGTTGGATGTTCGGCCCAACTGTTATACCATAATTTACTGAAAGCCTTAACTTGCATTATAGCTGCAAACAAAGGAATAATTTGCAGCAACCATATGATATGAAGAGGAAAATTAAGACTGATGGTTGGTTGGTTAGTTGATTTTAGTGGCGCAAGGGCCAGGTTTGGCCAAAGAGCGCCAGACAAAGAACTATCAGCTACAGATTTTTAAAAGCGTGGAAAATGATTAAGAGCAGACAGGCTTGGTAAAAGTTGGAAAAGAGGACAATGAAAGCTGTGAAGACAAGTTAGTTAATTAGGTTTATATAAAAATTTATTAATTTACTATTATAATTATTATCATTTTTTTTTAAACACAACTGCACAAAGGATGAGTCACCAGGAGGGGGACGAACCGTCACTCTCCTCCCCCCCCCCCCACACTCCTCTGCAATGCTGGCCGAGGGCGGGGACGAACTATCACTCTCCTCCCCCCCATGTTCCTCTGCAATGTTGGTTGAGGGTGGGGACGAACTGTCACTCTCCTCCCCCCTATGTTCCTCTATAATGTTGGTTGAGGGTGGGGACCTCGCTGAGTCCGAGACAGGTGCAATGTTGGTCAGGCGGACAGCGACAGTTGGATGGACACTGCACACCTTTGCGGATTGAGGGCCGGGTCTTCCGCACGTGCAGGCTTTCTGCTGGAAACTGGAAGAGACGGTTGGCTGCAAAAGAGAAGGCGCAGAATCAGCTATTCGAAAAATCTGGAGCTCGGGGAAATACACCTGTGTCGCTTGTTCAGCTGTAGATCGCTTGGCAAGTGCGGCGAGAGCTACAGGGCGCGGAACAAAAGGCTGCACGGGTTGTGGCAGAGACTGAACTACTGCGGCAAAAGTACGCTGTCGGTTGGTGGGTATACCCAACTTGGCCTTGGCAGCAGGGTACGAGAGGCCTTCCAGGGTCTTGAGGCGCTGGATCGCCATCTCGTCCTTCCATTTCATACAGTTGCGAGAGTAAGCTGCATGGGCCTCACCACAGTTAACACAGCAGGCCGCAGAAGTGCAACCTTCCCCGTCATGTTCACTGGAGCCACAATTTGCGCAACGAGCGGAACTCTGACAGAAACGTTGTGAATGCCCGTACCTCTGGCACCTGAAACAGCGCAGAGGACTGGGAATGTACGGGCGAACTCCACAGACCAAGTAGCCAGCCTTGATTTCGGTCGGAACTTTCGGGGAGTTAAAAGTCAAGATCACATTTTTAGACTTAATCAAAGATCCATCGCGCCGGAACATCATACGACGTGCAGCAAGAACACCTTGATCTGCAAGTTCAGTCACCAATTCGTCTTCACTGCATGGCAAGAGATCAAACTCCGAAATAACACCCCGAGAGGTGTTAAGAAACGGGTGAGGTGTCACTTTGACAGGAATGCCTTGACGACTAGTGAGGTGCAGAAAAGTGTTACTCTGAGAAACACTGCAAGTCTGGACAAGCAGGTCCCCAGAGCGAAGCTTCCTCACAGACTTCAAGGGGCCAACTGCAGCGTCCAAAGCTTTAGAAATGAAAAATGGAGATCTGGTGGACAGTCTCTCATTCGGATCGATGGATTCTACAACTAAGTGTGTAGCATGCGTATTCACAGCAATCGAGGGGAGACGACGCTTCGGAGCGACTGGTACAGCTGCCGAAGAAGAGGTTCCACATTCTTGGTCCAGGTCATGGTCTAAAGATCGTTTAAGGTTATGAGACTTGGCAGGTTGAGAAGACGAAGGAGAGTCGTTGGCAACTATCATTTTCTCGGGTGACTTAAATTTGGAGTTTTTGTTTTTGGTTTTACCCATCGAAAAAAGAAGGAAGATTCGTCTGCAGACTACTCCACCCAGCATCGAGCCCTACAAGGGAGAACTGGAGGTCCGCAAACCAAGAAAATGACGCTGGACACAGTTCTGGAGCTTATACGTTGCAGATATAGTCCGTTGGCTGTGATCACACGCACTCGGCGGACACTACGGCCTCCTGGTACCGTCATGCCAACGCCTTTGGCATGATCCCACAGCCCCCGGGCTTACCCTGCCGTGCTATACGACAAAAAAAGCCGCTAAAGCCCTGTACACAACTTGGTACATGACTTCTGACTAGAGGTGGGTTAGTCTCTAGCCTCCCGTTTACAGCGAAGCCGGGGTCGAAGAGGAGTGTTGGTGCACAGGAGGCACTGCTCCGGTCTCCCGCGACCTCAGCCGCCAGACATCCCATTTCCGCCTCACGGGTCTCCGCACGCGGCAAACATGCAGGTAGGTCTAGCACCCAAACCAGCTAAAAGGAAAAAAGAAATCCAAAGAACACAAATCCTGGAAGGGAACCTAAACGGAATCTCAGCAACCTACGAACTGAGCGGTTAGTATAAAACAGTTAGTGGTGGAGGGTAACAAAACCACAAGACCGGGGTGTTAGTACATAACGTGGTAGCGATTAGGTAGAGTATACAACACGGGCAACTAGCCAGTGGAGAAAATAAATAAAAACAAAAAAGCGAGACACAAGACCAGCTCAGGATCGTGGGGCCGCGACTCCCCAACAGCTGGATGAACAGCCGTCCCTGCAAACACCAACAGCACCAAAATAAAAAACAAGCGGTGGCATGACATCAGATGTTGACCAGTCACAAGGTCAGCTCGGGCCGTGGGGACGCCGCTCCCCAAATAACTGGAAAACCAGTTATCCCCGTGCGGGGAAAAAAAAATTAAGACTGATGGAAGTGTCAGTAAAATAATATTAACTCAAGGCAGTGCATAATAGCATAATGGACAACATCCTTCAAACCAGTAGCAGCCCAGAGAATGTTCTCTTTATTATAAAAGGATATTATAATAGACTCACAATATGGCACATTTTGAAGAGTTTTACAAATCTGTGAATATGTAACACCAGTTCTTGAGCTTCAGTGATGATCGATACTTTTACCTTTACAAAAATAATGTAAAACATATAGGGACTGGAATGAACAGGTGCATACAGGTTTTTGCACCTGGTTAACCTAGGAAGAAGCCTCATGGAACTCAGGGTGTTTCATAAGTCTGGAACCACCCACATATTTTCTAGACCTAAGACATTTAACAGCATACAAAAGTAAACATGTGCAGTATACATTGCACCAAGTATTTCACCTCTGGCACTTGTTACCCCACATATCTGCCATCTTAGAATCCGCCATATTGGATTCACAGGATGGACATGACTATGACCTCTTTTGGAGCAGTTTTAAGAGCAGGAAAATTGTAACTTTGGAGCAGAGAAATGGCTTTTGGAGCAGGCAAATTGAAACTTTTATGAATTGGCTTTTGGAGCAGTTTTAATGGTCAACACAAAAATACATATATATATGACATTTTAAGACGTCTTTATAAATTGGAATATTACCATAGATATTTGTATTTCACAATTGGGGGCAAAGAAAAATTCATTTCATGTCTGGTCCACATAGCAATTAATTTTGGAAAATGTCTACACTGAGTTAAAACTCTTGTTTTTGCAATAGTTACATGCGAATTTCAACAAAACAATGGAAATATTAATAAAGAAGTCCATTATGTATAATTTACTAAATTTCCAAACAAGTCAGCAAGAAAATTTTATACTTTTGGATACCTACGCAGAATTTCCCTTTTTTTTTTCTTGCTGTTCTTTGTCTTTTATTTTTTTTTCTCCACCGTCGTTACTTACATTTGTCGTTGCTGCAAAATTGCATCATTACCATGACCTGTACAGTTGTTTTCGTGGCAAAGTTAGGAGTGACATTCTTTTTTTTTTTTTTTTTTTTTTTGTAACTTCAATTTTGCTGGAAATGCATTTGTTTTCCACCACTTCTTGCTATAACGAGAAACAAAACAAGCATTTTCCCTTATGTTTAAAAAGAATTCAAATTTGAAGTCGGAGCTTCAATTCTCCGTCACCGTCTTTTATTATCCGCAATATAATTTTCTCTATACAATGCACATGTAGAATCGTTTTTGAACTTTAATTTCACTTTAAACAAAACAATAAAAGGCTTTCTCAGTTTACTGATTGTAGTAAGCATACATGAGACTGACAAAGAAAAAAAGGACGAACTTCTTAAACGGGTTAAGAAACAGAACATGCGGCAAAATAGTGTGAGCAAGACAGAATTATATACTGAAATTTATTTATGTAAATATTAAACTGGAGCACATCACCGCATCCAAAGTATAAAATTACTGAAATTTAACAACACAGGACAGAGGTGTCACGCGAGTTGGGGATTACGAATACCAGCGAAATCTTCGCTTCGTCTGACTTCAGTTTTCGGACATTTTCCCTCCATTTTCAAGCTGAAATACAAATATTTAGAGAATAAAATGATATTTAACAACAATACTAGGCAAAAGAAACATTGCGAGATAAAGAAATCATGATTATGGGAAAAATCTTCACTTCGTTTAACTTCCGTTTACGGAAGTTTTGAAAGATGAAATACCGTCTCCAGACGGAAAAGCGCCCCCCCCCCCAAGCTTCTTTTTAATTTTGAATCAATCTCGAGGATGACCCAAATGATGACAGATAAAGCGGAATTCCACAAATCCACGAAAGAATCTCAAGTATGAGTAAGAAGTGACTAAGAAATGGAAAAACATGAACTTTATGGAAAATTAAAGTGAAAAATCGATACTGCATTGCTCATTCTGCCGTGAAACAATTTTACGGGGCAAGGAAATGAAGCAGATTCTACCATGGACAGATTAAATACTGATCTAAAAATTTATTTTAATTAAACAAGAGGGAAAGAAGCAAAAAAAGATTTCTCTCTATTGATTAGTTTTGAAGAAGTATGTATTAGAAATAGGGTAACATGCATTTCATTAGAAAAAATTCTTAAAAAATACAAAGTCTCTCCTTTTCACTATTACTGAAGATTTGAAAAACGACGAACATGATCATAAAACACAACAGTAAAAATAAAATCTGGCAGAGAAATTTAAAAAAAAAAAAGGGGGAAACTTGGTTGGAAAAATTTAACATGCGGAAACGGAAAACGACGTGACATACTCAACACCCAAGAAACATTCTCAAAATGTTTAACAAGTGTTAGAATCTTAAAAACATGGGGGGGGGGGGGGTTACACAGATGCTTAGTAACATTATTTCACTGAGATTTTCGATTTCCATATCACATTCAATGTTTTCTTCCATGGTCCATAGAGGACCAACGATTTCCATAGCATACTGGATGTTTCCTGTCATCTGTAGTAGAACGACGATTTCCATAGCATACTCAATGTTTTCTGTCGACCGTATCGGACCAAAGATTTCCATAGCGTACTGGATACTTTTCATGATCTGTAGCAGCCCAACGATTTTTATAGCACACTTTATTTTTTCCGTCGTCCGTAGTGGACCGACAATTTCCACTGCAACTACGTAAAACCCGTAGTACTTGGAGCAGCTGAAACTTTTCTTCCCATTGCATGGTCTTAGTCACCGTCAAGCGGAACAGTGGGCACAGAGAATTTTGTCTAAGTCCCAACAATGACGACGGGGGCACGATGGTTCTGGCGCAAAATCTGCCTTTCGTAGCAAGATGGCGCAGGATTTTTGTTTTGGAGCAATTGGCGCAGAATTCTCATCCCTGGATTCAACTTCAATTTTCCAAATGGCAATCGGGATAGGTGCAGATTAGCACTCGCCAGACGGAGATTAACTGGCAACTTCAGAGATTAAATTTATTTTAGTGGTCGCCAGATAGGCAGTTTGTCATTTTTAGTGCAAATTTACAAAAATATAATAATTCAGAAATAAAGGTAAAAAGGACGTGAAACTAGTCCTAAACATCGTTCTTGCATAATCCTTTTAGTGTGATGCAACCGATGTGTCGACTCATGTGTGTTGTGCTAAAAGTGTGGTGGGTTGAATGATCGGCCCTCCATTTTAACCTGAGTAGTTCCCGAATCAGACAGATGATATTGGTGTGAATTATCATATCATTTATTAATCATATCGCTTTGAAATGAAATCTCCATGAATTATATCATCAAATAGCAATATAATAGAAAAAATCATAAGAACATACAGTAAGAACAGTATCATGAATGAGTTCGCGTTCGCTATAGGTTGCCCACGCACTTTCGCTGCATGACGGAAGGCTAATTTTAGCCAAAACTTTTCCTACAACAGTTAAGGAAAGGCTGTTCATATGGGACTCTTGGTGAATTATATAGAACGTGACACTGTAGGAAATCACTTTTTTGAGCCCAGTTTAAAATGCACTAACGCGCAACTTGTTCCAGCTTGTGGTCACAGGAGAACGGCGTGTTTATTTTTCTTGTAGACTTTCACTGCGCAGGAGGACAAAATGTGGTGTTTTATTACTAGAAACTCTTCACATTATTCTTTTCCTTTTTTCCCAAACAAACTGACACAATTGCAGAGCTCCGCAAATTACGAATACCCCCACGTCTTTTTCCAAACTCTTGTCTTAGCTGAAGATGAACTTTATTTAAAGCTTGTCCCTGTCTTTGTAAATGTGCTTTTTGCTATAGCACAAATTTTTTTGTAAGATTGTTTGAAATGGCTAGTTGTAGTGAGAATGAAAGTTTGCCAAGTGATAGTGATGATTTTGAATCACCTTAAAATAACATCAGTCTGTGAGGGTATGTTCAAAATTAATGTTATTATATTACCTAATTTTTTTATTTATTTTTTTGCAGAAGAAAAAGAAGTCTTTGAAAATTCTTTTTGAATTTGCAATTTCTATTTCAAAAAAAAAAAAAAATTCATGTAAAGTTATTTAAAAAACACCTCAATTATCTGAAATGTAATATATCTTTTTAAAAATACATATTACATTTATAGAAATGTTAAGAAATATCTTCATAAAGTTCAGGAAAAAATTTTGGCCCAAAATATTAAAATTTATGGAAAGTACAGCATTTTTTCTTGAAGAATGAAATTTCTAAGAAAACGGCTTAGCATTTCTGGCATACACACACATTACATGCAGCACTAAAAGCTTAAACCTGGATGTTGCAGAAGCTGATACATAAAAAAAAAAAAAAAAAAATCAAGGTTTCATGACTGATGCTTGAAACTGGTAAAGAATATTTTCTACATAAAGTAAATGAATTTCTTTTTGTTGTATTCTTGTAAAGAAGAAGGGAATATCATCTTTTTATGTCATGATTGGATGTTTTGATAGATGTTTCAGTGGCAAAATAAAGTTCATTTCCTTGATGCTACCGGGACTGATACATCGAGTGTTTTAACAAATATTATTGGTTACTTTATTTGAATTGGTGAGTAATCACCATTATATTGAGCAAAGATTTTACCCACCGATGTGCCCATTTACTGCTGCAGATGGAAAGAAGTACGAATTCTTTGGCTTATTAGCAAAAACATCGAGGTTTTCACTGATACAACAAAAATTTCCAATGACACTATCGATGCTTTGGGAATGAGTAAACTCAGAGGGGTAATGAAATATTTACAAAATGGTTTTTATTTTTATTTTGCAGTGGCTTCATTCATATTTAGATAAAGCCACCCATGTAAATAATAGCAGGTACATTAAAGTTCCTATTAATTCCTCAACCCCCCCCCCCCTCTCTCTCTCTCTCTTTTTTTTTTTTTTTTTTTTTAATGCTGGGGACTTTTTTTAGCTACTAACTTTTTTGGACTTACCAGCCACTGGCCACTTAGCTAAAATTCGAGTACACACCTATAGCAATAATAGGGTCATGTGACCACTCAAATTTATGTAAAATTTTCTCAGAAAAACAGTGAGACCATTATTTTTAACATAACTTTATTAGTTTTCAAATTATTGCATGTTACTAATCAATGCTTGGTATTTTTCTTGCATATTAAGCATGAATGTTTTGACTTTTTGCAGTGAAATGTAATGGAGGAGGAGTGTATTGACATAATCCTGCATTGCGGTGGATGGAGTTCAAGGGAGGTTAGAGCTGACTTCAACCACAAACACCCAGAAAGAGGCAAATGGCGCATAGTGCAGTGGTAAAGCTAATCCAGAAATTTAGGCAAACCGGAAGTGTGTGTCAGAAGCCAAAAAGCAGTTGGCCCAAAACGACAACAAATGAGGAGTCAACAACCATTATTTTAGTGGCACTTGCCAAAAGAACACACAACGTTTAGCAGATGAATGTGGCACCAATCAAAGCTTTACTGTGCATGCCCTTTAAAAAAAATGGTATCCTTATAAACTGCAACTGTTACACCATTTGAGTGAGGACAATTCTGATCATTATCTTCAATTTTTTGAGTGGGCCCTGCAGCAACTTCTGTCTGGCACAACATTTGTTTGCATCGAAGATCCTATTCAGCGATCAGGTTAATTTCTTCCTCAATGAAGAGATTAATTGCTATAACCCATCTAAGATGCAAGGTGCACAAAAAGTTACGGTGTGGTGTGGAATATGAAAGGCACACACTGCTGGTCCACTGTTTATTAACGACAATGGCGACAGGTACATCTAAAATCTACATGCTGCAAGAGTCCATCCTCCCAATGTTGTTATATGAAGATGATTTTTCCTGCTTCTTCCAACAGGATGGTGCTTCTCCTCATTACGCTACAGCTGTTCATGCGTATCTGGATAAGTAATTCCCTAACTGTTGGATTAGGTGGCATGGGCCCGTCGAGTGGCTCCACCGATTTTAGTCCATTGGACTTCTTCTCTGTGGGGGGGTGAAAGGTGTGGTGTATGTGCCCAACGTCAGAGATCTGCAACATTTACAACAGTTGAAAGTGCACATTACTGATGTGTGTGACAGCATTACACTAGACATGCTGAACTGTGTTCACACATACCTGCCAACCTGGGAAAATGTGCATCAGTAAAATTATATGTGCACATCAGTAAAATCGCACATCACATCAGTAAAACTATGTGCAAAGAAAATCTGCACACCCTTGTATAAGACATGAAAATTTACCTTAAAGTTCCTTTCTACAATTTCCTAAAACCATTGCAGTGTAGTGATTTTATGTTTACTATATAATAAACTAAGTATTACTTAAACTTTAATTATATTTTCCCAGTGTCTGTTATTAATATAATGTACATATAACACATGCTTTTATACAGGCTATACTGCAGAATTCAAAGACATTACAGTAGCTCTCTTTGCTTTTTTCAAAAACTCTGCAGTGAACTGTTGCTCATGACATTGTTTTGAATTATGGAATTTGACGACCAGCAAGCTCTCCAAAGTCTAATGAGACATGGTGGACCGAAATTCTGTATGGTTATTTCATACAAGGCTGAAAATCCTCTCACATTCTGCATTGCTATGTGGAATTAGCAGAATCGATAACATCACACTGGATATTTCACAGAACTTGGGTAGTCCATCGGCTCCTTTAATATTTCCCCCTTCCACCCACTGAATATTAATTTGATCATGTTTCTTCAAGATACAAGAAAGATCCTCTAGCTGTAAGATACAAAATTGTCTTTCAAGTTCATCCAGAACTGTCTCATGGCTTTCACCTTCTTTTTGCTTCACAAGGAAAGGAAACAAGTCAACAAAATATTTGACGCTGGCAAAGTTGGAACTTTCAATTTTTTGTAAATCAGCCACTTCTGCATGAGATAGCACCTCATCCCTCAGCGGAAATTTATTGATAATGTAATAGCACGATGTAACAAAATATTTTATAACAGCAGAGAAAAAAATCTTTCTTTTCTTCATTGGTTAGCTGCAATACTACATTTCTGACTGAGCTCCCCATCACAACATCACAATGTTTTTTGCGATTTGTAGGGAAATGATAGTTCCTATCGAGGAGGGATTTGTTCTTTACCTTTACAGGATTAACAAACTTTGAAAATAGCTCTTTGAGTAAATTGCACAAGAGCCTTTTCAATTTGTGGATGTGGGGTGACCCAGATTTCAAAACGGTGTTAGCCTCCTCAAAAACAGGAGTGGTACTCAATAAAAAATGACTGTATGCTTTGTTGACATCAGAGGAAATAAATATGAAGATCTTCTCTTCTCTTTTCAAAACTTTATCTTGAACTCCCAGTCTTTTTGCAGCAGGCTCGTCAACAAAACAGGTATTTTTTTCTCTTATGTGGCAATTCCTTTTTCTTTGCTTTGTTACTGGAGCACTTAGCAGACTTCAATCCTGTCTTTTGGGGGATTTCATAAGAAAAATTGCTTGCTGGGAGACTGTACTTTTGAGATCTGAACTTCGTCTTTGAAAAAGCTTATTAAGGGGTCCCATTGAGCCACTAGATGATTGAGACTAAGTTCTAAGGACAGCCACATCATGCACACATGCTGTAGTGTCTTCTGTGCCTCTTTATTGAACAGTTCTTATAATTTCTGCCAGTTTTTGTTTCCTTTCACAACTTTTATTTAAGTAGTAATAAATCTCAACTAAAACTTCATCAACTTTCACGGGTAAAGTGGCAGCACCTTTTTCAGCAGCAAGGTTTACAAGATGGCAAGGGCAGCCAACAGAAATTAAAGTTGTTTGTTTTTGTTTCAAAAGAGCAACAACACCGTTCTTTTCGCCTTGCATTATGTTAGCATTGTCAGATATGAATGCCATGCAATGCGCAAAAGGAACTTGCGTGCGTTAAAATTTATTTAAAATTAAGGCACTTATTATTCTCTCTTGTAGATTCTTTTTTTTTTTTTTTTGATTGGAGGTTTAATGACCACCGTGAGCAACTCAATGGGCTATAAGCAGTCACCCGTCCATAATTTAGGGTCACTGGTTCCAGGGAAGGGAGAGAGCCAGTGCCGTAAGACAAACACAACATCCATGCCTGACCGGGATTCGAACCCGGACTCTTTACGGACGAATGATCAGAGGCCAGCGCCTTAGACCACTGCGCCACCGGGGCGGCTCTTGTAGATTCGACAAACAGATTTGGAATGCTTAACAACTTACTTTGGATCAAATTTTCAGACTTGTTAAAAAAGGTGACAACAATGGGATACAGTTTGCAGTCATTGCTATCATTGCTCCCCTCGCATGCAACAGCAAATGGGCCCTCTTGCAAATATGTGACCACTGAAGAAATTCTCTCTCCAGAAATTTCTTTAATTAGAGCTGTTGTTTCAGTTCTTGCACACTCATACTTCTTTGCTATTTCGGATTTCGGAAACATTTTCCGGAATAGGGGATCAGCATGGTCCGTGGCACTTATTGGAACAGTATGTTCAATTAAAAATGACGTAAATAGCACTTCAGCACGTAGCACATCCGACTGACTGTTGCTCGCCTTGAAATAAGAGTCCACTTTTACACTTTTTTCAACACATTGTGCATTGCTTATGTGCTTGGGCCCTTTCACGTGCTGAGAAATATTGTTTTTCCTAGCATGGGAAATGTTGAAGTCAGATCGGCACACTACACAAAACGCAAACTTCGCGCCTTTTGGGGATCGTTTTATGCAGCGAAATTCTCGAGTATAACTGTCCTTAAATGCTTAAAAATATTTATTTGCCTTACTCAAGGCCATTGCACGGTTAAGAGACAAGTAATGATAATATGAAAAACAGCAAGCAAGCATATGCAGTGATGGAAAGTATCAAAACCATTTTTGGAGCAGCAAAATGCGTTTTTGGAGCAGGTAAAATACATTTTTGGAGCAGCAAAATGCGTTGTTGGAGCAGGTGAAATACATTTTTAGAGCAACAAAATGCATTTTTGGAGCAGGTAAAATACATTTTTGGAGCAGGTGAAAGACATTTTTGAAGCAGATACAATAGATTTTTGGTGTAAGAAAACATTTTTTAGAACAGGTAAAATATTAGTAGATAGAACAAACTCTTACGCAGAAAATGTTTTGGAAATAGATGCACCCTACTCAAATTTAAAACATCTTGCATTGAAATACACACACACACACACACACACACACACACACATATATGCAATAGTTTTCAAATAGATCAAAATTTTTTTAACCATAGCAGGATTCTATTATTAATCACTTATTTTACAAAAAAAATGTTTTAAATTTTTTGCTGCTTTTTTCAATATTTAATTGCTCAATTCTATTCTTTTCTAATGTTTTAAGATAGTTAGCAATGTTTTGTTTCTTTTAATAGTATCTGTCCACTTTCTATTGCACTCATGTCTTTTTTCTATGGTACATTCAATGTTCATCTCAGCATTGTTTAACATTTTATGAGGGAATCCAACTGCTGCAAATGTTCAGCTTCTTCCCATTTCAAATCACCTTGTGAACATTAAATTTCTTCTCTTTTTTGCTTGTTTTTGCTGCATTTTTCCAGCACTAATCTGCTCTTGATATTTTCCCAGGATTCTTTATAAGCTGTAAGAAGTTATTTTGTTACATTAATTTTACTCACATCTCCATTTAATCTTTTGACATGATCTTTGTGCTTCTTGCTCTCCGCATGACGCCTACAATCATCCGGCAGCTGCCTGGCGACAGGCTAAAATCGCAGCCACATGGCTTATAAAACATGATTCAGGAAAACTTTAGATGCTTCATAAAAATTTACTACACTGAAGAGCAATTGAATTAGAGACAGCTGGCGTTATGCAAATGTGGTGCTGTGGGCGGCCCTGTAAACGGAAACGACATGATGTATGCAGCAATCCGACAATATAAGGAGTGATGCGACGGGAATCAGTAAGAGACGGATGCAGTATGGGTAAGACGAAGGATCTAAGCGCATTTGATCGTGGGAAAATTGTCGGGGCCCGACGAATGGGTCACTCCATCTCGGAAGTCGTGCAGGCAGTGGGATTTTCACGAGCCACTGTTTCACAGGTGCACCGCGAGTACATCGAATCCGGTAAAACCATCCTTGCAAGGGCCAACTGCCGTGGGCAACAGCATGTGGATGAGCAGGGTCATTGTCGGCTAGCTCGCATTGTAACAGTGGATAGACGGGCCACCGTGCAAGAAATCACTCAGAAATTTAACGCTGGTGCACAAAAACGTGTAAGCATCCACACCATCTAGAACCATCTCCTTGCTATGGGGTACAGAAGCCACCGTCCCACGAGGGTACTGCTGCTGACCGCACATCACGGGGTGCAAAGAATAACATGGGAGCGGGAACTTCGCCACTGGACCCTAGACATGTGGAAAAATGTTGCCTGGACTGATGAGTTGAGATTCACGCTGGTACATGTGGATGGCAGGATACGAGTACGGCGCAAACCACATGAAGCGATGGATCCTTCTTGCCAGCAGGGTAACTCTTCAAGCTGGTGAGGGTGGCATTCTCATCTGGGGACTGTTTACGTGGACTGAAATGGGACCCCTGGTATGTGTGACATCGTCCCTCACAGGTCAACGTTACCGGGATATCCTGGTCGACCATTTGCTCCCGTTTGTGTGTCTTCAACATCCCACTGGGGACCTCATCCTGCAACAAGACAATGCACCGTGCCATCGCTCCCAAATTGTATCCGAATGCTTGGATGAACACTCCGATGTGCCCTCGCTTCCTTGGCCAGCTAGGTCACCTGACCTCAATCCCATCGAGCACATCTGGGATGCCATCGAGAGAGATGTTTGAGGCTCTGACGCCCCCCCCCTCTGTCAAATCTTTGCGAACTGTGGGAGCTTGTTCGGGGGTCGTGGATCCGTATGGCTTCCCAATGCTTCCGGTGTCTTGTCGAGTCCTTGCCAAGACGAAATGACGCCGTCATCAGGGCGAAAGGTGGTGCTACACGTTACTAGACAGGTATCTCTAATTCAATTGCTCTTCAGTGCACGCAAACATGCGATACACTTGACGATAAGTTTTATCCGACTCCGTTCTTTTTGTTGTCATAGCTGTTTCACTGCTACGTTTCGTTTTGTTTTAATCTAAATTAACCCTTTCCACTCAAATAACTTTTCACCCATACTCACACAGAACTCGCATTTTTTTTTTTCTGCAATAAAGGCCACAACTTAGCAGTGAAAACTCAGCTTTAGCTCGCCAGCCCCGACATACGAGCTATAGAGGCATCGTCAGTGTGGCGGCTGACACCCGACCTATTCAGCAAAAATGAAATGTCTCGCGAGCGTCGACATGCGAGCTATAGATGCGTAATGAGCACAGAGGATGACACCCGACACACAAGGTATTCGGCGAAAAAGAAATGTCTCGCGAGCGCCAACATGCGAGCTATAGAGGCATCATTGGCATGGAGAGTGGCACCTGACACGCAAGATATTCGGCGAAAGATAAATGTCTCGCAAGCCCCGACCCACACGAGCTATAGAGGCGTATCAGCAGAGGATGACACCCGACACGCAAGCCATTCGGCGAAAAAGAAATGTCTCGCGAGCGCCAACATGAGAGCTATAGAGGCATCATTGGCATGGAGGGTGACACCCGACACGCGAGATATTCGGCGAAAAAGAAATGACTCGCAAGCCCCGACAAAAGAGATATAGAAGCGTCATAGACGTGGCGGATGACACCCGACCTATTCGGCGAAAAAAAATTCCTGGCGAGTGCCGACATCCGAGCTATAGAAGTATCATAGGCGTGGCAGATAACACCCAAGCTATTCGGTGAAAACGAAATTTCTTGCAAGCGCCGACATGCGAGCCATAGAGGCGTCATCGGCATGGCGGGTGACACCGGAGCTATTCAGTGAAACCGAAATTCTTCGTGAGCGCCGACATGCGAGCCATAGAGGCATCATTGGCAAGGCGGATGACACCCGATAAGCAGATTACGTTTCTCTTTCTTTATCCGGTGGAAAAAATGTCTCGCGAGCCCCGTCATGCGAGCTATAGGGGCGTCATCAACGTGGCGAGTGACACCCGACCTATTCGTGCGATATTCGGCGAAAAAGAAATGTCTCGCAAGCCCCGGCCCACGAGCTACAGAGGCGTCATAGACGTGGCAGATGACACCCGACCTATTCGGCGAAAATGAAATTCCTCGCGAGCGCCGACATGTGAGCCATAGAGGCGCCATCGGCATGGCAGATGACGTTTCTTTTTCTTTATCCGGTGAAAAAAATGTCTCGCGATCCCCGCCATGCGAGCTAATGACGCTGCTATAGCAGCGTCATCAGCGTGGTGGCTGACACCCGACCTACCGACCTATTCGGCAAAAGAAATGTTTCGCCAGCGTCGACCCATGAGCTATAATGGCGTAATGAGCCCAGCGGATGACACCCAACACGCAAGCTATTCGACGAAAAAGAAATGTCTCGCGAGCGCCAGCATGCAAGATATAGAAGCGTTGCTGGCATGGAGGGTGACACCTAACATATTCGGCGAAAAATAAATGTCTCGCAAGCCCCGACATACGAGCTATAGAGGTGTCATTGACGTGGCGGATGACACTCGGCCTATTCGGCGAAAAAGGAATCCATCACGAGCGCAGACATCCGAGCTATAGAGGCGTCATAGGCATCACGGATAACACCCGACCTATTCGGTGAAAATGAAATATCTCGCGAGCGCCGACGTGCTAGCCATAGAGGCGTCATCGGCATGGCGGGTGACACCCGACACGCAGATGACGTTTCTTTTTCTTTATCCGGTGAAAAAGAAACGTCTCGCGAGCCCCAACATGCGAGCTATAGGGGCGTCATCGGTGTGGCGAGTGATACCCGACCTATTCGACGAAGGAGAAATGTCAGCGACCACCGACATGCGAGCTATTGGAGTGGCGGGTGAGCTATTCGGCAATTTCGTAATGTCGGGTTTCACCCGATAGTCGAGTGGAAACTGTTAAAACGTTTGCAGCGAAATTTTCACAAGCACAAAGCCACATGCAATCAATGTAAAGAATTGGCAAAAGGCGTTGAGCTGAGTTCCCGCTCGACTTTTGCGCACGATACTCTCAAATGGCTGTATGGGGAATCACGTGACAAACTGCGCCTCCGTTGGCGGGGGAAGTCAGAACATCGAAAGCGCATAAATAAGGGACTATCTGTAAAGTGCGTTTTTTGACCAAAAGACGGTAAAAAAATAGAAATTGCGTGCAGGGATCTTGTGAGGGCTTTTCCGTAGTTTTTTCGGGTGACTTCCGTAAAACCGTAAGATGGAGTGAAAATCTGTAAAAGTTGGCATCTCTGAATCCTTTAGAAACAGAACCATTGTATCCAGCCACGGGAGAGCCATTTTCAGTTGTCCTTCGCGTAGACAAAATAGCTAATGACTGACCTTACGCTGTATTTATGTAATCGCGCACCTCGCCCGGAATGAAATAACTGCGCAATCCCAACGAGCAGGGAACGACATGTAAACAATTTAAATTGCACAGCACTCCGAAAGACCACCAAACTATCAGTAAACAATCTTCATCAGGATTTCATAACGTACAGCATCGCTTCTCCTACATACCACGTGCGTGATTACAACAATGCTCTTCCTCCATAAGCAAAAACAATTTAATTTCCTGCTTCACGAAAATCGTTGTTTTTTCGGCACTTTTGCCGAAAAAACAACGAATCAGAAGGTAGGTGAAAAGCATTCCGAAATTTCGGGATTGGCGGTATTAAGCGTCATTTTCACCAAATTACGCGTAGACCTTAAAAATCATTCGATTCGACGTTTAAAACGGCATTTTTTGCCGTGAAAACATTTTTTCGCTCGGCAATTTTTGCTGCGGATTGCCGTTTCGGCGCAGTTGGGCGCAAATATTAAATTTTTTCGTAATTTGTAGGAGTTTGGCGCAAGATAAAGAAATTGGCGCAGTTTGGCGCAAACTTTCCATCACTGCATGTGCGTAACTTTTCATGAAGTCTCTTTCATTGCTGCACAGAAAGTACCAAAGCTGAAGCGCTCGATCCACTGCGATGTGTGAGCACAACCAAAAAAATTAAAAATCATTCGATTTGACGTTTAAAACGGCATTTTTTACCGTGAAAAATTTTTTTCGCTCAGCAATTTTTGCTGTGGATTGCCGTTTCGGTGCAGTTGGGCGCAAATATTAAATTTTTTCGTAATTTGTAGGAGTTTGGCGCAAGATAAAGAAATTGGCGCAGTTCGGCGCAAACTTTCCATCACTGCATGTGCGTAACTTTCCATGAAGTCTCTTTCCTTGCTGCACAGAAAGTACCAAAGCTGAAGCGCTCGATCCGCTGCGATGTGTGAGCGCAACCTTGATAGCATTACGAGAAGTGCCGATTATCACGTGACCTAAAGCGGGAGTACAGTAGAGAGATCGAATCTGACTCACTCCTCGGTGCATTGAGCGAGGAGGCGAAGGCAAAATTACGCAGAAGTAAATAAAAATCTCAGGATATTAAAGTCGCCAAAAATCCGTAAAATCGTTTGAGTCTTCCGTACATCCGTAAAACAGTATCAAAATCCTTAGATTTTACCGATGATCTGTAAAAGTTGGCAGGTATGTTTTCATATAAAATGGGAATGACATTTGCACATGTGTGTAGCTGGACAAAAACAAAGTTTTTTTTGTGGTTTAGTACGTAGTTCAAGTGAACATGTGACATGCAATAACTTAAAAACTAAAAGATATGTAAAAAATAATGGCAACACTGTTTTTCTGAGAACATTTTATATAGATTTGAGTGGTCACAAACCTATTGCCATTTGAAAAATTGAAGTTGAATCCGATATGGCAGATTCCAAGATGGCAAATGGGTGGGTAACATGTGTCAGAGGTGCAATACTTGATCCAATGTATGCTGCACATGGTTACTTTCATGTACTGTCAAATGTCTAGGAAATATGTGGGTGGGTCCAGACTTATTAATCTCCCGTATATTAAAATAACACTTTACATGAAAAATTAATGCAGGCATAAATATATACCAGGTCAGCAATACTTAGATTTAAACATATTTAATTTAATGAAAAGTAAGCAATATATGTTTAAATGCAAATTATGTTTACAAAATAAATGTTTCTTACCTTTATATAATGATTAAAATATGAACATAGTTCTGGAAACCCTTCTCTTACTCGAGAAAATAAACTGTACATAAGAGTAAGATCTGAAGTGCGATTTTCATCTAGCAGCTGATCTAAACCTTTCTGAAGAATGGTTGTTAAATGTTCTCCTAATAGTTGTTTTTCTACACACTGGATTAATGACTTTCTACAATGAAAAACAAAAATAGTAACAAATACATACATTTTTCTATTATACTTCTCACAAAGAAAATCTTTTGTTATGCACTCATATAACACGAGACTAAAAAAAAAAAAAAGATTAACATATCTCAAAGTTATGCTCACAAAGTCTACTTCTTAAAGATACTGAAGATGTTTAAACCTTTTAGTATGCGAGCAAAAATCTATGCTCCAAGGTAAAAAAAATAAAATTCTGTTTTATACATGCATGGATCTGTGTGTGTGTGTGTGTGTGTGTGTGTGTGTGTGTGTGTGTGTGTGTGTGTGATTTTGTGCATAAATAAAGGCATAAAAATCACATACATACAAAAAAATAATAACAGCTCAAAATAAATTTTATATTCAATGGAAAACTTTTTCGAATTCCCCATATATTAGCTTCTCTCCAGATTTTTTCTCATTTCACAAAAAAGCAGAACCAGAAGCCCACACTAAATTTGGACATTATACAAGAAACTAGTAGAGAAATCACACTCACCCAAGATTTCACTAGATGTCTCAATGAAGGGAAGATTCCTGAGGATTAGAACAATGCTACAAAGATCCTGCTACATAAAAAAGGTGACATTGAGGATTTCAGGAACTACAGGCCCATCAGTCTCCTACCAGTGGTTTATAATATCCTCACTAAGGTTCTTTTATATTGCTTGAAGATAACGTTGGACATGACTCAACCAAGAGAACAAGTTGGATTCAGGAGTGGCTACAGCACTATAGATCATATCCATGTGTTGAGAGAATTAATTGAAAGAAAAAGGGAATACGAACTCCCATTATGAATGGTTTTTATTGATTATGAAAAGGCCTTTGCTTCCATGAAACTGTCAGAAGTTATAACGTCTTTGAAATCCTGCAGTATTGAAGATCCATACATTAGCATTATTAATAACATCCATGAAAATGCAAGTGCAAAGGCTTAGTAGCTATTTGAGGATACAGAACCAATAAAAATTGGAAAGGGAGGACACCAAGATGACACCATATCTCCCATACTCTTCAAAACATCTTTCAATCACTGAACTGAGAAAACAAGGGGATAAAGATTAATGGAGATTATTAACTTACCTTCCTTTTGCTAATGACAGTCATTTTTGCAACTACTCCTTCAGAGCTGCAGGGTATGTTCCAGGAACTTGCTGACAAGAGTAAAGAAATGGGATTAAAAATGAACTTTCAGAAAACAAAACTGATGTACAATGTTTTTACAAAAAATTAAGATTCAGTGATTGATGGAGGAAATACAGAGGTAACTGATACCTACATTTATTTTGGGTAACTGATATTAAGTGAAAGCCACATCGAAGAAGAAATTAATAGGCGTATAAAAGTAGGTTGGAGAGTTTAGAAGAAACGGTACAATTTTCAAGAGTGATTTACTGTTCTGTCTTAAAAGAAAAGTGTTTAATCAATGCAACCTTCCACTTCTTACTTATAGATCAGAGACAAGACAGGGACATTAACTATATATATAAGAAAACATTCAGAAGCTGCAGACAACTGAAAGAAGCATGGAGAAACGCAGGCTTGGTGTAACTAGGAAAAGATAAGAAGAGGAACTCATGGATCAGGAAAACGACAAGAGTGGAAAACATCATGATCAAAGTAAAATCCCTGGAATGCCAATGGGCTGAACATATTGCTAGAGAAATGGACCACATTTGGACAACCAAAATATTAGAATGGGTACCAAGGGACAAAAAAAAAAAAAAAAAAAGACCCAGAAGAAGACCACATGGGAGATGGGTGGAAGCAATTTGAAAGCATTCTAGAGTTAATATGGAGACTTTCTCAAGACAGACTGTTGAGGAACAAACTCGGGAAAACCATCCAGCAGTGGATTGATAATGGCTGACGATGACGATGTCCGAAAATGGCAACTGATGATTTTATTCTAGTTTTATTCTAATTTCACTTCTTTGTGTCTTCAGTTTATGTTATTGTTAAACCCTTTCATATTTTCCAGTCATTTCCAATTATCAGAATGTCATCAACATACAAATATAGCAATGATATATTACGTTTTGTATAAATCTTAAAAATATTTATAATCAGTGATTATACAATTAGTTACATGGTGCAATAGTACAAATATCTTGAAAGCATTGAAGTATTTTCATGAGGAGATTTCTGTTCTTCACATGTTGTTTCAGTATTAAAATCTTGAGTCAGATAATCTCATTATGGTTAACATTAGACCCACAACCATAAGCATTAAGTGGTTACTATAATTTTATTCGAACAATAGTTTATTGCTACTAATACAACTGTTTCACACGTTGTATATGATAATGTTTTTTGGTGCTGGACGCCATGCTATAAACGTCAAACATAATATTATTATCATCACAGTTTCAAAGTATGAAACACGAAAAATAGAGTAAATTCGCCCCAGTGCTGTCTTAGGTTGTTATTTCTTACTCGCTGAGCAGTACTCGTATTCGTGCCTTTGGTCCATTTATTCGGCATGTATACGGCATCATTCGATGAGCTTGACGAGCTATTGTTGAAACTTGTTGAATTTGAACTCGATTCTTCATGACCAAAGGTTCAAAAGATTTGGCTGTTAGTTCAAAGCGAAAAGTAGACAATTTACTAAAATCAATGATTTGAATTTTCAATACAAAGTCAACCTCGTAAAATCATGGAACAGAAACACAAAGTAAAGGAACCATTAAAGGCTGATACAATTTTAAAAACCCCTAAAAAAGTTGTAAAAAGCAAACATTGCATCCAGCCTTCAAACGTTACCAGACCGGTTTCGACAACATATCCTCCGCTGCGGCCTGCTCTACTACATGCAATGTCGGTCTTCTTCACGAATCCCCTCGAAACCTGTTGGCACACGTAATCGCATTTCATTGCCCAGTTCCGGCACATGTTCCAGCCTGTTGTTGCTCCGTGGCACCATCTAGTGGCCGTCTCAGGATTGTTAAAATTATCTTGCAACTGTTGTTCTTTTATGCTGCATTATTATTATTATTATTATTATTATTATTATTATTATTGTTATTATTTTTGTTTCCTCTCATTTTCTTTTTCTTATTATTGCTCTGTTCTATCAAATACTAAAAAATGTCACTGATACAACATTGCAACCAACATCAGCTTGTTCCCAACTGGGAAAACTCTAAAATATTAACCTCTCATAAAAAGCATAACCAAATCTTACTGTCAGAATCCATGATCATCGAAAAAACTAAGGACAAAAACTGTAGCACCTTTTTCACCATATGAGCTAGCTTACCCATGGGAATATTTAATAGAACAGAGCAATAATAAACAAAAGAAAAAGAAAATGAGAGAAAAAAATAAAAGTAATAACCATAATAATGATACAGCATAAAAGAACAACAGTTGCAAGATAATTTTAACAATCCTGAGACAGCCACTAGATGGTGCCACGGGGTAACAGACTGGAACGCGTGCCAGAACCAGGCAATGAAAAGAGATTACGTGTGCCAACAGGTTTCGAGGGGATTCATGAAGAAGACCGACATTGCATGTAGTAGAGCAGGCAGCAGCGTCAGCATATGTGACCACTGAGGATGACAGCGGAGGATATGCTGTCGAAACTAATCTGATAACATTTCAAGGCTGGATGCGATGTTTGCTTTTTACAACTTTTTTATGGGTTTTTAAGATTGTATCGGCTTTTAATGGTTCCTTTACTTTGTGTTTCTGTTCTATGATTTTACAAAGTTGACTTTGTATTGAAAATTCAAATCATTGATTTTAGTAAATTGTCTACTTTTCGCTTTAAACTAATCGCAAATAACGACCCACAATTTATTCATTAACCGCAAATATTTTGAACCTTTGGTCGTGAAGAATTGATTTCAAATTCAACAAGTTTCAACAATAGCTTGTCAAGCTCATCAAATGATGGCTGTATACACATAAAATAGGATGGCACCAACAGTCAGCCACTTTGTGAAAATGATGAGAATGAATACCAAATAAATGGACCAAAAACACGAATACGAGTACTGTTCAGCGAATAAGAAATAACAACCTAAGACAGCACAAGGGTGAGTTTACTCTATTTTTAGTGTTTTATACTTTGAAACTGTGATGATAATAATATTATGTTCGATGTTTATAGCATGGTGTCCATTACCAAAAGGACATTATCATATACAACGTGTGAAACAGTAGTATTAGTAACAACAACGCATTGTTCGAATAAAATCTTGAGTCAGATTAGAGCTTTTGCGATACAGTTTTACAAGGACTACAGTTGTTATAAAACATTATTGCAAAAGCTCTAATCTGACTCATGGGGTAATGTCGGGTGGGGGATGTGAAGGACAAGGAATTAGACTATCAGGGCCTATCCAACAGTTGGGGAATGTGTCATTCAGGAAATTTGGGATGTCACAGCTCCAATGGGTCTGCTGAAAAATTATGGTTGGCTGAATGGCTGCTATCCATGGTATGGCTAAGAGCTGAAGCATATCTAGGAATACCACGTCAGTGACTGCATTTTCAGCACAGAAAAACAGTTCAACAATTTGATTATGCAGACCATACCACACATTACCTTTCGGACTATTGTGCATATGCTCTTCAACTACATATGCATTTTCCAAGGTCCAAATTCGCACATTGCGCCAATTCACTTTCCCCAAAATGTGAAAGGTTGCCTCGTCTGGAAATATTATGTGCAATAAAAAATTTTCATCATCAGCATAGTTATTACAAATGATTCTCACTTTGGTGGGTAATGAGGTTTGATTTCCTGCAAAATCTGTACTTTATCGAAATGAAAGCGTAATCATATGGTGAAGAATTTGATGAATCATCAAGCATTTCATTCCAAGTTCTCTTGCTGCTTGTCAGACAGACTTTCCGGAGCTTCTTTCAAATGAACCCCGTACATTTTCTACAGCCTCTTCCGAGATTTTCACCACTGTGTCCTTTCAACATTACTGTGCCCCAAAAACTGATCACACCAAATTTTTGATAGTCTTAAAAAGTCAGAGGGTCCTTATTGAAGACACGGTGGAAGTTTCATTGCATTTGAGTGACTGATCTTGTTTCCGTGTACTGCAACACATCTTGCGCGTGCTCGCTCAGGGTCACCATTTCAGAAACAACTGACCACAGTGCCGCTGAGGATCTGCTGTGCACTACAACTTTTCCACGTGAACTTTATGAGCTTCTGGTTCTGTTCCATCCAAAATCACAGTTTTAAAACCTGAAATGAAAAAAATAATACTTTCAAACTCCTGGAGTCTCATAGTGGAATCCCTGTATTTTACAGGGGCCATTTTCCAAGATCAAACCACGAATGCAATGGTTTATGTTATGATTTTTCATGAGTCAATCAACCGGCTAAATGATGTTGAGGTGACACAGAACCATTTCAGACATGATGGTGACATCTATCATACATCATGTACCTCATTAATTTGGCAGAGACTGATCTTTTTTAATGATAATCAGTGGATGCAAAAAGAATCCCATACTCTACCAGATATGTCTCTGCTTAACTTTTATCTATGGGGAAAAGCATGAAAAACATGTCCTTAGTTAAGTTTCACACCAGAGCTGAGTTTGGGCTCAATTTTAAGAGCTCGAGCTCAAATTTTATATCGCAGGATAAGAGCCCAGGCCCAAACGAGCCCAAAAAAAGTATGACTAACCTATTTAGGCATAGATAACCAAAAAATCTCTTCCATACTTCCACTCTCTTCCCCCTGCAATTAACCGATGTCTTTCTTAACTGCAGAGTGGGAGAGACAGCTCAATCTCTTTCTGTAGTATAGTTGCATGATTTTTTTTACCATTCATTTCTACCTGAAATGTTTCGGGTGCCCAGGCATCCAGAACAGAAGGTGTTAAAAAGTATGTACTTTGCTCAATAGAATAAGTAGGGAGCTGCTGCATGGAGGAAAGGGGCAAAATTTTGTCGGCGTGTTACCTATTATCTGGTATCTATAGTTCTTGAAGAAGCTTTTCCTTCTCTGCAGAAACCCACTAACACATGGCCTATAGCTTTTTTTTTTTATCCATGCCCAAATTAAATAGGCCTCCCAAGTTCCCACCCCCACCCAGATCCTGTTGCCACAAAATTCTCTTTATTAATTAGAAAGTGTAGGAAAAGTCTCGTATGTTAAAACACAAAAAATTACATTTTAAAAAATCTTTCTATCTCCGAGCTTGAACCATATTAAAATATTATGCTGCCCGAGCGCGGTTGGGTTCGGGCCGTCCCGGCACTGTTTTACACCACAGCTTAAAATGAAAACACCTGCCAAGAAACTAGATGAATTATGGCAAACATGTTAGAACACAAGCACATTTGCGCACATTTGCAAACAGTCTTGGATGCAGCAGCTCCTGCACATCAATGGGGTCTTTTTCTAGCATCTCTAGTGACAAACTGGCTTGGTGTGATCTCAGATAAGTTACCACTAATTTTCATATTATTTGTGCATTATTAAAAGGATAATGAGCAAAATCCTGCATTCCTCAGTGAGAGAACCATCATGTAAAAGTTACAACCCTTACACATTTCTCAAACACCTTACCATTTCCACTAAATTGCTTATGACAGCAGCAGAAGGGTTTTCCAAAACATCCGTGTGAGACAGCAAACAAATCATATTTCATTAAACACTCACAATCAACATCCATCTAATTTTTTCTTCTCAATTACAAAATAAAAACTTAACTCTCATCATTTCTCCAGTTCACTTTTCAAAATGTTAAACACATCAAACCTTAGCTTCATAATATCTACCAAAAAGTATACACATTTTCTTTCATCACTCAATCACATACTCAACTTCATAATTTTATCCTTTACATTTATTATTGGCTTATTAGTAAATTTAATAACATAACAGTATTGCATTAATAATGATGTAATAAGAAAAATGATCAGAAGTGAAACAACACTAATAAACACCACGTAAATCCTGATGTTCAATCAATTACTTAAATATCTCAAATAATAATAAATTTAAGAAATACAGAAATTAGGAAATTAATCATATTATTGTGAAAAACTGTTGCAACAAATATAACTAACTTTGTAGAATGATCCAAGTAATATAATAATCTTTCCCATTCTTCACTTAAACGTTTATCAACATGCTGTAGATATGCAGGGACTTCTTGTTCCTGCATTAAGCGCTGACCTTCTGCAGCATACAATTCTTCAGTGGCTTTTAGGAAACGATATTCAAAAGCTTCCTGATATATCTGAAGAAGGAAAACAAAACCTTAGCTTAGAATTTAATGAAAAGAAAGTCAGTAAATATCAAATAATGTGGCTTTTCACATCATAAACTGATTATAGTGCCCACTTGAAGCACTGGCCCAAATTAGTCATTTTTGTTACATATGGATATGTATATATAACATTTTTATGGCTTCAACTACAACACAAATATACATTTCAGTTATTTCCAACAAAAGAAACAGTTATTTTGAAAGAAAGAAAAGAAAAAAACATTACATTGAATTCAGACCAAGAAAGATGTGTACCAGCTCCAAAGCTTGCACAACAACACATTGTATTATGAACAACAAAAATCTGTGCTTTTGAGGCAATTTAAATAATGCAGAATACAAGGCTATGAAAAATCATGATAATCATGATATAAATTAATGCATGTTCTACAAATTTGAAAAACCAAAATTACTTCTAACTTAAAATAAAGGGATAATTCTAAGCTGATTGCTACAAGAAGCAAAAGTCAAATACTTCTGAAAATTTTATATTATAAAATGGGTAAAATACATAACCACAAACAATGGAAAACATCTTATAGCCACAATTGAAGAAAATGAAATTTCAATGTGGACACAATAAATTCACAGCTAAACTGGTAAAAGCCAGTCAATTAATATTACATGCATTCAAATTTGACCTGGACTTTTGTTTCTAATACATTAGTTTGAAACATTGTGCATATTATTATGTGCATTTGGCAACACTGGTATCTCATGCTACCAGAACACCACTTGTTTCATTAATATTCATTGTCATGACAACTCCTGCATTTGCAGAAAGAGAAATGGAAAGTGAAGGTGTTTCGACTTCGGTGCAGCAGAGAATAATTATCAAATTTCTGTGCAATGAAGGTACGAGTGACAGTGAAATTCACCAGAGACTTCAAACACAGTTTGGTGATTTGTGTCTGTCCCATTCATGCATCTTCAAATGGTGTGAAGTGTTCAAGGAAGGCACACAAAGCGTCGGCAACAAACTGCACAAGGCATGACTGGCAACTGTGGCTAATGACGCCATGACTGCATACGTAAATGAGCTCACACGGAACAACAGGAGGATTACTGTAAGTGATCTAAGCTCTGCACTGATCATCAGTGCCAGCAGCGTGCATACCATCATCCACGATAAGCTACACTTCAACAAAGTGTGTACCAGATGGGTACTTAAGCAGCTGTCTGATGAGCAAAAAGCCAGCAGGTTGCAAATTTTGAACATGTTGTTCTGAAGACATCACAGAGAAGGAGACAACTTTCCCAGACATGTGGTGACAGTGGACGAGACATGGATTCATCACCATACACCGGAAAGCAAACGTGCAAGCATGGAGTGGAGACAACAGTTTTTTGCCCCCACCTAAAAAAAGATCAGGGCATCAACCATAAAGGTAATGGCTACGGTGTTTGGGGCCAGTAACGGTATTATTCTAATGGATTTCCTGGAAGATTGTCAAACAATCAATGCCACCTATTACAGTGATCTCCTCAAGAACTCCTTTAAGTCAGCACTGAGGAAGAAGATACCAGGACTCCTCAACAGTGGAGTATGCCTTCTCCAAGACAATGCTAGGCCCCACAGACATTGTACCACACCACCCGTATAGCCCGGATATGTCACCATGTGACTACACCTGTGTAGCCCATTAAAGGAATTTTTGGGAGGGCAGAAGTTTAGATCAAATGAAGAGGTGAAAAGTGTCATCCTGAGATGGTTTAAACAACAGAATAAATAATTCTATGAAACTGGGATCTGGAAGTTTCCAGAGTGCTGGAAAAAATGTATAGATCATGACTGAGATTACTTCAAAAAGTAAATGATGTAACATCAGCTGTATAGTAAACAAATATCTGATTAAAGAAAAAAAGTCCAGGCCAAATTTTATTTCCCTCGTAGTATGTTTGTATCATCAGTATAAAAAGTTAGCAAATCTTTGTCTACTTGGGGCAAATCAGCAGAAATGCAATTCACTGACAAAAAGTGACTTAAAATCAAGCTGTGCACACCACATACTTCACTTCCGTTGCATTACCATGTGTAACCTCATGAATTACAATTTACTATTAGTTAAGAAATGAAAGTAATCTAATGAAATATAACCGTGCAGATATTCAGTGGTTCTATCTGCAATCAAACAGTGATTCATTCCAGAGAATTTTAACAAATGATGGTTGCTCAAACATTTCTGACTTCTTTCATACTTATATTGCAACTTTGTACATGAGAAGTTAAAGACCATGTTTTCTTAAATTTAATTTGAAAAGCTTTTTGACTACAGTGTTAAAACATGTGATTTTGCAATACAAAAGATTTCCTCCAACTTCATTATTTAGAAATTGTTGGCTCAACTTTCAAGCTGAAATATGAAGATATATGGAATAAACTTATGCTTAACAACATCGGACAGAGTGAAACATTATGATCACAGAGAAATTTTCTCTCTGTCCGCCTTCTGTTTTCAGCCCCTATCCTCCATTTTCAGCTGAAATACATTTACGGAATAAATTGATATTTAACAATGATGCAGGCCAGAGTCACCAGAAAAAGAATGTATAATACTGGGAAATTTTCACGTTGTCTAACTTCCATTTTTTGGAAATTGCTGTCTGTATTTTTAAGCTGAAATGCTCATATTTCTGGAACAAAATGAAATTTAACAGCAATGTGGGCAAAAGGAACATAGCAAGAAAAAGAATTGAAATTATGGGAGAAATCTTTACAAGGTGTGATCAAAAAGCATGCAGACTGGATTTATTAAAATATATATATATATATATATACAAGACTTACAGACCTGAAACTAATCACCTTTGAAGTAGTCCCCTTTCAAAACCCCGCAATTAGCCCAGTGCTGTTTTTATTGCTCAAAGCATTTTTTTTTAATTCATCTGCTGAAATAGCAAACAACTGCTTTGTTGCATTTTGTTGCATCTCCTCAATATCTTTAAATATTTTCCTTTCAAGTAGTATTTGATTTTTGAGAAGAGAAAAAAGTCACAGGGAGCAAGATCTGGCAAACAGGATGGCTGTCAGATCCATGCAATGCGGTGCTTAGCAAGACACTGCTGCACGAATTGCAATGCATGATGGCGTATTGTCACTCACCACTCTCATGTAATGCTGGCCTTTTTCAATTAACTGCATCCTCAAACGCTGCAAAACTTCGCAGTAGTACTCATTGTTGAGTGTCTGGCCTGGTGGAGCATATTCATGATGCACAATTCCCTTATGATTGAAAAAAAAACAAAACAAAAAAAAAACAGGTCAGCATTGTCTTGACAATGCTGTGACTCTGTCAAATAATTTTTTGGGTCTGGGAGAGTTTGGGGTCTACCACTGTGAAGACTGATCCTTAATTTGGGGGTCACACACATAAACCCACAATGCATCACCAGCTATGATAGTTTTTGAAAAATTTTCGTTTCATGACACACTTAAACAGGTCATGAGCAGCTTTTCGCTTTTGCTGGTTGTGGGCCTCCCAGACCATTCATCACTCTCAGCACTTTCACAACTATCTTTAAAACATTTATACCACTCATAAACTTGTGCACAACTCATACAATCCTCCCCATAGACTAGCTGTAAATTTAAGTATCGTGTGTTTGCAAGTTTCGCCAAGTTTTTGATAAAATATGATGCAAATTAGTTATTAATTTTTTTCTGACATGACAAATGTGACAAACAGCTCCACACACGTAAAAACAAAGCCCTACTATAAAAAAAAAAAAAAAAAAAGAACAAGCAGGCGAGATCTGACTCACAGCACATGCATTGTATGTTCTAATTTCAACCTGTGCCAAACCACTTGCTGCTGTGTCGCACGATTCCAAACTTATGCAGCAAGTCTGGATGCTTTTTAATCACACCTCATACTTTTTCATTTTCAAAAACTTTTGATAAACCGAATTCTGTCCTCAGGATGGAAAACTTGCACATATATACAGGGTTCAAAGGGAAGTCCTTATTCAGGGTAATAACTGCAGAAGAAAGGGTCCGAGTGGTACACAAGTTAGGTCTATGTATAGGAAAGAGACAATGGCCGATCGAATTAAAGTGATTGGTGATTGGAGCACCCCTAGTGGCAAAGGTAAGAAGTTAGGAAACCTAACTCATGAACAACGCGAGATAGAAACAAAATTTCAATTACAAAGTTGTAGCGTATCGTCTAATTAGTAGGAAACTACATATGGTGAGCACGAATTATGTACATGGATGGGTCGAAATGCTGATAAAGTGCACGTGGTCGCTGAACGGTTAGGTAATGCAAAATACCGGCCCATGATGGAGAACGATTCAAATGCGTGTGTAAATATTGATAGTGACGTAGAAGCCAGGCGGTGAGATAAAATACCGAGGCTGGGGATTCCAGCGTCTGTCAACGTACCCGTTGCAAACACTGATGGTGGGCTACTCGAACGCTGAATACTGTAAAATGGTCGTGCTTTATGGCAAATGTAATCGCAATGCCCACGAAGCTACAAGGCAGTATGCCGAACGTTTTCTCATTGGTGAACATCCAACTGCAGCGGCTATTAAGAACTGTGTTCGCGCCTCCGAGAGACCGGAAGCATACAGGCACATCCACGATTGGGCAGACCTACGGGTCCGAGTGTTACAGTGTATCCTGAGGCTGTCCTGGGATATGTCCTTACCAATCTCAACATTAGTACCACAGCAGTTGAAAAAGCATTAGAATTAACAGCACAACGTGTTTGACAAATCCTGAACGAGCATGGAGCTCACCCTACGCCACATTCAGCTAGTGCAAGGTTTGATGGATGGAGACCAGGGAAGGCGTTTTAATTTCTGCAACTTTGTACATAACACATTGGAGGTTAATCCAAACTTCTTGGCCGATGTCTTGTGGACAGAAAAGTCCTGTTTTACACGGGACAGAATAGTCAATTGGCATAACACCCAATCCTGGGCTCTGAGCAACTCATCTATGGGACGAGCTGCTCGACATCAACTACGTTGGGCAACTAACGTTTGGTGCGGTATTTGGCGAAACACACTAGTTGGACCTATTTTCTATGATGGGACATTAACAGGTCAGCGGTACCTTCAGCTCTTGCGTGGCCCAATATCTGACTTTCTGGATGATTATACCCTCAGAAATCTGCTGTGCATGTGGTACCAACATGATGGTGCACCACCTCACATGGCAACCAATGTATGGAATTTCCTGGCTGAAATATTCGGACACCAGATAATTGGTTATGGCGGTACAGTGAAATGGCCTCCGTGGTACATACATACATATCACTAAGCTGTTCTCTGAGATTCAGAGGTTAGCTACAAAAAGAAATACAAACTTCCAGATATTTTTACTTATTGTTGTAGTATCAAACTTCTCCATTTACAGCGATCTTGACAGACAACTCGTGCTTCACTGATATCACACGCCGTACACAAGATCTTTTATACTTCATACTCATAATCTTTTTCTCATGCAGACACTCCTGAATCTGATCCACCCATGTCTTCCTTGGTCTTCCTCTGCCTTTCCTTCCTGCCACTTGGGCTGAAAAGATTTTCTTAGTAAGCATTTCATCACTCATTCTTTCAACATGGCCAAACCACCGAAGCATATTGGACTCCACCTTGCTAACAACATTTTGCTTTACATCACACAACTCCAATACATCTTCATTCCTCACACAATCAGATCGTGTCTTGCCACAAACCCCACGTAAGTAACGCATTTCTCCAGCACACAAACGACTCCTATGTTTCTTCTGCAGTACCCAGGTTTCACTGCCATACATCAGAGTAGGAACAATGACTATTTCATACACAGCCATGCGGGACTCTCTAGAGAACCCATCATTCCTGTGAAAACCTCCCAGAGCAGCTATGACTTTAAAAGAAGAATTCACTCGCCTACTGATTTCACCATCTAACTTGTTCTCTCTGTCAAACATGCTTCCTAAATACACAAACTCACTCACCTGGTCAATCACAGTGCCATTCATACTTACATTACATTCAGTGCCACCAGTTACTCTCTCAAACACCATAACTTTGGTTTTTCCCTTATTTATATTTAGTTTGAATTTCATGCAAACTTCGTGCATTCGAGTCAACATACTATGCAACTCACTTTTGCTCTCTGCCAACAGGAAAGTGTCATCAGCATACAGCAATTTGCACACACGGATATCACCAAGACATAAACCACTATTATCTATTTTGGCATCACGCATGCATGCGTCCATAAATATATTAAACAGCCATGGTGACATTACACAACCTTGTCTAACTCCTGCACCAATGGAAAACCAATTTGATAAAACAACATTCACTCGTACAAAAGCTCTACTACCAGCATACATGGCTTTTACACTATTAAGTAGATTCCCAGTAACACCATATTCATTCAATACCTTCCACAAGAGTGTCCTATTCACTCGATCGTAAGCTTTCTCTAAATCTATGAAGGCAGTAAAAACTTTCTTCCCAACAGCCAGATACTTTTCAATCATCATGCGTCATGCAAAAATCTGGTTAGTGCAGCCTTTTCCGGGCATAAAACCACTTTGAACATCCCACACTTTCAATGTTGTAAGACCCCGTACTTTTCCAATAACAACCTTACCAAACACTTTTCCTGGCACACTCAGTAGGCTAATACCACGATAGTTCGTGCATTCAGTCTGATCACCTTTTCCCTTATACAAGGGAACAATAATAACATCCTTCCAATCCTGAGGGACCATTCCTAACTCCCAGCACAACTGGCAAATTTCAGTTAACCAATCAATTATAGAGTCACCACCATATCTCAACATCTCTGCAGTTATGCCATCAACTCCTAGAGCCTTACCATTCTGAAGAGATTTTAGAGCTTTACACACTTCTTTTCTTGAGATCCCTCCTGTGCTTTCATCCCTCATTGTGACATCATCTGCATCTGTCTCAGAATCATTTTTGTTTTCCTGATCTAATAACTCACAGAAGTATTCACCCCATCTGTCACTTAACTCATTGGGCTCCCATATCATTTCCCCAATCTCATTCTTCACACAACTTACAACTTTGTTTTCCCTATTTTTCCTGAGTCTCGTGTACTTCCAGATGGACTTTCTATCTTTCCAAAAAGCCAGTTCATGCCTTTCCACTTTTTCCTTCCTATCTTTTGCCTTACTGTGGCGAACCAGCTTAGCAGCGTCATGCTTCTTACAGCGATATTCATCCACAGAGACTCTACCTTGCAACATCCCCAAATAGGCTTCCTTCTTTTTCTTTACTGCCTCTTCAATTTCACTATTCCACCAAGCATCACCTCTATTGTTACCCACTATTGTGGTGTCACAGACCTCTTTAGCAGCAGTGACAACACAGTTCTTAAAACATTCCCACTTCTTTTCTACATCCCTCTCACAAGATTTTAGATCCTTCAGTCGTTCTCTGAGTAAGTCAGAATACCGCTGATGATCTTCAAGGAGCCTATCAACCTTTATTCTTTCTATCCTGGGTCTCTTCCTTTTCCTTTTCCTCCAACCAACATTAAGTTTCACTCGTGACACTACCAAGTAATGATCAGAACCAACATCCGCACCTCTCATCACACGGGTGTCAACAACTAAGTGTTTCAAACGCTGATCGTAAACAACAAAATCTATCACACTCTTTTGACCAAGAGTACGATTTTCCCAAGTATATGTGTGTATATACTTGTGGTTGAAAAATGTATTAGATACACACAAATCATTCTCAATGCAGAGTTCAATTAATCTTTCACCATTATCATTCACACAAGGATCATTAAACTTACCCAGAACATTGTCAGAAATTGCATTCTGCACCCCTACTCTAGCATTGAAATCCCCTGCTATTATAACTTTTTCTTTAGCACCAAACTGGCTCAAAACAGCTTTTAGCTCATTCCAGAAATCTTCTTTCTTATCAGAAGGTTCCTAGTCACAAGGAGCATACACTACAACAATTACAATTCTCTGAAGTTTCACTTTCAAACGAATCCAGAGAATTCTCTCACTTATGCAACTATAGTGAATCAAATTGTTCATCTTTTCACTTAAAATCACACCTACACCAGCCTGTCCTCTCACATTATCCAATACTCCAGACCACACACTCACCGTGCCATTCACTTCTACTACTCCAATTTCCTTCTTTTTGGTTTCACTTACACACAGCACATCCAGTCTATATTTATTCATCTCCTCAATCACCTCACTCATCTTGCCATTTATACCTCTAGTATTCCATACACCAATCTTACATTCACTCAGCCGAGATCTCTTTCTCATACGCCGTTTAGAAAGTCCAGGTCGATTCCGTGGTGGACCGTCCTTCTCAAGTGTGATAGGTCCACCATATCCCACACTTGAGTCATTCTTAATATTTCTTTTTGTCTTTTTAATCAGGTAAGTACATCAGTGTGGGGGATTAGCCCACAGCTGAGGGTTCCAGTTGGTCATTCAACCTAAGGATTCTGGAACAAAACCCAGTGAGTTGGGGTCTTTTCGCCAATGTCACACAGAACTAGCTTGCACCTCTCACAGAGGCCCTAGTTGCTGTTGTGTGTACCATTGTAACCATGGAGCGCCCCGAGGAGGCAAACCCATCACTCACTACGACCGCCCGCGTTTCCGTGGTCCCCGGACTTAACACCTTTGGACTTCTTCCTGTGAGGTTACTTGAAGGAACAGGTGTATGCTACAAAACCTACTAGTCTGGAAGATTTATGACACAACATCGTGTGTGCCTGTAACACAGTGACACTTGCCATGTCAGATAGTCTACGAGAAACTATTCTTATACGCCTTGGAATGTGCATTGTAGCCAATGATGGCCACTTTGAACCGGCTGTACATTAACTTCGCGCAGATGTGCATTGTGCCTGTAAGTAGGCATATCTCCTGAAACATTTTTCAGTATTATAAATAAGCCTGCACAGCTTCTGTCTCTTGTCATTATTTTTGTGTCTCTTTCACCCGCTTTACTGATTTCAAATTAACAGCCTTTTTGACCCGTCCATGTACATAATTCGTGCACACCATATGTCGTTTAATACTAATTAGACGATGCGTTACAACTTTGGAATTGGGATTTTGTTTCTATCTAATGTTGTTCGCGAGTTAGGTTTCCCAACTTGTTACCTTTGCCGCTAGGGGAGCTCCAATCGCTTTCATTCTATCGGCCATTGTCCCTTTCCTATACATAGACCTAACTTGTGTACCACTCGGACCCTTCCTACCGCAATTATTGCCCAGAATAAGAACTTTCCTTTGAACCCTGTATATATCTATATATGCGGCCAGTGCGATATGAAGGCAGAGGGTGCTAAGAATCACCGGAGGACCGGACTAGGCTGCCATCTGATGCTGGCCTTGGTTACCTATAATGGACACTCCCTATCTTCTGATTCAAGGCTTCTTGAACTGGAAGAGGAACTACAAAGGATCAAGTGGGACCTTCGTCGGATTAAGTGAGGTAAGGAGAAAAGGATATTTAATTGAACTGAAAAGTGGACATCTCTCCTACTATTGTGGGACAGATACTGGCAGAACTAGTGGTGTTGGATTTATAATAAACAAGAAACTGAAGGATAAAGTTGTGGAAGTTGAAAGTTCCTCTGACAGAGCTGCACGACTTGTTATCCAACTCTCGAGAATATACCAGGCTCAGATTATTCAAGCTTATGCACCCACCACAAGTCATCCTGAAGAAGAGATCGAAGAATTTTATGAGGAAATTCGTCATCTAAATAATAAAGGCAAGCAGCACTTGAAGATCATTACGGTAGATTTCAATGCGAAAATAAGGCAACAGCAACAGAATGAAACTTCAGTAGGTAAATTCAGTCACGGCAACAGAATGAAACTTCAGTAGGTAAATTCAGTCACGGCAACAGAAACCAGCATGGAAATAATCTCATAGAGTTTGCAGAGGCACAAGGGTTTTTCATCATGAACTCCCTTTTCAAGAAAAAACTGCAAAGGAAATGGACATGGAGGCATCCCAATGGATTGACAAGTGAAACTGATTTTATTATGTGTAACAAGAAATTTGTCATGGAAGACTGCAGTGTGCTGAACAAGTTCAACACAGGTAGTGACCATAGAATAGTCAGATGCAAAATGCCTCTCAATGCTAAACTCGAGCGTGGCAAGTTCATAAAACAAACAAAGTGCATTGACATGACCAACCTTAAAAAACACCATAATACCTTCAAGTTGGAACTGAAGAACAGATTCTCTGCTCTAGAAGGTCTAATGTCGGAAGAAGTGAACATCTCTGAAGTTAACAGAAAACTAACCAAAGCTCTTATGGAAACAGCAACAAAAATAGCTGGTACTAAGAACAAGTTGCATATGAACAAATTATCAGAAAAAAACAAATATTCTGATGCAAAAAAGAAGTGAGATGAGGACAACTAAAAAAGAGGCAACTTCCAAAGTGGAATATGTAGAGCTACGCAAGAAAATACGAAAAGTATAACTGAAGACGTAAGGAAATTCAACTGTGAACTAGTGAGGAAAGCAATTGAAAGCAACCAAAGCCTGAAGAGAGCAAAGGGACATCTGAGTAAGGAAAGAAAACAGATTATGGCTTTGAGAAAAGAAGATGGTTCTGTAACAAGAAGTAGAGGCAAAATTTTGACAAGAGTGAAAGATTTCTACTCAAAACTATATGAAAGGGATGATACATGTACTCCAGACATTATGAACAGCACCAGTACCAGAGTTCTTCCAGTCCTCTCAGCAGAAGTTGCACATGCAATCAAGAACATGAAAAGGGGGAAGCTCCAGGAGAAGATGGAATTACTGTAGACATCATACAAGAAGCAAGTGGAGAAACTGAAACAGTACTCGCCCAAGTTTTTACTCGATGCCTTAATGAAGGGAAGATTCCTGAGAATTGGAACAATGCTACAATGATCCTGCTACATAAAAAAGGTGACACTGAGGATCTCAGGAACTACAGACCTATCAGCCTCTTATCAGTAGTTTATAAAATCTTCACTAAAGTTCTTTCACACTGCTTGAAGGTGACACTGGGCATGGCTCAACTGAGAAAACAAACTGGATTCAGGAGTAGCTACAGCACAATAGATCATATCCACGTACTGAGAGAACTAATTGAAAGAGCGAGAGAATATGAACTTTCGTTATGCATGGCTTTTATCGATTATGAAAAGGCCTTTGATTCAGTGAAACCATCAGCAGTTACAATGGCTTTGAAATCCTGCGGTGTTTAAGATGCATACATTAATATTATTAATAACATCTATGAAAATGCAAGTGCAAAGATTTGGCTATTTGAGAATACAGCACCCATAAAATTTGGAAAAGAAGGTGAGACAAGGTCACACTATATCTCCCAAACTCTTTAATGCCACATTGGAAAATGTCTTTCAATTACTGAACTGGGAAAACAAAGGGATAAAGATTAATGGAGATTATCTAACTCACCTTCGTTTTGCTGATCACGTAGTCATTTTTGCAACTACCCCATCAGAGCTGCAGAGTATGATCCAGGAACTTGCTGACAAGAGTAAAGAAGTGGGATTAAAAATGAACTTTCAGAAGACAAAAGTGATGTACAATGCTTTTACAAGAAATGAAGATTTGTCGATTGGTGGGGAAAAGCTGGAGGTAACCAACACCTACATTTATCTTGGACAGCAGATATCAAGTGAGGGTCACATTGATGACGAAATTAATCGGCGTACAAAACTTGCCTGGAGAGCTTTTGGAAGAAACAGCATAATTTTCAAGAGCAATATGCCATTACGTCTTAAAAGAAAAGTGTTTGATGAATGCATCCTTCCAGTGTTACGTATGGTGCAGAGATGTGGACCTTAACTAAAAGAGACATACAAAGACTACAGACAGCTCAAAGAAGCATGGAGAGGTGCATGCTGGGTGTAACCAGCAGAGGTAAGAAGAGGAACTCGTGGATCAGAAAAATGACAAGAGTGGAAGACAACATGATCAGAGTAAAATCCCTGAAATAGCAATGGGCTGGACATATTGCCAGAAGGACAGACTATCGATGGACAGCTGAAATTTTAAACTGGATTCCAAGGGACAGGGAAAGACCCAGAAGAAGACCACATGGGAGATGGGTGGATGGAATTTGAAAGTATGCGGAAGTAACATGGAGGAGACTAGCACAAGACAGACCGTTGTGGAAGAAACTTAGGGAGACCTTCGTCTTGCAGTGGATTGATAATGATGATGATGACATATATGAAGGCTGAAATTTAAAAAAAATTCCAAGAGATGAGCAAGTTTGGAAATGTTTTTATAATTCAAAAGAGGTGGAAATGTTTTTATAATTCAAAAGAGGGAAGAGACAGATAAACAAAATTTGGCAGGAAAGAACCTCCCTGCATGTTGTTTATAGGCCTAACCTGAAAATTTCATTCTGTTATTTTAATCTCTAGATGAAGTACAGCACCTTGAATTTGCTAGTTATTTTACTACATACAGCTAAAGGCAGGAAACACTGTCATGGTGCAAAATATATATATATATATATTTTAATACAATCATAATCATTTGTAAAAAAAAATTCAGCTTGTCTTTAGCCATTGCTGAATATGTTAACAGTTTGTCTGTACTCATGGTAATGTTCTGAAATAGACCTACACATATCCTAAAACAAAGCTAGCAAGATTTTTTTTGACAGAGGGGACACTTTTGAACTTCTTTTTTTGCTGGTGATGGTCTTCCAACTCAATACTTTCAAAGTCAAAATAGTGCATCCAAGCCACAGAGACAAACCTTTCCAGTAAATCTAGATCTTTACAATGCTACAAAAATTAGATAGAAATCTCCATATGCTACTGTTTGTATTGAACGGTCAGATGTTTCAGGATCCACATGGTACACACTTTCTGGTATCCTAAGTTATGCACCACTGTACAGGTGGAAACATAATTTGTGTCTTAACATATCAGCCACAATAGACACAATAATCCATTGGTCTTCTTGAATAAGGAAGTTCACACAATTGACATGGTCTTGAGTTCAGAACATAGACAGGTGCCCCAATCGGGCTTTGTCAGTCACATTTGTTCTGTCAAATTAAAACCTAAAAAATTTTGAACTTTTCCTGGCCCATACTCATATACTTACTACCATATTGCTCTATTATTCTTATGTGAATTTCAACATGTCTGACCCCTTTTCTTCCCAAAGAAACGTTATAATGACACACTGTTCACCAATGGTGTAATCTGAAAGAGCAGCTTCTATGTTTACACCCTCACTGTTAGAGCCAAAATGATGTATAGTATTTGGTTCAGCTGCTGCCACTTGCAGTATCAGTTTGAATCACAAATTGCCTTTACTTTTTGATTTACCCCCTCATAGATACCCTGATATACACTGCTGGCCACCCAAAATGCAACAACAAGAAGGAAGCATCCGATTGGCCTAAAATTTGCAGCATGCGTCACCCGCGAGAGGACATGCAAACAATTACCATTGCAGGGTAATTGTTACCATTGCAAATCATGTGCGCCCAGCACGCCACTGAGAAGCACTATAAGAAGGGTGCACAGAAGGTGGGGTGTAAGTAGTGGAAGTGTGTTGTGCTGCCGGACCTGTGTGTGGGAAGCTTCCTGATGCCTCGTCGCAGAATACGGCAGTCATTCCAGCACGTTTCGGCGTTGCAGAGGATGAATAGTGGCTTATAGCGACAACGGTTTTTCATACCGAGACATCGGTGCCCGTGTGGGACGACATCCAGCCACAGTGAGGAGAGTATGGATTCAGTGGGCGCAGGAAGGAGGGACGGACCGACGGACTGACCGACGTTAGCAATTGCTGCAGCCACGGCACACCACCGAACGAGAGGACCGGCATGCCGGCCGCACTCCCATATCACAAACATTAGCACAGGAATTAGGGTGTGTTGCACAACAACCTGTGTCAGCACGTACCGTTCGACGCCGTCTGCAGGAGCGGGAACTTGTCACACGATGACCATTGCTCCAATTACCACTGACGTTACACCACCGGCGAGTGTGGTGGCAGTGGGCCGTTGAATGCTGCACCTGGACTATGGAATGGCACGACATTGTCTTCTCCGACGAATTCCGCTTCTGTCTGCAACACCACGATAGTCGGATCCGCGTGTGGCGGCACCGTGGCGAGAGACTGTATGACGCCTGCATTATGCATCGCCATACCGGTCCGTCGCCTGGCGTTATGGTTTGGGGTGCTATTGGATATCACACCCGCACCCCTCTGGTACGCATTGCCAGTACACTCAACAGCCACCGCTACATCTCTGACGTTTTGGAGCCTGTAGTCCTCCCTTCCCTGCGGGACCTGTCAGCGGCTACGTTTCAACAGGACAATGCGCACCCGCACGTGGCACGCATCGTGCAACAATTCTTCACGGCCCACCAGGTGTCACTGCTGCCGTAGCCCACCTGTTCTCGCGATATGTCACCCATCGAACACCTCTGGTCGCTGATCGGCAACCGAGTGGCCCTGCAAGCACCACCCGTAGCTATGCCTGATGAACTATGGAAGCAGCCTGGACCGACATACCCCAAGTCCACAGCCAAAGCC
Source organism: Macrothele yani (assembly GCA_039090855.1). NCBI lineage: Eukaryota > Metazoa > Arthropoda > Arachnida > Araneae > Macrothelidae > Macrothele > Macrothele yani. Next base: position 103,381,698 of record CM076995.1, read on the forward strand.
TCTTTCGTTCGACGCCGCAGCGTGTAGCGGCCGTTATTGCCAGCCATGGGGGCCACACGAACTATTGATGTCTGCGTGTTCCGCAAGTCGCACGGGCCTGTAAGCTCAATCATTTCATCTTTGTATCTGTTGTTATGTGTGCAGTAAATCTGGCTTTGCTATCTCGTGTACTTCTTGGTGTTGGGTGGCCAGCAGTGTAAATCAGTAGCTATTCTAAAAGATGTTCATGTTCCATGGGTCAACATTTTTTCACCTATAAACTAAAAGAACTTTAGCCCAACTAGTTACATTAGCTCATAATACATTTTTTATGTAATCACAGATGACTTGGAAGTCACAATTTATCTTGAAACTTCTACAGTCACAAATATATTTTCGAAATAAACATGAATGAACAAAAGAAAAACTTACCTGCAGATCTGATAACATTCTTAGAAGATTTTTGAGCAAGCCTCGGTCAACAGCTTCACCATTTCTTTCCCTTTCTATTAACATTAATAATCCTTCTACGGTTCTTGTTTGAACTAGGGAGTTTGATATAATATGCATTCGAAACATGTCTAAGCCCATGTCCCTGTACAGAATATAAAACACATGCACATAAAAACACAAAGAAAAACATTTTATGGCATCTATCACATGCTTTTTATGCTTGAATTCCACCAAGGATAATACAGCAATATTATGAAATGTTACATAAAATGGACTGCAACAGAAATTCATGGTGAAAAGAACTTGAGAGAATACAAGCATTTACTTTTTAAAAAAAATCAAAGTCTGTATGACACAATCAGCCAATTCATAACATCCACTTTAACAGAACTGTAATTTTGTATCAGATTTCACTAAGAAAATATGCATTTTTAGAAACATTTCTTAAAATATGAATCATTACATATTTAAAACTTTACATAATCCATAAATTCTACTAAAGTTTGATCATATGAAAAGTGAAAGGAATTCTTAATGACATATAGAATTCAACACATAAAAGTTACATGACAAACATTTAGTGGAGGAACATTTCGGTAGTAACTTCTAGCTTCACAGTGCCTTACAACGAATAAAGATAATACATGTTGGTAAACATGTGTTAATTCAGTTGTTGCCAGATTTGAGAAGATATTTCCAAATAAAGGAGATATGACATGATAAGCTTGAATTGTAAGGATTGGCGCAAAGGTAAATTTCTAAACTTTTGCAGAAAATAAGTCATTTCCGATTCATGAAAGGCGCAATACGTTTTGCATTTTGCCAATCGGGAACTGAGGACATGTCAAGTAACATTCATAAACAATGATGCAGTAGAATTTCTTTTCTTAACATCAAAAATATGTTCTGTCAACACCAATTAATATTGTGGTATGTAATGCATCCTTCCAGTGCTTACGTATGGTGCAGAGACTGGACCTTAACTAAAAGAGACATACAAAGGCTGCAGACAACTCAAAGTAGCATGGAGAGGTGCATGCTTGGTATAACCAGAAGAGATAAGAAGAGGAACTCGTGGATCCGAAAAATGACGAGAGTGGAAGACATCATGATCAGAGTTAAATCCCTGAAATGGCAATGGGCTGGACATACTGCCAGAAGGACAGACCATCGATGGACAGACGAAATTTTAGATTGGATTCCAAGGGACAGGAAAAGACCCAGAAGAAGACCACATGGGAGATGAGTGGATGAAATTCGAAAATATGCGGGAGTGACATGGAGGAGACTGGCACAAGACAGACCGTTGTGGAGGAAACTTGGGGAGACCTTTGTCCAGCAGTGGATTGATAATGGTTGACAATGATGATGATGATGTAATTTGAATGTAATAAGTTAAGCCTTGTAAAGTGTTGACTGGGATGGAATAAATACCCAGTGAATCTAATGGTTTAATTGAATATATATTTAAGAATTCCTTTAACTTTTCATTTGTTCCTTGTTACATGATTTTGCAACCTTGTATTTATGATGTTTGATCACATGTTCACAACTGTTTACACAATACTCTAGTGTAGGTTTCAAACATTTTAACTTGCTAGAGAAGGCCCAGTTTAATTTCTCTTATACATGTACTAAGTTACAAAGAATTTATCAACAAGAAAAATGACAAAGAATTCCCAGGTGCAATGAGTACATTCCTTTTTAAATCCTTTCCAACACAAAAAAAAAAAAATAAATAAATTCAAAGCAGATTTTTAACAAACCTACACACACACACACACCACTAAGCTTTTCTCTGAGATTCAGAGGTTAGCTCCACAAGAAAGACAAATAGCCAGATAAATATATAAGTGATGGAACCAGAATTTACTTACTGCTGGTGTATCAAACGTCTCCATTTACAGCGATCTTGGCACACAGCTCAAACTTCAATGACATCCATCACAATGCACACAAGACCTTTTGTACTTCATATTCATAATTTCTTTCTCATGCAGACATTCCCAAAACTGTTTTTTTTTTTTTTTTTGATTGGAGGTTTAACGACCACCGTGAGTACCTCAATGGGCTATAAGCAGTCGCCCGTCCCTAATTTAGGGTCACTGGTTCCAGGGAAGGGAGAGAGCCAGTGCCGAAAGACAAACACAACACCAATGCCTCACCGGGATTCGGACCCCTTTGGACGAATGATCAGAGGCCATCGCTTAGACCACTGCGCCACCGGGGCAGCGAATCTGGTTTTCCAAAGAGAACCACCTTATCAACATCAAGTTTTTCTGGGGTAAAAATCGGTAATTTTCAATTTCTTTGAAGTTCGGTAACCCAAAAAGCCAAGAAAATTTTAGAGTATGAACCTGAAATTAACTGTGGAGACAAGGTACTTCTAACTCTTCAAATAGGCCAAATCTTATGGCTAGTGTCATAGCCAAGTCAAATATATAAATTTTTGAATTTCAAAAAAACAATTTCAACTGACTTGCTTCTTTAGAAAGATGGCAAGCTACAACACCTGAATGGTTTGTTTAGGAGAAATATGAGCAATTTTATTAATAAAACAATGAGCACCACTTTTTTCAAAAATATGGCCTTGAATGAAGGTTTAGAGGGCCAAAATCTAACCCCCTACTTATTGAAAAAAATTGAAATTCAGGGTTCTGTCATCTCTGTATATACTATCCATGATTAAAATCCATGACTATGAAGTAACGAAAAAAAATCATATTTGTTGATTTGGCATGGAATGACTGGTCAGTTATTTGGGACATCCTTGAAAAACCATCATTTCTGTGAAATCCTCCTAAAGCAGCTATCTATGGCCGTCAATGAAGAGTTCACTCACCTACTAATTATACCATCTAATTTGTTCTCTCTGTCAAACATGCTTCTCAAATATACAAACTCATTCACCTGGTCAATCACTGTGCCATTTACACTTACACTGCATTCAATGCTAACAGTTCCTCTCTCAAAAACCATAACTTTGGTTTTCCCCTTATTTATACTCAGTTTGAGTTTCAGAGGCATGCAAAGCTCTAAAATCTCTTCAGAATGGTAAGGCTCCGGGGGTTGATGTCATAACTGCCGAGATGTTGAAATATGGTGGCGACTCTGTAATCGACTGGTTAACTGAAATCTGCCAGTTGTGCTGGGAGTTAGGAATGGTCCCTTGGGATTGGAAGGATGCTATCATTATTCCCTTATAAAAGGAAAAAGGTGATCAGACTGACTGCGAGAACTATTGTGGTATTAGCCTATTAAGTGTGCCAGGGAAAGTGTTTGGTAAGGTTGTTATTGAAAAAGTACGGGAGCTTACATCAGAGAAAGTGCGTGACGTTCAGAGTGGTTTTATTGCCTGGTAAAGGCTGCACTAACCAAATTTTTGCATTACGCATGATTATTGAAAAGTATCTGGCTGTTGGGAAGAAAGTTTTTACTGCCTTCATAGATTTAGAGAAAGCTTACGACCGAGTGAATAGGAAACTTTTGTGGAAGGTATTGAATGAATATGGTGTTACTGGGAATCTACTTAATAGTGTAAAAGCCATGTATGCTGGTAGTAGAGCTTGTGTACGAGTGAATGGTGTTTTATCAAAATGGTTTTCTCTTGGTGCAGGAGTCAGACAAGGTTGTACAGGGTGTTTGGAAAGTCACTGTGCACCTAAACTATGCACTTAGAAAAAATGTTCGAAGTGATCTAGACGAGCGTCGATACAGCGCTGAACCCGTTTCAGTTTATTTGCAAACACTTGCTGCAGCTCTGCTTGCGAGATGTTTCTGATGAACGTAGTTATTGCAGTTTGTAATTGATCAAGCGTACGTGGGCGATCACGATACAAAGCAGATTTTGCTGCACCCCACAGAAAAAATTCTGGTGGAGTAAGGTCCGGGGAGCGAGGGGGCCATAGGTTTTTTGAGATGACACGTTCGCCGAAAACCTCATTCAGAAGTTTCATAGAGGTGCGAGCTGTGTGCGTAGTAGCGCCATCTTGTTGAAACCAGCTGTAGGTGATTTCGTCTTCTTCAAGGCGACCGATGAAGTCGTGGAGTATGGAACAGTAATGTGCACTATTCACGGTGTCCTGAAAGAATAACAGCCCGACAATGCGCCGTCGGGATAGCGCAACCCACACTCCGATTTTCTGGTCATGCAAGGGTCGTTCCGACACAGCATGAGGAGTCTCTGTGGACCACAATCGTGTGCTTTGTGCGTTAACATACCCAGAGAGGTGGAACCACGCCTCATCTGTAAAGAAGGTGACATCAAGAACAGCAACAGTTTTGGTTTGAATAAAATTGTTAAACCATTCACAGTACCGGAGTCGTTTTACGTGATCCGCTGGTTGCAATTGTTGTACCACTGTTACTTTGTATGGGTAGAGGTGCAATTGATTCTCTCACCGCTTTATGCGCTGTCGCAAGCCCGATATTTTCCTCTTGCGCCAACTTGCGCAATGATTTTGATGGACTCCGCAGCAGGGAGTCTGAGATGTCCATCAACTTCCCATCGGTAAGTTTAGTTGGTCTCCCGCTTCGTTCAGCATCGAACACTGAGCCTGTCACACGAAATTTCTCAATATGTCGACGAATTGCATTACGATGAGGTACAGGTGTGTCTGGGAATTTGGCAGCAAATTGCTGCCGCACTAAATCGGTGTATTCATTGCCTTCTCGAAAGATGTATTCAACCAGAAACACACGTTCCGCAATTGAAAGAACCATAGTGTGGAAAACTGAACAACACCAGCACACACAATAACTTCGATACTTACAGTAACAACGACTCGTCTCTGTTAACCTCTGGAACTCAACTGCTGCAATGCGGCAACCGACGCTTCGAGCAGCTTGCTGCGCATGTGCAGCGAGCCCCATGGGATCCCGCAATCGGCTGCGACTGGGAGAATCCACTTCATTATGTTCCGGTGACACATACTGCACTTGATAACTGCAAAAACAAAACGGTAGCCTAGGTGCACAGTTACTTTCCGAACACCCTGTATAATGTAACCATAGCTGTTTAATATATTTATGGATGCATGCATGCGTGATGCCAAAATAGATAATAGTGGTTTATGTCTTGGTGATATCCATGTGTGCAGATTGCTGTATGCTGACGACACTGTCCTGTTGGCAAAGAGCAAAAGTGAGTTGCAGAGTATGTTGTCTCGGAGGTACAAAGTTTGCATGAAATTCAAACTGAGTAAAAATAAGGGAAAACCCTAAGTTATGGTTTCTGAGAGAGGAACTGGTAGTACTGAATGTAATACAAGTGAAAGTCTAAATGGCACAGTGATTAGTCAGGTGAATGAGTGTGTGTATTTAGGAAGCATGTTTGAAAGAGAACAAATTGGATGGTGAAATTAGTAGTCGAGTGAATTCTTCATTGAAAGTCATGGCTGTTTGGGAGGTTTTCACAGAAATGATGGGTTCTCTAGAGAGTCTTGCAAGGCTGTGTAATTGTTCCTACTCTGATGTATAGCAGTGAAACCTGGGTACTACAGAAGAAACATAGGAGTCATTTGTGTGCTGGAGAAATGCGTTACTTACGGGAGGTTTGTGGCAAGACACATTCTGATTGTGTAAGGAATGAAGATGAGTTGCGTAATGTGAAGCAAAATGTTGTTAACAAGGTGGAGACTAATACGCTTTGGTGGTTTGGCCATTTTAAAAGAATGAGTGATGAGATGCTTACTAAGAAATTATTTTTAACCTAAGTGGCAGGAAGGGAAAGCACAGGAAGGCCAAGGAAGTCATGGGAGGATCAGATTCAGGAGTGTCTGCATGAGAAAAAGATTATGAGTATGAAATATAGAAGATCTTGTGTGCGGCGTGTGATGGATGTCAGTGAAACCCGAGTTGTATGTCAAGATCGCTGTAAATGAAGATGTTTGATATGGCAACAGTAAGTAAAAATTATATGGTAGTTTGTATTTCTCCGTGGTCCTAACCTCTAAATCTCAGAGAACAGCTTAGTGGTATGTATGTATGTATAAATCAATATAAGTCCATTATGGCATCACATATGCATGCATCCATAAATATATTAAACAGCTATGGTAACATTACACAACCTTGACTGACTCCTATAGAAAACCATTATGATACATCACTATTCACTTGAACACATGCTCTACTGACAGCATACATGGCTTTCACACTATTGAGTATTTTATTATAATACCATATTTATTCAGTACCTTTCACAAAAATATCCTATTTACCTATCATAAGTTTTTCCTAAATCTATGCTATGAAGGCAGCAAAAACCTTTTTACCAACCAACAAATACTTTTCAATCATCATGGTAACGCAAATATTTTGTTAGTGTAGCCTTTACCAGGCATAAAGCTACTCTGTATGTGCATCCCACATTTTCAATGATGTAAGACCTCATACCTTATCAGTAATGACCTTTCCTCAGCAAACTGATACCAAGGTAGTTCTTGCATTGTCTTATCTTTTCCCTTACACAAAGGAACAATGATAGCATCCCTCCAATCCTGAGAGACCATTCCTAACTCGCAGCACAACTGGCAGATTTCAGTTAACACGTCAATTACGGAGTCCCCACCCTATATTAACATCTGAGCAGTTATGACTTCTACTTCTGGAGCCTTACCATTTTGAAGAGATTTTTGAGCTTTTCAGACTTCTTTTGAGATCCCTACTGTGCATCCATCTCTCACTATAACATCATCTGCTTCAGTCTCAGAATCGCTTTTGCTTTCATCATCTAATAACTCACAGAAGTACTCTCTCTTACAGCATCTTTCACTTAACTCATTGGACTCCCATATCATGTCGCCAGTCGTATTCTTCAAACAACTTAAAATTTTATTTCCCCTATTTTTCCTATGTTTTATGTACTTCCAAAAAGTTTTTCTATCTTTCCAAAAAGCCAATTCAGGCCTCTCCACCTTTTCCTTCCTATCTTTTGCCATACTCTGGCAAACCAGCTGAGTGACTTCATGCTTCTTATAGAGGTACTCATCCACATAAACTCTACCTTGCAACATTCTTTCTCTTAACTGCTTCCTTAATCTCACTGTTCCAGCAAGTATCACTTCTGTTACCACCATTGCAGTACCACAGACCTCCTCAGCAGCAGTGGCAACACAGTTCTTAAAACACGCCCACTTCTTTTCTACATCCCTCTCACGTGTCAACTCATCCAGTCATTCTCTGAGCAAATTAGAGTAATGCTGATATTCTACAGGGAGCCTTTCAACCTTTATTCTTTTTATCACAGGCCTCTTCCTCTTTCTCCAACCAACATTCAGTTTCACTCATGACACTAACAAGTGATGATCTGAGCCAACATCAGCACCTCTCATCACAGGAGTGTCGACAACTAAGTGATTCAGACATTGATTGTAAACAACAAAATCCACTACTCTTTTGGCCTAGCATACGATTTTCCCAAGTGTAAGAGTGGATATACTTGTGGTTGAAAAATGTATTAGATACACACAATCCATTCTCAATGCAGAGTTCAATTAACCTTTCATCATTATCATTCACACAAGGATCATTAAACTTACCCAGAACATTATCGGAAATCCCATTATGAACACCTACTCTAGCATTGAAATCCCTTGCTATTATAATTTCTCTTTAGCACCAACTGGCTCAAAACAGCTTTTAGCTCATTCTAGAAATCTTCCTTCCTGTTAAAAGATTCCGAGTCACAAGGAGCATACACTACAATTACTATTCTCTGAAGCTCCACTTTCAAACAAATCCAAAGAATTCTCTCACTTATGCAGCTGTAGTGAATCAAGTTTTTCATCTTTTCACCTAAAATCACACCCACACCAGCCTGACCTCTCACATCCAACACTCCAGACCACTCACAGTTCCATTCACTTCTATCCCAATTTCCATCTTTTTGGTTTCACTTACACACAGCACATCCAATCTATACTTATTAATTTCTTCAATCGCCTCATTCATCTTTCCACTTATTCCTCTAGTAATCCCTATACCAATCTTACACTCACTTTGCTGATATTTCTTTCTCATATGCTGTTTAGAAATTCCAGGTCGATTCTGTGGTGGACCATACTCAGGTGTAGTAGGTCCACCATATCCAGAGATGCCAACATCTGAAGGAAGTCATCAGTAGTCCATGTGGGCGGCGCTCTTAGTTCTTCCGTAGTGAAGTCAAGTCAAGTTCCCACGATAAAATTTGCAGGGTAGCATGCGTATTTCCCAGAATACACTGCTACATTTTTAGCAACATGTTAATCTTGATCGGGGACAATACTTGGATAAATTTTGCAACATAATAAGTCCCCTTAATGGGGGAAAAAAAAACTTGAGTAAATACACAAAAAATACATACCATTTAAACACCACCTTTTAATAAATATGCTATGTCAATAAATATCTTAAGTCAGAAATGTGTGATGCCACAGACTTATGGTTATTCCTCCTGTTTTTTTAGAGTGAAAATGCCGACCGCAATTGCCTTTTTCCGCCGTGTGCGATTTAAAAATCAACAGCACACGGGAAACAAAACCCATGGTTTTCAGATACCCGAGACGATTTTAGACACGGAAATCCTTCCAAATAACTCTCCTTGAATTTTTGACAACTTCTTTGCTTTTTAGATCCAAGAATATTAGTAGAGACAGGTGGCCATTTACCCGACGCTATTGCAAGTAAATTCGTACACGACAAACACAATGGGAGCAAAGACAGAACAATTAACTTTGAAAGGTTTTCATAATTTTATTATACGGATAAATAGAAAATTAGCATTAAATGCTTATGTTATACGAAAAAACTAATCAAAAAGGTATTTTAAATTGCATAAAAAAATCAATTCTGAAAAGAAAAAAGGATAAAATAAAAAGGCAATGCAAATAAAATAAATTACAATAAAAATCCATGCAACATTTCATTAACACAATAGAAGTTTTCTGCTGAGATGCGGGGAAGTAAAATGTCACAACTTAAAGCGCAAGTGAGTAATAAAAGCAAATTCATAAAAAAAAAAAAAAGAAAACTGAAATTAAAAGATTCCCAATTAAGAATAATCTGGGGAAAACAATCTTTAAAACAAACTATTAAGGAAGAAAGTACTTCTGAATCTGACAAGATAAAATAAAACATCCCTTTGTTTAGCAGAACATTTTTACAAGAGAAAAAAAGAGAACTGCACTTCGCAAATCTGTCAAAGTAACGTAAACAATTAAGCTCTCTGCCGACAGCGAAGAGCGTGGGAAAATAGGTCACAACTGGCGCACACACCCAGCAGCTGTGGCGAGACGTCTGATGACTATTTGCTCAGAGCAGTTTTTTTCTTTTTTTTTTTTTTTCTGATATTCCTCCCGCCCCTTATTTTGGTGAAACAAATATGCAATAGCAATTAATATTACTATTTAAATTACATTTTAGCAAAAAAAAAAAACAAAAAAAACCCACATGATTCACGGAAACACTCGACCGCTGTAAACATGGAAATTCCAACGAATAGCATTCCTTGTACTGCTGCGAATATTTTTTTCACATCACTGGAACTGGAAGCCACTGAAGCACGCTTCATAACTACAGCAATTCACCTCACACCCCAACTAATCAACTTTCAACTAAACAACAAGAACAGAAAATGTGGAATCGACTCTAGTCTACCTCCATCAACTTACGTTAGTGGGCAGCGTTGGTGACTGCCATGGAAAGGACCTCAGGTTCGATCCCAGGCAGGTACAAACGCTCGATCCACTAAATATCCGACGTGCGTCGGATGGGCACGTTAAGCCGTCGGACCCCGGGTACTGGCCCTCTGGTAATAAATAAGGGAGTCTTCCTCCCCCTTACTACTTTGCTTCCGTGTCACTTTCCTATCAGGCACTCTAGCCCAAATCCCCTAGCTTCCTATTTCAAAGGGCTGTTTAAGATCTGAGGTCAGACACTACCTTCCTAAAATCCTCTACATAAAAAAAAAAAAAACTTATGTTAGTTCAGGACGCAGTTAAGGTTTTCCCGAAGTTAACAGATGTTGTGCATTACGAACGCTATCCCACGGCAAGCCAGGTACAAAGTCACGTGATCATACAGAACAATTTCCACTGCAACATTTTCGCTTGGTTGTCGGCCAGCCAAACATGCTTGCTGTGTGACGGCTTCATGACGTTACCACAAGAATCACTACATTTGACTATGCTTGACTTTTTTTTTTTTTTGTCAATAATTTAAAAAAAAAAAGGTTTTCCGGAAATATCAGAGATTTCTGGAAAAATCCGTAGTTTTTCACACCTTCCCGTAAGTCCGTAGTTTGAACATGATATCCGTAGAAACTACGGAGAATCCGCGGTACTTGGCATCTCTGCATATCCCTCACTGGAGTCCTTCAAAGTCTTTCTTTGTGTGTTTTTAATCACAAAAGTACACCAGTGCAGGCGATTAGCCCACAGCTGATGGTTCCAGTGGGTTATATCACCTAAGGGTTCTGGAACATAACCCAGTGAGTTGGAGTGCGTTGGCCTATGTCACACAAAACTAACGAATACTTCAACAATATTTATTCTGAAACTTAAATTTGTGTCGGATTCCAAGATTCATAGAGGTCCTTGCTGCTGTCATGCGTGACACTGTTGCTCAGTGGAGCGCCCTGTGGAGGCAAACATATCTATAACTAAGATCCCCAGCAGATTTTTAACAAAATAAAAAAATCAGTGAGAAATAATATGCATTTATGCCCTAGTGAGAAAATGGTGCATTATTTAAAATGCACAATTGCACAGTGTTCCTCATAGCGAATGGAACCAGTTATAAAGGAGGGGGTTATCCACCAGACTTCTAGAATAGGGAAACATCTGCAAGCAGAAATATCTACTTATGCCTATTAGTAACTGAAATAAGTTACGAAAAATCACTAACTGTACACAAAATGTTCTTCATAGTGGAAGATATCCAAGGCAAAATATTTTTTTCAAATCAAACAATTACAAGGGATATGGAGGGAAATGTAACTTAATGGTCCCTTCTGGCAAACTTGGGCATTATTTGAGGGAAATGGATGCAAAATATTCTTCGTTGTGAAGGTTATCAGCAACAACCTGCGATAGTCTCCCAACTCACCCACAAGAAAAGATTTTTCAAAGGGAATTAAGAACTAAAGATACTTTTTCGAATAGTAATGCATGTTGATACTTATTTGGCAGCAGAGCTACGAATTAGGAAGAAGTATGAAATAGATATGTGCAAACATATTTCATAGCAGGAGCTATGTAACGAAAAAAAGGAATTTTCAAATGTACAGCTTCTGGAAACTGAGAATACTCCCTAGCATGAAACTTGTGCATTAGTTAAAGATGATAATGTTAGGAATCTTTACTATAGGAATGGTATACAGTACAAAAATAATTTTTCCAATACAGCGTTTAGAAGTAGAGATCCAATTGCAAACAGAAATATATACTAATACAGGGCTGCCAGCCTATCACACCCCAGAAAATAGTTGATTTAGTAGCCACTAATGATAAAAGTATTAGCCTAAATAGTAGCCTTAACAACTTATATTAATGACTAAAATAGTTGTCCAAAAAGTGTATGAGTTTTAGAATGTAAGTGCTCCACAACAAAAAATAATTTTTTTGTTAATTTTAATTTATTTATTTCAAACCACGGTGACAAAATTAGCATATGTTCACATTTTAGTGGAGGAAAAAAATTACATATATATATATACACACATCCATACACTACAAAAAGGGCATCTTAAGTTTTAATATAATGCTACTCAAGACACTCAGAACTATAAAGGTTATGAAAATTACACCCCTCCCCAAAAAGAATTATTCAATTATACATCAGAAACTACTTACATAAACTAACCTGATACAAACTTTGGAATTACAAAACACTTCCTTCTTTGTCATTGTTCTGGAGGTAAGATGTTCTGATCTGTACCAAGCAGTACGGAGAGCTTCCTTCTGTGTTTGTGGTTGGTAAAAAATTATAAGATTTTCCAAGTGGGCTTCATACACTGTGTTGAAAAAATTGTTGTGAATTTCTTTTTTTGAAAGGCCATAGTTGTGGTCATTCAGTGTTATGATGATCACTTGTTTTGTTCTGTACACATATAATCGTAGTTATCTTATGAGGTATATCAAGAATCTCATTCGAATAGATGAACATTTGGAAATATTTCAAACTTGTCTTTTGTACAGCTATGACAATAAATATCAAACACTGTGAATGTGTTTAGTATGGAACAAAAACACTAAGCCTAGAACTAAAAAAATGAAAACTTGCAGTTTATTATAATCAGGAATGGAATGGGTATAGTGTAATCTCCCTCTTCAATAATGGAAACTCTAACTCATAAGTAATATAAATATAAAAAAAATTCTTTGCAACATCTGTAATATATGCAATACAGAAAGGATGAATTGAAATATATTACAGATGTTGCAAAGAATTATGGATATCCCAGTAAAAAAATGGATTAAAGAAGTGCAGAACAATTGTATTAACTCTTCAAACATAAGAAGAAATAATAAAAGCAGATTAAATATATTGGATCGTTTCAGTACATGAAAGGAAGGAATTTCAGCTGAAATTAATAAATTGTGTAATAGGTATAATTTACAATTGGGCAATAAAGTACATACCATTAAAAATTTTGTAATCAATACGAAAGAAAACAAGAAGTGCTTGAACAGAGCTGGCGTTTACGAAATTCCTATAAGCAACAATCCGACAGTATCATATATAGGAAGCACTAAAAATAAACTAAAACATCGTTTACAACAGCACTTACGGAATTGGCAGAAAAAAGAAGCAAAAACTGCTTTGGTCCAGTACTGTATTGAACAAAGGCAATACCCAAAGTTTGATGAAATAAAAATTATTAAGAATTGTCATACAGAAAGGCATTTGAGATTGGCGGAGACTGTGTTGATTGAAAAAAATAAACACAGGTTATGTAACGTTAACGATCCTAATAGCTTAAACACATATTGGAAGGATTTGATCAGAAAGGAAAACCGCAGAGAAGAACAGAGGAGAAAAGGCAAGAGGGGAAAAAAAGAAAAGAAAAGAAATGATGTAATAAAAACGTGTTAGAATAAGATGATTAGTTTCAAGAATCAAATAAATCGAACAGATATTTATAGGTACGAAAGAAAAAGAAGGATATTAGGTCATCTGATAGATGGCGCCACTGCCCCTGAACGACGGAGAACATAAAATTGAGACGATGCCGTGCGGGCACTGGAACATTCGCTAGGTTTCGTGGATGGTGACGGGTGGTACATCTGTTGCGTCCGCTCCTTGAAAATGGCCAGGACGGTGGTTGAAAGTGCTTGGTTGTTATGCTTGTTTCTGAGGAGAGAGAGGTCGGTCAGCGTTGGATATAGTGGTTGTGTTAGGTTTTTGGGTTTATTTTAATTTGGCACTGATGTGCAATTGTAAATAATTTTGGGCTACAGCTTTTTAACTTTGACGTTTTAGGAAATGTGTAAATAGGATTTTATTGATTGATGTTTTAAATAGATTAAAGTGTTTTAGGGAGTTCAATTGTGTATATTTGTGGTGGATTATTTTGAATCTGAATTTGGTCATAGGGAAAAGAGGGAGGGGGAGTGATGTTTGTGTGAGTTGAAAATGATTTTTTTTTTTTTTTTGTTGTTACGGCCTCGAACCATGATGTAAATAAGAAAAACATGTGTTGGAAATGTGTAGAGGGGAAAACCTCCTAAAAGATTTAGAGGACAAAGGTGAGTAACCTCAAAATTTATAATGTTACAGTCATTCTTCACAGTGTCCTTGATGCTTTTGAGACAAATATAAAGAAATTACTTTATCCTGTAAAATTATTCCAACTCATAATTACAGAAATAAGAAAACAAAAAACTTGACTTTCTTCTAATTTGGTTTACTTTCAAAACAGCACACAGTTAAAATCCCTAGATGTTAACCATGATTGATTTTCAAAGCTCTAACACAACAATAAAACTAAGATTATCCTAACACCCACTGATGTCAATAATAAAACCAAAGCTCAATTTTTTTTAAATGATTGTTTTATAACTCTTCTGAAAATTACTGTCATGGGACATCAAAAACTTGTATATGATGCCCCCCCCCCCCAATACGTATAAACAAACTTTTTTTATCATTTAGCAATTTTTTGAGGGGAAAACTAAGATCCTCTTTAAAGTTTACATTATTCTTATACCATGGTAGCAAAGCAATTTGGAGGAGTTATATGCAGTAAATTACTTGCAAAAAATTGAGTGTGAATTTGTACCACTGCCATCAGTGCATATAAGGGTAAGCTTAACAAAAAAAAAAAAAAGCTTTCTCATTAGCCTTAGATTTATTCCTTTTTTGAGGTTTTCTGCATAAATGCATCAATTAGGGAGGATTTTCTTTTGTGAACTAGCTTACTCATTTTTAATGCTTCAAGTTCATGTTGTCTTTCCTTTTGTTAGAGTTTCTCTGCTCCTTCTAGAAGGCCATGTGCAACTCGTATTGCAGGTATGTTTTTGTTTTTTGTTTTTTTTTAATGCTTGCTTTAGTCTCTCATTGGCTTCTTTAAGCACAGAGTCTGATTATTCTTGTACTTCTCTTTTTTCTTGAACAAGAATTTTTATCTTGTTTTCCATGTTTCCTATAGTTTGCTTTCTGCTCTTCAAACCTTTATTTAGCAATTATTGTTTCAATCTCTCAGCACTTTCTTTCTCTGCTTTCAGTTGCTGTTCCTTTTCTCTTTGCTCCTCTTCCAAATGGTTGCTGTATGACCTATGTGCATTAAGTGCTAATTTTATTAGTTCTTTGGCTATTAAAACCTTTGCAACTTGGTTGTTATACATTTTTAGTGCATCTTGAATAGTTAGTCTCTCATTCAACATCTTCTCAGACATAGATGCGTTTTCATCTGAAAGAACTCTTCATGATACCAAAAAGCCTCTCTCTACATCAAGTTGCCATGTGATAAAAACAAGGCATGCTTTCACAACTTTAGCCAAAGCTGGATATTTCCAGTCTCCAAATGTCTTTTGATACAATACGCCTCTCCAAAAATGATCAATCCTAATTTTGCTGTTTGGATAAATTCTTATACATACAAGTACATCTATACCTAGACCCACGTGACTAAAGGAACGACCTACTCAAATGACAAAAAGTACTGTCTCGTTATTTTTAACAGATGCGCAGAAATGCCTCACCAAGTGTTTTTTCGATTACCACTTAATTTTTTCGATATGAACAATTTCTAATTTATATTAAACAGTTTGTAGATAATGTAAAGTGAGTTCAAATGTATGTCAGCGAAAACATGCATTTTCCATGTCATTCGGAAAATAAAGCTGTAAAAACAATCACACAAATTTATTTCAATGAACGACGCATCATTCATGAAATTCTAGGTACAAAATTTTTGACTTGAAATTGATACATTTAACTGCAAATAAACTTCAGTAAGTACAGAAAACAAGTCTTTAATATGGCGAAGGCAAGATATGTGCTCGTTCTTGGCACTGTCGTACGGAAATCTCTGCCGTATTCCAAACAGGAAAACGGGACACTTTTTCGGCAGAATATCTTGATTTGAGTAGGTCGTTCCTTTAATCACATGTGGGTGTATTCTATATTTGCCATTGACTTTCCTTCATATCTGCAATAAAGCAGAAAGCAATAAACTGAACAAGACATATCAATAATGATTTGCATGGTTCATACCCTTTTTCAATCACAAAATTCCAGGACTTTTCCAGGACATTTCCAGGACTTTTGGATTTTTTTTTTCAGGACATTTCCAGGACTTTTGGATTTTTTTCCAGGACATACAATCCAAATGCTCTTACTTAAAATATAGTGAAACTATATGTCTGTTCAATTTGTAACCTACAACAAACAACTTCCTACATATGCTTGGTCAAACTTAACACAGAATGCTAAAAATGATGTCTGCTGCAGCTAATCAGAAACTTAGAATTCCAGATAAATACTGAAATACCAAAACTGTCACTGAAAATGTGACCAGGTTTAATACCTACTAAACTTTTATATACAGTATACTACACTGATTTTGAGAAAACTTTAATTTTCTACTTTGGCTTTAGTTCAATTATTGAAGCAAATTACAGAATAAAAAGAACCCCATGAAACTCAAAAATGCATAGGTGTGTGGCATGTCTCTTGAAATGCTTTCATATACCACATAATCAATACATAAAATACTATTTATATTTAATTATTTTAAAATAATGCTTACATTGGAAATTTAAGGGTAAAGAATGGTGAAATATCTAGACCTTTTTCAAAGGACCAAAGGGATTGTTATTTCTTAAACACATAATCAACACGTATTTGTGTTACACTTTATTTAGGGAAGGAATTTTCTTTTTTTTTTGATTGGAGGTTTAACGACCACCGTGAGCAACTCAATGGGCTATAAGCAGTCGCCCGTCCCTAATTTAGGGTCACTGGTTCCAGGGAAGGGAGAGAGCCAGTGCCGTAAGACAAACACAACATCCATGCCTCACCGGGATTCGAACCCGGGCCCCTTACGGACGAATGATCAGAGGCCAGCGCCTTAGATAATATTGATGCTGTAGCTATGTTTTAAATTTTTACTTGCCAGCAAACAAAGTATGCACAAAAATTTCCAACGTGAAATGACAGAGAATAATGGGGAAAACCTTATGTCTAAGGGCTGTGTGCAATTGCATTCATTAGTAATCATGGCAATTTAACTGGGCATGATTAAAAAACTAATTATAGAAGCTCAGAAAATACTAAGAACCAACTAGAGTTAAGTTTCCGATATTAGAAAGCAATTTGATTTTTTTACGACAAATCTTTGTATGAAGTATTAATTACAAAATTTCAGTAAAGGTAAAATACCCCCCCCCCCGCCCTCCCACACAAAATGAGCTATTTACTTCCACCAGTGGCTAAAAAACCTGTTACGAAAATTGGCAAATGGCACAAAAAACGTTTCCCATAGCAGAAGGAAGGTATTGGAGACAAAAAGATTTTCAAATCGATCAGTTAAAAGGAGCGATATAGGAGGAAACATGATATAACTATGCGTTTCAGCGGAAGAATTTTGCATAATGGAAAAGTTGAAAACAGGAGAAGAGCATTCTTCATAAGCAAAAGCTATGCTAAGGAAAAGGAACTTTTCAAATACATCTCCCGGAAGCAGAGATAGCAAGAAAAACATTTTGACCTTTATAACTACTAGGGAGAAAGTTGTACATTATTTGAAGAGGATCTTCTTATTGTAGCAAAAATTGTATTCACTCTCTATCTTTATTATAGCGAATGGCATACAGTAAAAAAAGAAATTTCTCAATAGGGTTTTTACAGGCAGAGATAGCCTGCAAACAGAAGTACACAAACACCACAAAGCGGCAGAATTGTGAACCCCAAACCTTAAGTGTTCCATAAGATAAATGGTATCTGGTGTTAAAAGAATTTTTTTAAATCAAACATTTAGAAGGACAGATATTAAGAAAAATAGATTAAATATTTGCGCCCCTAGCGACAAAATTGTGCATTATTTTGTGAAGAAAATACAAATAAGGAGTTTTCATAGTTAGGTATCTGATCGAAAGAGAATATTTTTCAGTCGGGTTTTTAGTCTGCAGATATTGCTGTAAACGGAAATGTGAGCTTACGCCCTCTAGTGGCACATTTGTGCGTTAAGAAATATTTGAAATTATATGAGAAACATTTCACACCGAAAATGTTCTCCAACAAAGAAAGAATTTTTCAAATCAGACTCCTAGAAACAAAGATATGGACAAAAATAAGATATACGTTTAGGCCCCCTGGTGGAAAAATTGTGCACTATTTTAAGCAGGAAGTATTCTTAAAAAGTTTTCCGAGTTGAGCGGTATTGATTCACGAAAGAATTTTTTCAATCGAGTTTCCAGCTCAGATTTTGTTGCAAATACATCACAAGCCAAAATAAACATTTACGCCCCCTGGTGACCAAACCAATCTTTACCAGAAATGAGAATTTGTACGCAAAACATTTCAACCTCAAGAACTGTATTCGACTCAGGAAGAATTTTTCAAATCAGACTTTTAGAAGCGGAGATATTGGGGAAAATCGCGATTTACCTTTACGCCCCTAGCGAAAAATTTATACATTATTTGAAAAAGGGACTGTAAAAATAGTCTTCGATACAAATGTCATCGAAAGGAAAAATAATTTTTTCAACTGGATATTTATAAGCAAATATATGAAATGAAATTAATTTTAAAATCGATACGATCTCCATTCGCACTCTCTAGCAGAGAAGTTATGCATCGAAAGAAAAACAGAACGAGTGGATCATCATTCTCACATTTTAAGCATCCCAATGCAAAAAGAATTTTACAAATCGAACTAATAATTGCAGAGACATGGTCTCCTCGGCGGGACAGACAAAGTGATAACATAAGCATGATGCAAAAGATGCTAATAATGCAGCTTCCCAGGACAAAATGGAATTCCAGGATGAGTACGAACCATAGATTCAACGTATACATATCGATATCAAAGTTGATATTCACGTGTACCAATATTGAAACTGATGTTATACAAGCACATCAATATACGCAACACAAATTACGTTGTTGTTTTTAAATGTGTAGTTGCCTTACAATTAAAATAATTCAAGGTTGTTCTGAAAATAGTTGCTTTTGGCTGTTTTTTGTAAGAAATAGTAGCCATAGTCGCCTGTCATCAAAAATAGTAGCAATAGTCGCCTATTTAGTCGAGTATTTAGTCGCCACTGTCAGCATTACACTGAAATACTCAATGAATGGCCAAATCAGTTGAAGGTGGGTGAGAGGGATGTGGAGAAGAAGTGAACATGTTTTATGAACTGTGTCACTATTGCTTAAGAGGTTTGTAGTATTGCAACAGTTAGTAGCATTACATGTGATGCATGTTTGAAAAGTGAGATTAAAGGAGAGGGTAAAGAGAAGGAAGGAAGCATATTTGGGAAGGATGCAGGTTGCAAGGTAGAGCTTCTGAGAACGAATATCACTGTAAAAAACACGAAGCCACAAAATTGGTCCATCACAATAAGGTAATGGATAGGAAGAACAAGGTGGAAAGGAATGAACTGACTGTTTGGAAAGATAAAAAAATATTCTGGAAGTGCACAAGACATAGGAAAAATAAGGAAAATAAAGTTCTAAGTTGTGTGAAGAATAAGATTGGAGAAATGACATATGAGCCTAATGAGTTAAGTGAAAGGTGGGGTGAATACTTCTGTGAATTATTAGAACATGAGAACAAGGATGATTTTTAGGTAGAAAAAGAGAATGCTATAGATAAAGAAAGCACAGCAAGGATCTCAAGGCAAGAGGCTTGTAATGCTATAAAAATCTCTGGTAGTAGATGGCATAACTACTGAGATATTAAAATATCATATTTTTGCATTATGTATGATGATTGAAAAGTACAGTTGAACCACAATAAACCCCACATCCCTTGAACTGCCACCCCTGTGTTTCACTCGCAGCTCACAAATCTTATCCTATTCTACAAAATGGAAATTTCCTTCTTTAAACTACCACCTCACTGACTACCATCAGCCAGGACATTCTAGCAACATTTTAGTGTTTCCCATTGGAGCACGCCTCGTCGAACCACCTCTCAAAATACTCACTTCGAATGGACACTCTGATTTGTCCCACTTCTTATCTACTTCAGTGTGTCCTGAAAGCATGTTATACAGGTCCTCCTCAAAGAAGTTTTGCAGAATGGGTGAGATAATCATCATCACGAAACAATTATTATCATTACAACATTAGCTGTAGTTATCTTACTGTTACACATGTTCAAAATGTTAATGTAGTGGTTGCCCGATGAGGACTCATTAAGGGTTAAGTATTCAAGGATATGTCTCAGTCATACCCACCCATTTTTGGTTGACAAACACTCTGGATACGTAGAATGCAGCACTATATACTGGTAAATCAATCCATTTCCATTTCACCATGACTATTGGAAATATTGCCAAAAAACAGGAGTTTCATTATGCGATGTAATATGCACGAAGTTAAACGAAGTGCGTAGTTAAAAATGAATACTTAGAAATTACGTGAAAAATGGAACAAAAGAACCTTAATAAGATAAAATGTACAAACTCATCCATTTAAAAACCTGTGATATCATTAAAATTGGGGTCCAGAGTATTTGAACACAATTGAAGAATCCCTAACATCGTGACCATCACCTTCCATACATGTTTCAAAAAATGCTAGTGTCTTTAATGGAGTGTTACAGCGTTCTAACTACTCGGTCTCTGCAGCTCTGAGACTCTGCTTTTACCTGCACATTGCCCGTCATGGCCAGCGTCATATATGTCATTGTTGCTGTTGTGCTCGCTTTGGCTCGCTTCGCGTTGGTCTGTGCCACCATCTATTGCTATGTTATCAGTTCTATTGTTGTTGTAATTACGTTTATTTCTTTTGGTTTTATCTTTCTTATTTTCAAGATCTAGCAAGTATCTCCAGGCAAAAGGCATATCCACTGGTGGATTGATATCACAGCATTTGTCTTTAAATTTTTCTATGGTTAATGCTTCTGCATTTAAAATTTGTTTATGTGTTTTATAAGACGAAATAATTTTAGCATTTTCCCAGTCTGGCTGCAAATTGTTATCAATGCAATACTGTATCAAAGATGTTTGTAAATAAAAATACCTCACCTACTGTCAACTTAGAAAGGGCATTGTATCATTATCTCAAGCCTTTCTTCAATAAATATCACCATAGTATTTACAGTTCTAAAGAAGTAATTGAGGAGATAAAAAAGATAAATATACATAATTTCACCATGTATAGCATGGATATAGTTGCCTTGTATCCAAACACACCTACTAAAAGAAGCAAATTAAATAATTAATAGTCGAATGCTGATGGAAAATCATGAGGTTAAAGAGCGAATGAGCATTATTTAAATTGGAATTTGTAACCAATAATAATTACTTCACCTTTAATAAATGTATTTACAAACAAACTTATGGGGCACCCAAGGGTTCTCCCCTATCGGGCCTTCTGGCAGAAGTATTATTACAAGATATTGAATTGCAATTATTTAGACGAGGAAAGCTGCTTTTGACTATTACATAAAACAAGCAATAACACATACATCATCAGTTGATCTTGAAGATAAAGAAATAAAATGGATTAAGAATGTTGCTGTAAACTTTGGATATAAAAGAAGATTGGTAGATTCTATATATAAAAATATAAAAAATCAGCAAGAAAGATCCAGTATGAAGAACAAAGAACTAAATACATACAAACCATTCCCTTTTACACCTCCATTAAGTGATATATTAGGAAGAGAATGCAAAAAACAACAATATACATCTTGCAGAAACAGTCATGAATATAGGGAAGATGTTAACATGCAACAACAACATTTCCATATTAGACAGATCTGGCGCATATCTAATACCAACTACAAATAATGACAACATTTAAGATAAGATATACATAGGAAGTACCAGGAGGTGCTTTCGTACTAGATTAAAGGGTCATTCCACATCAATTCATCCAATTTTTTTGGGAAATGTAACCCACCATCTCAGATTTTGATGAAATTTGGCATGCAGGTATACTTCACCAAGATATAGAAAATGACCATATTTTAACTTCCTACACCTCATAGTTTCTGAGATACAGTGCTCCAAAGTTTCACTGAACACCAATCGCACACGTAGAGTGACGAAGTACCACTTTTTACAAAATGCTGCATAACTGTAGTGCTATTTAGTTTAGAAGAAAGAAATTTTGTACCCTTATGCAAAAGAGCTTCCAGAATAAGAAACTATTTCAAATTTCGTTGAAAACACTGAATAAATAAATGAAATTTAGTGGTAAAGTGAAAATTTAAGAAAAAAACTTGCTATTCTATATTAGGCTCCATAGCAGATAGCAGAGGTATTAGGGAGCTCTTTTTTAATGTATATTGGTCTTTGATATATATTGTCACATAACAAGAAAAAATAGTGGCTTTCAGCTTGCTTTCGGAGATATGTGCAAATATCTGAAATGCGTGCGGGGTCCCACTTCGTCAATTCAACCACTTTTTTTTTTTTTGTTAATTATAATTCATCTCTGACATTCAAGAAATTTCACAAGGAGATAAAACTAACAAGGATGCAAAAATATAAAAAAATTATGTTTTCTTACACCATATAGTTTCAGAGATACCAAATTAACAAGTTTGACGATATGGCTAGTTCAGCTGCACCCGACAACAAGTGTGGTGGGGTTTTAAAGTTTTTCAGTCATTTCAAAATATCTGTTATTCTCTTATTGCAGATTGCAAAAATTCCTGAAAAAAAAAAAAATACTCTGACAAATCTCCCTAAAACAGAATTTTGGAAAATTCCAAAATTCTGTTTTAGGGAGATAAAAATACTCTGACAAATCTCCCTAAAACAGAATTTTGGAATTTTCCAAAATTCTGTTTTAGGGAGATTTGTCAGAGTATTTTTTTTTTTTCAGGAATTTTTGCAATCTGCAATAAGAGAATAACAGATATTTTGAAATGACTGAAAAACTTTAAAACCCCACCACACTTGTTGTCGGGTGCAGCTGAACTAGCCATATCGTCAAACTTGTTAATTTGGTATCTCTGAAACTATATGGTGTAAGAAAACATAATTTTTATATTTTTGCATCCTTGTTAGTTTTATCTCCTTGTGAAATTTCTTGAATGTCAGAGATGAATTATAATTAACAAAAAAAAAAAAAAAAAGTGGTTGAATTGACGAAGTGGGACCCCGCACGCATTTCAGATATTTGCACATATCTCCGAAAGCAAGCTGAAAGCCACTATTTTTTTTCCACTTTACCACTATATTATAATTCATCTCTGACATTCAAGAAATTTCACAAGGAGATAAAACTAACAAGGATGCAAAAATATAAAAAATTATGTTTTCTTACACCATATAGTTTCAGAGATACCAAATTAACAAGTTTGACGATATGGCTAGTTCAGCTGCACCCCACAACAAGTGTGGTGGGGTTTTAAAGTTTTTCAGTCATTTCAAAATATCTGTTATTCTCTTATTGCAGATTGCAAAAATTCCTGAAAAAAAAAATACTCTGACAAATCTCCCTAAAACAGAATTTTGGAAATGTACTACCCCCCCCCCCATATTAAACATTTCCACGAAGGATATAAACAGTTTTTATATGTGCATGACTGGATAATACACTAAAGTAAGCTTGCAATGGATGGGCACTAGGAAATAATAAATAATTGCAACTTGTCAGAGAGCACTTTTTAAAAGAAAATGTGGCAAAGGATACAGCATGATTCCTAAGGTCATAAGAATTTGTTTTGACTTCATACCAGATCCTGTGCTCAACTGACCACCAGTTCAAATGGGGTAAGTTTTATGACATCGTAAAACTCCCCAAGTGCTAAGATGAGGGTCAAATGAAAAAGATTTCTGCTTTCTCACCTCACTCTCCTATGGATGCCCTTCAGCTAAAAAGAAATAAGGTTTCAGTCCCTCATTCCCAGTTAAGAAAACAATGGTTCAGATGCTCATGCTGATTTCACTGTGGGCAGGCTATCCAGAAGTCTCTTACATTTTGCTGTGAAATATATTGTTTCCAATATTTTCTTCTTTGTGTATTGGCTGCTCTGTGTTAATCTGACTTTGGGACAAGTTTGTCAACCTCAATCAAGGAAAAAGATAATGGACCAGTGTAGTGTTGGATCACTTACTAATACAGAACGAAATAAATCAAGTTATGTGAAGACAAAAAAGGGTTTCTCAGTAGTGAATAATTTTCTGTTGCTGACAAGGAACTTATTTCTTTAAGACCTAATATTCCACATAAAGATACAATCTCAGTATGTTTACATCACAAATGTTATTATCTGAAGAAATATGAAACCTACCAAGTAACTTATTGCAACCCTTTTGGTGACCATGATGTGAAAAACCTGTTGAACAGGTCCCTGCATCAAGTCAGTATACAAATAGCCCAACAGCTGCAATCTAAAAACATCTGTGTATGCCCAGGTCAAAAATTATGTCCTCATGTCATGGGAAAGCATCTAAATTAGGACAACCTTAGAAGATGAAGTTTTAAGTGAGACTGATGATAGTGAAATGGTTCCTGATGATTTTATTATTAAAGAATATGCTGCTAAAGAAGTACATGGAATTTTATCTGATTTAGAAGTGTCACCGTTAAAATTGCATTCCTTGCCATCCCATAGTAATCCAGCATATGGGAAAAGAAAACTTCTTCAAGCAAAGTTAGCTATGCAGAGTAAAATATCTTGTGTTCTGGAGTATGGCTTTACAGCTCAGTCTTCTACTAGGGACAGTGATGATGAACACTCCATAGATGAATTAAAACTAAAAGCTCATGATTTGGATGAACTTGTTACCTTTAATGAAAGAAAAGATACCTACTGTTAGTCGTAAAAAAAAAAAAAAAATTCAGGTTTTAACAATGGCTCCCCCATCATGGTCAAGAAAAACAAAAAGTAGCACAACAGCTTGAAGTTTCAGAATACACAGTACATCATGCAAGAAAATTAGCAAAAGATAACGGCATCATATCAGTTCCCGAACCCAGCCATGGTAAGAAACTTTCACAAGATGCCATAAAACAGATTATTGAATTTTATGAAGATAACTATTCTAGGCAAATGCCAGGAATGAAGGACAAAGTAAGTGGTGCTAGAAACGTCCATGCTCAGAAAAGACTTATTCTGTGCAATTTGAAAGAATTATATCAACAATTTAAGCAAAGACATATTAATGAAAAAGTAGGATTTTCTAAATTTTGTGTTCTTCATCCAAAATGGTGCATTCTTGCGGGCACCTCTGGAACCCATTCTGTATGTGTGTGCACTATACTTCAAAATGTCTAACTTTTGATTAATGCAGCACACTTTGAAGTATCACATCAGGACTTTATCAATTTAGTCTTGTCTGCAGCAGTAAGGATTCAAAGTGCATGCTTTGGTGTTGTTCAGTGTTCAAAAAGTACAAATCTGAATCAGTTATTGCTGCAGAAATTTAAAAATTGTGATCTACTGATGAAACCGAATATCACCAGTGCGTGTCTACAGACAGAATGGAGCTTCAAAACTTTTCTTCTTCAGTTGAGGAATTCATTGAATTATTTGTGCCAAAAATTGAGAAGCTCATTCCGCATTCATACATCACGAAAGCACAGTCTTCATTTTTCAGTAAGTTGAAAGGAACAATTGGTCCAGAATCTACCATTATACTAATGGACTTCAGTAAAAATTATGGATTTGTGGTTCAGGAAGAAGCACAATGGTATCATTGGACTCGCCATGCATGCACAGTTCACCCTGTTGTTATTTACTGTAAAAAAAAATTCTGACTCTTTGACCTCTGCATTAAGTCACTGTTTCATTTCTGATGATCGTGATCATGATGTTGCAATGGTGTACAGATTCAAAGTGAAATAATAACTTTATTTAAAAAGAACTACCAACAAGTAAAAGAAGTACATTATTTTACTGATGGTTGTGTTGCTCAGTACAAAAACTATAAAAACTATAAATCTATGTCATAACATTAATGATTTTGCAGTGACAGCTTCATGGTCTTTCTTAGCCACCAGCAACAGGAAGTCTCCTTGTGATGGCATAGGTGGAACTGTCAAACGAATCACTGCAAAAGCAAGTCTCCAACGTCTACTGAAAGAGCAAATAACCACTCCACAGGAGATGTTTGACTTAGCTGTCTTAAAAATACACTGCCGGACAATTGCTAAGGACGGATGACAATAGCAACGATAGCAACCATAAAATGCAAGGCAGGGAAATGTGGAAATTAGCATAAGTGCGGGATACAGTAAGACGTGTTGTGCGTATGCAAATTTTGGATTGCCGAACTTGTTCGTGACGTCATAGCGCTGATAAGAGATATAAAGGATTTGATCCGTATTGACCGTTGTTGTTCAAACGCAAAGTTAAAAGAGACAGAATCAATTGACGAACTTGCAATTTGCAGTATGTCTTCCCGACATCACCTAGATGATTTTACGCGTGGCCGTATTATTGGCAAGATTGAAGAAGGGCGAAAAATAACAGATGTTGCCAGGGAGTTCGACGTCAGCCACGGTGTTGTTTCAAGGCTTTGGAAATCATTTCAAACAAATGGAGAGTGTAGCAAACGTCACGGGGGAGGTCGTGTTCGCAGTACGACACCTGGAGAAGATCGGTACATAGTGCTATCAACAAAAAGACACCGGCGCAGCACAGCTAGTGAGGTAGCAAATCAGTTTATGGCTGCTACTGGCAAGCGGATCTCCCGAAAAACTGTCGCCAGACGTTTGCATGAAGGAGGACTATACGTCCGCCGTCCTGTTGTGTGCATACCATTGTCGAGACGTCACCGTACCGCCCGTTTGCAAGGGTGCCATCAACATCGCAACTGGACTGATAACGACTGGTCTGCTGTCCTCTTCTCAGATAAGAGTAGATACCGTCTATCGTCTTATCGTCGACGACAACTGATCTGGCGTGATAGTGGTACTGCATATTGTCCAGCAAACATACAGGAAAGGGACCGATTCCGACATGTAGTGTCATGGTATGGGCTGGCATCATGATCAATGGCCGCACGTGCCTCTATGTGCTTCCAACTGGGACTATCACTGGCCAACAATACATTAATGATGTTCTGCTACCTCATGTTCGCATGTTCCGTGGTGCTGTCGGTGATAGATTCATTTTCATGGACGACAACGCAACATGTCATCGAACAGTCGCTGTCCAGGAGTGTCTTGAGAGCGAGGTTATTCAACGCCTCGTATAACCATCACGTTCTCCAGATCGGAATCCTATTGAAAATGTGTGGGATGCTTTGGGGAGGAGTCTTACTGGTCGCCAATGCCCTCCAATAAACAAGGACACCCTCATCCGTGCACTGACAGAGGAATGGGATAAATTACCCCAACAGCTGCTTGATAGTGTTGTGCAAAGCATGACACGACGTGTGGAATCTTGCATTGCCCTCCATGGTGGCCATATCCCGTATTGACATCTTACGCCGGAACGCCTGCGGACGGTAATTGCATTTTTTTCACGTTTACGTATTCTGCACAAAATGGCCTGTTTGTCCCTTGAACACGTTCCAAAGCCTTCTGGATTTCAGAGCACAATAAATTGTCTTTCTTGTAATGTCCTGGCATTCTGACATTATTTTATTTCACTTGGCATCCAACCACACTTACTTTTTTATGCGCTATATAGCCGTTTATGATCCGTCCTTAGCAATTGTCCAGCAGTGTATCATGAAAATAGTTTCATTTTGAAAAGTGATATGAATGCTGTGCGCAATGAGTGTCAAGTAAGATCTTCTCATGTTCAAACAATACCTGATCCACAGAGTTTCCACAGCTTTATTCCATTATCAACATCTAAAATAGCAACCAAGAGAACAAGCTTGGATGAAAATTACTTTTTGATTTTGGCTGTAAAAATCTAGGAATACAAAGGCAGTTATATACACATTGTTATGTAGCATGTGTATATGATTCTAACTGGTTTCTAGGAATAATAGAGAAAATCAATTATGAAGAAAGTGATGCATCTGTAAAATTTATGCACCCAAGCAGCTCTGCAGTTTCTTTTTACTGGCCTTCATTTAAAGATGAGTGCAATATTCCATTTGGACACATTTTATGTTTAATTGATGCTCCCATGACAAGAAGTTCTGGTAGAACATATGTGTTTTCCAAGTTGGACATGAAAATCTGTCAAACTAAGTGGCTGAATTATAAGGACTCCATCCTCAAGAGTTGATCATGGCATATTAAAAACATCAATGTAAATATTTGTGAACAGTGCAAAACTACTTGCTTGTGTTGTTTTTTTTTCAAGTCAAAACTAATTATGAAAAAATAGATCTATGTACCATAAGTGAGTATGACTAAACAGTTTGTTGCATATGCTTACCTAACTTGTTGTGGGGTACAGCTGAACTAGCCATTTCGTCAAATTTGTTAATATAGTATTTCTGAAACTATATGGTGTAAGAAAACATAATTTTTATATTTTTGTGTCCTTGTTAGTTATATCACCTTGTGAAATTTCTTGAATATCAGAGATAAGTTATAATTAAAAAAAAAAGTGGTTGAATTGACGAAGTGGAACCCCACACGCATTTCAGATATTTATTTACACATATCTCCAAAAGCAAGCTGAAAGCCACTATTTTTTTTTCTTGTTATGTGACAATATATGTCAAAGACCAATATACATTAAAAAAGAGCTCCCTCATACCTCTGCTATTTGCTGTAGAGCCTAATATAGAATAGCATGTTTTTTTCTTAAATTTTCACTTTACCACTATATTTCATTTATTTATTCAGTGTTTTCAACGAAATTTGAAATGGTTTCTTATTCTGGAAGCTCTTTTGCATAAGGGTACAAAATTTCTTTCTTCTAAACTAAATAGCACTACAGTTATGCAGCTTTTAGTGAAAAGTGGTACTCCGTCGCTCTACGAGCGAGATTGATGTTCAGTGAAACTTTAGAACATTGTATCTCAGAAACTATGAGGTGCAGGAAGTCAAAATTTGGTCATTTTCTATATCTTGGTGAAGTATGCTTCCATGCCAAATTTCATCAAAATCTGAGATGGTGGGTTACATGACCTGGATGAAGTGACGTGGAATGACCCCGATGTAATCTCGGGCCACGGCGAAAGAAGCACGCCGGGCCAACTTAATACCGGGCCACAGTGAAAGAAGCACGCTAGGCCAATTTAATCGCAGCCCGGTGCCGTGGATTCTTTCCACTTAGCTTTCAAAAAAGCAAAACAAATTTCCCCTTCTCTTCGGAAAAAGAAAAAAAAGAAAGAAAGAAAGAAAGAAAAGAAACAAAGAGCTGAGTCACGAACTTTGCTCAGGGCAGGGCGCGCAAAACCACCTGTACGCGGTGGTCAAGAATTCAATGCGGACGATTGATTTCCCGACCACGATGTCCGTGCAGAAGGCCCTTTTTTCCGCAAGTTTGTAGTATGATTGTGATTAGAACATTTTTATTTCACATTTCTTTAACTTTTTTTTCTATTTTTGCCGATTTAAAATTTGTGCATGCCAAGTGCCACAGTTTTACGAAATTACACATCTCTTAAGCGATTAGCTGTTCTTTGTTTTGGCGAAATAGTTCCACAGCGACACCCTCCATTCCAAAATTTTAACATACTAAGCCAATGTCCTGCTTTCTCATTCCCTCTCAAAGTTTTCCCATGTGAATTTTACGCCTAAAGCGGGAGGGTGTAAGGATAGCGACTTCGCAATTGTTGTTGTTTTTCTTCTGCCATTCTCTCCCGTCTATCTCTGTCCCCCCAGTCATTCCTTGTTTAGTTTAATTTGTTAATACTGGAGTGACCCAGTATTAATCAATGCAACTAAACAACGGTCACTTCTTCCCTTCACGTGTGACCTTGACATCTCGCACGAGTGATGCCTGCCGTAATATTGGCTTCGCGTGCATTACCGTTTTTCCATGTTTCCTGGCATCCTTGACGACGATCGTACCCAAGGCCACACGTGCACTATTCTATCTCTCATCTTTTGCTATTTTGCAGTTGAAAATTTTGGATTCCGTGTAACAAGCTTTTTGCTATGAAAGCAGAAATGTATTTATTTTCTGTATGTACATAAAAAAAAAAATGTTCAGTCAAGTGACGATATTTAATACGCACGTATTTCTCGACGTATCAAGATTAAAAAACATGTTTTGTATACATTATTCTTTTTCAGTTAAATCCATTCAATAGTGGTTTAACTGTTGGAAATTATTAGTATTTACTGCGAACAAATACCTCAGTAATCAAATGTAATTCAAGGAAAAACTTTTCACTTACCTCTCAGTTGTTAGTGGTCCATGTTCGAATCTTTGTATGACTGTTCTCATCAGGCTCGAGTTTAGACTTTTAAGAATTTAATCGGCCCATTTTCTTCACGGGTCCGGAAATTGGATAGACAAATGAATTTATTTGATGGATTTGTCTATCCAATTTCCGGACCCATGAAGAAAATGTGCCGATTAAATTCTTAAAAGTCTAAACTCGAGCCTGATGAGAACAGTCATACAAAGATTCGAACATGGACCACTAACAACTGAGAGGTAAGTGAAAAGTTTTTCCTTGAATTACATTTGATTACCGAGGTATTTGTTCGCAGTAAATACTAATAATTTCCAACTGAGAAATTGCATTTCACACAAAGGAACTACAGCATGTAAAAAGTTCCAACAGTTAAACCACTATTGAGTGGATTTAATTGAAAAAGAACGACGATATTTAAATTCTATGTAGTTATGGTATTTATACGAGTCTGGCGGGTTACTTTCAAAGGAGGACGGGTACATTTTTAGACAAACCATCCTCGAGGACAGGTAAAATTTCCGAGATTTTTCATGCCCTGGCTCAGGGACTTCAGGCCGACGAAATCACGACCCGGTGCCGTGCTTTCTTTCCACTTAGCTTTCAAACAAGCAAAACAAATTCCTCCTCCTCCTCAGAAAAAAATATAAAAAAAGCTGCGTCGTGAACTTTGTTCAGGGACTTTGGCCAATGTAGTCCTGCCATGGCGAAAGAAGCACACTGAGCCAACGTAATCTCGACCTGGCGCAGTGCATGCTTTCTTTCCACTCAGCTTTCAAACAAGCAAAACAAATTCTCCTCCTCGGGAAAAAAAAAAAAAAAAAAAAAAGAACAAGAACAAAGCTGTGCCATGAACTTTGTTCAGAGGCTTTTACATTGATTAATTACAAAACCAGTAAAACATTCTTAATAACAGCGAAAATCTGAATTTCCGTCATTTTTCGTTAGTCACCCGTAATTCCGCAATCCCGGTGGGAAATTTGTAATGGTTCGCATCTCTGAACGTGTATGACACTTTTGCCCACCAGTGAGAGAGAAGGTTCACAACGTAACTGTGAAATCACATGTGAACAGAACTTTTCTTTCTCGTTGATCTCTTGGCAGCTGCGTACAATGGCTTCATCCACCCAGTCTTTCAACGGAATTTGCCCCCCAGCAAATAAATAAAACAAATAAGTAGTAGAAAGGACGGAGGTGAACTGAAACAGTGGAGTGTTCCCTGAAGAAAACCGGTTTCGAGCACACACAGATGTTTGCAGTGACGTCACCCGCAGTAGCAGCTGTCAGCCCGGAGCTGCCAGTCAGCCACGCAGCAGCAGAAAGAGTACGTCTTACAACTGAAATATCGCCACCTACCTAACGAATATTTCTCTCTTTACCCGATTTTTTTTTCTAACATGTCAACAATCACAAACTTTTGTCAAAAGCCTGAGATTGCAAATAAACGACAAGTTTAGCGGATTTTCGTTTTTTCTAAAAAGTAAATTCACGGAATTTTGCTAATTAGCGGAAGAATCACATGCCTGTTTATTGCATCTGACAGAAGTGAGACAACTGGTGTATGTGCTAAATATTGAAGTATACTAAACAGGGGGACTAATTACCCTGGTCATATGGTTCATTTAAAATTTTATCTAATGACAGTAGCTTAAATGCTGTTTCTTACATTTCTATACAGACCAAAACCTCTGAAAGTTCAGTGGATGAGGTGAGAAAAAAAAATGTTAGAAATCCTATTTGGCTATAAACTGAAAGATGTGTATAACATGGATGAATTTGGTTTTCTTTATAGGATGATACGCAATAAATTGATTTTAAACAAAAGTGAGAAAGGCTGCTAAAAGGTGAAAGATAGAATAAAAACAGTTCACTGTGTTAATGCTGATGGTACTCATACCGAAAGTATTCATGTTACGAAAATGCAAAAACCACATTGTTTTAAGAACTTTCATCATGAACTTCACTTAATCACTGTTTTCTCAATCAGTACACTCTCAGAAATAGATAACTGAGAGCCAATACATAAGAATGTATGTTTGTTTTATTTATTCCTTATACTGTCATTTAATTTTACCTTTTTTTATATGAATCTCTTTAAACCACCACACTCACTCACCACTAGTTCAGCAAGATGAACAAAATATGACAGTTTAACAAGGTCTGACTCGTCTGTTGGTAAGAAAGTTTTGCAGCCTTTAAGTATTTAGAGAAAGCTTATGACCGAGTAAACAGGATACTTCTGTGGCAGGTTTT
Organism: Macrothele yani; assembly: GCA_039090855.1. Classification (NCBI taxonomy): domain Eukaryota; kingdom Metazoa; phylum Arthropoda; class Arachnida; order Araneae; family Macrothelidae; genus Macrothele; species Macrothele yani. The sequence continues at coordinate 103,414,274 of CM076995.1, forward strand.
GAAGAATTATGGTATAACAAGAAAGCTACTTAAAAGTGTGAAAGCAATGTATGCTGGCAGTAGAACATGTGTACAAGTGAATGGTGTTTGATTGAAATGGTTTTCTGTTGTTGCAGGAGTCAGACAAGGTTGTGTAATGTCACCATGGCTGTTTCAATGCATTTATGGATGCGTGTATACATGATACCAAAATAAGCAATATTGGTTTATGTCTCAGTAATATCTGTGTGTGCAGATTGCTGTATGATGATGACACAGTCATCATAGCAAGGAGCAAAACCGAGTAGCAGAGCATTTTGTACCATATCTACAAAATTTGTTGGAAATTCAATACATACATATCACCAAGCTGTTCTCTGAGATTTAGAGGTTATCTCCTCAAAAAAGCTCATCTGCCAGACTAAAGTTTAAAGTTGATAGAACTAGATTTCACTTACTGTTGGTGTACCAAATGTCTTCAAACTGTGTATACATACATACTAAGCTGTCCTCTGAGATTCAGAAGTTAGCTCCACAAAAAAATACAAACTACCAGATAAATTTTACTTACTGTTGCCATATCAAACTTCTCCACTCACAGCGATATTGGCATACAACTCGGGCTTCACTGACATCCATCACATGCTGTACACAAGACCTTTTATACTTCATACTCAATCCTTTTCTCATGCAGATACTCCTGAATCTGATCTTCCCATGACTTCCTGGGTTTTTCTCTGCCTTTCCTTCCTGCCACTTGGGCTAAAAAGATTTTCTTAGTAAGCATCTCATCAATCATTCTTTCAACATGGCCAAACCATCAAAGCATATTAGTCTCCACCTTGCTAACAACATTTTGCTTCACATCACACAACTGCAACACATCTTCATTCCTCAAACAATCAGAACATGTCTTTCCACCCCCCACCCCACCTAAGTAATGCATTTCTCCAGCACACAAACAACTCCTGTTTCTTCTGTAGTACTCAGGTTTCACTGCCATTCATCAGAGTAGGAACAATTACACTTTTATACACAGCCATGCAGGACTATCTTGAGAACCCTTAATTCCTGTGAAAACCTCCCAAAGCAGCCATGACTTTCAATGAAGAATTCACTTGCCTACTAATTTTACCATCCAATTTGTTCTCTCTGTCAAACATGCTTCCTAAATACAGCAACTCATTTACCTGGGCAATCACTGTGCCATTTAGACTTATGTTCAGTACTACCAGTTCCTCTTTCAAAAACCATAACTTTGGTTTTTCTCTTATTTATACTCAGTTTGAATTTCATGTAAACTTCATACACCCGGGACAACATACTCTGAAACTCACTTTTGCTCCCTGCCAATAGGACACTATCAGCATCAAACTGAGTATAAACAAGTGAAAAACCAAAGTTATGGTCTTTGAAAAAGAACTGTTGGTACTAAAGACAAGATCAGTCTAAATGGTACAGAGATAAACCCAGTGAATGAATTTGTATATTTAGGAAGTATGTTTGATAGAGAAAACAGATTAGATGGGGAAATTAGTAGGTGAGTGAATTCATCTTTGGAAGGCATAGCTGCCTTAGGAGGACTTCACAGGACTGATGGGTTCTCCAAAAGGCCCCATATAGCAGTGTATGAAGGTGCAATTGTTCCTACTCTGATGCATGGCAGTTAAACTGGGGTACGGCAGAAGAGACATACGAGTCATGTGTGTGCTAGACAGATGAATTATTTACAGGAGGTTTGCTGCAAAACATGTTCTGGTCATGTAAGGAATGAAGATGTGTAACGTGAAGCAAACTGCTGTTAGTAAGGTGGAGGTAAATATTCTGATGTGGTTTGGCCATGTTGAAAGAATGAGTGTTAAGATGTTTACTAAGAGAATTTATCCAGCTCGAGTGGTGGGAAAGCACAGAAGAGGAAGGCCAAGAAAATCATTGGAGAACCCAATTCATGAATGTCTGAATGAGAGAACGATTATCAGTATGAACTACAAAAGGTCTTGTGGATGTCAGAGAAGCTTTAGTTGTGTAACGAGATCTCTGTAAATGGAGATGTGTGATACATAAACAGTACATAAAATCTAGTATCATCAGTTTCAAACTTTTATTTAGAAGATGAGATTTCTTTGGAGCTAACCTTTGAATCTCAAAGAACAGCTTAGTGATATGTATGTATGTATATATGAGGGCTACTAAGACCATGAGAGATTCTTTGATAGTGTTGATGCTAATGACAGTTGAACACTTTTATAGCTAAGTTTTGCCAATACTACTCTGTGTAATACAGCAGGAATGAGTAACTTCATGTGAAATGGCAAGTACGCATAAATATGAGGAGCGCACAAGCAAAACCAAACATGTCTAAAAAATGTGAATTATCAAGTAATAATTGGATATTTATTATAAAGGATGATGCTCTGATTCCGTTTCTGTACCATAAGCTGACCCAAACCAAACAGCTCATTATATAGGCAAAAAATGCGTGTCCCAGTAGCTGGCTCAAGCAAAATCAAACATGTTGAGTGAACCAATCAGAGCTTCAGAATTCGGTCATGTGGTGAAGCTGATAAGAGTGACAGATTGGCATTCACGTTTTCAGACAGTCGACGTGTTCTATTAAAACGTGGTGATTATTTTCTTGTGTTTGTCATAGTTTTAGATATATAGAAGAGGTCGGAGATGATTCAGTAATGGTAAATGAAGATTCCAAAAGACAAAAGAAAAGACTGAAAAGATAAAGTGTGAAACAAAAAGGTAACAGAGAATTCTGTGGTGCACCAGATGGTTCCAAAGTTTTTGTGGGTTCCAAACATCAGAATACTATGTTTCTCGTACTATAAAATTCGTCCACGTGATGCATTACTCATTCGTAAAAAGTTATTGCCATGTCAAGATGAAAATGTTCATGCCTTAATGAACGTTGTGGATAAAATCCCGACGTGTTGTGTCCAAAACATCACTTTGTATTTTCTAGTGCGCGGCCATAGTTTTTTACCAGATGACACAGTTTTCGGGAGAATCGAAAAAGAACAAAAGAAAATTCCTTTCATTTATATGACAGATGAGTACCTAAAAGTGTATAGCGATTTGGGGACTGTGAGGTGCCTAGGAAAAGATTGGGTGGAAGTCACTTTCAGCAATCTACAAGACTCTGGATGGCATGAAGGGCATGAAGAAGGTTAAAATATCCAAACAAAGTAAGAGGTAAAAGAGACACTTGCAGCGTGCAAGTCATTGCTCAGTTGTTTTATAGATTTGAACATGAAAAGGCACCAGTGACTCTTCTAAAAAAGGGATTACTTCGAGTGCAGCCATGAAGTTTTTTTATGCGCATTTTACCATTGGAGCATGGAATTTCAGGTGTGGAAAAAAAAAAAAACGTATGTGGATTCCCTTCTCAAAGACCTTTTTGGAAATTCATGGAGAGTAGTTGCGAAGTTCCCACGAAGAACTTGGTACGCAACAGCCTAATGAAAATGATGAACATCAGGAAAAATGTGACTGCTTGAAGGACGACTATGGTTTACATATTTGATTTTTATTAATGTACTTGTTTTTTTAAGTTTCATAAAAATCTGTTCTTCTCAGACAAGCATTTTTTATACCACCTATTATTATTTGCGTTAATTTGTAATACATTGAGTGAAATAAAAACATACCAACATGTGGCAGCAACTTTGGTAAATAATGAACAAAAATTTTTAAAATATATACCAACTGAAAATGCTTCTTTCTCCATCAGCTTTTTCTTTCAAACATTGAGATTTTTGTCAGATAATAGGTATTCTATTAAAGACAGGTTGATTATAGCATAGATAGGTAGATTAAATTCAGAATATGTTCAAGCAAAATCCAACAAGTCACTAGGGTATCTGATAAAAAACAAACATGTCACTTGAAGCCCGAACAAAAACAAACATGTCAACAACAAAAAGTTTAATATTTTGATTTTAAAATATTTTTTATTTGAATCAGATCCATAGACGTGTTTGGAGCATCTAAAGGAAAGTGGCTGATGGTTGAACAGTATGAAATTTATTGCGCATAACTCAATGAACGTTTTTCCTGCCTATTGCAAATCTAGATCTGATGTACATGTTTGGTTTTGCTTGCATGCTCCTCATATAATTTTTTTTTTTTTTAATGTGATTTACATGGAATCTCCACCAACTTATTCAAAAGCCTTAGAGTCACAGAGATGCTTCAAAATTTCTTTGAAGCCCAGAGCAGGCAAAGATGTTTTTCATGCAATGAGCATAATTAAGACCCAAACTATCAGACAACAGAGACAAAGAAAAAGTTCAAACAACATCAAACCTCTTCTGCAGGCCCAGTTTAAGAGAGAAAATAAACACAGATAATTTAATGTACTTTACAATACTGTTAGCTACAAACATAACCACCCTGTAACCTTTATGGAAGTGTGGTACATACTACATGCATATTTTTTCTAAATCTACATGTCTTTCCTTGGCCAATATGTGTATCTGTATTCAATACAAAGGTTTCCTATATTGCTTCACATTTACTAGAAGCCATTTGTAATTATGTATTTCTCATCTCATAAGCGCACAAATTTAATGACCAAAAGTGCTGGTCCAGTCATGCTTGCTACAAGGAAGTTTGACTGTATAACAATTGAAGCAATGAGCTACAAGGAGTTTTATCTATTCAGACTTAAAAAAAAATCATTAAAAAATAAAATCATGACTACAGCAAACTAACCATATAGATGATATACTTGCATTCTGTAGGACATATGTACGATCAAGAAAAAGGAAAATGCTCCTGATCATTATCTGAAATGAGAGTAATAATACATTCATCAATCAAGCATTTACTAGGCAACATTTAATAAAAAGCATACATCTGGTTCTTATTGGTAAACAAACTGAAAATTGCAAAAAAGCAAAAGAGCACACATTGAAAATAAGAGTAACTCACAAATTTCCCTGTATGTAGGACATTTCATCTAATCCTCAAATGCTTTATACTTTCACAGAGATAGGTTAACTTACTGATTGGTCATGCAAGAGTACACACTGTGCATAAGATCATGTTAAAAAACAAGAATGACATCCATTAACTAAATTAACTAGTGGATGCTTCAACAGCTGATATATTACTGGCTATTCTACACTTCTGCAAAGACAAAATTGGGTAAGATTTGTAGCCACATTGTATTGAAGTTAGCAGTCATCTCAAGACATGAGGTGTAATTTTTTCATCAGACTCCATGCAGCCAGTCATAGGACTACTGGTAATCTATGACTGGCTTTAATTACACCAGCATGCTACACATGGTAATCTTTGTGGTACAGCACTACGCCACACATGTACAAGCTCTGAGAAGTGTTTTTTAATGGAACTGAAAACTTATTAAATAAAATTAGCTTCTCAAGGATGCATAAAGGTGTGCACATATGCAATGTTCTTTCATTTATGATTTTTTCTACTGGAAATGCTGATGTTCATCTAAATGCTTTTGAAGTGGTCTTTGGACTTGCATGAATTCATGAGCCATCTATCACCAGACCTCAGCAAGCTGTCAGTAAAGAAATAAATATATTTTCAGAAGCACACCTTACAATGATGAGGAGCACTGTGTTAATGATCACTACTGGCTTTCAGTGAGTCATAAAGAGATGAGTACATACCACATTGCTCCAAAAATGCAAGGTAATTTATCACAAGAAAATTTCTCCCCATCTCCCACTACCCACGAACATTCAGATTCAAGAAAAAAGTATTTAAGCGTGTTTATTAGTTTTTCACAAAATGGTATGCAATACTACTTACTTCACTTAATATATCTGCTTTCACCATCTTTATCCCTAAACTCTTCTTTGTTTGTTTCATCTTGCTTCCATAACACATCGCCTTTGGTGTCATTCATAGCCAGGGGTCAAAAAATAAGGTCGCCTGGTCGCTCAAGGAGACCAAAATAATTGTACGGCCCACCACAACATCTCCGAAAAACATGCGATTCATTCATTTGCAAGCCCCAGAAAAAAAAAAAAAAAAAAGTAAAAGAAAAAAAATTACTTCTTTTTTTTTTTTCCAGGGTGAGATAAGCTGGAGGGAGGCTTAGGGTAAAGCATTATTTTTTGGACAGAAGTGTACATGACTTCGTTATTATACAGAGACTCCAACTACTACGGATTATTCTTCATAGTCAACACGGAAATCGTCGGCCTGCTTTGGATTATGGAAAGCATCGAATTATACTACGAAAATAGAAAATCTCAGTGAACTAACCTTTCTAATGATGCGCATGAAGTTTGTTTTCATGTTTTCAAGATTCTAATATTTATTAAATACTTTGGAGAGTGTTTCTTGGATGTTTCAATATCATTGCATTTCTTCCATGCTTTAATGTTTTGATGTCTGTGTGTCTGGTCATGTACAGAGCTATCACGGCCCACAGAATCCCGGAAACGCACGCCCTAAAATTTTATTTCCCTTTCCAGATCTGGAAGAGTCCTTAATTTTTCATAAAGTCCTGAAGTAATACTAGAATTATTTCATGCAATGAACAATTTTAAGATAAAGGTTAAAAAATTAAGGTAGAGTGGACAGAGATTGAAAGAACCGGGGCCGCCCCAGTGGTGCAGTGGTCTAAGCGATGGCTTCTGATCATTTGTCTGAAAGGGGTCTGGGTTCGAATCCCGGTGAAGCATGGATGTTGCGTTTGTCTTACGGACCTGGCTCTCTCCCTTCCCTGGAACCAGTGGCCCTAAATTAAGGACGAACGACTTGCTTATAGCCCATCGAGTTGCTCACAATGGTCATTAAACTTCCAATATATTAAAAAAAAAAAAAAAACTGGGAATGTTTGCGAATTTTGCAAATGTTCGGTATTGACGGAAGGGACTGCTCTAGCAGGGATGAGAATGTACTGTCATTTCAGGTTTCTCGTTTTTTTTTCCTATTCCACCCTCATTATATTCTTAGTTTTTAATATCTTCTCTATTTTAAGATCATCGGTAAAAGTGAAAAAGAGTGACTTTGTACTTTTAATTTTTCCTAATGTATTGCATATTTCCCTGTTTCTCACAGTATTTTCTTAAAACCAATCAGTAAAGATCAAGAATTTTTACCAGAGTCCTTTTTTTTTTTTTTTTTTAATTTAAGTGGAATTAAATTTCAAAACCGGTACTTAATCTGTACATGGTACAATCTGCGCCATTTCTGGGATTTGTAAAATTGTTTCATGGGAGAGTGAGCAATGCAGTATCACATTTATTTTCCCTTACAATGCTTGCTTTCCTATGTTTTTCGACACTTCTTGTTACATCAAAAGACAGAGCAAGCATTTTTTTCTTTTGCTTAAAGCGAAATTATTGAACTTCAAAAACGCTACTACTTGCTCATTCTGCAGATAAAATGACTTTACAGGGAACGAAAGACCACAGCGGAAAATTGAGGTTCCGATTCTGAACTTTAATTTCTTTTTGATTAAAAGGAAAAATGCTCACCCTCTTTGTTTCTTGATATAGCAAAAAGTAAGGGAAAACCATGCATTTTCAGCAAAATTAAAGTTTAAAAAGTGATAGTGCGGATCCTCAGGCTGAAGTGAAAACAACTGTACACGTCATTGAAATGCGTAGTTCAATTTCCAGCAAGGACAAGATAAGTAACAATATTCAGTTTAAATTTTGCTTTAATAAAATGCAAAAATGCATGTTTCATTGATTTATGTATCAAGAAAGTACTATAAGAAATAAGAAAAGGTGCATTTCACTCGGAAACTTCTAAAAAATATGAATTAACTTTTGTGTACTGTTACCATTTTTTACGAATAATGTGGGGGGGTTTTCCCTTTTTTTTTGTTGTTGTTGTTGTTGTTGTTTGGGGAGTTGAAGATGACCAGGAACAACTTTCAATTTGTGTAGGCACTTAATTAAGTTTAATGTAAGGTTCCCGTTGGAACATGCACTGATTTTTGGCATAAATCATGATAAAAAAAAAAAGTTGGAGCCCCTTAATGTTTCCCACAAAATGTCTTCAATTTACAGACAGTTTTTAAAGCAAAGATTCACTGTTTTATGAATGTACAGTCATTTTGCTGCCCTGAAAATTTGTTTTTTACAGTGTGAAATACAATTTTATTCGTTGTTACTGAATAACGCTGAAAACTACGGATGATTGTAGTTTTTACTACTGAAAAATTCCAATCAGGGTTGGAGTCTGATTATTTATCCCCCCCTCCACCTCAGTTCAATGTTTTGATTTGGCACTGAAAAATTTAGCTGGCCACCAGATTTCAGAATATTTTTTTATCCCTGTTCATAGCATTTGAAATGCATCATTTTAAGATTCCAGAGACAATATTTTCTTGAAAATAAGTCTTTTCATACATTTTTCAGTCCAAGAGCCAAGAAAATTCATTGAAGACCCCCCCCTCCCATTAGAGTAAAGGAATGAATTTATGAATTTTCTGAGAGCAACCAGTCTGTACCCATATCTTTCTCAAATCATATTTGAAGGCATATATACACTGCTGGCCACCCAAAATGCAACACCAAGAAGAAAGCATCCGATTGGCCTGAAATTCACAGTATGCATCACCTGCGAGAGGACATGCAAATGATTAGCATTGCAGGGCATATGCAAATCATGTGCGCCCGGCACGCCATCGAGAAGCACTGTAAGAAGGGTGCACAGAAGGCGGGGTGTAAGTAGTGGAAGTGTGTTGTGCTGCCGGACCTGTGCGTGGGAAGCTTCCTGATGCCTCGTCGCAGAATACGGCAGTCATTCCAGCACGTTTCAGAGTTCGACAGAGGATGAATAGCAGCTTATCGCAACAGCAGTTTATCATACCAAGACATTGGCGCCCGTGTGGGACGACATCCAGCCATAGTGAGGCGTGTATGGATTTGGTGGGTGCACAGGAGGGACAGACGGATGGACCGACGTGAGCGATTGCCGCAGCTGCTGCACACCACCGAACGAGAGGACCGGCATGTAGTGCGGCGGGCATCGACGGCTCGCACCACCACATCACGAACGTTAGCGCAGAAATTAGGGTGTGTTACGCAACAACCTGTGTCAGCACGTACCGTTCGACGTTGTCTGCAGGAGCGGGGCCTTGTCGCACGGTGGCCATTGCTCTGATTACCATTGAAGTTACACCACCGGCGAGTGCAGCGGCAGTGGGCCATTGAACGCCGCACCTGGACTACGGAATGGCATGACATTGTCTTCTCCGATGAATCCCGCTTGTGCCTGCAACAGCACGATGGTCGGATCCGCGTGTTGCAGCACCGCTGCGAGAGACTGTATGACGCCTGCATTATGCATCGCCATACCGGTTCGTCGCCTGGCGTTATGGTTTGGGGCTCAATTAGATATAACACCCACACAGCTTTGGTACGCATCGCCGGTACTCTCAACAGTCACCGCTACATCTCCGACGTTTTGGAGCCTGTAGTCCTCCCTTACCTGCAGGACCTGCCAGAGGCCACGTTTCAACAGGACAATGCGTGCCCACACGTAGCACGCATCGTGCAACAATTCTTCACGGCCCACCAGGTGTCACTGCTGCCATGGCCTGCCTGTTCTTCCGATATGTTGCCCATCGAACACGTCTGGTTGCTGATCGGCAACCGAGTGGCCTGGCAAACACCACCCGTGGCTACGCCTGATGAACAGAACTGTGGCAACATGTGGAAGCAGCCTGGACTGACATACCTCAAGCCCACATCCAAAGCCTCTTTCGTTCGATGCTGAGGCGTGTAGCGGCCGTTATTGCCAGCCATGGGGGCCACACGAACTATTGATGTCTGCGTGTTCTGCAAGTCGCACGGGCCTGTAAGCTCAATCGTTTCATCTTTGTATCTGTTGTTATGTGTCCAGTAAATCTGGCTTTGCTATCTCGTGTCCTTCTTGGGAGGCCAGCAGTGTATATGATGAAATCTGAAGCCCAAAGCTGAAATGTTATATCCTCTAGTATGATGCCTCATTGCTTTTACTTCAGACTCCACATCAGAGTCCAGAAGTCCCTTCGAGGCACACAGTCATACAGTGATGAAATGCTGTTTTTCTGAATAAAACCCAAAGACATCTGTTCTATCCACATTTTCTTCTTTCAATGAGGATTTTATGCATCATACAACCATTCCCTTTCATCACCTTTGGTAGCATTTTTCTTTACCCAAGTTGCCATCTATTTTCTAATGAGTAAATTGTTATTCACTTTTCATTGTCAGTTGACATTATCAAAACAAATTTTTCACCTTTACCATGACTGTCATGTTGACTGATAAAAAAAATTTGTAGATTTGATTTTCTTTGAACATTTCACTTCAATGTGTTTTGCTTTCTAAAAATTAATGGCATGACACTCTTGATAGCTTTCAATACCACAATTTCCAAGCAGTTATTAAAATACAATTAATATTTTCAACATAAGTCTATTGCCTCTCATCTTTAAGGGAACATTCCAATGCTTGCTTTGAAAACTTACCTAGAAAAATTGAAGCAGTCAATTCTAATGATTTCATCAAAAAAAAAACTTTTTAGAAAATAAGCAGACCTTGATGTTTAACTCATCAATTCAATAACTTAGCTTTTCACTTCAAACTACCTTCCCATCTTGCAACTTCTATTTAAAACTTGCATTCCTTAGTTTCTTTTTGCAGCCATTATACAAGTGGTATGATTTAATGCAGCCAATTTAAAATTAGTAACATTAACTGAATCTCACCTTTTCACTTGGTTTAGTTGCAAATGTTCCCTGTATTACCACACAATTCATTTTCCATACAAGAAAATGTTAGTGTAAAATCTTAAACACCGAAGGTGGACAGAATAATGGAAACACCTGCATTATAACATAGATCTGCCCTGTACAGCAATGAAAACTGCTATGCAATATGACATAGAGTCTATAAGGTTGATGTGGTAGGATTTGATTATCTTTATGCTACTCATTCACAAGGAAAGCTTACAATTCTTTTTCAGGTAAGAAAGGCTTTTTTAAAAACACTGATAAACAAGCCTTTTCAAAAGATAAAACCGTGTTAGACATACTCAGTGGTACTAAGCTTCAGTGACTCGGAGGAGTCACAAAAAATGCAGTACGAAATATTTCCTGTTCATAGATCCACATGGTGACCTGTGCCATGTGGACTGGAAATTGTTGTGCGGAAAGACACACACATACCACCTCCAAAAGACTGGCGGATAGGTCTATCCAGCAGGGATGATTGGGAGCCATCAGAAGAGAGATTACTACTGATTAGTAGCAAAAAGAAGTGCAGTGGTGTGGTAAGATTCCAGCACAAGGTGCGCCTGTGTAATTGTCCAAAGCAATTCGAACAGAAAAGCTCTTTTAAGAGCTCGCGAAAACTCCCTGCCTATCTGACCACACAGTGTTGTCGTTGTGCCATTCATTCCCATGAGCGGGCCAAGTGCAGGGTCAAACAGGCAAATACCATCAAGCTCGGATTGTAACAACCCAGCAATGGCTGAAGACAGAATAATGAATGATCAGATGGCAGTGACGGAGTCCATTAACGGACTGTTGTCAGAACTCAACGAGATTCTGGACAGCCCAAATAACAGAGTCACTTAGATTGTGAGGGGCCTGATACGACCGGTACTGGATCGTATTCAAAAGGCCCACATTAAGCAGCTGATGGAAATCCAATACCTGTAAGGTAAGTTAGATGAAAGAGAAAAGAGGGGAGAAATGCACTAACTAGGACAGCACACCTACACTCAAGCTGTCTGAGACAAGTCCAAAGTTGGTGAACAGAAAAGACAGGCCAAGAACACTCTCCTGGTCCATCCAAAATACCCGAAGAGAACCTCAGCAGAGGTCAAAGAGGAGACTACCCGAAAATTGCATCCAGGAGTAATCAGCATTGGTGTCAAAGGAGTCAAAAAGTAAACAACGGTGGGATAGTAATTGAATGCATGAAAGTGGAAGGAGTACAGAAGCTCGTTGAGGCTTATGAAGTGAGACATCTGGTAAAGAAATTACCACAACTGATCATCTATGGAACGGAGAAAGATATGGAGAAGAGATTCATGCAACACGATTTTTGATGTCAGAACAACTTAAAAGAGTTGGAGCAATGCAAGGTCTTCTTCCCAATCAAGGTTAAAGAGAAAAAAGTCCACTGGGTGATTGAAATGGCCCCAGTGGAATTTAAAGCAATTTTGAAAAAAGGCAAGTCCAACCTTGCATGGAGGGTGCATGGCACCCTGGAATTTTTCAGAGAAACCCGTTGCTTTAAACACAATGGCGGGAATTTCTCAGAGAAACCTGTTGCTTTAAATGCAATGGGTTCAGGCACTATAAGGACAGCCCAAATAACAGATAACAGTGCCAAGCTGTCTTCGAGAGATGTGCCCAGTGCGGGCCAAGCAGGGTACAAACACTGGAGCTGCCCTAACGAACCCGCCTGTCCCAACTGTAACAGAGCCAATGAGAAATTTAAACTCAAAATGAACACTGCTCACTCCAGTGTAGACACGGATTGCCCGAGTCTTAGACGCAAGCTAGAGACTCAACAGAATAGAGTGAATTCTGAGTAACTCAATCCAACAGCTGGAACCCCAGAATGGGACTGCGTTCCCACGGAAGATTGTTAGACGCAAATATGTGCAATGTAAATCTGTACTTGTGTATCTGTTTGATTTGTGATGTCTGTCTTATCAATGTGAAAGCAATTTTGTCTGTTTATCATTGTACCATGTCAAAGAATTAAAGGCCTTGTGCCCAAAGAAAAAAAGAAAGCAAAACATCAGCACGAACCAATTTCCCAGTGGCTCTCAACAGCACACACAGTCCGTTGCCCATTACTTCCAGTTGGCACCACCCGTACACGGGTCCAAACCTGTGGCTCCTCAGACCGGGAGTATTAGCATAACATTTACCGCAGTAAACATGCCAAGTGAGTTCAATAAAACCTTGTTGAGTCAGCATGTTGACGGTACAGGACTACGGCTATCATCATCATTACCCTCTCCAAAAAGAAATGTGTCATTTATGAGGCACACAAGAATATCTAAGGGTTCACGTAAGCTGCACCAATTACCTTTCTACCCAAGGCAGATGATTTCATTATTTTACCCAAACGCAGCAGCTACTGACAGTAAAAATATGCATATGTTTGTGTGTATGACTAATGAACTACAAGTTACTCTGTGGATATATTTTAATGACCTAGCAGTTGAGGACAACCAGCACGAGAAAATTTTTGATTTTAAATTAAACAAAAGTACCATTTTTGCTGTCAATCTATCGGTATGTATCTGCTCTAGCAGCAAAGTTATGCATTGGGGGAAAACCAAAAAGCAAGGACCATCATCCTCACATTTCAAGCTTTTTAATGAAAGAAGAATTTTTCAAATTGGACAAATAGCTGCAGAGATATGGTGCCCACAGATGGACGAAATGATACCATAAGCACATACTTTTTTTTTTTTTTTACAGAACACATGCTAAAAACCAAGGACTTTTCAAGCCTGGAAAAAAGGGAAATCAAATTCAATGACTTTCCCATGATTTACAGGGGATGTTAAGAACCCTGGACGTTGTTTCAAATCTTACAAACTACCTAAAATTTCACTTAAATTTACATGCACAGCCGTGCAATTTCAACTCAAATTTACATGCACAGCCGTGCAATACCTCTTCAGGGGTAAAGCTTACACAAGTTTCATTGTAAACTGTATAGCACTGAGACATGTGCTTATCAACATCACACACAAAAAATATTGTGCAGATTTCCAAGATACATATGTGTGTCTAGGAATTTAGATGGGACATTCCTTGTCAAGTGATCCAATGAAAAAACCTTACCCTCTTGGATTTTTTCCAAATTTAAAACTGGCAACATCATTAATTAGTTATTTTAGTATTTAAAAAGAGGCATCAGTTAAACCTTTGTATTTTGTCACTGGCCTTTGAATTGTAATCCATATGTAAAAGTGAGTGTGTAAGTTCAGTTGTGTATACAGTAGATATAGTAGGACAGTGTGTTGTGCGAGTATATATTTTCCACTATGGCTAAAAAGTACTTAGTAAAACTGCTTGGGTTTTCTGTTGTAACCCTTTTAACAAAAACAGACACAAAGGTGTTTCAAAAAGCCTCAGGCCTGTTACAGAATGGATATGTGGTGCATTGGACATTATTGAAAAGGGCATGAAAATTTGTGATAGTTGTAGGGAACAACTGAATCTGGTGAAAGATAAAAAAATGGAGACAGAAGACTTCTCAGTACCATTAGCAAGCAGCATGATGCCAGACCCTAGACATGAAGATGAAGACTTTGTAGACTTAAATGTTAGCTTAGAGTACCTCAACAAGTCTCTTACCACTCTTCAAGAGTCACCTATAGTTAAGAAAAGATTGCATACACCATTGTACTGTGATAAAAAATTAAGCAAAATAAAAAGATATTTAACTGAAAAAGTACTGGTAGGATCTAGTGAAGTTTTACATGAAAGTACATGGCTCAACCGAGAGAACAAGCTGGATTCAGGAGTGGCTACAGCACAATAGATCATATCCACGTACTGAGAGAACTAATTGAAAGAGTGAGGGAATATGAATTTCCATTGTGCATGGCTTTTATCGATTATGAAAAAGCCTTTGATTCGGTGAAACCATCAGCAGTTACAATGGCTCTGAAATCCTGCAGTATTGAAGATGCATACATTAATATTATTAATAACATCTGTGAAAATGCAAGTGCAAAGATTCGGCTGTTTGAAAATACAACACACATAAAAATTGGAAAGGGAGTGAGACAAGGTGACACCATATCTCCGAAGCTCTTTAATGCCACATTGGAAAATGTCTTTCAATCACTGAACTGGGAAAACAAAGGGATAAAGATTAATGGAGATAATCTAACCCACCTTCATTTTGCTGATGACGTAGTCATTTTTGCAATTACCCCATCAGAGCTGCATAGTATGATCCAGGAACTTGCTGACAAGAGTAAAGAAGTGGGATTAAAAATGAACTTTCAGAAGGCAAAAGTGATGTTCAATGCTTTTGCAAGAAATGAAGATTTATCGATTGATGGAGAAAAGCTGGAGATAACAGACGCGTACGTTTATCTTGGACAGCAGGTATCAAGTGATGGTCACATTGATGAAGAAATTAATCGGCGTACAAAACTTGCCTGGAGAGCTTTTGGAAGAAACAGCATAATTTTCAAGAGCAATATGCCATTATGTCTTAAAAGAAAAGTGTTTGATGAATGCATTCTTCCAGTGCTTACGTATGGTTCGGAGACGTGGACCTTAACTAAAAGAGACATACATAGGCTGCAGACAACTCAAAAAGCATGGAGATGTGCATGCTTGGTGTAACCAGGAGAGATAAGAAGAGGAACTCGTGGATCCGAAAAATGACAAGAGTGGAAGACATCATGATCAGAGTTAAATCCCTGAAATGCAATGGGCTGGACATACTGCCAGAAGGACAGACCATCGATGGACAGCCAAAATTTTAGATTGGATTCCAAGGGACAGGAAAAGACCCAGAAGAAGACCACATGGGAGATGAGTGGATGAAATTCGAAAATATGCGGGAGTGACATGGAGGAGACTGGCACAAGACAGACCGTTGTGGAGGAAACTTGGGGAGACCTTCGTCCAGCAGTGGATTGATAATGGTTGACAATGATGATAATGATGGAAAATAATGCTGGATTGTGAAATGCTAAGTCAGCTGAATGAAAAGTTTCAAGAAGAAACCCTAAGTGTCAGTGAAAAATTCCAAATTTTAACAGTACTGCCAAAAAGCTGGACATCCACAAAAATAGAGGAGCAATTTGGAGTCAGCAACAGAATGGCAAGAAAAGTGAAAGCTGTGGTAAAAGAAAATGGTATTTTAGCAACACCTAATCCAAAGCCTGAACAAGTTTTAAATGAATCTGTAATTGAAAAAGTTAACAGTTTCTATAATGGTGATGATGTTACTAGTCTTAGGCCTGGGGAGAAAAATTATGTTTCAATGAAAATAGGTAAGACTATAAATTCATGTACAAAAAATGGCTAGTTTTGGGGAATTTAAATGAATTGTACGAGTTGTTCAAGAAAAAGTACTCTACCAAAAAGATAGGGTTTTCAAAGTTTGCTGAACTACGACCCAAGCACTGTGTCTTAGCTGGAGGAAGTCATACTCATGCAGTATCTGTTTGCACAACACATCAAAATGTGAAACTTATGCATACTTGCCAACTTTGGAAAATGTGCATCAGTAAAACTTTTGCACGAACGCCATTTACCACAAAACAAAACATAATTAGATTAATAAATATGCTGTAAAAATCTCTGAATATGCCACAATAACTAAACTAGTATTATCTGTATTTAAAATAATAATTTAAAAAACCATAAAGTAAAATCTTAATTTTGTTCAATGTTAGCCTACCAAACCTGTGGCGTTTCAATACTAAACTAAAATTTTCATTTGCTGATATCTTTGTTTCCATTCCCATTTCTTTATTATCATTTTTTTTAATGCCCTTGGATGACAATTTTATTCATCATGAATGCATGATAGCTTTCACTATTTTAGATAAAAGATGAATAGTGTAACTTTGAAAATATAAATACTTTTGAACACCATGCATCAATTGTTTTGGCTTTGTCACTTTCGTTTACGACCCCTCCCCCTTCCCCACCGTTTATCAAACTGAAATGCAATGCAAAACTTTTTGTGGGGGAATATTTAAGAATACAGGATACATGTTCTGATCATCATTGGGAAAAAAAAAATTACGGTTACGGGAACAAATCTTTGCTACATCCGATTTCCGTTTTCGAACATTTCCTCCATTTTAAAGTTGAAATACAAATATTTATGAAATAAAATTATATTTAACAACAATACTAGGCAGAGGTAACATCACATGAAAAATAAAATTACGATTACAAGAGAAATCTTCACAGCGTCTAGCTTCTGCTTTCGAAAGTTTTGAAAGACAAAACTTCCTCTTTCGAAAGTTTAGAAAGTTTCAGGCGGAAAAACATCCTTCACCACTACTAATTGCCCCAAAATTTCTGTTCAGTTATGCATCGATCTTGAGGATAACCCAAATTATGACGGAAAAGAAGAAATTCCTTGAAGCCGTCACACTCTCATGCCTAAAGATTACAGCGAAATATTTTTGCCGTCGAATTTCCATTTTCGGAAATTTTTCCTCCATTTTCAAACTGAAATACAAATATTTATAGAATAAAAGGATATATAACAACAATACTGGACAGAGGCAACATTACAGGAAAAAATAAATTACGATTACGGAAAAAATCTTTATTTCGTTTACTTCCGTCTCTGGAAGATGAAATACTGTCCCGATGCGTATTTTTACGAATTGGTAAAGTTCTTGGATGCGTAGTTTTACACGCCAAGAAAAATTCAAGATGCATATTTTTACACGTCGAGAAAAATTTCTGATGCATACTAGACGCGTAATTACGCATTTTGGAGAACTCTGGTCGGTACGTCCCTTGAGCACTCCCGTGGGAGAGAGAGCTACCACATGACGCCACGAAGTGGAGCCATCGTTATACTTGATGGCTCCGCACAAAGCCGGCGAGTCAAAGATGACATCATCGCGCAACACAGCGCTTGTAAGGTCCGGTAGAAAATCTAAGTGGATGGTTGCAGGGGATTGAAATATTTTGATTGAGCAATCACAATATTAAAAAATCCGTAATAAAAGACTTCTATCCGTAAATCAGTAAAATTAAGCAGACATCCATAAAAGTTGGCAAGTATGCTTATGATACAAGGTGCTAAATTAAAGAATATTACACTCAATGACAGTACAGCAGCGAGCGAACATAAATCCTGTTTAGCAAAGATAATATGTGATGAGCCAGGTACAGCATGCCATCTTAATGAATGTCCTTTATGTTCTGGTGTAGAAGTTCTGAAACAGGATTTAAGTAAAAAGCTGGAAGAAATGATATACCATATTACCTACAAGCAATCGGTATCTGATTCTGTTGAAAGATGTACTTTTGAAACATTCAGCAAAACCACACAAGAATTTATGGAATCACTGTGTGAATAGTTGTTGGTTCCGAAAACACATTCTTTTATAGCACAAAAAAAAAAAAAAAAAAAAACAGTCTCGGCACTACACCCATTTGAAGGAGAATGTCAAAGAAAATGAGGCTGTGGTATCTTTTGATTTCCCAGAAAATTATGCCTATGTATTGCAAGATGAGGCCCAGTGTTTCCATTGGAATAATGACCAGGCAACAATTTTTCCAATAGAAATGTATTACAAGGATTCTGATGGTTTAAAATTTAAAAGTATTGTTTCTATCTGAATCTCTTAACCATGTTACAGTTGCCATACACTTGTTTCAGAAAAAAACTTCTCATATCTAAGATCTGGACTGATACCAAATTTGAAAAAATCTACTACTTCTGTGATGGTTCAGCTTAACAGTTTAAAAACCTAAAAAAATTCTCAAACATATGCCACCATGAAAGCAGTGGCGGCTTTTGGGAGGAGGCAAGGGAGGCAGTGCCTCCTCAGAATTTTAAGACTCTTAGTTAGAATTATTCGTTTTGTTCATTCAGTACTTTTGGGTATAGGAGAGCAAACGTTTATGCTTGTTAACTGTTTTGAATTAATTGTCGTCTACGCGTTCATTCAGTTTTTTAAATTGATGCTTTTCGAAAACAATCGGTAGCGCATAGTTGTGAATTGTCCTCAGCTGGCGATCTCCGTCCTTGAGGCAGGAAGCAAACTGCCTCTCGTACATTTTGCACCAAACCTGTTTACTCCCACTGAATCAGTAGATACGAAGGTAGGCGGTGGAACTGCCAACACAAAGAGCGCAGGCGCATCGTGGACTTCCTGTGAGGCAGATGTTATCTTGCCTCATGGAAACAGCTGTTTCCCTGTAGCAGCAGCTCTGCTGTGTTAACTCCTCATTCGGACTCATAGCGTCATTACATAGCATCTTCTTCCTAGTTGCTTTTCTTTCACACTAATGTTTGTGTAACTAATTTTATTTATGTTTTATGAAGAGTTGTTTATCAGACCATGGCCTCTGCTTCAAACATATCTAATATGGTGGATAGCTTACTGGAAAAGCCTTTCAGTAGAAGAGATTTTGAGGAAAAGAATCAAATTAAAAATGATGGTAAGCCTACACCTGAAATGAAAAAGATGACTTCAAAGGGCAAAACTTCAAAGAGAGGTTTTAATATTGACTGGTACAGAAAAGAACAATGGCTAACTGGTAGTGAATCAACGAACAAACTATATTGTTGGCCATGTTTGCTGTTTCCTGTGAGTGGCAATGAAGTCTGGCAAGAGAAATGCTTCAATGATTTGAAAACTTTACCACATGCTTTGGACAGGCACAAAAAGTGTAAAGATCACATTCTGGCAGTTGTTAAATTAGAGCTGCTAGACAAAACAAGGATAGACTACTCTCTCGATGAAGCAAAGAGAACATGTGACTTACGTAATACTGAAAAAGTAAAAAAGAATTGTGATGTAATGAAGAAGTTGATTGATATTACAACACTACTGGCGCGGCAAGAGCTCCCATTTCATGGACACAATGAGAGCGAAGTCTCTGAAAATAAGGGAAATTACCTCGAGATGATTGGTTTACTCTCCAAGAGTGACGAAACATTGAGAGTGTTTATGGAGAATAGTACAACATTTTGAGGAACTTCTAAAACAATACAAAATGATTTAATCGAATCAGTTGCTCATATAATTAGGAATGAAATCAATGCAGATATTGAAAATGCCCAGTTTTTTTCTTGGCAGATTGATGAAGCGACAGACATTAGCTCCCATGCACAAGTATCAATTATAGTTCGATTCGTGAAAGATGGAGTACCAGTAGAAAGATTCTTGGGATTTTTTTACGTAAGTTCTGATCGGTGTGCTACTTCGCTTAAAGAATTACTGGATCGTGAGCTGGAAAGATTTAGCTACAAAGAAAAACTAGTTGCACAGACATATGATGGTGCAGCAGTGATGGCATCAGAGCTGAATGGATTGCAAGCAAAAGTGAAGTGTGATGCCCCTCAAGCATTATTTGTTCACTGCTACGCACACAAGCTGAACTTAGTTTTGAGCAGAGCAGCGTCAGTGTTGAAGGAATCACGTATTTTTTTTAATTTTTTTTTTTTTTTTTTGCAAGTTTAAGTGCAATTTGTGCATTCTTTTCCAAATCGACAAAGCGTGTTCATTTACTAGAATCTGTTGGTGGACCCAGACCACCTCGTGTATCTCAGACCAGGTGGAACTTCAAATCTCGTTCAGTGTCTACCATAGCTGACTACAGGTGCCTGCTAATTGAAGTATTTGAAAAAATTGAGGATGATTCCAACTATGATGATAAGACAATTCACGAAGCAGCAGGACTAAAACGGTGGCTCCAAGATTTTAATTTCGTTTTTCTTTTCTCATATAAAAAAATATATTTGATTTAACTGAGGTTACTTTCTCTGTACTGCAATCAAATAGTTCCGATGTTACATTTTGTAACAAATGAATTACTGGCTTATGTGAAAAATTGTTGTACTTTCGAGATTCAGAGACAGTTTGATGATCTCTATCATAACGTGCAGTGAGGTTGGTTCTCGAAATAAAAGATTTAAAGGAAGCAATGATATTTCAGCCACCGTGCAATACAGAAGACTATTATGAGGTAATAGACAATGTTACAACTCAGTTAAAATGCCGGTTTTCTGACATTGAGAAATTAAAATTTCTTCAGTTGGTCAATGTACACTGCTTTGAAGCTCATTCTAGAATTTTTCCTGAACACTGTTTTAAAGCTCTGCTTCAAACTTATGAAAAATACTTTGACAGCACCAAACTGCATAGTGAGCTGCAGGTTCTGTATTCAGACAGAGATCTGTGGAACAATGCCAAAAGTACAACAGAACTATCTGCCATATACAATAATAATCTAGCACAGGCACTGCCAGAGCTATTTAGACTTCTTTCCCTTGTAGTAACAATTCCTGCAACATCGGCCTCTGTGGAACGCAGCTTCTAGAGCCTGAAGAGGATAAAAAAATACAAGAGAAACTCCATTGGGCAAGAAAGGTTGTCAAGTTTATCAGTTCTGTCCATCGAGAAGGCGCTTGTGAAAAGGATGGAAGCAGAACAGACATGGTATGACCATATAATAAATCACTTCGCCAAACAGAAAGAATGAAAGATAGATCTCATATACAAGACAATATAAGCGTAAGGTAAGCTTTCTCTCTTGCTGTATAGGTAAACGCTGTGTTCAGAAGTCTTCAAGACTTTTTTCTTTTGGCGTCAGTGAAGGCAGAGGCGTACATACAATAGAATTTCATTTGAGATGAAAAAGATGTATAGTTCAGTCTTGCTTTTTATCTTCTGTTGATCTCTTTAATAAAAATCTATTTTGATGCAATATATTTCATATTCAAACTAGCTTAACAGTTCCCAAATAGTCCAAGAGGGCAATTCAGACTGAAAAAAATATATTTAGGCGAAGGGCCGGAGCCTTACATAAACAGGTTTTGTGTTGGTAAGTCATGTAAAACGTGTGTTTCCGGTAAAAATTTTATAAATCTTTTCACGGGTCACGTTACTTATTTCATACTTCGCACATGAGAAAGTAAATTAAAAAAATTATATTGTAAAACAAATGGCATTAAATTGAATAAATTTATCATGAAAGAAATACGGGATTACACCATATAATACAAATGTTGAAGATGACAATCCGATTTTTGGTGTAAATGTGATAAGGATGGTAAGTCAGATAATATCCGAAAACTTTAAAATTTCCTCGTCCTGGATCGGGACTCGAACCCGCGTCTCCCAGATAGCGCCCGGGTGTGCTAACCACTACACCACCCAGAATGACCAAGTTTCAAGTTTCCGATTAATTTGAATATAACCATCACAGGATTTGCTAGTCGAAGCAACCGGCATTCATGTTTAGCGAATCTGGAGGTTAAGAATCCTATTCCGTGATTGCCCGGAATAGCAGATAAATCAAGAAAGAAATACGGGATTACACCATATAATACAAATTTTGAAGATGACAATCCAATTTTTGGCGTAAATGTGACAAGCATGGTAAGTCAGATAATATTCGAAAACTTGAAAATTTTCATCGTCCTGGAGCGGGACTCGAACCCGCGTCTCCCAGATAGCGCCCGAGTATGCTAACCACTACACCATCCAGGACGATGAAAATTTTCAAGTTTTCGGATATTTTCTGACTTACCATCCTTGTCACATTTACGCCAAAAATCGGATTGTCGTCTTCAAAATTTGAATCCAGGCTGAAAAGTAGTTTGCCTCCCCAGCAATTTTGATCACGGGCCGCCACTGCATGAAAGTGAGTTTGGAATCAAAGCTGAGTGGCATTTCTATGCAACAGCCCATGGCAAAGGAGTATTTGATGGTCTGGAGAGTACAATAAAATGACTTGCAGCAGGCAAACCTCCAACGACCCTATGAAGAACAAATTATGACACCATCACAGCTGTTTGCATGGAGTCAGGCCAACATTGACTCCATAGAGTTTTTTTTTTTAATAACAAACATCACAAAGAAGAGGAGAAAGGGCTTGAAGAGTGATTTTGAGTTGCAAAACCAATACCAGGCAACTGAAAGCTCCACAGTTTCCTCCCTGTGTCAGATAAAGTAATACTGACAAGAGTATTTCAAAGAGTGAACAATTATACAAGTTTTCAGCAGGCGATCTCAGTGAGAGATAGGTTTGCCTCCTCAGGGCGCTCCATGGTAACAATGGCACACACAACAGCAACTAGGGCCTCTGTGAATCTTGGAGAGGTGCCAGCTAGTTCTGTGTGACATTGGCAAAAAGACCCCAACTCACTGGGTTTTGTTCCAGAATCCTTAGGTTGAATGTCCAACTGAAACCGTCAGCTGCGAGCTAATCCCCCACACTGATGTACTTACCTGATTAAAAAAACACAAAGAAATCAATATCCGAACTCTAGTATGGGATACGGTGGACCTACTACACTTGAGAAGGATTGTCCAACACAGAATCGACCTGGACTTTCTAAACGGTATATGAGAAAGATATCTCAGCTGAGTGAGTGTAAAATTGGTGTATGGAATACTAGATGTATAAAATGGCAAGATGAATGAGGTGATTGAGGAGATGAATAAGTATAGATTGGATGTGCTGTGTGTAAGTGAAACCAAAAAGAAGGAAATTGGGATAGAAGCGAATGGAAGTGTGTGGTCTGGAGTGTTGGATAATGTGAGAGGACAGGCTGGTATAGGTGTGATTTTAAGTGAAAAGATGAAGAACAACTTGATTCACTATAGCTGTATAAGTGAGATAATTCTTTGGATTTGTTTGAAAGTAAAACTTCAGAGAATAGTAATTGTTGTAGTGTATGCTCCTTGTGACTCTGAACCTTCTGATAAGAAGGAAAATTTCTGGAATGAGGTAAACGTGGTTTTGAGCCAGTTTGGTGCTAAAGAGAAAGTTATAATAGCAGGGGGTTCCAATGCTAGAGTAGATGTGCAGAATGCAATTTCTGACAATGTTCTGGGAAAGTTTAATTATCCTTGTATGAATGACAACGGTGAAAGATTAATTGAACTGTGCATTGAGAATGGTTTGGGTGTATCTAATATCTTTTTCAACCACAAGTATATCCATAAATATACTTGGAAAAATCGTACTCTTGGTCAAAAGATTGTGATAGATTTTGTTGTCTACGATCAATGTCTGAAAGACTTAATTGTTGACACTCATGTGATGAGAGGTGCAGATGTTGGTTCTGATCATTACTTGGTAGTGTCACGAGTGAAACTCAATGTTGGTTGGAGGACTGAAGGAGCTGAAGTCATACGAGGAATGCAGGAAAGAGATGGGAATGATTTAAGAACTGTGTTGTCACTGCTACTGAGGAGGTCTGTGGCACTACAATAGTGGGTAACAATAGAAGTGATGCTTGGTGGAATAGTGAGATTGAAAAGGCAGTAAGTAGAAAGAAGGAAGCCTATTTGGGGATGCTGCAAGGTAGAGTTTCTGTTGTGGATGAATATCGCTGTAAGAAGCATGAAGCCGCTAGGCTGGTTCGCCAGAGTAAGGCAAAAGATAGGAAGGAGAGGGTGGAAAGGCATGAATTGGCTTTTTGGAAAGACAGGAAGACTTTCTGGAAGTACGTGAAAATCAGGAAAAATAGGGGAAACAAAATTGTAAGTTGTGTGAAGAATAGGATCGGGGAAATGATATTGCAGCCCAATGAGTTAAGTGAAAGATGGGGTAAATACTTAATACATCAAACAGAGGTCATCGCTTTTTCTACGTTTATAAGTGAGTCGCGGAAAAATTCTCATTGGCCGCCACTGGGAATCAAACCACGGGTCTTCCAGTTACACGCCGGACATGCTTCCACTGCGGCCTCGAATTCCTCCAGACTCACATACACTAACTGCCAAGCCAATTGGCAGGAATATTTCTGTGAGTTATTAGATCAGAAAAGCAAAGGTGATTCAGAGGCAGAAGCAGATGATGTCACAGGGAAGGATGGAAGCACAGGAGAGATCTCAAGAGAAGAGGTGTGTAAAGCTCTAAAATCTCTTCAGAATGGTAAGGCTCCAGGAATTGATGGCATAACTGCCGAGATGTTGAAATATGGTGGTGACTCTGTAATTGACTGGTTAACTGAAATTTGTCAGTTGTGCTGAGAGTTAGGAAAGGTTCCTCTGGATTGGAGGGATGCTATCATTGTTCCCTTGTGTAAGGGAAAAGGTGATCAGACTGACTGCAAGAACTATAATGATATTAGCCTACTGAGTGTGCCAGGGAAAGTGTTTGGTAAAGTCGTTATTGAAAAAGTACAGGGTCTTACATCAGAGAACGTGTGGGATGTTCAGAGTGGTTTTTATGCCTGGTAAAGGCTGCACTAACCAAATTTTTGCATTACGCATGATGATTAAAAAGTAACTGGCTGTTGGCAAGAAAGTTTTTGCTGCCTTCATAGATTTAGAGGAAGCTTACGACCGAGTAAATAGGATACTTTTGGGAAAGGTATTAAATGAATATGGTATTACTGGGAATCTACTTAACAGTGTAAAAGCCATGTATGCTGGCAGTAGAGCTTGTGTACAAGTGAATGGTGTTTTATCAAACTGATTCTCTATTGGTGCAGGAGTCAGACAGGGTTGTCTAATGTCCCCATGGCTGTTTAATATATTTATGGATGTGTGCGTGCATGATGCCAAAATAGATAATACTGGTTTATGTCTGTGTGCAGATTGCTGTATGCTGACGACACAGTCCTGTTGGCAGAGAGCGAAAGTGAGTTGCAGAATATGTTGTCTCGGATGTACAAAGTTTGCATGAAATTCAAACTGAGTATAAATAAGGGAAAACCCAAAGTTATGGTTTTTGAGAGAGGAACTGGTAGTACTGAATGTAATATATGTCTAAATGGCACAGTGATTGACCAGGTGAACGAGTTTGTGTATTTAGGAAGCATGTTTGACGGAGAGAACAAATTGGATGGTGAAATTAGTAGCCGAGTGAATTCTTCATTAAAAGTCATGGCTGCATTGAGAGGTTTTCACAGGGATGATGGGTTCTCAAGAGAGTCCTGCATGGCTGTGTATGAAAGTGTAACTGTTCCTACTCTGATGCATGGCAGTGAAACCTGGGTGCTACAGAAAAAACATAGGAGTTGTTTGTGTGCTGGAGAAATGCGCTACTTACAGGGGGGGGGGATAAGACACGTTCTGGTTGTGTGAGGAACGAAGATGTGCTGCAGTTGTGTGTGATGTGAAGCAAAATGTTGTTAGCAAGCTGGAGACTAATATGCTTACTAAGAAAATCTTTTTAGCTCAAGTGGCAGAAGGAAAGGTAGGGAAGGCCAAGGAAGTCATGAGAGGATGAGATTCAGGAGTGTCTGCATGAGAAAAAGATTATGAGTATGAAGTATAGAAGATCTTGTATATGGCATGTGAAGGATGTGCGTGAAGCCCGAGTTGTATGTCAAGATCACTGTAAATGGAGAAGTTTGATACGGCAACAGTAAGTAAAAATTATCTGGTAATTTGTATTTCTTTGTGGAGCTAACTTATGAATATCAGAGAACACCTTAGTGATATGTATGTATGTACATTTGAATCAGAAGCTCTCACTCTCAGAAGTTAAAGGATGCGTAACTTGTGAGTACAACAATAAATGGTGGCTTGCTGTAGTTCTGAACAAAAACGAGACAACTGAGATGATGGAAGAGAAGTTTCGGCACCCTGAATGTCCTGTTCCATCCTTCACATACCCACGGGATTTCAAAGATAAACTTGAAACGCCTGTCTGCCAAATCCTGACCATGGTGGAACCTAGATGTCCCACTGACCGCACTTACTACCTTGTCAAGAAAGAGATGAATGTAGCAACCATGGCACTTCAAAACTACCTTGCAAGGGATTGTTGAAGTTGTTAAAGTAGAAGTATCAACTTACTCAAAGGTACAAAATTAGTTATAAATTTCAATAAATTAGCTTTTATTTAAAGGATTTTTTTATATTTTTCTAAGCTATTTATGTCACCCTCAGTTAACCCCCTCCCTTGAGTTAAGTTATTTAACCTATTGTAGCATGCTAATATAATAGCACTGTTCTGAGCTTAACAAAAATAGGGTCCTGGTCCAAATGAATTAAAAATTGTGAATTAAAATTACAATTTTTCTTTCGCATCCAGATGGTTTTTTCATTGCATAATATTTTTTTAAATCCACGAAACCATGATCCCACTGCGATCCCATTATGAAATTTTCAACAAATGCTGCTAAAATATATAAGTGTATGCGATTTTTTTCAAATTTTTAAAAAATTAGGTTTTTGAGAAATTTAAGGTCAAAATTTTTTTCATGTGACCTTGAAATTAAAAACTGTCCAAAGCTAGTCATGTTACACATCATATGAAAGCTTATAAAATAACCTACAGAATGGTTCTTACCCTAACCTTATACCTCATTTCTAGCTTGAGTAATAATTTATTTTGCAATTACATGTGAGCTGAAAATTGAGGGTTTTTTTTAAGATTTCAGAGGGGCCATAACTTAAAAGCTACTGATGATAAAAATCTAAAAAATTGGATTTTTTACTATCTCTAGGGGTACATTAGGTTAGCCAAATTTGTAAAAATCCAAGATGGTAAGGTTAAAATGTGTTAAAATTTTGGATCACTTGATACGGAATGACCCAGATTTATTTTGCTCAAATCACTTAGTATTTTTGCATACACAGATACATAACTGATTAATTCAATTTTTTGTCTATAGCAAAATGCTGACATAAAACCTAGAAACTGATTTATCGTAATATATTTATGATGGTTTTCAACAATAATTTTTGTAAATTTCAAATGAGTATTGTTTTTGTTAATTGTTTTTCTTGTCTAGAAAATAAAAAGTATAGAAAAAGGAAATGGCAGGAAACTGATTCACATGGAGGATGTTTTTTTTTCTGAGTTAATAAAAGCATGACATAAAAACCAACATAATCTATGAAAAATGTCTTTCCCAAAACTTGTATCAAGAAATGAAAACACTATGAAAAATGTCTTCCCCAAAACTTGTATCAAGAAATGAAAACACTATGAAAAATGTCTTCCCCAAAACTTGTATCAAGAAATGAAAACACTATGCAAAATGTTCCTTCTGCAGCACAATATATATGGCCAACAAAGTTTTCTCACAATGTAAAGACACTTTAAGACAACTTCACCTGTGCAGACTTTTCCAATAATACTCATAGCATAGCTTATCTTCAAAGCATCATTTCTTACAAGAAATACATCACTATTTTTACATTTGTTACAAAGAAAATAAAAGAAATTTTCCACTGCATTTTTTAGAAAATAAAATTTCTCAGAATCCTCTACTTTCATGTTTGTTAGGTGTAGAAAGTGGACACTGAACACATGACTAAGTGCTGTGTTTCCAGCATAATTATTTGTGCTGATGGAAACTCAGACTCAATATCACACAACCATATAAACTGGTAATCAGAAAGTGTAGTTTTAGTTTAAATCAAAGAATGCTACAGGTAACAAAGGTGAATAGCATTTAGTATGGCAATTTTAACCACACTATACTCCAGGTCAACATATGAATGTACTATTGTGGAAGGTATGGAACAGATACCTCCACTACAAAAAATAGTGCCTAGTGTTTAGAGTGAAAAGCAAGAGAAACATTGTTCAGAATCAATGTTTGTTTGACAGTTTATCAGGCAGAATTGCTATTTAAGAAAAAAATTTAAATGGCAGTGTTTTAGAAATAGATATGATATGCAAAATGGACTCAATTAAGAGCCTCGCACTTTAGATAGCTGACTGTCCATCTGGGAAAAGTACATAATTTAGAGCGGTGGAACGGGGAATACCCAACAGTGGACTTCTCCCAACGTTCAGGGTAAGCAGCTATAGGGGAAACATTTCCTCTAAGTTCAGATCCCCACTCCAGCCTGATTGTTTTCTATCCCCACTGTTTCTCTTAAAAGAAAGGACAATGCAATGAGCTTTGGTTAGGTAATAAAGCAGTGTATGATGGGAAGGGGGAGGGGTGTCAGCGCAGGAGTGGTGTGTGACATATTTCCACAGAAACTCTCTGAGCTGGCTACCCAATCTTCAACAATACTGCATTCTTCAGTTGACTGGGAATATAGATCAAATGCACTTTTTCTAATCAGTAGGTTGATGAAATGACACGAGACATTAGACATAACACATCCACATGCGTAACTTTTGTACTACACAATACAATGGGGTTTATGACCAAAATAGAAGAGATGTGTAGTGTCATGTGACTAGAATTTTGTATTTCTTTTGGAATGTGTGGATGGAATATCTTGGAATGCTGGTGAAGAGCATGCATGTGATATTAACAGATTAACCTGAAAGTAATATTCAGCAGCATGATAAACCATGTAACTAGAATCAGCACCACGATCCATTTCATTAATACAGACAATGATTGAGAAGCTGATAAATACAGTAAAAACTCCTTAATGAACACTCCCAAATAGCGGCCACCTCCATTAGCAGATAATTTTGTGATACCCATTCCTAAAGTATGTACACTATCTACCAACAAGTAATTGGACACCTCCGCAATCGACGATATCTGCGGTCCTGATACACGTCACGGCCGCCGCTGTTAAATATTGTGTGGGAAACAACAACGCAACCAGTCGCATGCAAGATGCCACACAGTTCGGAGCTCTCTGATTTCGAGAAAGGTGTAATCGTCAAGTATCACAGAAATGGCCGATCCATACGTGACATATCCAGCGAGTTGAAGTACCCAAAATCGACAGGGGCCTACATGATCGGCAAGCGGAAGATGTGAGGCGACTGTCGGAATGCGCCCAGACCCGGCAGACCCACAAAACTGGGAGTTAGAGACCGACAGGTGCTGGCCAGAGAAATTCGGAAGAACCACACCAAATCGAAGGGCCACATCCGTGAGGAGTTTTAATGAACAATTCGGTCAATGAATACCATCCGTAAGGAAGCCCATCTGCTCGGTTATCATGGACGTGCTGCCGCCCACAAGCCTTTGATCACCAAGTCCAATAGCGCTGCTCAGCTAACGTGGTGCAAAGAACGTCGACAGTGGAAACAGGTTCTCTGGAGCGATAAATCAAGGTTCACCCTCTACCGTTCGGATGGCAGGGTCTGGGTTTGGCGTCTGCCTGGAGAACGCCTCCTGCCGGAATGTATTGTGCCAACTGTGAAGTTCGGCGGCGGTGGAATTATGCAATGGTTTCTCTTGGTATGGCACGGGACCCTTGGTCGCAATTCCTGGTAGACTCAACGCCGAGACCTACTGCAACATTTTGGATGACCATGCGCTTCCTACGTTAAGGCAGTTTTACGGGGTGGACCCATGTTACTTTCAGGATAACAATGCCACCTGTCATGTTGTGAGGTCCACCATGGCTTGGTATGGTGACAATGGGGTTAATCGAATGGACTGGACTGCGCAAAGCCCGGACCTTAACCCTATCGAGCACCTCTGGGACGAGTTGTAGTGTCGACTTAAGGAGTGCCCCCACCGTCCGAAATTGGTGAAGGAACTGACCTGTCTTCTCCAAGCAGAGTGGAAGAAAATACCGCTAGCCATCGTACAACGCCTGGTTGAGAGTATGCCCCGGAGGGTTGCAGCTGTAATCATCACTCATGGAGGCTCCACCGAAGGTAAATAAACTTCGTTTTCCTTTGCTATCACAGGTGTCCAATTACTTGTTGGTAGAGAATGTATGATTCTGTATATTTACCTCCAAATAGCGAACCCTTCGAATAACAGACAGTTATCTTTGTTTAGTCATAAGACTGTTAAAAAAATGAACAATCAAGGTTCAAAAAGTCTTAAATACATTTGTGCTAGCACCTACCTTTAGCTGGCTATACTTAAATTTTTATTCTTTATTAATTATAAAGAGGATTTTGAAACATTTTTTTAAGAGAGGAGGACTCAGCTCTTTTCTTTATTTAACTTAAGGGGGTTCGGTAGGTTGTATCTCAACCATGTTAATTGTAACATATTGAATACCCATTATCTCAGGAACCACTGGAAAGAAGTGGCTGAAATTTTCAGGGGCTGTTCTCTACATACCGCTACACACTTTAACACAAGGCTTTCTTAAAATTAATTTTAGTTATCATTGTATGATTTCTATTTCAGGAATCACTAAAAACATTGTAAAAAATGAAACATAAAAATAAATAAAAGGATACCAAGCATCACATTACAAAAATCTTGTGTTAAAAGTCTGCAGATACAAGAGACAAACCAGTGGTACAAATTTCAAAGCAGTATCTTTTATAGGTTCTGAGATAATGGGTCATTAATGTTCAAAAATACAACTCTCGGAAATATGCAGTTGAAGTTTATTGAGCTAACGCTTACCATACAACAGTAGATTCAGTGCATTCCAGCACCATAGGAGGGGTTATGTGGTCCCTCTTTTTCATGGAACGCCTCTTCAAGCTTCCTCTTGGCACTTACACGCTGTTGTCTAGCTTTTTTATGGTGTGAACAACATGCGCTCACCCCTTCTCACCCGCAGACTATCGAGCTCCGCCAGAACTGATCCTGTATTCTTGCTGACAATAATCCCAAGCTGTTGCAAAAGCAAAACCATGCATCTAGATATATTTCCTTTGTTAAAGTTTAGGATGGCATCATACACTCCAAATACCATAGTATGAAACCCTACAAAGGCAGTTTTCTACCATATTCACAGATTTGTTGGGGTTTTGACTTTTTACCATGCAGGCATTTTTTCAATAGTGCAGGGTTAGCCAGATCCTGAAATATGGGCTTTATTTTATTCATGATGGCTTCGGGCAGGTGCAAATGGTCATTATGATTATATTGTTCATTTTTCGCTACCGCTCGTTGGTACCAAATGAGGGCAACGCACGAAAAACCGCCTGACATGTACTTACATTTATGACCATAACTTTTGTTCTATCAGTAGGAAAAGTACAAATGAGGTGTCAAAATAAAGTTAATGATTCATGCAATGGAAATATACAATAATACAAAAAGAATTTTTGTGCCCATATTAACCTACCGAACCCCCTTAAGGTCCATTAATTAACAGTTCATGGTACAAAAAGATCCGCAAATTTTTGCTGCAAAGATTCTGTTTAGCTTCTTGGATGCAATAAGGTACTTTTTTGCTCCAGATCTCTATTACAAAAACTGCTGGTCTGTGGGTTCAACATGGCTGACCTTATCTTAGAAGTGGATAAAACAGTTTCCTTCAATAAAAAAAAAAGGGTGTATTCATTATCAATCCAGAAGAAGAGGATTTAGAAGCCATTATATCAAACTAATTGTGTCTAAACAGTGAAGCAAATGCAAAAGATTTCAATATGGTCAACGAAGATCTGTGTATTGAAGAGGCAAGGAACAATGTGCACAAAGTTCATTGTTTTGAAAACATCCGAAGGAAATTATGTGATTGAAGAAGCATCTGATGCAGTTGTATATAAGAGATGTGCAATTTTTTTAAAGACTCTAGTTTAATGAAGAGCCATAGATTTTTTTTTTTTTTGTAAACAAAGGGGATATGGAGTTAACACTATTGAAGAATTTAAAAATACATTTTGAATAACATGCTAAGAATTGCCAAAGAAAAAAAAAACCGAATGTTTTTATTAAATTTTTTGTAGCCAAATATTGCTGACTGATTTTATTAAATAACAAGCGGCAAGTACGTGGCTTTTAAAATTAATGGTCTAACATAACATATTGCTACATACATATGTTTAAACATGCACTGAAATATGTACATTGTATGTACTGCATGTACTTATGCATATGTGTGTATTGTTTCTCACTGTAAAACAATAGAAAAAAAGTTTAATAATTTTTTTTTAATTATATATTGTATTGGGTTGTCGGAAAAGTCATTACGTATTTTAGCCATGTTTTGCAAAGGTCATTTATTGATAGAAAGAACAAAGATCAATCAATGATATAATGCCCGTTTTGTTCGATAACCTTTTGCCATCTTTCAGTGAGCTGCAGAATGTCTCGTTCATAGAAGGACCTGTCTTTCGTGGCGAAAAACTGTACAAGGTGCTGATTTACAGCCTCATCTGAATTGAACGTTATACCACGCAAGGACTGTTGAAGAGAGTGAAACAAGTGGAAGTCTGATGGCGCAAGGTCAGGCGAGTATGCTGAGTGTGGCAACACATCCCACCCAAGCTCCAATAATTTTTGGCGGGTGATCAAACTTGTGTGTGGTCTCACGTTGTTGTGTTTGAACACAACACCTTTACGATGAATGAGCTCTGGATGTTTCTGGATGATGGATTCGTTCAAACTGTCCAATTGCTGACAGTACACATTCGAATTGATTCTTTGGTTCCGTGGTAGGAGCTCGAAAAACACGACACCTTTAAAATCTCACCACACTGAGACCAGAACCTTCCGCTGATGAATGTCTGCTTTGGATGTCGTTTGAGGCGAAGCAGCACATCGGGACCAAGATCGTTTGCGCAGCACATTGTTGTACACAATCCACTTTTCGTCACAAGTTATCAGTAACTTCAAAAAATAATCGTTTTCCTCACGTTTAATGAGCATATTGCAGATATTTATACGCGCCGTCAATTGAGCTTCTTTGAGTTCACGAGGAACCCACACATCGAGCTTGCTTACATATCCCAGATTCTTCAGGTGGTCGTGAACGCTTGAATGACGGATGTGCAATGTGTCTGCAATCTCTCGTGTCAAGTAACATGGGTTTGACACGATCAATGCCTTGATTTGGTAGTCATCAACCTCGGTTGGCCTCTCGGACCGAGGAGCATCGTTGAGGTCAAAATCACCAGCATGGAATTTTGCGAACCACCGCTGGCACTGACGTTCTTGTAGAGCATTATCACCGTACACTTTACACAACTTTGCACAAGTTAGACGCGCATTCTTCCCTTTATGGAAGTAAAACAGTAAAATATAGCGAAAATGCACAGTTTGGTCTTCCATTTTCAACTTGATGTCAAATCTCTGCAAATCAACGAAATCGCTCACTATTCCTTTTAGACTGCAGCTAGAACTGGCACCTGTCAAATGTCATAGCGATAACAGAGCTGCGCATGCCTCTAGTACTTCCAAAACCACCCAACCGCCATCGGGTGCCAAAATACGTCATGACTTTTCCAACAACCCAATACATATGTACTTAATAGAAGTTTTTTGTATTGTGATCTTATTTGGGCTCAGAAGTCAACCTACCAAATAGTGGACACCTGCCAATAATGGACAGATGTTGAAGTTAAAGGGCGTCTGCTATTTCACAGGTTTTTATAGTATGTATATCATACTAAAAACCAGTTCCTCTCATCAGTTCCATATCTTTTTCCATAAAGGCCATAGCTCCAGCAATATGCTTCCCTCTCTCGTACACCAATACTCTCTCTACCTGTAACCTAACATAATTTGGCATTGAAAGCCTACAGATTATGCACCAGCATTAGAAATAGCTTCCTCCAACAATAACAATCAAGTTTAAAAATTGTTCTGCAACCAGATTGTGCAAGGCTTTTTACTGATGCACTCTAAGCCAATTAAGTGCAGTGCTCTATCACATAGGCTGAATAAACTATCCTGCAGGATAGGAAGATTAAAAAATAAACTGTGAGCCTAAACTAAAAATTCAGAAATGGATAGACCATTTCAAGATCTTCAAGGAAAGTAAAGGCATCGCATAAGGTGAACACTTCGTATGCCAACTAAGAAAGCGTGTATCTCTTGTCTCCCTAACTTTATTTGCCAAAGAGCTGACAATCTGCACCTCATCAAGGTGAAATAAAATAATTAGTAACAAAAGCCTGTTTCAAGCATCATATGCAAAGTTTTCCTTATTACCATCCTTTCCCTTTAAAAATTCCTTTTACTCATAAAATTTGCATATTTAAAAACCGAAGTATTTATACTAAACTAATAGAAACTAAAAATTTCAGTATGACCAAAGACTCTGCTTATGAGTTCAATTCTCTGCCATAAAACCCTGAATCTACTTACACATCTAAACACTAAGTCAAAATAACAATGTAGAAGACCTCAAAACCACATCAAAAGATATGCTTACCATGCATGCACACACACACACACACACACACACACACACACACACACCAGAAAAGCTTCACGAAAACCATTACAACTAAACCAAAAAAATTCTGAATAATATACTAAGGCAAAAACTGATTAGAATGCAGTAGATTCCAGTTAATTGGGGCACATTGGGGATAGAACAGCCCGATTAAGCAACTGCTCCAATTATGAGAAGCTTTACCCCAAAGAGCTAATGTGGGATATTCTTCATGAATTGTTCCACATAAATGGCTGTCCTGATTAGCTAATGGCCCAATCAATTGGAATCTGTGGTAATGAAAGTATAAATCTCATTCATATGGCAAACAAATTTTTATTATTTTTCTTCTGCATAGCAATGTAGGTTGCAAGCTCCAGAGAAAGCTTAACACCAGTGCTACAGGAATGACGACTATATTACTTAATTCTCCAAAAGCTTGTAAATAGCACCATTCTAAAATAATGATATTTCCCAGCTTTCTATGGAACAGACACAATTATAAGTCACTGATTATGCAACATATCTAGGTCACAAAATAGCAAGCTACAACAATGACCTAATTAATATTGTTACACTTACTTAGTCCAAGGAGAACAAGTGGACAGAAATAAAAATGTCATATCTAAATTAAAAACTTGCCAAAATTGACGATTCATTCTATACACAAAACCTACAACTTCATTAACCTCACTGAGATTCCAGCACAATGGCACAGAAGATTCTACATTTATCACATAGTCTAAGGCATGGTTCATTTTTATGAAAACACCAGATATTAACAGAATTATGCAATAAAAATGTACTTACCATTTGTCTACAATGTGCTTGCCAGCAATCATTCATAAGCTTCAAGAAATACAAGCTGTCCATACAATCTGTATTTTTTATTAAGGAAAAATTGATTTCAAACAATACCTTATTTGAAAAAAAAAATTCCATACATAAAAAAAATATATTAAACATCATGTGAGATATGGGAAAACCTACACAAACTTTAAACAATACCATATATTTTTCACTGTTGGCCAATCTAGTACAAAAAATGACATCCCTTTTAACGGAACTCACTGAATGCTGTACGTAAGCTTAACACTTTACATTAAACAAACCTCTTATTCATGAATTCTGAGCTTGTTTGCTTAATGTGCTAACATGAGAGCATTATGCAGAATTCCAAAAAAATATCAACACAATTCACAATATTCTCACCATAATAGAACACCCATTAAAAATTGTTGTTCTGATTGTGAATAAAAACACATTACCAAATTTTGGGGTGCAGTCTTTAAAAAAAAAAAAGCCACAACCTTATTTATTAAATATTTATTAAATGTTTTTATTTATTAAATGTTTTTAAAGTATGTGAAGTATGTGAGCATAATTTATACGAAAACTGAAGATTTTGTTGGCAGCACATGGGCAAAGTTGGTATATTACCTGGTGCTTTTTTTTCAATAAAATATCTAGGCACACAGATATGACAAAAAAATGCACAGACTGTTACAACACCTACCACAAAAATAGTGCATTTAGCAAATTTTGAGAATTCAAATCTGAGGTTTATTTTTTTTAACATACATGTGCAAGTCATATTTTGAGAATTCAAATCTGAGGTTTATTTTTTTTTAACATACATTTTGGATTTACAAGCCAAAATGGCCGCCACGCAGTGGGAAAATCCCACCCAGACAGCTGTTTTGCTTCCTTTAACTGTACAAAAACCATAAATGGCACAGTGCTCCAACTGGTCTCATTTTAAAGAGCATATGTCCATCTGTAAAAGGAATATACTAAAAATTAATATTATAATGATAAGAAATCATTAAAAAACAAAATTATAATTGGCTTATTTTTAGCCTACAACAAGTACTTTTAAGCTGAAACGAAATTTACCTGGAAATTTAATATTTCATGTAAAGTAGTAGAAAATGTACTCATTGCTCAAGTATTTAGGCTAGCTAAAATCTGTAATTTAGAAACAGAATTTCTTAAACATCTAAAAGAGCTTATCAGCTCTTTTCTTAATAACCAAGTACCTACGAATTTCATTAAATCAGCCCGTAAAACAATAGTAATTAAATATAGTGTTAGGATAGCAGACTTAATTGTAAACCTTTCTAGTGGTCTTATGAAGATTGTTCACTAAAGCCTTACTTGGATGAACAATGTGATGCTGACCACTATCATACATGAGACTGACTGATGAGGAAATAAAAAAGCTGAACTTTTTAACTGGCTAAAAAATCAGAATGCATGGCCAAACAGTGTGAATAAAATACAGCGCAAGCAAGACAAGGGAGAATTGTTCATGTTAATTCATTTATGTAAATATTAAACTGGAGCACGTAACTATTCAAAATAGAAAATTACTAATATTTAACAACACAGGACAGAGGAAATATCGCAGAGGGAAAAAATAACAATTCTGGAGAAATCTTTGCTCCATCTGACTTTCGTTTTTGGAAATTTTCACTCCATTTTCAAGCTGAAATACAAATATGTATGCAATAAATTGATATCTAACAAGAAAACTGAGCAGAAGGATATTATTGCAAGAAAAAAATACTATTACAGCAGAAATCTCTCCGTATAACTTCCAATTTCAAAAGTCGTAATTCCATCCTCAGACAGAACCCTCCCCCATTATGTTCATTTATGCATCGATCACAAGAACCACACAAATGCAGACCTGCCAACCTCTCAAAACCAAAAAACGTAACACTCAGATAGAAAAATCGAAACACGATGCATGCTGATAATTTTTAAAGCCTATTTCAACTATATAAATTCTTGAAGATGAGAATGTACGGATTTTTACCCTACATCCAAATTTTATTCAGAAACTAATTAAATCTAATCAGCAAACACTTTTATGTTGTTAATTATCAGAAAAAAATTATGATTACAGGAGAAATCCTCACTCCACCTAACTTCCGTTTTCGGAAATTTTGAGAGGCGGAAAAACTTGCGTCTTAGGAGGTCTGCAAGATGGTTTAATCAGGTTCTGGGGATGTCGTTTTTGTCTGCAGGACCAGAATAAATCTACGATGTGCATCGGCCGTCGCCGCAATTCTGCTACGAGGATTAGTAGAAAATGAATTTGCGATGTACGTCGGCCGTCGCAGCGATTCTTCTACGGGGGTGGGTACAAAATAAATCTGTGATGTACGTCGGCCATCACTGCGATTCTGCTACGGGGAAGAGTACAAAATAAACTTGCAATGTAAGTCACCGCTATTCTTTGAGTACAAAATAAATCTACGATGTACATCGGCCATCGCGCCACTATTCTGCTACAGGGATGAGAACAAAATAAACCTGCGGTGCCTATCACCACGATTCTACTACGGAGACGAGTACAAAATAAACCTGCAATGTACGTCACCGCGATTCTTCTACAGGGATGAGTGCAAAATAAACCTGCAATGTACGTCTCCCGTCGTCACGATTCTGCTACGGGGATGAGTACAAAATAAACCAGCGATGTACGTCACCGCGATTCTTCTACGGGGTTGAGTACAAAAGAAATCTGCGATGTACGTCGGCTGTCGACACAATTCTGCTACAGAGATGAGTACAAAATAATTCTGCAACATACATCATCTTTCGCGAGAAAAAAAATTATGATTACGGAAGAAATCCTCACTATGCCTAACTTCTGTTTTCGGAAATTTTGAAAGGCGGAAAACTTGCATCTATGATAGGGAGTCTGCAAGATGGTTTAATAGGGTTCTGCGGATGTCGTTTTTGTCTGCAGGACTGAAGTAAATCTGCGACGCCCGTCGCGGCGATTCTACTATAAGGCTTCTGTCTGAAAAGGGAAAAAAATGGGTAAAAACATGACTACTTAAAAAACATCGTATTTTTGGCTGCAAAATCGTATTAGCGTACTGCAGCACGATTTATCGTACTAAATATGATAAAATCGTAACAGTTGGCAGGTCTGCAAATGGAAGAATCTAATGCCAGACGATTACAAGGATATTTTTGCACCGTCTAACTTCCTTTTCAGAAAATTTTCCTCCGTTTTCAAGCTGAAATACAAATAATTGTGAAGTAAAACTGTATTTATGAACAAAACTGGGTGGAAGGAGTATTGCCAGAAAAGAAAATTTTGATTGCGGTAAAATCTTCACTCCGTTTAACTTCCATTTTCGAAAGTTTTGAAATGTGAAATATCGTTTTTTAACAGGAAAAAAAATGACCCCCACCCCCCATTATTCCGCTAAAAATTTCTCTTCAGTTTTGCATCGATCTCGAGATACCCAAATGACGCCCAAAAAAAAAAAAAAAAAAAAAAACGGAATTCCTCGCATTCACAGAAAAATCTCATGTATGCACTATCTATATGGAACCTAATGAGCTAAGTTAACATTATTTTTCTTAAATACAAAAAAAAATCTTATAAATAAATAAAATACAAAAAAGTTTAACATAAGAAATAAAATATATAAAAAAATATAAATATATAAAAATTCACATAAGTATCTGTATATAAGTTGCAGAAACTAATAAGCATTGTTTAACATCTCAAAGAATTAATCAACATATGAAGTTCAAATGTAAAATACTAGCATTGCGTTATGAATTGACCTCGTTTGATATACATAAAAAACAGCATACATAATTTAAATATTAAAGAATCATAATTTAGGTTTGGTTTCAATTAGGTGTTTAAATACGGTAAGTTTTAGTTGTATTCTGTTGAGTTTTTGCTCTGTCCAGCGATACAGGTAGCCTTGCTTATCTTAGCGGCTTCAAAAGTTTTTCTCGCAATTTGGTAGTCATTGCAAATTTTAGGTCGCATCTTTTCACTCATATTTGGATTTTTCACTCCAAAGTCTAGCAGCAGTCTTTCGTTACTGATGAGCAACAAATTGTGGAGCTCTCTGCTAAATCTGCATGATATGTTTTACACTTTTTAATTCTGGTATTGATATGTTATGATATGTTTAAACTTCTGTTTTAAATTTTTTATTCTAAATCATTTGAGGGAATCTATGTGTTCAATAGTAGCCTTTTCAATTTTTTCTAACTTGAGAATTTGGCCTATAAGGTTTATAATTTTATTTTTACTTTGTTTTCTTGTCAAAAACTTTTCGGTGCTTTGTAGCGTTTCTTTTTGGCCACAAGTTTCTGTTTTTTTACCACGTTTTTTGTAGCATGTCCAGTGTTTCCAATAGTCATAATTTTTGTCCTTGTTTTTTGGTCTAACCATTTTTTGCTGTTTTGGAAAGTTCCTTCTGTTTTTTTTTTTTTTTTTTTTTTTTTTGCAAATATTTTCTTGCTTCTTTAGCAGCCGAAATTTGATGTTTTTTTTTCTTTTGGCGTCCTTTGTTTGGTCTTTATCTAAGCCTAACAGTTTTTTGCATTGGCTCTCGCCATGTTAATTTTTTGGTTTACTGCATGGGTCTTGGGACGTCAATGGTTCTCTGGGCTTGGCTCTTTTTTTTTTTTTTTTTTGCTCTGGTTACTCTTTTTTGTGTGCCTTGTTTTGTTGTGACTTTAGCTCTCATTACGTCAACTTTTTTTTTTCTTTTTTTCCTGCATGTTTTTTTGGGAGCTTTCGGTTCATAAAATCTAAGCTCATTTTTTGTCTCCGGTTGCTCAAAAATATTGCGAAATATTTGCTGTAAATATTGTAACTGTTAGTTTAGTTTTTCCAACCTCTTCTTTTTTTTTTGTCAATCATCGTCTTAATGAAGAGTCTTAGTGATGGGTTGGGGCAGGTGCGACAAACTTGTAATGTATCTTTATAAATTGCAAAAATTATTTTTTTAGTAAGCGGCTTGGCTTTTAAATCATTTGAAGGAGTATGTGTTTAATAGTAGCCTTTTCTGTTTTTTCTAACTTGACAATTTGGCCTATAATTAGCATTTTTAACTCTGCAAGTTTGTCATAGCAGAAACCCATTTCCCGGTCTCTGTAGAGGGGGAAGTTGTCCATGCTGGTCCTTGATGAAGCCATGGATAGTGGTCTCTGTTTTTCTGCAGTCCTTCTCTTACTACCTTTTTCTACATGTTCCTTTTGGAGATTTGGCTCTGATCATTTTGTTATCATATTTGTCTTCCTTTGATTTTTGCTTAGCTGTAGCTCTCGAATATTCTTTTCTGCT
Organism: Macrothele yani; assembly: GCA_039090855.1. Classification (NCBI taxonomy): domain Eukaryota; kingdom Metazoa; phylum Arthropoda; class Arachnida; order Araneae; family Macrothelidae; genus Macrothele; species Macrothele yani. Next base: position 103,454,994 of record CM076995.1, read on the forward strand.
GCTTTTGCGCAACTAAATTTTCTTGAACTATGCTGATTAATGGAGTTTGTTGCTTTTTAGTGTGTGTGTGTATATATCATCATCATCATCATCATTGTCAACCATTATCAATCCACTGCTGGACGAAGGTCTCCCCAAGTTTCCTCCACAACGGTCTGTCTTGTGCCAGTCTCCTCCATGTCACTCCCGCATACTTTCGAATTTCATCCACCCATCTCCCATGTGGTCTTCTTCTGGGTCTTTTCCTGTCCCTTGGAATCCAATCTAAAATTTCGGCTGTCCATCGATGGTCTGTCATTCTGGCAGTATGTCCAGCCCATTGCCATTTCAGAGATTTAACTCTGATCATGATGTCTTCCACTCTTGTCATTTTTCGGATCCACGAGTTCCTCTTCTTATCTCTCCTGGTTACACCAAGCATGCACCTCTCCATGCTCGTTTGAGTTGTCTGCAGCCTTTGTATGTCTCTTTTAGTTAAGGTCCACGTCCCTGCACCATACGTAAGCACTGGAAGGATGCATTGATCAAACACTTTTCTATTAAGACATAATGGCATATTGCTCTTGAAAATTATGCTGTTTCTTCCAAAAGCTCTCCAGGCAAGTTTTGTACGCCGATTAATTTCTTCATCAATGTGACCTTCACTTGATATCTGCTGTCCAAGATAAACGTACGTGTCTGTTATCTCCAGCTTTTCTCCATCAATCGATAAATCTTCATTTCTTGTAAAAGCATTGAACATCACTTTTGTCTTCTGAAAGTTCATTTTTAATCCCACTTCTTTACTCTTGTCAGCAAGTTCCTGGATCATACTCTGCAGCTCTGATGGGGTAGTTGCAAAAATGACTATGTCATCAGCAAAACGAAGGTGGGTTAGATTATCTCCATTAATCTTTATCCCTTTGTTTTCCCAGTTCAGTGATTGAAAGACATTTTCCCATGTGGCATTAAAGAGCTTCGGAGATATGGTGTCACCTTGTCTCACTCCCTTTCTAATTTTTATGTGTGTTGTATTTTCAAACAGCCGAATCTTTGCACTTGCATTTTCATAGATGTTATTAATAATATTAATGTATGCATCTTCAATACCGCAGGATTTCAGAGCCATTGTAACTGCTGATGGTTTCACTGAATCAAAGGCTTTTTCATAATCGATAAAAGCCATGCATAATGGAAGTTCATATTCCCTCGCTCTTTCAATTAGTTCTCTCAGTACGTGGATATGATCTATTGTGCTGTAGCCACTCCTGAATCCAGCTTGTTCTCTCGGTTGAGCCATGTCCAGTGTTACCTTCAAACGGTGTGAAAGAACTTTAGTGAAGATTTCATAAACCACTGATAGGAGGCTAATAGGTCTGTAGTTCCTGAGATCCTCAATGTCACCTTTTTTATGTAGCAGGATCATTGTAGCGTTGTTCCAATCCTCAGGAATCTTCCCTTCATTATGGCAACGAGTGAAAATTTGGGCGAGTACTGTTTCGATTTCTCCACTTGCTTCTTGTATGATGTGTGTGTATATATATATATATAAAAGAAATTGTCCAAAATTTAAAAACCAACACTCATGAATTACTTGCAAAAATTATTACATACAAAAATCACCTTGGCCTTTGAACTTCAGGCTATTCAACAGACACAGAAAAGCCATTCCACTCTGTTGGTGTTCTCCTGACAAAACAACAGAGATTTTAATATTATGCCTTCTTCGTGCCAGTGCTTCATGAATCTTCTACTTCATTCTACATACACATACACACACTATGGTAGACAAGCCCCCAGATTTTGAAGCCCAGCTCTTTTGCTTTTTTCAGGTACCAACAGATTTCATTTTTTCACGAGGTACGAGGAGAAAATCACGATTGCTCTAAACAAAAAATATACATCAGGCAGCATTGTGACCTTCAACAATCAAAATTAATCCATTATTTCTCAGATATTGTTCAACAATTTAGTGAAAATCTACAATTAACCCTATGGAACATATTTACTTGCATTAATAGCTGCATTTTGAAATCGGTTTTCATTTCAGAAAGTTCAACTTTGTCTTATGGTGTATCAAATCCAATGAAAACACTAACAAAAAAATATACACTCAAGCACTATGTAACTTAATATTTCACAGTTTTTGCGAAGTGCATATGCAGCTCTAAGTCATTTTTTAAAGTTATGGTGACTTAAATACTGTACACATCATTCAGCTTCCAGTCTTCCTTAAAGTTCCAAAACTTAGATCCTGATTTTAAGTGAGTTGGAATCAAATATTGAATTGCATTAATTATTATTATATACATATATATGTGTCTGTTTGATCATCTGATGATCAAGAGATTTTGCTGGGTCAAAGTTTTTGATTGAAGGTCCAATCAAAAAGATAATAAAGTGAGAGCCAAAAATTGACACTGGAATCTTCATTATTTTGATTTTAAGGTAAGTAGTCTACAAGAAACTCAAATTAAACAACAAATACCCATTGTAGCACCAGACATGGCTAAAGCTAGTCAGCATGACTGGATTTGGCTACACTGGAAGAAACATCAATTGATATGATATATGAATTTCAGGAAGTTGGTGATCATCACACATGGCTTCCACAATAATGATTCTGCTTGGCAAAATAATGAAGCTATTCTGAAGGTGAAACAAAGGCCAATTTTAAATTCTACAACTAATAGGAAGAAAAAAATCCTGTTCCCAAGTATTTTTGTAAAATACTAGCTGTTCATCATCTCAAAAGTACAAATACACTACAAATGGGCAATACTGCAAACTTTGTTGAGTACTAAAACTATACTTTTGAAAAAATCAGTAGTGATCATTTATCAGCATGCATTAATTTTTATGGCCCACAGCAAACAGCTAATCTGTAATTGCAAAAGCAAATTTAAAAAATTGCTTATTCTGAGTATTTAAATAAATCAAATTCAATTTTGTCTGTTTTATTTCAAGACAACTGATTTTAAGTGAGTTGGAATCAAATATTATGAAATTAATTACAAATATAAAATAAAATTATTATGCATTAATATTTTAATATTATAATATATGCATTAATTATGAATATAAGTTATAACCAAACATTCATAATCTATCATCGCTTTTGCCACACATACACAGCACAGCCCATATTTTAAATAAAATTAGATACTTTAAATTTTCATTTTTGGTCAATAAAGATAATGTATAAACATCAAATGCTCTATACAAAATAATAACATACAGTAATTATGCAAAAGTTTGTCATTTCAAGTAACTTCATATTTATATTGATTGAAGGTTTAAGTACCACCATGAGCAATGCAATGGGCTTATGCACAATTACCTGTCCCTAATTTAGTGCCACTGGTTCCAGGGAAGGGAGAGAACCACTGCCATAAAACAAACACAATATTCATGCCTCACCGGGATTTGAACCTGGACCTTTCTCGGATGAATGGTCACTTAGACCACAGTTCCACCAGTGCGGCAAAGAAAGAAGTGTACAAATAAATTGGTTTAACTAAATTTAAAAAATTATAAGACTTGGTCATGGTTATTTCAGACAAAAACTCTGGTAGTAGTGGTATGTTAATACAAATGCATGCCAGTTTTAGCTGCAAAAATTATTTTTCTTCCTTTTTTTTTTTAATTTTGTTAGTTTTTGTAATTTGAAATATTGTAAACTATTCCTGAAGAGCTTCACAAAAGCCTATATGCTGCAATATTCATATTTCACTGACACTAAACTTTCTTTTTGTCATAAAAAAACAATATGAAATAAGATTACTACACTGTAAGGCCAATGTTGCCTACAGAGAAAAAAATGCATTTAAAATAAAAATTTATCAAAAAAAAAAAAAAAAAACCATATGAAGGATATTTCAAAAACTGGTCAACATTTAGTTTGACATGGTGTTCACATAAGACACGAAGGTTGTCATAAATCTGAACTGCCATCTTATTGGAGCACATATTTTCTACTGCTTGGTATAGTTCTTCCTGAGAGGTACTGATGGGTCGAGACATCTGAATAGCAAGAACAGCCTCTTTTAGTTTCTCCCATGTTTGTTGCTGGTAGTTTTCAGGCAACCTGGGCCTTTCTGAAATACAACAGTTGAATTTTGTTAATTTTTATATCAAATACATGATGTCGTATCCTGTAATACATAACAGTTTGTTCAAAGACTTTCTAATAATTTAGGTATTTAAGCAAATATACATGGCATTATAGTTTCACAAACACACACACATGTATACACTCTTTGCCAAAAACACCCCCGAAGCATCTAGAAGGGGAATCATCCAATCGAGATGAAAACTGTTATATGCAATGTACATGCATAGGAAAGGAAATCATTGCAATTGCAGAGCTGTTGGGCTATTTATTTAGATAAAACAGCTATACGAGTGGAACAAGTCAGTATGTTGTAGCACACCACCTCTGGCTGAGATACAAATGGTTACCTGGTGTGGCATAAACGTATACAGTTCACAGATACTGTCCTGAGGTATAGCATGCCAGATGTCGTCTAAATTGCTGGCCAGTTCACCGACATTCTGGAATGGGTATAGGTGGCTTCCCATCATATCCTAAACATGTTCGATCAGTGAAAGGTCGGGTGATCTGGCTGGCCATGGAAGGGTATCAAAATTACGAAGGTAGGCCTGAGAGAGCAGTGCCATGCGTGGTCGGGCATTGTCCTGTTGAAAAATTGCTTGGTGATGCTACGACACGAATGGCAACACAACAGGTTGTAGAATGTCATTGATGTACTGTTCAGCTGTGAGGGTGAAGATTAAAATTAGCGGTTGCCACTGGCCACATGGTGACTGGATAAAATAAAATGTCCAGTAGAAAAAGTAACTTTAGTCACCACACTTGAAAATTTGCCTTTTTTCACTGCTAAAGCATTAATTTGCATTTTTAAAATGCTCCTGTTAGAGGAAATGCATTTTCAAATCATCCAACTCGCGCGTTGAGAAACAGCACTTTCCTCCGCAAATAAGTGGGTACAATCTATTTATAGATTCACTCTTCAAAAACGGGGGCAGCCGTTTGTTTTTTCACTTAAGTTGGTGCACAAGGTAACCATATCAGGAATGGACACCTGTGGCTTTAGATGGAACTGTGGCATAACAACTCGTCTTCAGCAGCTCGTTTTTTAAAGTTTGGTTTCTCTGAAAATGCAAGATTTTTCCATTGCTTAGGCACTTCTTGCTTATCATCAAAATAAATGGGCAAGCATTTTCCCTTTTGTTTACAAAAAGAAATCAAAGGTTGAAAATTGGGACTTTCTGCCACTGTCTTTCATTCCACGCAAAGTCGCGTTTTCTTTGCACATGTGAAGTTGGCTTTAAACAAACTAAAAAAAAAAAAAAAAAAAAAACTCTTGTCTGCTCCTTAATACAGTAAAATGTTACTAAGGAATGGGTAAACACAAGTTTTTCAGCAAAATTATGATAGTCATTTTACGGGTTGAGGAAAAAGCTGATTCTATCACGGGCGGAATAAGTACCAATTTTGAAATTTAATTTAGCTTTAAAAAATCAGAAAAGAGAAAACACTTTCCGTATTGATTGGTTTTGAAGAACAGGCTGTTAGAAAAAACAGAAACTGCGCTTCACTAGAAAAAAAATTTTAATTACGAAGTTGCTCTTTTTACTAATTACTGAAGCTATTAAAAACAAGAAACATAATCAGAAAAAATATAACATAAGGATATAACCAGAAAGTGAAAAGAAAGTGCATCTTGGGGTAAGAAAAATTCGAAATTCAGAAAACTACAGGACATTTTCATCCATGCTAAAACAATAGTTTTCAGGCGACGAACGGCATGAAGATGCTCAAATTATATCGAACAAATGTCGCGACATTATAAACATCCAATAAACAGCCCCAAAAATGTTTGATGAATGTTAGAATTTTGAAAACATGAAAATAAACTTTGAACATATGATTGAATAACATTATTTCATAGATTTTTTATTTCCGTTGTATATTTGATGTTTCCCATATTCCGTAGCAATCGACGATTTCCGTAGTGACTATGGAGAATTCGTAGCATTTGGAAGATCTGAGGTGGGCAAACAGGAAAAAATGACAAATCATTAAAATTCTACCAAAACAACAATTTCTGAAGGGGAAAAAACCAACAACCAGATTTTTTATTTCCATAGTGACCATGAAGAATTTGTAGCATTTGGAAGGTCTGAGGTGGGCAAATAGGAAAAAATGACAAATCATTAAAATTCAACCAAAACAACGTTTTCTGGAGGAAGGGAAAAAAAACCCCACCTATAACCAGATTTTTGATTTCTGTAGTATATTCGATGTTTTCCGTACTCCGCAGCGATCGACGATTTTCGTAGTGACTATGGAGAATTCGTAGTATTTGGAAGGTCTGTGGTGGGCAAACAGGAAAAATGACAAATCATTAAAATACTACCAAAAATGAACATTTTCTGAAAAAAAAAAAAAACCTGACACTGGGTCCAAAAACCGAACAGAATCTGATGGAATCGGGATACTCTGCAAGCGTTCTTATTTTGTCATGACTATTTTTTCAACACCAGTGAAGGTTTAACAATGTTTTTAATGTAATATTTATTAGAACAACCCAGGAAATTACTGAATATTTTCTGTTAGTGGTCAGGAATCATTGCAAGTCTGTAAAATAAAGTGACAAGGTTGGTATCACATTTCTCCTAATCTCAGCTGCACCACAAAATGATTCTGCTATAAGATATGAAATTCATTTTTGAAAGCTATACAGCCAGTTTTCATTTTGACACCAAGAAGAACCTAACCAAAAATAAATGGAATGAGAAAAATTTAGCAGAATGGAAGCAGTTTCGAAACATAATGTCTGAACATTTTTGACTATCAAGAACTCACTAGAAAATGCTAGAGAAACTAGAAAACAAGCAATTTTTAGTACATGAAGGTCATAGCACAAATTGTTGAAATACTCAATACTGCTGACTGTTATGCCAAGAAATGCAGAAGTTAAGAGAATGCAAGCATTGTGGGCAATGTTCTTGATGACAAGACAATCTTCATGCAAAGAATGACTACAGCAAATTAAATAAAGTAAGCAAAAGTAAGTACTGCTTGAAAATTTTGACCCATCCACTGCTATCAATTTATGGTGGAGAGATTGGGAGATTTTATTTGTGAACATAGTGAGAGACCAAATAAAAATGATAACAGTATCTTTCCAATAAAAACTGTCTAGAAAATTTGGTTGATGTGGTTGAAGAAAAATATAACTTTTAAGATTATATTTATTCATTTAATTACACTGGACAATAGACAGTGGGCCCTTGTAACTACTAAGCTTAAGTTTAACTATGTCTAAATAAATGAAAGGGATACAGTGCAGTGATAAAATGTGTATATAACATGAAATAGTCGTAAGGAAAGTGGCCACTAGATTTTGGCCACCCGAAAAAATCGCCAATTTGAATCTTTATGTGAGGGTGGTATGGAGGAATGCCAAGGATGTCCAGCTATCATAAAAAATGGCTTTCCAGACAGTCACTTCCTGTGTGCAAGCCGTGTGTTGCCTCACAGTAAAGACAGGATACGTGCGCTGGTCAATTCATGTCCAGACACGTATGCGCTAGTCATGGGCGCAAAGTGAAAACTGTGACTCATCACTGAAGACAACACGACATCACTGGACACTATCCCACATTGATCGGGCTTGACATCACTGCAACCGGTGATAACAATGCTCAATGGCCAGTGGTAAGCAGTGGAATGGCCTCCTCAAATGCAGTCCCTGTGCAGCAAGTCATTTCGCAATGGTCCGGATGGCAACTTCCATACCTGTAGATGACACAACATGGCCACAGATGGTTGAGAACGGTGAATTAGGTTCTGTTCATGTGACTCTCACAATCACTTGATCTTTGTGTTCTGTCACTGCCCTTGGCAGTCCACTGCCTGCATGTGGCTGGGTCATGTCCTCCTCTACCCACTGGTGCCAACAACGTCGCAGTGCCGCATCACTTCAACCCAAATGCCTGGCGATATGGTGATTTGACCAACCAGCCTCTCCCAAATGGCCTCAACTGTTCATATTGTTCATGGATCTAACGTTGAGGCATTTTCGTAGTGCATGGAGGTTAATGCAACCATAATCAACTGTCACAATTACCCCTGCATGTGAGCTTTACTCTTAATATATTCTTCCAAGGTTCATACTTTTCCATGAAAAATTAATTCCAACACTTTCAAAGGACTTTTTAAAACCAAATTATCATATGCATGTGCTGTCAGTCAGTAAGTAGGTAGGTATTTTATAGCAAGTTCAAACCATTAAACTTAACTGACATGAGCACACCTTCAATGACCTGCCTGTTACCCCCTTCCTCTCCCCCTGTTGGTTTATTTTATTAACTTTGAACTGCCCCTCTGTTTTGGTGTTTTTCAAAATCATTTTATTTTGTGGAATATTTTGAAAGACTACATTATTTTCGTAATCATCCTCCGGCAAGAATGCGTCCCTAACCCCAGTCAACAAAAGTCCACCACAATTCACGAATACAACATTCCATTTATTTTTACTCCCATGGTTGACGTTTTATTCCATAGTGATGTCATAGCCAAGGTACCAGCTGTCCACGCCCTACCATGAGCTGAGTGCAAGTTCTGTTTTATTTGATCAACTTGGCATTTTTATCTAAACTACTTTGAAATTTCCTATACAACTTTTTCTGAATTACACAGAAATTTCCTATACAACATACAGCACAAACAATCATTTTACACAAGCTCTTTCATATCATTACTTAAAAAACAAAACAAAAAAATTTTCAAGTGCTATTTATGGAGTCAAACTTTTTCAAGTACTTTCAAGGACTTAAAAATGAACTTTTTTTCAAGGACTTTTCCAACGTTTTCAAGGAGCATGTGGACCGTGCCCTTCTTGATGAGTGGTTCGCATGCGCTGTGGAGGTCTGCTATTTCATCATTGATCATTATTTTTTAATCATTTGCATATTTGGCGGCCCTCAGGTGCAAGCATGCACATTTCATCAGGTGATGGGTTCCATTTAAACTCAGGCAGGGTCGTACCATCATGGTCTCAGATTTCCCTAAAAAAATTAAGGGCTGTTCCTCGACTAAAATAAGGAGACCCATATTTTTCTTTCCGCAAGAATAAATTTTCCCTTTGAGATAGAGGGTTTCAAATCTTGCACCGTCAAACAAGCTCTCTAGAAAACGGTTATTTTTCCTAACTTCAGTGAGTCATTGCAGCGGAGTTAAAAAAGATATCGTGTTCTTGTATATTTTTTTACATTGTGTGTATAACATATAATAATATATGGTGCTAATATTTGCTACACATCGTATGATTAAAATTTAAAAAAATTGTAAACTTTGTGATTTAAAAAAAATTGAATTTTTTAAGGTTTTTTGAAACAGGTTCGAATGGAGTTTTTTCTATATTCGTTTTTTTCATTAAAGACATACAAATGTGCACTTTATTTGTAATTTTTTGTGTGTCCGTGAAACTGATAGTTTCCGCGTTTTGGCAGCGTTAAAAACAGCCGATTTTGAAAAATCTCTAACTTTGCCAACGATTTTCTCAAAAAGGCCATTGTTTAAAATTCTGAAAATTAAATCACTGTTTTATTATCAACAGGAGAATATCTGTGTAAATTTTCACGGACCTCAAAACGCCTGTTTTTGAGTTAGACGCATTTGAATTTGGTTCGAAAGCCTACGATTTCCCATGTTCTAAAGGCGCCATTTTGGGAAAAATCTCAGGCGCAAAGTACGTATTCTCTTACCCGCATCAAAGCGTTAGATATTCTTTGCTCGAATGATGGAATTGAGAGCATTGGATCAGCTGGTCCTGGTTGGATATGTCCACCTCACCCTTCCCCGAGTGATGACATGCCTACAAAACTATTGGGTGGGGGTGGGGGGATAACAAATAAATAAAGAAAATTCTTGCTGCTCCACTAACAAAGTTGATTTGAGAAAGACAGCAGTTGTTTGTTTACGTATATACTTAAACATCACATAAGAAAAAACTATGCAAGAGTAGAAAACTTGTGAAATAATTTTAAGAAAAAAAAAGAATGCAGGCACACATACTGTAAGTTATTTGATTGGAGGCTTAACGACCACCGTGAGCAACTCAACGGGCTATAAGCAGTCGCCCGTCCCTAATTTAGGGTCACTGGTTCCAGGGAAGGGAGAGAGCCAGTGCCGTAAGACAAACACAACATCCATGCCTCACCGGGATTCGAACCCGGACCCCAGACGGACGAATGATCAGAGGCCAGCGCCTTAGACCACTGCGCCACCGGGGCGGCACTGTAAGTTAATTTTCGATGGTTAAACACCCTCGAGTTTTTCTGGGAGTTGTTAATTGTAGGCTACTGTCAGATGAGCAGTTGCTGTTTTGTTATAGTTGATAAGATTAACTTCTCCGTTTTTCGTAATAGTAAAATATTCGCTCAGGAGAGTTTTGTCCTCTGCGAACGGGGGGGGGGGGTGCAATGCTCTGAACCTGGCTGCTGGGTTGATAGCGCTGGTCGCTACCCAAACTCTGCATACCTCCTTTCCAAAACGTAATAGCAATTGTCTAATCTACTAAATAAATAACAATTAACACATATGCGTGCATGCTCATTCATAAAATGTAAGTTGAGTATATTTCCTGTTCAATCAGCTGATTTTACAAATAGAATACATATACAACTTATGTGCTTATAATGGTGTAAAGATTTTTATCTATTTAAAACATATTCAAAGATTTCAATTTTTTTAAAGGGGGGAGGAATTGTGTTTGTAGTGATTTCTACCTGGGCATCGATAAACCATGCACTGCCAACGACTTCTGTTCCCTTAGAAGATAATGCTGGATCAATGGGAGACCAGCAGAGTTTTGACACACACACCCTGCCCCCATTTCACGTGGTGGTGAGGAGTCTCAAAGCTAGGTAGCTTTCAAAAATGTTTCAACTTAGTTGGCTGGTAACATGAGAGGGATTCCATTTCAACTCTGGCAGGGTCGTACCATCCCGGTCTCAGATTTCTCTAAAAAAATTAAGGGGTGTTCCTTGATTAAAATAAGGAGACCCATATTTTTCTTTCAGCAACATTTTTTTCCCCCTTTGAGACAGGGTTTCAAATCTTCCACCGTCAAACAAGCTCTCTAAAAAACGGTTATTTTTGCTAACTTCAGCGAGTCATTGCAGCAGAATTGAAAAAGATATTTTGTTCTGGAATTTTGTATTACATTGTGTGCATAACGTATAATAATATTTGATGCTAATATTTTTTACACCTGGTATGATTAAAATTTTAAAAAATTGTAAACTTTGTGATTTAAAAAAAAATGAAATTTTAAGATTTTTTTTTTTTAGCAGGTTCAAATGGATTTTTTTTCTACACTCGTTCTTTTGTTAAAGACATACAAATGTGCACTTTATTTGCAATTTTTTATGTGTCTGTGAAACTGGTAGTTTCCGCAGCGTTAAAAACTGCCGATTTTGAAAAATCTCCAACTTTGCCAACGATTTTCTCAAAAAAGCCCTTTTTTAAAATTCTGAAAATTAAATCCCTGTTTCATTATCAACAGGAGAATATCTGCATACATTTTCACGGACCTAAAAACGCCCGTTTCCGAGTTAGACGCGTTTGAATTTGGTTTGAAAGCCTACGATTTCTACGTGTTCTAAAGGCGCCATTTTGGGAAAATCTCAGGCGCAAAGTACGTATTCTATTACCCGAATGAGAGCGTTGGATCCGTCCACCTCACCCTACCCTGAGCGATAACATGCCTAAAAAACGGTCTTGGGAAAAAAATAACAAATATATATACATATAATTGAATGTTTGTTTATATGTCTGCTAAACAAATTTACAGTTTTCAATTTAGTACCACCAATTTTGGTATACTATCTCATGGTACCCTAACTTAGACCGTAGACGGTTTTTGGAAGGGGTTGAAGCCCGGGGTTGGGGCCACACACAAAAATCTTCCATAAAATCTACAGTTTTCGATTTAGAACCACCAAATTTCGAATACTATAGCATGGTACCCTAACTTAAACCGCAGGTTGTTTTTAGAAGGGGTCGGAGCCCTGGGTCAAAGAGCCCCTACACAAAATTTCCGTAAAATATACTTGTATACTATAGTGCCCTAACTGAGACCGTAGATGGTTTTTTGGAAGGGGGACAGAGCCCTGGGTGGGTCAGAGTCCGGGGTCAAAGGGCCCCACGCAAAATTTCTGTAAAATCTAGTTTTCAATTTAGAACCATCAAATTGGGTATCCTTTTCCTTGGCATACTAACTTTGACTAGACGGTTTTGGGATGAGGCTGGGAGCCTCATCCCAAAACCGAGGTCAAGACCGAGGTCAAGTTTGGGATGGGAGCCTCATCCCAAACTTGACCTCGCTGCTGGGTTGGTAGCGACCAGCGCTATCAACCCAGCAGCGAGGTCAAGAGCATTGCAACTTCTCCCCCTGTTCGCAGAGGACAAAACTCTCCTGAGCGAATATTTTACTATTACGAAAAACTGAGAAGTTAATTTTATCAACTATAATAAAACAGCAACTGCTCTTTTGACAGTTGCCTACAATTAACAACTCCCAGAAAAACTCGTGGGTGTTTAGCCATCGAAAATTAACTTACAGTATGTGTGCCTGCATTCTTTTTTTTTCTTAAAATTATTTCACAACAGTTTTCTACTCTTTCATAGTTTTTTTCTTATGTGATGTTTAAGTATATACGTAAACAAACAACTGCTGTCTTTCTCAAATCAACTCTGTCAGTGGAGCAGCAAGAATTTTCTTTATTTATTTGTTATCCCCCCCCCCCCCCCCCCATCCTGACAGTTTTGTAGGCATGTCATCACTCGGGGAAGGGTGAGGTGGACATATCCAACCAGGACCAGCTGATCCAATGCTCTCAATTCCATCATTCGGGCAAAGAATATCTAACGCTTTGATTCGGGTAAGAGAATACGTACTTTGCGCCTGAGATTTTTTTTTCAAAATGGCGCCTTTAGAACACGGGAAATCGTAGGTTTTCAAACCGAATTCAAACGCGTCTAACTCAAAAACGGGCGTTTTTAGGTCCGTAAAAATTTACACAGATATTCTCCTGTTGATAATAAAACAGTGATTTAATTTTCAGAATTTTAAACAATGGCCTTTTTGAGAAAATCGTTGGCAAAGTTAGAGATTTTTCAAAATCGGATGTTTTTAACGCTGCTGAAACGCGGAAACTAGCAGTTTCACAGACACACAAAAAAATACAAATAAAATGCACATTTGTATGTCTTTAACGAAAAAAAACGAATATAGAATAAACTCCATCGGAACCTGTTTAAAAAAACCTTAAATTTTTTTTAAATCACAAAGTTCTACGAGTTTTTTTTAATTTTAATCATACGATGTGTAGCAAATATTAGCACCATATATTATTATATGTTATACACACAATGTAAAAAAAAATACAAGAACACGATATCTTTTTTAACTCCGCTGCAATGACTCACTGAAGTTAGGGAAAATAATAGTTTTCTAGAGAGCTTGTTTGACGGTGCAAGATTTGAAACCCTCTATCTCGAAGAGAAAATTTATTCTTGCCGAAAGAAAAAATATAGGTCTCCTTATTTTAGTCAAGGAACAGCCCTTAATGTTTTTAGAGAAATCTGAGACCATGATGGTACGATCCTGCCTGAGTTGAAATGGAACCCATCAGGTTCAAACGACTTTCTCATGGTGCTTTGGTTTGGGGTTTTTTGTTGGCAAAGAGTATATATCATCATTGTCAACCATTATAAAATCCTCTGTTGGATGAAGGTCTCACTAAGTTTCTTCTACAACAGTCTGTCTTGATTCAGTCTCCTCTAGGTCACTCCAACATGCTTTTGAATTTCATCAAGCCATCTTCCATGAGATTTTTCTTCTGGGTCTCCTCCTGTCCCATGATATACAGTCTAAAATTTCAACTGTTCAATCATCGGTGATCCCTTCAGGGATTTTACTATGATCATGTCTTCCACACTTGTCACAGTCCTAATCCATGAGTTCTTATCTTTCCTGGTTACACCAAGCATGCATCTTTCCAGGCGTCTTTTCAGTTGTCTGCAGCCTTTCTATGCCTTTTTTAGTTAAAATCCATGTCTGTGCTCCGTATGTAGGAACTGCAAGGATGCATTGATTAAACACTTTTCTTTTAAGACATAATGGTACATTGCTCTTGAAAATTGTACTAATACTCCCAAAAGCTCTCCTACCAAGTTTTATAGGCCGATTAATTTCTTCATCAATGTGGCCCTCGCTTGATATCTGTTGCCCAAGGTGTAGGTATCGGTTATCTCCAAATTTACCCCATCAATCGATAAACTTTCATTTCGTGTAAAACCATTGTACATAAATTTTGTTTTCTGAAAATCCATTTTTAATCCCACTTCTTTACTCTTGTCAGCAAGTTCTTGGGTCATACTCTGCAGCTCTGTTGCCAAAATGACTGTCATAAAAAAAAAAAAAAGAAAGTAAATAATCTCAATTAATCTTTATCCTATTGTTTTCCCAGTTCAATGACAAAGACATTTTGCAATGTGGAATTAAAGAGTTTGTGAGATATGGTGTTACCTTATCTCACTCTCCCTTTTCAATTTTTATTGGTGCTGTATCCTCAAATAGCTGAACCTTTGCACTTGCATTTTTTTTTTTTTTTTTTTGGAGGTTTAACTACCACTGTGAGCAACTCAATGGACTACAAGCAGTCGCCCGTCCCTAATTTAGGGTCACTGGTTCCAGGGAAGGGAGAGAGCCAGTGCCGGAAGACAAACACAACATCCATGCCTCACCGGGATTCGAACCCGGACCCCTTTCGGACGAATGATCAGAAGCCATCGCTTAGACCACTGCGCCACCAGGGCGGCACTTGCATTTTCACATATTATGATGATAATAATAATAATGTCAATGTATGCATCTTCAATGCTACATGATTTCAAAGCCATCACAACTGCTGGTGGTTTCATAGGATCAAAAACCTTTTCATATTCAATAAAAGTCATACATAATGTGAGTTCATATTCTCTCATTCGATTTCAATTAGTTCACTCAGTACATGGATATGATCTATACACTTATAGCCACTCCAGAATCCAGCTTGTTCTCTTGGTTGAGCCATGTGCAGCATTATTTTCAAGCTATGTGAAAGAACCTTATGGAAGATTTTATAAACTACCGATAGGAGGCTAATGGGCTTGTGGTTCTCGAGATCGTCAAATTCACCTTTTTTTATGCAGCGGGATCTTTGTTGCATTGTTCCAATTATCAGGAATCTTCCATTAATGGAGACATCTAGTGAAAACTTAGGCGAGTGTAATTTTTCTACTGGCTTCTTGTATAATATCCACAGTAATTCCATCATCCCATGAAGCTTTTCCCTGTGTTTCACTTTCTTAACTGCATATGCAACTTCTACCAGGAATACTGGAGGAACTTTGGTACTGGTACCTTTCTTAATGTCTGGAATAGACGTATCATCCCTATCACATAATTTTGTGTAGAAATCTTTCACTCTTGTCAAAATTTTGCCTGTATTTCTTGTTACAGTACCATCTTTTATCTATCATCAACCACTATCAAACCACTGCTGGATAGGTCTCCCCTAAAATGTTCCACAACTTTCTGTCTTGAGCCAGTCTCCTCCACGTCACTCCAACAGGCTTCCAAGTTTCATCAACCCATCTCCCACATGGTCTTCTGGGTCTTTCCCTGTCCCTTAGTATCCAGTTTAAAATTTCAGTTGTCCAACAGTGGTCAGTTTTAGCAATATGTGCAGCCCATTGCCATTTCAGGGATTTTGCCTTTGAACATGATGCCATCAAATCCATGAGTTGCTCTTCTTACCTTTCCCGGTTATACTAAGCATGCACCTCTCTATGCTTCTTTCAGTAGTTTGCAGCCTCTGATGCAGTTTTTAGTTAATGTCTCTTTTTCTGATTCACACATAACAACTGGGATGCATTGATTAAACACTTTTCTTTTAAGACATAATGGTAAATTGCTCTTTGAAAATTGTACTGTTTTTTCCAAACCCTTTAACCAAGTTTTACATCATGATTAATTTCTTCTTGGATGTGGCTCTCACTTGATACCTGTTGAATAAGGTGAAACATAGGCATCAAAGCAAGCACTACAGAAAGGTCAGATGGGATGGCACTTCAAAAGGAAAGGGAGGATGGGTCTCAGAGACTACACTAGTGACCTTT
Source organism: Macrothele yani (assembly GCA_039090855.1). Classification (NCBI taxonomy): domain Eukaryota; kingdom Metazoa; phylum Arthropoda; class Arachnida; order Araneae; family Macrothelidae; genus Macrothele; species Macrothele yani. The sequence goes on from CM076995.1 coordinate 103,471,234, forward strand.
TTTAAGATTCAAAGTTATGGCTCAACTTATGGGTTGAGAAAGAGGAAAAACTAATTTGAAAAACTATGGGATGGCACATAAATTATGTGCACAGCTAATTTATGTGCCATCCCATTTCAACGTCTTTATTCTTATAAATAGCTTTATAAAATTTTGAAATCCTTTGGATACTTGCTAGCAGTGAAACAGCCTCCCCAACTTCTCAAACTGATTCTTAATGATAGGCAGGCAGGGCTCCAAAAATTTCAAAAAATCTGGTAGCTAGCACGATTTTCTAGTAGCCAACTCTGGAAGTCAACTCTGATGGCGAGTGAATGTTTTTCAATCTAGAGTTCATTAGGATTTAGCCAGCACAAGCAAAGACGCATTGACAGTTAAAAAAAAAATTAATTATCAGGAATTGCTTTTGTCTTCTGTATTATTAAACAGCAGCCAAGGCTGTTGTGTCTTTTCTTTTGAAGCTTCCTTTTTTATTTTCGGTGGACTTGCTGACAATAGAGAACAATAGTACATAACTAGACAATACTCACTAATCAGTAACTGAGCATTTCTCCTCTTGTGCTTAGAATAACAGCCCACACCAGTTACAGATTAGTCATGTGCTCTGTTTCTCCTTCATTTTCCTCATCATTACGGCAGCACTTAATGCATCAATCCACACCCAATAGCATCTTGCTGATCTAGTGATCTTGTACATCATGTCCTGTCAAAAAATTAAAGGCCTCCACATTTCATACCTGTCCCTCTGCCTTTACCTCTGTCCTAATCTTAACTGTGCCATTTTTTTTTTTTTTGTTTCTTTCCTGATATATGCATTTTGAAAATCAATTACTACCCCTCATTCTATAGAAAAACGGAATAAATAAAAATTTGTACTGAAACTGTGGTAGCCAACAAATTTATTAGGTCAGCAATGGCGGGCTGGCGACCGTATTTTTGGATGATAGGAACCCATTTAAATAACTTAATCTACAGCATGTTTATTCCATCTCAATAAACACCACATAAGGTTTAACTTTTTACATTGGAAACACTTACCACAGTATTAATCATTGTTGGGCCAAACATATTTCCAATGTCAAGAAAGCGAATCCCACCAAATCGTTATCTTTATTAAAGTGAAGTGACATGTCCACAGTTACTGACCGGCAAAACACAAAACATATCACCCCTTTCACAAATCACTAATCCCAGAGTTTCTATGAAAGTTTAGACATTTACCTTTGCATTAATCCTTACAATTCAGACTCATCATATCCTTACTATTTGGAAATATCTTCTCAAATCTTACAACTGATTTAACACGCGTTTACTACCTTATGTCATCTTCATTCACTGTATGACTGATGATGAAGGTAAAACTTACAACCGAAACATTCCTCCATTAAATGTTTGTCCCTAAATGTTATGCATTGATTTCTAATATGTCATTCAGAATTTCTTTAACTTTTCATTTCTTCAAGAACCTACCAAATTGATAAGTAATGTTTTAAAACATAACTTAAAACAATGAAATATTTTTCTAGCTAAATTTAAAATTTTAAAACAGTGATTTGAAATTTAGTAACACTTTTTTAAAAGTTTCATGAAGTATATATAGCTTTCTGATAGCTTTCTAATATAGTATAATATAGCTTTCTTATATAAGTTTTCTGATATAGTTACTTGTACCTTTGAGAAACAGGCTTGAAAAGCCACTAAAAAGGCCAGAAATGTCAGATAGTTAAAAAAATGATTGTAGTTCAAATTATTTTTGTAAAGATACTGTTTGAGCTAAAAATGTTTTTGTGAAGATACCGCCCAACAGCATCAAATGTCGAACAGGAAAACTATTTAATATTTTTACTGCTCGCCAACAATAAATTTCTGGTCACCATTGGCGACTGGGCGACCGCAAATTTTGCGCCCTGTTATACAAAAGAAACTTTAACATGTCCCCCTCCATTACAATGTTGAAAATAAATTTTACATTTTTATTCCTACTGAAGCAGTGAACATTTCCTACTGAAACAGTGTATTCAATTCTGGCAAGTTTGGTATACAGGGGTTGGAAACAAAGGAGAATTAATGCTTTTAGAGTTGAAATGTTTTACTTCCAGAAAAAGGAAGCAAAACATTTGTCACTTATTAGATAATGGAGGCAAATGCAAACATAGTGCCTAATTTGTTAGAATTTACTGTGGTGTATAGCGGAGGGGGTCTAAAGTGAAAAAAAAAATCAGTCTTGGCAATGCCTACCAGCTTTCAGCCAGGAGAGAGCTACAGTTAGTCATTCAACAAGCTTTGGGGAAGGAACCACACATTGATTTTTTTTTTTTTCCCAGCTGCCACCAAATTTTTTTCCACAGCATAGACCTTTATTCCACACGCGTGATGCAGTTGGTGCTTTACATTTCACACTAAAGCACTCAAAATTTTTCCACTAGCAACTTTTGTTAGAACCACTTTTTATCACTAGCGAAATGCATTTGCTTGCTAGCAATTTGCTACTAACTACCGGTCGAAATTGTGCCCTGCTTCCCAGAGTACTTGAACATGATTTCTCTTGCCCATTTGGTAAAAAAATAAAAAAAATAAAAACTTAAAAATTATTGCATTTGTAATTTTAGCCAAAAGATAAAAAATTTCACTTTACAAATATAAAAATCTGCAAAACAATAACTTTTGTACATTTGTGAAGGGAAGATGGGGAAAAAAAGAAACTCAAGTTGTTCTAGTCGCTTTCGCTTTTCTACTTTTTCACATGGTAAGTAATTCAATTCTCTAGTTGATTCCCTCTTGTTTGAAGAAGTGCTGAAAGAATTAACTACCCTGGTGGTTTTTATTATATGATCAAGCTACAAAACACTAAAGGTTACATCACAAAACTCTCACAACCTTACTCATCACACCTCAAACTCTTAATAACTTCCTGACTTTTTCCCCCATTTCCTTAATAACCTTAATCACCTTTGCTATGCTTCCACATTTTGAACTTAATAACTTCTGTCACGTTTCCTCATTTTGAACTCAATCATGTCTTCTCAGGTTTCTGCCTTAATCAGCTGTAACACTAACACAGATTCAGTCAACAGATGATGACACAACTGCTAGTAGCCAGCACACAAATATCAGATTCCTTCAAGAATTAATTACACAGAAAAGAACGACGACTTTCTAAAACAGTCTTGAAAATTTCAGCTGTTATATTTCTTAACATACAGTTCATACTGTTATAACTGTACAGAATGCATTATTATTTAAAACACAAATATTGTTTTAAATTTAGAATAACTTACAAATATATTTATTAGATTCCTACTTGCCCTCACATAAAAGTTAAATGCAAATACTAAATTGTCCTCATATACCACATAAGAAACTAGCTTCATGATTCAAAATCATTTGATTAATGTGAATGATGAAAATTCCAAAAATCACTTTTAACAGGGAAGGAAAAATATTCTTGGACTTAACACTAAAGACCCCAAAAATTGAAGAAATTCTTTACAAGTCAGTTTTCAAAACATTTTTGTTGCAGTCAGCTTTTTCCTTTGGAACGTCATAAAACGATCTTTAACTGTTTAATTACTAACCTGATTTTTTCTTATTGCAGGGCTTGAAAAAATATCTGAAAAGTTACATGCCCAGCTGGGCATCTGCAGAAATTATTTACCTGCCCAGGTAGTAAAAGCTGCATGCCCTGGAAAATTGATCTTTTAAAAAAGATAAATTAGAACCCTCATTTTTTAAGTTAAAAAATATAAACTTTTTAATATATTTTGCATTTCCATTTTAAGGGTCAATATTCAAAATGTTCAATGCATGAAAGTTTGCATCTCAAGTTGTAAGATGATGATGCTGAAATTGATATGAAATGGTATGATGATGAAATTGGTATCAGAAATTTAGTGATTCTGCTATGTTCCTTTTGTTGAAGTGCTCGCCCTTTGTCACTAAACAGTAAACATCGAAGCCCAGTTCCATCAGAAGCATGCATTCCGTGACTGACTAGTATAAATAACATTCGGAGCAAAACTACATATGGTTCCAATCTCTGGAGCTATAATATAATTAAAGAAGTGATATTCTTCTGTCCTTAGCACTCTGCAACAATAATACAAATTTTAATAATTAGCAGTGAAAACACAACATGCTACGACAGTTATTTTTTCTTGTAGTAGAAAATTTTATTTTAAACTTTATTTTTAAATTTAGTTGCCTAGACCAGGCATCTAGTTTTTTTATTTACCTGCCCAGAACAATTAATTTACATGCCCCGGGCATCTCAGGCATAGTATTTTTCAAGCCTTAGTTATTGTAATTATCAAAATGTGTTCTACTTTTTAGAATTAAAATAATCATCACCCACTTATTCTTCTACTGCAATAAAGAGGTATAATAAGGTGAAGCTATACTTTATTTATGAAACACAAACTTTATCCTCCCAGAATACTTGCACTTTAAAAGTTTTCAAAATAAGATCAGGCACGACTACACACATCTCAGTTTTTGCATTCAAACAGTTATTCAAGAACAGATATAACTATGAAAAGGTAAAGAAACAGACAGCTGTTAAAGTGTCAAATTATGTAAACATATACTGAAATGGCACATCAAAAATTACTGTACATCTGCTGTTTTTTCAGGAAGCACTTAGTTTTAGTTACCTTTTGTTCTTCAAAGATTCATTCTCTGTATGGCTCATGACAGGTGAATCTCCATTTCTTTGTGATGCCCCCCCCCTGCTATCTAACAGCTGCAAGAACCCAGGAGCATATAAAAACATGTAACAGGATTTAAAATTATCTCTCTCTCTATTCTAAAATATAATTATATAAAAACACAATTATGATGACACTGATGAGAATCAGAATAAATTAGTTGACCTTCATAATGCACAAAATCTTGAACATGACAATGCCAAGTCAAGGTTTATTTCATCCACTGTGAGCGAGATGGACCTAAGATTTCCGTCCTCCGCAACATAACTCTTTTCGAAGTTTGAGTGTGTGGAACCTAAATCTATAAAACAAATTACAGGTAACACAAGTTTTGGTAGTCTTTCAAAAGCCTTGCTGACCAGTTTTGTTCCAAAATTAATGATGAAAATGCAGTTATAAAATATTCACTATTCAGACGTGTCTGTAAAGAATGAACAGTATATGTGCCAACTGCCAAAGTTTTTGTAACAGTTTCATATGCAACCATCTGCACATATTTCTGTTACTGTTAAAGGGGCCATTCCATGGAAACATCAACCTGACATCTAATTTTCACTTTGTGTTAATATTGTCAACTTTGGCTTTTTAAAAATAAGGTTAGTAATCGAAATTAACAAAATTTGTAAAAAAACAACTGGCAACACTTTGGGATCACATCACATGACTTTAAAAACAAAATGGCTGCCAGTGCTTTTGGAATGCTGTGAGTGCAGTGGTTTCCATCTTTTTCATCAACAGGTAATTGTTGCATGTATTCTTATAAAAACAGTTTTAAACAAATTAGTAATAATTTTATAAAAATGTACTATTTTGTTAAGATTCTGAGCAAAAAAATTATTTTTTGCTCCAAATCTTTGTCTTAAAAACATGAACTTTTTTAGTTTTACTGTTTAAAAATCCATAACTTAGAGAGAACCTAATTTTTTTTTCACTTTTAAAACATAATGGTAATAAGCATTTACCAGCAGGAAAACCCAGATGGGGCATGTGAGGTGTGTTCATTTAATTTTTAAAAACTGTCCTATTCAGTCACAAAATTTGCATTTTCTCTTTTTTTACATTTCAGACTTTTTTTTTTTTTTTTTTTTTTTTTTTGACTTTCATTTCAAAGTAGAAAAGGGGAAGTGGCTAAAACAGCTACAGAAAGGCATAGGGAAAGAAGGAAGAAGAGAAAATCCTGAGAATTATGAAGCCTACAAAGAAAAGGACAAGCTGTGAAAAGTTGAAAAGCCAGGAAAAATGCAAAAGAATCGCAGTAAAGATGAAGCTAAAATTGTACGAGAAAAAGAGAGCATTATTAAACATAAGTATCAAAAACAAGGCTTCACAATGATAAACTCTGCAACTATCAATTATTATGCTCTCCTTTGCAAACAAGTAGAACTACACAATCTCCTTATACAATGCCTCAGAGCCAAGGTAAAGTAGTTTAATTGTGCATTGCAAGACCTGCATTCCAGTCCCAGAAAAGCATATACTGTTTTTAAAGAATTAGTTCATAAATTAAATATTACTAGTCCCTAGAAAAAATCTTTATATAAAAAATACCCTACAACTGGAAGTACAGAAGAAAACGTTACGCAATTCTTTCAAAGAGATGACATCAACCAACAGGCACCTGACTGAAAAGATGTCAAGACAATAAGGTGGAATGGCAAAAAAACTAAACATCAGAAAAGAAAATTACTGTTACAGATTTTTTTTTTTTTTGTTAATGTTCACAACAATAGCAGAAGCATATCAGATTTTCAAAACAGAAAACCCTGAATTTAAAATTGGCAAATCTAAGTTTTTTTCTTTGTGTCCTGAATTTGTTCTTCCGCTTGATGAAATGTCTCAAAATAGATATTATGTAGTTATTACGAAAATATACATCTGCTTTTAATTGCTCTTTACTATGCGAAGAATTTCCTTCAAATATATCAGAATTAATATTGTTAATTGTCTGCAATGCAGAAAATAAACAGTGTATGGCTAGTAACTGTGCTTGGTGTGGTACTCACATATTTTATAATGTTCAACGTTTATTGGCGGAAATAACAGTTTTACGTGGTTTTCATGAGAAACAAATGAAGGGAAAGTTATTAAAAGCAGTAAAAAATGGTATCATTACTTATGCATTTTCAGAATTAATAATTTGCCAAATTACCAGAAACACAAAGTCTCTATTTTTGCAAAAATATCTAGATGGTGAGCAGATAGTCCTTCAAATAGACTTTGCACAGAATCACACTGTGAGGCAGCAAAATGGAATACAATCTGTATATTAGTAAAGTTAGCAAGTGTCAATTTTTACAGCAGTAGCTTGGAGTGTTTTACAGAGTTTTGTAGTAATAGGTAATGAATTATCACATGATAAATATGCTGCAAGTGCCTTCTTAATTAATTTACTGAAAATCCCTAATTTAGAAATCTATTCAACAATATGAACTAAGTATATTTTCAGATGGGGCTGCTTAGCAGTTTAAACAGCATTATACTCTGTGCAATATGACTTTCATTCAGGAAGAAACTAAAATTAATTTAGCTTGGAACTTTATGGCAACCAGTCACGGGAAAGGTAATGTTGATGGGGTTGGTGTTGAAATAAAGCAGCAAGTATGGAATGCTGTATTAAGTGGGAAATATTGTGTTACTTAAAGATCCAGACTCACAGTCGCGAGGTCGCCACTGGCGACAAACTTCATCGTCGTGGCGACTAAAAATGTTTGATTAAATCACCAATTCTGGCGACCTGTATGGAGAAAACATTTATTTTATTTAACTCGTATTGTACGGAATTTTTTTTTAACTTGTACAGAACTCACACGTTTTTGAAAAATTTTACTCCAAATGTACGGAAATCGCACGAAATGGCACAAAATTTGAGTTGTACGGAAGTTGACCATCACCGTTTTCATTCTGCTTGAACAGCAGAAAAGAAAAAAAAAGTTTATAAAAAAGGTGAGGGCCTTGGTTTTTTATCACAAAGAATGCGCCAAGGCGGATGGTTCATCATAGGGGAACGAGGTTGCGGTGGGGATGAAAGCCGGTAGTGGACAGCTCAACTGTCTGCATCGGAAAAGTCCAACTGGGAGAAATTTTTATTTAAAAAAAATTCTCCAATTTTTTAAATAACTGAATGCAAATTTAACAGTAACCAAGACACGTCAAAATAAACTCCCATGTGAAATTTTGTCAAAATCCGACGAAAACTTTAAAAGTTAGGCATTTCTTTTTATTATTTTTAATGAATGTTCGCTGAAAGCCTGCATATTCCATAGGAAAATTCTAAAATTCGGAATTGCCATAGTCCGGATCTCCGGACGATTCCGGATTTTCAAGGTTGTACTGTAATATTTCCATACCTGCGAACTACTACGGAATGTCCATAGTTTTTATGGATTTAGTTGGCTGACTACGGACCTCGCTGTCGAAACTACAGATTCTACGAATTTTCATTTTTTTTTTTTAAATTTTATTGTTTTATGATATGCACGAGATTTATAAGCGGACTCGCGGAATTCCGCGTTGTTTTTTTGTCATCATTTAGATCGTTCTCAGGATCAGCGTAAAACTGAAGACAATTTGCGGGTGGGTGGAGTTCCGTCAGGAGACGGTATTTTGTGTCTCAAAACTTTTGAAAACGGTAGTTGAATGGAGTTACAGTAATCGTAATTTTTTTCTCCCGATGTTGCCTTAGTGTAAAGTTTTATTGTTAAATATGATTTTATTGCATAAAAGTATTTCAGCTTGGAACTGTAGGCAACAAATGTGCGAAAACAGAGCTTTAGACGCCGCAAAAATTTCCCCGTAATCTCAGACATCAGATTCTTCCGCGAAATCAAGGAACTCCGCCTTTTTCGTTATTATTTTGGTCATTCGCGAGATCAATGAACCAGTGAACACAATTGAGGGGGGGGGATGTTCGTTGGAGGACAGAATTCCATCTTTACGAAAATTTCTAAAACGTAAGGTCGACGGAGTTCAGATTTTTTCCGCAGTCGTAATTCCTTTTTTTTCGCGATGTTGCCTCTGCCCATTATTGTTAAGTAATATTTAAATGCATAAATATTTGTATTTCAGCTTGAAAATAGCGGGAAAATTTCCAAAACCAGAAGTCGGATGGTGCAAAGATTTCTCCCGTAAGCACACTTCCCTCCCCGCGCGATGTTCCCACTCTCCTGCATTGTTTTATTACTTCAGTTTCAACTTTTAAGAATACTATAACTGAAATATGCAAAATAAAATACTGATATTATACTAAGCAATTTTACAAAAATAATTTAGTATGAAATATACAATTTGATTTTTTTTCAAAGTTTGGCCACTGAGTTTTTTTAATGGCCACTAACAATTTTGGTCTTAGTGGCCAATGTCTACTAGCAAAATTTGTAAGTCTGGATCTTTAGTGTTACTGATGCTAAGTAATTTTATGATTGTGTAAAGGCAGTATCAAAATCTATAATGGTAATTTTCTATCCCAAAGAAGATGTCTCTGAAACAAAACAAAAGTTTTGACGAAAAAATTTGAAATATTCAACCACTTTCAGACACACATTTAATGCACTATTATGTAAAGCTATCTCACCATATTTAGTTATGTATAAAATGAACTCAAGATCTAAAGCAGCAATGAATTTTAATTTTTTAACTGCTAAAAAATGTGAACATGAACCTATTATAGCTGCTTATACAGCAGCACCCTTTCAAGCTGGAACACTGTCATTGTACATTTCACAACAAAAAAAAAAAAAAAAAAAAAAAAAGGATAAAACACTTTGTGGGTCAAATTGTTTCGATTCACAAAGATGAATATGAAGTATCTTTTATGAGAAAAATTACAGCAGACTGTTAGTTTTCCTTTAAGTCTATGATACTGACTGCCTGGGTATCAAACACAGATATCCTAAAAAGTCTCCCTATTCTAGAAATGGATAAACGTCAACGATATTTTTTCCCCAGGAGTAGATTTTACTTATGCTGAATAAACATTTAAAAGTCAAATTGATCTTTGTACTTTTTTTGAATAAACAATATGTAATAGTTATGAAATGATTAATATTCTAGCACTAAATGTTTATGTTTTACTCATTATACATATTATAGCTTTAAAAACGTTGACCCATTTGCTGCTGTCAATTTATGGTGGGTAGCAGAGTTCGCCAAAATGCGTAATTACACGTCTAGTACGCATCGAAATTTTGTAAAAATACGCATCGAAAAAATGCTTAAAATACACATCAAAGCGTAAAACTACGCAACAAAGAGTTTTACGAACGCATAAAAATATGCATCAGGATGGTATTTCGTCTTTCAAAAACGGAAGTAAATGAAATCAAGATTTTTTCTGTAATTGTAATTTCGTTTTTCTGCGGTGTTGTTTCTGTTCAGTATTGTTGTTATATGTATATTATTTTATTCCATAAATATTTGTATTTCAGTTTGAAAACGGAGGAAAAATTTCTGAAAACGGAAATTTGACGGCGAAAAATTTCCCTGTACCGTAATCTTCAGGCATGCGAGTGCCACAGTATCGAGGAATTTCTCCTTTTCCGTTATAATTTGAGTTACCCTAGAGATTGATGCATAACTGAGCAGAAATTCTGGGGCAATTGTTAGTGCTAAAGGATGCTTTCCGCCTAAAATTTTCGAAAATGGAAATTTCATCTTTCAGAACTTTTGAAAACGGAAGTTAGATGCAGTGAAGATTTCTCCCGTAATCGTGATTTTATTTTTCACGCAATGTTTCCTCTGCCCAGGGGTGTTAGTGCCCCTACCATGTTTCGGAGCAATTTTTGGAGCAGGAAAATATGCAATTTGGAGCAGAAACATTGAGTTTTGGAGTGGGAAAATTTGCATTTTGGAGCAGAACTCAGGTTTTGGAGCAGCTAATGATAGCATTTTTAATTGTTTTATGCCCATGCTGTACTTTAAGTTATGTTTATATACTGAATTACCATTATTTTATGAACTATGAAAAAATGCTATATTTCAGGTTTGTTGACATTTTACTGCTTCTCTTACGACTGTTAATTAGCATTTCTGTCATTCCTACAGTGAGGTAAATGGGAAAACAATTATACTACAGACAATTTATTGAAAACTACATACCTGCAATATTTTAAGCACAACACATTAATATTAGGGATTTTCTTCTGAATGCATTTGTTTCGCTGTAACACGAATAGGATGCTGCCATGTCCAAGAACTGTTGCTATTGTTACTGAACGCTTGCGAATATACACTTAGGAAGAATAAATAACATGTAATTACTGTTTGTTGTTTGGTTGGTTTTTAGCAGCATATTTTTCGAGATTCATGGAATTCAGATGAAAATACATTATTTCTGAAACCAACCAACTGGCAAGCCATGCGTACATGGTTTGTATGTGCATCACAAACTCCTAAAGTTTTCTGAAGGCTTTACCTTTGATATAAAAGGAAAACTAATGTAACATTAAATAATCAAATTGTAAAATCACCTTTCAGCAGTTGCGCCATGGATACTCTTCATACAATGTTTTTCATCCAGTAATTATCAATGTCAAACTTTCGTTATTGCTGTGAACAATTACAACTGGAACCAAAACTATAACATAACAGTGAGATTTTGTAAAGTAGGTTAGAATAAAAGCTGCTTCAATTGCTTAATACTTAGGCAGGGACATGTTGGCACGGGATTGCCCCCCCTACCCCTACCCTTTCCTTCTTCAGTAGTAGTAGAATCAGTTTATGACTTTTTTGTTGTTGCTGTCTGAAAGAGCCACTGCTCTTGTATACGTGGGGTCCTGCGTGTATGGACATTAAGCAGACGATTGTGAGTTAGTAAGTGGTTCAACGCATCTTCCATCTGGAAAAAGAAAAGTGTGAGGGTGAAGATGTTCCCCAAGGTAAGTCAAAATGAGAAAAAGAAAACCTAAAAATTTTGCTCCCCGAACTTACGGGGCAAAATTCAGACTTTCAGTAAGAACCAAAAGATTGGCATTTCTGATAATTGGTTACAAGTTATGCAATATAAACAATCCTTTCATTTACCCATAGCTCTTGCAAGTGATTTTAATTAACATACATGAGACTGATGAAGAAAAAAAACAAAGTAGTACTTTTTAATTTGGTGAAAAATCAGACTGCATGGTGAGAAAGTGTGAATATTATGCAGCATGAACAAAACTGAATTGTTCACTGTAATTTATTTATGAAAAGATTTAACTAGATCACATCACTGTATTCACAATTATAAAATTACTAAATTCTAAACAAAATAGGGTGGTTTTGAAAGACAGCTTCAAACAGTTTTTTTTTTTCCTGGTTTTGTTCTTGTACTTGCTAGAACATTATTAGCTCTGGTTTCCTCTTGTGAGCCAACCTTACTTTCTTCTCAGCAAGTTCCACAGTCATATTTGTCCTTTGTTGACTCTGCCACTGCATAGCATCCACTGTTTAGTTTTCTTCTGCTGATAGTTTTCCCTTACCATTTTTCTTTGTTACTTTTCTTTCTTTTTTTTTTTTTTTTTTATTCCCTCAGATGACAATTTTATCTATCATGCTTACAGAACTTTCTGCCTGAAAACCATGAATTCTTATATCAGAGCTTTTGCTATTTTAGATAAATGGTGTAATTTTCAGAGAATGAATCCCTTTTTTTTTTTAACACCATGCATCAATTCTTACAAATTTCCATACTTCGTCACTTCTGTTTTTGGAAATTTCCCCACACCCTTATAAAGCTAAAATGCACATACATTTATGAGGGTGACGACTCTTTTAACAACTACATAGGAATGGGAACATGGAGGGAGGTTACAATTACAGAAGAAATCTTAGCTCCATTTGACTTCCGTTTTCGGAAATGTATGTAACATTTTCAGCCTGAAATACAAATATTTATGGAATAAAATGATATCTAACAATACTGGGTAGAGAAAACATCGTGAGAAAAAAAAATTACCATTACGAGAGAAATCTTACCTCTGTCTACTTTCTGTTTTCAAAGGCAATCCCCCCACACACACACACACCCACACACACACACACACACACATTACCGCTGCCACCAATCCTTCCAAAATTTTGGTTCAGTTGTGCATGGTCCAAATGATAAACAAAAAAGACGGAATTCCTCGAATAAGCGTAAGAATCTCGTGGCCGAAGATTACGGGGAAATTTTCGGGCGGCCTAACTTCCGTTTTCGGAAATCGTTGCCTACAATTTCAAGCTGAAATTATGCAATGAAATTATATTTAACAATAAACAATACTGAACAGAAGCAACATTGCGAGAGAAAAAAATATGATTACAGGAAAAATCTGTACTCCGTTTCCGAACGTTTAAAAGGACAAAACAACCTCCCCAGACGGAATACGACCCCCCCCCTCCCCCCAACTAATACCCCAAAAATTTCTTCACTTTTGCATCAATCTTGAAAATGATAAAAAAAAAAAAAAGGGCAGGGGGGAGACTCCGCAGAAGAATCTCACAAACGAATTAACCGCTGAATCGATTTCGAATGTTGTAAGATTACGCTAAAATATCGATGACCTGTAAATTTTAACTTTTTGGGCAAAATTGGCACAGATTTACTCAAAATCGTGATGTTTCAGCAGAATGGCACAAGAACAACGTTTTGGCGTGGGCTGGTGCAATTGGCGCAGGTCTGGCAGTCCTGTCTGCCTAGTATCGATTATCAAATATCATTTTATTTCATAAATATTTGTATTTCCCTTTGAAAATGGAGGGAAAATGTCTGAAAACGGAAATCGGATGCAGCAAAGATATCTCCCGTAACTGTATTTTTTTTTCCCAACGATGTTCTGAGCATGTGTTTTGTGTTCTTAAATATTTCCCCCAAAAAAGTTTGCATTTCAGCTTGATAAAGGGGGGGGAAACCAAAAGTAACGAAGCTGAAAAGTTTGTATGAATTGATGCATGGTGTTCAAAAGTATTCATATTCCTAAAGTTACAGTATCTATCTTTTATCTAAAATAGTGAAAGCTATCATGAATTCATGGTCCTCAGACTGAAAGTTTTTTTTTTTTTTTTTTGTTGTTGGAGGTTTAACGACCACCGTGAGCAACTCAATGGGCTATAAGTAGTCGCCCGTCCCTAATTTAGGGTCACTGGTTCCAGGGAAGGGAGAGAGCCAGTGCCGTAAGACAAACACAACATCCATGCCTCACCGGGATTCGAACCCGGACCCCTTTCGGACGAATGATCAGAGGCCATCGCTTAGACCACTGCGCCACCACCAGGGTGGCTGAAAGTTCTTTCAACATGATGGATGAAATTGTCATCCAAGGCCATAAAAAAAAAAAAAAGAAAGAAAGAAATAGAAAAAAAAAAAAAAAGCAACAATAAAGAGATGGGAAGAGAAACAAAGATATCAGCAAAGTGAAAATTTAAGCACTGGATGCTGTGCAGCTGCAGAGTCAACAATAGACAAATGTGGCTGCGGAACTTGCTGAGAAGTTTATTAGATATTTTCAGATATCTATAAGAATCTCAAAAGTGCAAGGTATTCACTTCTTGAACACATTGCTGTTGCATGTGGTCATTACAAAACATGATAAATTTAATGTTATTGTTTTAAAATACAAATATTATATTTATAACTAAAATAAGAAGCAAACCGGATCCAAATTCTAAATACATTGAGTGGTAGTGAAATATTTTTTAATATGAAAAAAATCTGGATTGATTTTTTATAATCGCCCACTATTTTTGTAAGTTTGTTTTTTTTATTTCATCTGTTAATTTTTCTAAAATATTCCCCACTTTTAAAGATTACAAGATTACTCCCTAAATTTTTTCAAAGGGGTAAAAATACTCCTTTAATTTTTTTTTTTTTTTTTGGCAAACTCTGGTGGGTGGTTTTTGTTCAAAGATATAGAGACAGACACCAAATATAAATGATTAAATAACTTTTTTTGGCTAAACTTCCACGTTCGGCCCACAGCTAGTTCCGAAAGCAATAATAGATGGCGCCACGGTAGCACTTCACCTATCCTCTGCTCTTCTCACACGTGAAATGCATTCAGCCATCTCATGACTATGTGTCAACATGTCTCATCATTTAGGACAATTCCTGTGTCGAAAGAAGTATGCTTCAGGGAATGATGAGTACTCTTCCCGCCCACTTGGTACATGTTTTTTTTTTTTATGCTGAGATTCCTTTTGATAGAGTGATGATTCTGACGTATTGTTTCGCCAAAATATTTTCTTATGATGAGGCGATTGAAGAAACCTCACATGGCCACATCCACTGAGACAGTTAGCGACTGGTATTCGTATCGCAGACAACTTGTTTCACAGTTTATGGTAGCCTCGCAATGTAAATGTACTTGGCAGACCATATTCTGGAATATTTATTCCGACGGAATTGCCGTCTTTTCTCTGAACATTGCTTTGAAGTCCTGATTCCTGCGATCAGACAGTTCTTCCTTGGCAGAAAAAACTTTCCTTGCTTTTATTCTGCAGCTACACAGTTTCATATTCATGAGGAAAAACAATTCTTCCGTGAAAATAAATATTTCACACATATGCCACAATCAACATTCAAAAAGGTCCTTTTAAGGGCCACCTTTCATCCATATTATTCACTTCCTTTGCCACTTTCACAATGTAATGAAATGCTTCACGATGTAGCAATAACATATCGCCACCTATCGTCACTTCATAAAACTATTTCCGGGCCGAACGTGGAAGGTTTACTTTTTTTTCAATAAAAATTGTTTGGCTATAAAATTTGGTTAACACAGAAAAACAGAACTTTTAAGGTTATAATGCATTTGGCAATAGTGTGAGCTTTTAACTACTAAGCCATTATATATTTATATAATACATTTATCTATATCTAAATGCATGAAAGGTATAAAATGCTGCAATAAAATGTGTATGCAACGCAAAGTGGATAGTAGATTTTGATAACCCACTGGCCGCTGACCACTTAGAAAAATCACCAGTTTTTATCTTTAAATCAAGCCCCAACAATTTCATGATTGGGCACTGCATAGACCTGACATTGAACTTTTCCTGAAACATCTAATGGGTGGTCTGCCAATTAAAAACACTTTTCAAGTAGTTCCAGACTTTATGTGTATAACCTTTTGCTTTGTTTAAATGGAACCTGCTCACACCCAACATGAAACTGCAAAGAAAGTACACTGGTGTGCAAAAATTAAGGACGAAGAGACGAAAGTAGCATAACAGCGGAACGAGGAGGCAGAACGAACAGAAAGACCACTCAGGAGATAGACTAGGGTCCGGTTCGGTACGGCATGTGCATATATGCAGCATGACGTTGGGGGGGGGGGGTGTCAGAAGGGTATAAAGCACACGAGTGGTGTACGCTCAGCAATTCTGTGAAAGCTATTGCACGGTGTACACCGGTTTGAACGACATCAAATTGCTGCCACCGTGTGATATGGCCAACAGGCAATCCAGTAGACGACATCTGGATGACTTTACCCGAGGTCAGGTCATTGGGAAGTTGGAAGGTGGAAGTGTGACTAGTGTGGCCGAGGAGTTCGGGATTGCTCACAGCTTCGTTTCATGAGCTTGGAGAGCATTTCAAACGACAGGAACAACTGTCCGAGAGTTTAGCAGTGGTCATCCATGAGCAGCGGCAGACGACCAGTATATTGTCCTACAGGCGAAAAGAGACAGACGGCAGACAGCGGGAGAATCGCAAGGCACATGTAACAGACAACTGGACGTCCATTATCGCGTTTTACCATGGCCAGGAGGCTGCACGAAGGTGGTCTATTTGCACCACGACCAGTATGGTGTGTGCCATTAACGTCTGCTCCTCAGAGACTGAGGTTTCTGTGGTGCCAAGAACACAAGAACTGGACACATTAGCAATGGGGTAGAGTTCTCTTTACGGATGAGAGCCGATTTAGTCTGACGAGCGATTCTGGACGTATACACATCTGGAGAGAGCAGGAAACACACAATCACATCTCCAATATCATCAAAAGGGACCAGTTTGGAGGTGGCGGCGTTCTTGTTTGGGGAAGTATCATGCTTGGTAGCCGTACTGACCTCCACATCTTCCAAGGAGGTTCAGTCACTGGTGTCCGCTATCGTACCGAAGTTCTCCTGCATCACGTGCGTCTGTTTAGAGGTGCTGTGGGTTCTGAGTTCCTCTTCATGGACGACAGCGCTACACCTCATCATACAGTGGCTGTCGCAGAGCTGTTGGAGAGTGAAGATATTCAACGCATGGATTGGCCTGCAAGGTCCCCGGACCTAAATCCAATCGAACACATGTGGGACCTTCTCCGGAGATGCTTGGCAGCACGTCACTAGCCGCCAGCAACGATTGGCACTACAAGAGCGATGCCTCAACAGCTCCTTGACAACCTCGTCCTCAGCATAGACAGACGTTGTAAATCCTGCAACGCAGTCAGGGGTGATCATATCCCCTACTAAATACTGGATTTTTTTTGGCAGCAGCCTGTCACATGGATGTTTGTCTTCTGTCCAGTTGTGCTCGAAGCTACCTTTTTCAATAAAGTGCCTTTGTATCCTTTGGATTCCTTGTTTAGACGATTTTGCTCACTTGTCCCATATTCTTACATCTTGGGGATCTTATGGTATGATTTGAGTCGATGTGGAGCACTTCTGCACCACATTACATTCAAAAAACCATCTCGTCCTTAATTTTTGCACGCCAGTGTACTTCAAGATACAGACAATTCTTATTTTATACTAATAAATCCGCATGGAAAATAATACATATTTATTTCATATACAAGCAGAGACATTTCAAGAACCTCTAAGCCCCTTACTCCCACCCCAGCCCGCCCTTTTGCTGATCTTCACACAGTACGTACACATTTAGTTCTATTTTACCATCTAAAAATATTGCTAGGTATATTTTTTTCCTTTCCAAGAAAAAAATACTGAAATGAAAAAAATAAAATATTTGTGATATCTCAGGCTTTGAGGGGCCTCTGAAAATGGTTTTTAAGAGGCCCTGCAGAGGAATGACGATGGTAGTGTCGCATGGCGGGGGAAGATTATCATTTGAAAGCTCCCTTAAATTAAAGCTTCTAACATAACTTATGTGTGTTTTAAAGTTTTTATATTTAGTATTTAAATTAATTTTGACTTTCTAGAATATTCATTATAAAATTTAAATTTCATCAAATACTTTTCTAACAGTAAGTCCTCTCAATTAGAATTTCATTCACAGCTACCTATGAATGATTACACACTAGGATGAGCACTGTTATCTGCTGGGTCCTAGGGATCCACAGATATTTAAAAGGTGGGTACTGTGTGAGATATTCTGGGACCTTTTAAAAAATCAAAAGAATCAAGAGGTAATGAATATTTATACTTACATAAGCAAATGAAAAATAAATGTAATGTACATTGTTTGACACTTTAATTTATGCTCTTTGAAAGTAATCTTTAAAAAAATCAAGTATGACAGAATCAAATTTTATCATTTTCAACTAAATTTTATCATAATGGAACTACACGAAAGACTATGCATTTTAAGTCAGCTCAGAACACCTGAGTGGTTCTTATTTTTCAAAACACAGAAACTGTGATGACTACTCTTGAAGTTGTTTTTTTTTCTTTACATTTAACGAAAAATCATTAAAGTAGACGTACAACTTTCAGTAGAGTATAAACGTTCACAATGTTTTCATTAAACATAAATTTGTTTGTTTTTCAAATTTTAAATTTCAACTGTTCCAATATTAAATGAATTTGATAAATTAATCAGGCCATTTGTATATTTACATAGTCTTGAGGGATGGTACATTGCTGGCTGTTTTTATTCTTTCCCTAATCCTCACAAATTTGGCTTTTGCCAAATCGCATGTTAAAAAAACTGTAGGTCCCAACGCACGCGCGTGTAATTTGTAACTATGGGTCCTTTTTTTTTTGTTTTTGGGTAATTTACATGCTACAGTGCATCAGTGGCAGTACTGCCTATCATATAATTAAACAATGTTTGCATTTTTTTCCCTTTTGTTTTGAGGTTTAATGATAACCATGAAAAACTCTACGGCTATAAGCAATCATTCATTCCCTAATTTAGGGCTATTGGTTCTAGGAAAAGGACAGAACCAGTGTCATAAGACAAACACACCACCCATGCCCCATCTGGGCCCACTCGGAAACAGTTAAAAGCTACACCTGCCCGGTTGTTTTTTATTGGGCCCACTCGGAAACAGTTAAAAGCTTAGACCCCTGCCCGGTTGTTTTTTATTGGAGGTTTAACAAGCAACTCAGTGGGCTATAAGCAGTTGCCCATCCCTAATTTAGGGTCATTGGTTCCCAGGAAGCGAGAGCCAGTGCCGTAAGACAAACACATCCATGCTTTACTGGGATTTGAACCCAGAACCATCTATGACGAACAATCTGAAGCCATCGCTTAAACCACTGCGCCACCGAGCAGCAAATTGTAATTAAAATGTACTTGGATGCTGGCCACCAGTTTTCAAAATATGCTTTTACTTCCGTCCACAATACAGGATTATATCTCTCTAATGTGGGTTCAAACACAGATATCAGAAGTCCATACATTTAAGGATTTCTTCAGATTTCCATGTATCCTCTAAATTAAAGTAACTTTCCCACTTGTAGTGTTCAGCAAAATATTTCTGTTTGATACTCTTTGCAACCACTACCGCCCTAGAAGATGAATCCCCTTTTCAATTCAATGAGGCATTATACGACGTAATTCATAAAACACCCAACGAACCTATAACATTTTTGGGGGGAGGGGGGAATTCGCAGATTGATGGCTACCATGTAATGTGTTTTAATGTTGTTGGTTTTTCTTTTTTTTTTTCTACTACACCGGCATGCAATGTATGTGATCTATATTGGCATGCAATGTATGTGATCTATATTGGCATGCAATGTATGTGATCTATATTGGCTTGCAATGTATGTGATCTGTTCACTGGACAAATTAACATTTTTGACAGCCCAGGAGTGTAAGCCACTGATATAGTAAGAGAGCTTGGCAGTGTCAATGTGTTGAAGTCCAGAACTTTTTTCACATAAAGCTGAATAAGGGTAATAACCTGTGATTGTGATCCCACACTAATCAATTCAGTTCCAAACTGGGCTAGAACCAATAATATTTTCCCACACAACTGGCAAATCAACATGTTTGGAATGAATCATGAAACAAATTAATCAATTAAATTTTGTCTTACATTATAAAGAAAATCTTTTTATGTAACTGCTTTACTATTCCAAACACAGCATGTCATGATTTTTACCAGAACACAGTTTATCTTACATGATGGTATTCCACGGTGATTTTTGAAGGAAACTTTAAAGCAAATTATACAAAACTATTCAATACTTGATTTCTTCGCATTAAAATTTACGAATTCAAAATCTTATATTAAATGCACTCATTGGCCACATGGTAAGCCGTCTCAACGAGACCCTGCAATTTTCTCTTACCAAAGTTTTTAATCACAAGCTTTCTCGCAGATCCTGGTTTGTGATTTATTAATGGTGAAGCTGTCTTGCTGACACCATTTGGGTTGTTTGGTAAAGCAAAATTAGCTTTTCTTGCGTTAGCCGTGTCTGTCATCGCAATATCGGTATCTATTTTCACTCTCTTAGGATGATCTGGAAAGCAATTAGATTCCGACAGTCGCTTCTTTGTGTCGTATGGTATCCCTACAGTCTTTTGGATACAATTTGTGTTATTTACACTTGACATAGGCAAGCATATCGTTACAGCGGTCACAACAGAACCCGCTGTAAATATTAGAACACAAGGAAATGCGCTAAAACACGCAAATTTTTAAAGAACTGCATAAGATGACGAGCACACTTCTAGTGATAAACAACATTCCATTCCGCTCGAAGTCAGAAGTGTTTTGTTGCTGCACACTTGTCCTAATCTAGACACGTTATTTCGAGCAAACTACGAAAACGTTGGTTAAATAACGAGTTAAGGTCACGGATAAATTTCACAGAACACTCCGCTACAACAACACACACATAACGACATAGCTTTATCCAAAGCAAAATTGGTTAAACTGTTGCCAATAATGCCAAATAAGTTAACATGCAGGAACACAATAAACACACTTGCACATTGCCGGGCAGATGTTCCCGCTCGCTTTGGACGAAGATAAGCTGACAGCGAATTCTTGAAAAATTTACCAACACTTCGTTAAATATGCTTTCACACGCAGAAAATTTACCACAAAAGAAGCAATTTTATAACATAGCATTGCATTTCGTGCCTCGCAAAACTCAGAAGAAACAAATAAAAGGATATTACAGCGTCGTCTGCTAGGTCACATGACACAACTTTGTCCCATCTGCAGTTCTAAGTCTCATCACAGACGAAGTAGGACAAGTCATTTCGGCAAAACATCCTTATAGTAATAAAGCGGCTTTAACCCTCCAGCCGGCTGATGAGAAGGGAAAAGTGTGCAGTTCATTTAACTGCTTTTCTACTCCTACCCCATAAGAAAAAATTGGCAGGGTTGACCGTAAATAACAAAGACCTTTAAATGAGTGGCAGCACTGCCGACATTTTGATCGCACGGCTTGTACGGCAAAACGGCATGTATCCTATGTAAACAACGTTAATTAAGCTCTTTTGCTTACGCGAAAGAAATAATTTTACGTTGTTATAATACTGCGTATTTTTTTCAGTGGGGGATAAATTAGACATTGCACCTTTTAAATTACGATTAAAGAAAACATCATTATCGTAATTTTGGGAGATATGAAATAACTGAAGGGAAACGTCGCTTGTCCTACGTGTAAAATATATTTCTCTTTAGTTGTTTGCAAACTGAGTGATCTAGTTGCATATATTTGTATTTCACGCTCTAAGCAATGTCAAAAATCATTTTAATGTGCCAATTTCTTTATTTTTAAGAGAAGATGCAGAGAACAAAACGTTTAAGTTTTTCCCGCAGTATTATAAGCTCGTAATAGCTACTCAACGGGAGAAAAAATTAATAAAGTGAAATATGATAGAAAAAAATGTCATACATTGTCTAGTGAATGACACAAGGCTCTAGTAAAAACTGAGTCCCTCAACTTAATATTAGAGATAAAGTAAATGTAAAAGCTTACTAGCAAACTATCCTTCACCAGTTTCGTAACCATGTTTCAAAATCTGGGGGCGGGGGTCCGATCACACATACAGACATTATATGCATACAGTATACATATATCATCATCAACCATTATCAATCCACTGCTGGATGAAGGTCTCCCAAAATGTCTTCTACAATTGTCTGTCTTGGGCCTGTCTCCTCCATGTCACTCCAGCATATTTTCGAATTTCATCCATCCATCTCCCATTGGGTCTTCTTCTGGGCTTTTTCCTGTCCCTCGGAATACAGTTGTTGAGGCACGATCTAACAGACACGACATAGGCGCCCCTGTTGGTGAATTGCGGAACTTAGCGAACACAACTGTATAACTACTGTATGATAAATAGGGCAGAAATGTGAATTACAAAGTTGTGGAACTGATTGTGCTTATTATGAATCGATATCGCTGTTTAATTCAATACATATTATACGCGTGTTTGCATTCTACGAAAAAAACAATCTTATATTATTAAATTTAGTTGGTTCACATCATAAAAAGTGTGTATTATATCATTATATTCCCGAAAATTTTGAGGATGTCCTTTACTCGGGAATCCCCAACTCTGAACATCTGGGAGGGTCCTGACCCCCCCCCCCCTCCGAGCCCCAATGGGTACGCCTGTGCCCTGCACTTAAAATATTAAAACACCTCTATTATTTCCAGGGAAAGATTACAAAAGGAGGTGAAAAGCCTAGATTGAAGCTGCAAGTCACGGCAACATTGCTGTGACTAGCGCTTAAATCTGGATGAAAATTTGAATACGCTTTTTTTTTCTTACGCTGTTTTATCTTAGGGACAACTTGGCCGTCGCACTTCTTTTTTCTATTTCCTGACTGGGGATACCAGTATAGTGAGAACCCAAATGTGTGTGATACCCCTTGCTAAATTGCAATCAAGCAGCCCTGGTGTCGCAGTGATCTAAGCGCTGGTTCATGACCATTCGTCCAAGAAAAGGTCCGGGTTCGATCGAATCCTGGTGAGACATGGATGTTGTGTTTGTCTTACGGCACTGGCTCTCTCCCTGCCCTGGTGCCAGTGATCCTAAATTAGGGACGGGCGACTGCTTATAGCCCATTGAATTGCTCACGGTGGTCGTTAAACCTTCAATTAAAAAAATGGCAATCGTCAGATTTTGGCTTGGCTTGGCTTGGCTTGGCGTGGCTTGGGTTAGCTTCGTTTCCAGTTAGCACGTCTTACAACATTCACCCACTTCCCCAAAGTATCACAATTAGTATGAGGAAACCTACGAAATGAAAGTGTCTGCTTTCCAGTTCTTTGTTTGTTTGTACATCCATACGCTACGCAAGATACACCCATTTTAAAAATTTGTTCAGCTCATTAAATCTGGCTACATTATTTTCCGAAATCATCATCATCATCATCATTGTCAACCATTATCAATCCACTGCTGGACGAAGGTCTCCCCAAGTTTCCTCCACAACGGTCTGTCTTGTGCCAGTCTCCTCCATGTCACCCCTGCATACTTTCGAAATACTTTACAATATATACACATTATTTATAAAACAAAGAATAATAAATCTCACTAGTTGTACATATAAAAAAAATGATGTAACTGATATAAATACGCGAACGCCTTTAGTAAACAACGAGATGTGACAGCTTGTTGCCGTACATCGCTGAACTTCAAATGTCACACGACTAACTTGCGGTTTTCCAGTCTATGTAACACAAAGGTATTTCGTAAATAAGTAAATATTTAAAACTAGTGTATAACTGAATTTAATTTAATTTAATATGAGGATCCAGTGGGTGGCGACCAAGGAGGATTGAATTAGATATCATGAGATGCCCTTTTTTTTTTTTTTTTTTTTTTTTTTTTTGATTTGAGGTTTAACGACCACCGTGAGCAATTCAATGGGCTATAAGCAGTCGCCCGTCCCTAATTTAGGGTCACTGGTTCCAGGGAAGGGAGAGAGCCAGTGCCGTAAGACAAACACAGCATTCATGCCTCACCGGGATTCGAACCCGGACCCCGTTCGAACGAATGATCAGAGGCCATCGCTTAGGCCACTGCGCCACCGGGGCGGCAAGAGATTCCCTTGTTAAAAGCAGTACCAGATCAGATCAGATCATATGTAGAGGATTTTAGGAAGAGTGTGTGACCCCAGGTCTTAAACAACCCTTAGAAACAGGAATCTAGGAGATTTGGGCTGGAGTGCTCGATAGGAAAGGGACTCGGAAGCGAGGTAGAAAGGGGAAAGAAGATGCCCTTATTTATTCCCCGGGGTGGGGCAGTACCCGGGGTTCGACGGCTGAACGTGCACATCCGACGCACGGCGGATATTTAGTGGTTCGAACGTTCGTGCCTGCTGGGGTCGAACTTGTGGTTATCTCCGTGGTATTCACAAACGTTGACAACTGGGCCACCCGCGGCCCGTGAGGCAGGAGAACCTCGGTACGATAGCAGACACCAGTGACCAGTAGCGGCTCGTCCATAAGACCACAAAAGCACGTCAACCCCCTATAAAAAATAGAAAAATATTTATACTATATAAATATTAAATCTTTATTGACGCAGTACTAAATGGCTTATCTTCAGTAAGTTTAAAAGAGCGGAAAATGAAGAACAGCGTAGGGCGCGCAAAGTGAGGTTAAGTGTAATGACGCGCCGGTGGCTAGGAGCGGAGCGGACTGAATGTGCCGCTCTGGATACTGGACACACGGGATATGCGACAGACGGGCGAGTCCATTTGTTCGCGGTAGGGGGGACATATCTACAAGCGGCTTAACGGAGAAAACCGATGAGCTGCCTGTGACGCAGCTCAGCTCAGTGTTGCACTGCTGTAGTTGACGGGGATGCTCCTAACCTTTGCGCGCGTGTTACATTTGTGTTTTGGAGTTTCCAGTTTCGATTATTTTTTTGGTGATAAAGTTTTAGTTGAAATTACACCTTTTACAGTTTATCTATTGTAGTGTAGCTAGTGAACTGTTGTTTTATTTACTGTACAATAATGGAAAGTACATGTAAGTACTCAGTTAGTAATTTAAAGGAAGTAACGTTTGGCAATTTACCCATAGAAGTTAAAATAGCAATAAAAGAGAGTGGCAGGCCAACGCCCCGACTTAATATAAGTCAAACATCGACATCAAAATCTAGAACTTTTAAAAGAGAATTTAAAGTAGAGCTATACGAAAAAATTCCTTGGCTTTGTGGTTGTGAACAAACAAACAAAATATTTTGTTTTCCTTGTTTGTTATTTTTTCGTGAAAAGGGCAATCCTACTTGGGTGAAAAACGGCGTTTGTGACTTAGCTCATTTGACACAAAAAATTAAAAAAACACGCAAGTTCTCATGGACACATAAGTGCTACATTGGATTTCAATTTGCTGGGAAAGGTTGACGTTCGTCAGCAGCTTGACAGTGCTTATCGACAAAATATTAAAAAGCACAATGAACAAGTGACTAAAAATAGGTATGTCCTTTTTAAGCTTATAGACTGTATTAAATTTTGCAATGCATTTGAGTTGGCCCTTCGAGGTCATCGTGAGGATGACGATTCCTTAAATCCTGGCATATTTAAAGGGCTTGTAAACTTTTCTGCAGAACTTGACTCATCTTTGAAAGAACACTTGAGTACCGCTACTGTCTTTAAAGGTACCTCGGAAGAAATTCAAAATGAATTGTTAGATTGTATGCTTTTTGCATGTCAAGAAAAGATAATAGAAGAAATAAAAACTGCACAGTATGTTTCTTTGATTGCGGACGAAACATCAGACGTCTCGTCTGTATTTCAGTTAGTTATAGTTTTCCGCTATGTTTTAACTAATGGCCAACTAGTTGAAAGACTTTGAAAATTTGATAACCCTGAAGGGCACGACGCAGAATCTATAACCAAATGTATTTGTACCAGTTTAGATTATGTTGTGCAAAATCCAGAAAAACTCGTATCTCAAAGCTATGACGGTGCGAATGAAATGAGTGGGCACCATGCTGGCGTGCAGACCATAGTGCAACAAACCTATAAACATGCTTTTTTCGTTCACTGTTACGCTCATCAGTTGAACTTGATTGTAGCTCAAGCAACAAGTCAAAACCAAGATGTCGAATTTTTTTTCGGACTTAAGAAATATAACAATTTTTTTTCGAATTCCCCTCAGAGAGTGTCTGTTTTGGACAAGATTGTTGGCAAACGAATACCTCGGGCGTCAGCTACAAGGTGGAATTTTAAGAGCAGAACTGTTAACACTGTTTTTGAGTACAGACAGAAATTAATTGAATGTATGGAGGAAATCCAATCAACCTCTAAGCAACCAACCACCATTGTTAAAGCTGGTGCTCTAGCTCGTCTCCTTAGAGATAATAAGTTCATATTTTGGCTTTCTGTTTTTCACAGATTAATGCCACATGTGGATATTTTGTACAACCAATTACAGCTAACTTACACTGATGCTGTGAGAACTAAAGCCAATGTTGACCACTTCGTCGAAGCCATTGATAAGGAAAGAGGTAACATGGACAAAGTGACAGAGCTGGTTAATCAGTACCCAGGAAATGCACCTAAACGATTGAGGCGTGAAGAAGATTTTTACTTAAGTAGAACAGTGGCTGCCAAGGAAAACTGTGACATTATTACAACGCAAATAAAAACAAGATTTTCATTTACAACATCTTGCTCAGCTGTATCTCTTTTTGAATCACAAAAGTTTGAAGAGTTTGAACAGAAATTCCCCGAGAAATTGCTTGAAGATACAGTAAATGTGTATTCATTTCTTATAAAAAATTGCCTCAAGACAGAGCTTGAAATCATTTACAAAAGAACTGATTTCAGAAACATGCGTGGTGCTGTTAGTCTTTTACAGTTTTTTATTGAAAACAACTTATTGTCATCATTTTCTGAAAGTTATAAACTGTTATTAATTATTGAAACAATACCAATGACGACTACTGAAGCTGAAAGGTGTTTTTCAACCCTAAAACGGATAAAGACGTTTTTGCGGTCTACGATGTGTCAAGAAAGGCTTACAGCTTTAGTCATGCTTGCAATTGAGAAGGAAATGATTTCTAACATCCATAATTTCAATGAAAGAGTTATTGATGTTTTTGTGTCAAGTAAAGATAGAAGGATCGACTTTGTTTACAAAAACTGTACTTAAAGAAAATATTTGTGTAAGCTACCATCCAAGTAAATTTGTGTAAGTAAATACCAGGCCTTACCATCATATGCAGCAGCTTTGATTATTTTCCGTTTTCTGTGTGTTTAATAATCTAATCTAATAATTGAGAGCATGAGGCCTCATGACTAACTATCTAAATATTTATCACTTAAAACAAGCTTTCTGTTTTGCGTTTATTTTACTACTTTAAAATTAAATGAAAATAATGCTTTCAGTAAAAACGAACAATTAGCATATTATAACAAGTATGATCAATAAAGTAATCCTTTATTATTAAGTTGTGAAACAGTTAAAGTACAGTAATATTTATAATAACATTTCGTTTCAAAATTAATACATTACATCAAGGTATAGCAGCGCCTAAATTATATGAATATTGCAAGCAACACACAAGTGTGTGACACAGTGCATCTCAAAAACTGCAAATTATTAATTGTGAACCCCTGTAGATGTACTCACGAGCCACCACTGCCAGTGACTGAACATCCTTGGAAAATGAGGAGGTCAGTACGGCTGCCAAGCATGATACCACCCCAAACGAAAACTCCGCCACCTCCAAACCGGTCCCTTTCGATGATGTTGGAGGTGTGATTGCGTGTTTCCTGCTCTCTCTAGATGTGTATACGTTCAGAATCGCTCGTCAGACTAAATCGGCTCTTTTCCGTAAAGAGAACTCGACCCCATTGCTGATGTGTCCAGTTCTTGTGTTCCTGGCACCACAGAAACCTCAGTCTCCGATGAGCAGGCGTTAATGGCACACACCGTACTGGTCGTCGTGCAAATAGACCACCTTCGTGCAGCCTCCTGGCCATGGTAAAACGCGATAACGGACGTTCAGTTGTCTGTTACATGTGCCTTGAGATTTCTCCCGCTGTCTGCCGTCTGTCTCTTCTCGCCTGTAGGACAATGTACCAGTTGTCCGCCACCGTGGTTGCTCGTGGACGACCACTGCTAAACTCTCGGACAGCTGTTCCTGTCGTTTGAAATGATCTCCAAGCTCGTGAAACGATGCTGTGAGCGTTCGCGAACTCCTCGTCCACACTAGTCACACTTCGACGCGTACACCGCCCGTGTGCTTTATACCCTTCCGACAGCCCCCCCTCCCGTCATGCTGCATATATGCGCATGGCCTACCGTGCCGGACCTTAGGCTATCTCCTGAGAGGTTTTTCGGTCCGTTCTGCCTGCTCGTTGCGCTGTTATGCTAATTTTTCTCTTCGTTCTTAATTTTTGCACACCAGTTTATATAAATGGTGTAGTGTGTTCGGTAAAGGCTTTTCCTCTTTAAATTTTTAATATATTAAATAACTAATACATTTATATTTGTAAAATTGTAGTAATAAATGCACATATTTTCGTAAAAGCTTTCATGGTAACTAAAATGTGTTGTATATATGGTGATAAAATATTCGATCTGTCCTAGTTCAGCAGAAAAAACAACAAAAATTGGAGGTTCAATCAGAAAGAGAAAGAAAAACTCAAAGCAAAGTACAAGTTTTCTCTTAGATTTTTAATGGTCATGAAAAACAACAGGCCGCCCTGGTGGCGCAGTGGTCTAAGCGCTGGCTTCTGACCATTTATCCGAGATGGGTCTGGGCAGGGTTGGATTGGACAGGCGCTATATCACGGTGGGCCCCTGCTGGAGCATTTTTTTTTTCAAAATCGGGTTATTCAAATTTGGTAAGCAATATCTTCTTGTGTGTGTGTGTGTGTGTGTGTGTGTGTGTGTGTGTGTGTGTGTGTGTGATTGCAGACCGTTGGTGAAAGTTTTTCAGGCTCACATCTCTTGAAATTAGGTTATGCCAACCAAGGATTTAAGTTGCAGTGAAAGTGTGATATTCTTTCACCCCTCATTCAATTGCTGGGTTGTTGATGCTCAATATGCAGTTTCACATCTGATTCTTTCAAAAAGTAAGTGACTTTCTGTTAACTACCCCAATAAAAGAATTGATTTCATCTCTACCGAGTGAGTCGGGCGAGGGAAGCTAAACTGTTTCAGTTGGGCAAACAGAAACAACATCCGAAGACTTAGAACAGGATGAATCTTTCTCTGCACAAATTAAAAGGAAAGCCGAAGAGGCAAAGACCTTGGAGAGAATAGACTGGCAAATACCCAGCTACTTCCGTCAGTTTTTGAAAACCAGATGTTCCGCTAATAGCGAAGAGTGAAAGCTGTTTTTGAGCATATGCTGGTTGCGTGCGTGTTGCAAATCGTGCTTTAAATAGTTCTAAAAAAATTATTATTTTCGGGTTTGGGTAAGGTACTGTTTTAGACATGGATATAACATACCTGCCGATATAAAAAAAATGGATATTTTCACAAGTAAGTTAAATGTTTTGCTCATTGTTCCTCATAATGTCTTTGGCTGTAATTGCATAGATGATGCTTTTTACCAGTATGAAGGAATATATGGACATTACATCATGCTCAAAATATAATAATTTTCTATAGAACAATGTTTTTTGGTTTGAATATAGGACTGTTAACAATTTTTTGAACACCCTCTCTTGTTCATTTCAATTTTTCTATTCAATGTTCAAAAACTCGAACCTCGAAACACATGTTCGACATCCAATTAGTCACATTTGGGGCCTAAGGATTATTTGCAGTTGAGGTTTTCGAATATGGGATACTGAAAATATCAAAAACTGTGTGTTTCGAGACATCAGAATTTCTAAATTGTGCCTGGGAGCACTAAAAATGCAAATACAGTTCTGCGACAATCACCCCTGTAAGAAGCGACATGCTGTTCCTCCCCTGTGGAAAGGAAAAATATACACTATCTATCAACAAGTAATTGGACACCCCTGCAATCGACGATATCTGTGGTCCTTATACACGTCACGGCCGCCACCGTTAAATATCGTGTGGGAAACAAAAACGCAACCAGTCGCATGCAAGATGCCACGCAGTTTGGAGCTCTCTGATTTCGAGAAAGGTGTAATCGTCGGGTATCACAGAAATGGCCGATTAATACGTGGCATATCTAGCGAGTTGAAGTACCCAAAATCGACAGTGGCCTATGTGATTGGCAAGTGGAAGATGTGAGGTGACTGTCGGAATGTGTCCCGACCCGGTAGACCCACAAACCTGGGAGTTAGATACCGACTGGTGCTGGTCAGAGAAATTCAGAACCGCACCAAATTGATGGGCTACATCCGCGAGGAGTTTCAACAGGCATCCGGGAGTGTTCTTTTGATGAATACCATCCGTAAGGAAGCCCATCTTCTTGGTTATCGTGGACGTGCTGCCGCCCACAAGCCTTTGATCACCAAGTCCAATAGCGCTGCTCGACTAACGTGGTGCAAAAAAGTCCACAGTGGAAACAGGTTCTCTGGAGCGATAAATCAAGGTTCACTCTCTACCGTTCGGATGGCAGGGTCTGGGTTTGGCGTCTGCCTGGAGAACGCCTCCTGCCGGAATGTATTGTGCAACCTGTGAAGTTCGGCGGCGGCGGAATTACCTTATGCGGGTGTTTCTCCTGGTATGACACGGGACCCTTGGTCGCAATTCTTGGTAGACTCAACGCCGAGACCTACTGCACCATTTTGGATGACCATGCGCTTCCTACGTTGTGACAGTTTTACGGGGTGGACCGATGTTACTTTCAGGATGGCAATGCCACCTGTCATGTTGTGAGGTCCACCATGGCTTGGTATGGTGACAATGGGGTTAATCGAATGGACTGGCCTGCGCAGAGCCCGGACCTTAACCCTATCGAGCACCTCTGGGACGAGTTGGAGCGTCGACCTAAGGGGTGCCCCAACCGTCCGAATTCGGTGAAGGAAATGACCTGCCTTCTCCAAGCCGAATGGAAGAAAATACCGCTAGCCGTCGTACAACGCCTGGTTGAGAGTATGCTCCGGAGGGTCGCAGCTGTAATCGCCGCTCGTGGATACTCCACCAATTATTGAAGGTGAATAAACTTCGTTTTCCTTTGCTATCACAGGTGTCCAATTACTTGTTCGTAGATAGCATATTTATTGCCTCAATTTTTTTTTATTTGCTAGAAAAACACTAAGTGGAAACTATTTTCTCCTATGAATTTAAATTTTTTAATCACATTTTTTGAAGATTGCCCAAAACATGATGAAAAGCCTCCAAGGCTTTCTGCGTAAACAGCTATGTTCCTACCGTGCGGAGAGATGAAGTATTTGTGTTGCCTCACATTTTTTAATTTGCTGAAAAACATCAGTTGGAAACTATTTTCCCCTATGGATTTATATTTTTAATCATTTTTTGAATAAAATTGACCAAAACATGATGAAAAGCCTCCAAGGCTCTCTACATAAACAACTTTTGTATGCTCCAACTCTTTTGGAAAGATTATATAAATTATTACCCAAATTTTTTTATAATTTGGTGAAACACAACAGTTGTAAACTAATACGAATTATGGATTTAAAAATTTTAATCATATTTTGAATTAAATTGCCAGAAACTTGGCGAAAAACATGCGGAAACTTTTCCGCTTCTCTAAACAGTGTATCAACAACGTTCATTGAACATTTCAAACTTCGTCTCCCCTCGGAAGCTAGAAATTCACTGCCGGAAAGTGAAAAAAGAGCACCAAGAAGTAGACGTCTGATACCAACGAAATTTATACAGCATAATAACGGAATACAGAGGATAACGTGATCAAAACATTATGGCAAAATACAGGTGTATTTGCTGGTAAACTGAATAATAACATTTCCATGTAACATGGTTAGTACGAGTTTGAACCGCCATGAACTGCGTCACACTGTGCAATTCTGGCATGGCGTCTGTTGTACAGATGTTGGATGTAAGTTTGGGGTATTGAGTTCCAAGCATCCTCAACCTGGTCGCATAAATCGGGGATAGTCGTGGCCTATAAAATCCCACACGTGCTCAATGGGGGACAAATCCGATGAACGTGCAGGACATGGAAGTTGTCTCACACCCTGAAGTGCATGTTGCGTTGCACGTGCCGTGTGTGGCCGTGCGTTATATTGCTGGAAAACACCACGATGGACCGACCTTACAAACGGCACAACAACGGGCTGAATGATGTTGTTGATGTAGGAGGTGCTGCACCCGGTACAAACACTAGTTGTGTACGGGAGTGATAGCTGTTCGCTCCCCACACCAGGAGAGCGGGTGTAGGCCCTGTGTGTCGCTGGCGGATGCAAAAAGGGTGGATGCGCTCCCCTGTGCGTCTGCGAACACGCATACGGCCATCGGAGGCTCCCAAGCAAAATCTGCTTTCATCGCTGAACACGACAGATCGCCATTGCGTTCTCCAGTGCAGACGTTGGCGACACCACTGCAGCCGTTCCTGACGGTGGGCTGAAATCCGAGGTACACATTCCAGAGGCACACGTGCACGTAGTCCTGCATCCAGTAGACGGTTGCGGATTGTTCGCACAGTCACCTCAGGTGCAAAGGCAGCTCGGATTTGCGTCGCAGTGGATGTCTTGCTTGAAAACGCCGCTCTTCTTATGCGTCGATTGGTCCGCTCATCAGTCCGTCTGTGACTCCCGGATCCACGTCTTCTTGGGTGGGAATGTTCCTCGAACCATCTACGCCACCATCGTACCACCACCGATACTTTCCGTCCAATTCGCTCCGCAATACGACGATACGACCACCCGGCCTCGCGGAGTCCGACTAGACGACCTCGCTCAAAGTCCGATAACTGCTGAAATCGTACACGTCTTCCATGTTCAGGCATTGCAGCTTCTTCAGTGTCTTCGCACGTCTCCGTACGCCGACGACTGATTACATTCACTTCGCCGTACTCTTTAAATACC